>CM062293.1:152313623-153013546 GCA_031216915.1 Pictodentalium vernedei
AAAGCTTGCGAATATTCTCTACTACACTTAATAAACAGCCCTTCTGACAAACTAAAAGTGTATGTGCAATGGCACTCTTTATTACCACCATCCCGCGTTGAGTCCTTGGGCAAGGCACTCAACTCAGATTATCCACCTGGGGGCACGATGACGCTGTGTACTAAGATGTACTTCACGTCGATGGGGCGCATGTCTTCAACCAATCTAATCCTGCCTGTGCAGCAGTGAGGAGTTAAGATGTTTGGGTGCTGGCATCTGCTCGTCGTTGGTCGGTGATTCTCTCTGGGTACTCCTGCTTCATCCATCCATAAAACTGTCACCGTCACCATTTGACCTTGCCTGTCAAAGTGTCGTTAAACTCTAATAAATAAATAAATAATAAATTACCACCATAGGCAATTTCTTCTATGTTATGTCATTGGTGAGGCCCTCAATTTCATCTGTCCAGGTGGGAGAAGTTTGTGCATTGTGCAAATCCGTCCAACAGGTTAATGGTACACTACCCTTCAACCACTGCTAGAGCTGCATTAGCCGTTTCAGTAAGTTAGGAAGTAAGGTAGTAGATAGCTTCCGCAGGATCGTTCTCTCCATGCTATCCGTACTCTTTCATCCGACACAATACAAATCAGGTTGGTAAAAGAGTCACGATACCCCAATAATAAACAAACAAATGCTTTCCATGACTACAAACTTTAAATTTTTTGTGTATTTTGAGTTAAAAGATGTTTCTTTCACAGAATGACTGGTAAGGTGTCTCTACTTACAAGTTAGGCAACTTTTGGAGCTAACCTGGGGCGGCGGACTAGTGTCAATATTCCATGTGCTATAGTGTGTGTGTCAGTTTTTATGGATAGCATACCTTCAAAGCGTGTGTATGGAATAGTTTGGTTTGGAGGGAGCGTTGTATTTCAGTTTTACATTTTAGATCCCTCAATCTTCTTTTCGTCTTAATTTGCCACTCGAGGGTTTATGTGGAATATTTTTCGATATGCATGTATAGAGGCGGGAGTCACGGTGGGTATGGAAAGCGTTCACGTTACAACGATTAGTGTTTGACAGTTGATGTTTAGATTCCTACCTCCTGGTTTCCAACCTCTTCCTCTGTTTATCTCGGCTGAACATTAATTTAATGTATCATACTGAAGGTGAATGAATATTTTAGAGGGGAGCCGTTTGATCTGATATTTAGGTTCACATCCGACTTGTTTCATCATTTACTGGGCATTAGGTACCTAAACACGCTGGTCCTGGTTTTGCTCGGCTGTCGTTTAAGATAGTTTGCATCAAACAAGCGAATGGTAACGTTCGTTCCATATTGTAGCCCTGGGAAAGTTATGTCCAGTTTAAGACGAGTCTCTCTTCAAACTACCCAGATCTATTATCGCGAAGAATTGTTAGCCGATTTGTGTGATTACTGGCCTTGGTATTGGGTAATTTTATGTGTTGATCAGTATTAATTCTGTGTCAGTATTAATTCAGGTAGATAGCACAGCGAAATTGGGATTCGTTGGAAAGTTCAAGCCTTTCATGTAACAGCCAAAGATCAAAACTATGGACTCTTCTATTATAAGTTGCGAACTTGTATACGCCAGTGTTCCAGTTAAGAATTCAACATTTATGATAATGTGAATGAGGTGTTCACTCACCACACAGAAACTGTTAAAATGACTTCAATAATTCAGAAGATAAGATTTCACAAGAATAAAATCGTGAACTATGGAAAATTTTATGCGTGTCACTTATTGGTTTAGTCAACTAAAAAACTTTTTTTTTCAATTGTTTGCCGATGGTTACCCTCATGAAATTTCTCAAAAAACTTCAAAATTTTTTTTGGCCCATTTTATGATGCAAAAATGTTCTACATATAAAAATACCATTGTTTTCACATTTTCTGCTGCTGAAATCGCTTGTTCTGACTGAATAAATCAACTTGAAGTACAGAATGGGTATCACTGTAGGCCTAAATTCAACTTCTCCGGCAATGACAGCCATAGGTTCACGCACAGTGTCACTTTCCATACATTATAAAATCGGGACTCGGAGTTTCACTCGTTAGAAATATTAAACACGAGTCAAACAAAATTCACCCATATTCTTTCAGAACAGACTGAATAAATAATCTTCAATTCATTTTTAGTGTTCCATCTATTCAAAATATAGCTGTCACAGCCGACAGAAAATAATCTGTCAATTCCAATCGTTTGTTTTTCAGTACTTCTATAGGAAAGCAACTTCTGCGATTTGGAAGACTGCAGTATTTTCGATTATACCTCCATAGCAACTTCTGATCAGAAAGGCGGAGGTAAGTGAGTGTGAAAACTAATGATGCCTTCCAGAAGCTAATTTTGATTATTCCCTTTTGAAAATGGAAAGGCCTTCATTATATACGACTGAGCAAACCCCGAATAGAAATGACGCTTGAATATCAGTCAATACAGGCATCGAAGAAACTGATTTTAAGCCACTTGAAAGGTGTTTTCCTACACGGGAGGCCAGGCTTGGTGGGGTAATTTTGCTGCCGAGAGATATTCCTACAAACACAATGACGTGTATGTAGATAACGGTGTGCGAGGTGATAAGGGTGGATTTGCTTCGGATACCCCCAAGCATAGTCCCATAATTGTGCAATGCTATGGGATGAGCTTTTACTAAAATTTTCCAGCTAAGTTTGTCAGTGGTCATTTAGAGTAAAAAGAGTACGTTTTGAACAAATTCAATTTTTAAATTCTTTGAGTTATTAGGGGCGTAGATTTTCGATGTGTGCTTATACCCAAATCACAGACTATAATGATTTGTACATTTCAGTGGACGGCTCTGCTGAACTATGTTTAGTCCTGCCAATACTTCACCCCACCCCCCCCCCCCCCACAAACACACATACGCACACATACACACACATACGCACATATAAGCTATAGACTAGGGAGTGCATTTACGCAACAGCTGACGCGTTTATGTTTTATAATAGTACACATGAGCGTATTCTTGTATGGGCCCTGGGAACTACAGAAGTGATGTTAATTGGGGTGGACACGTTGTGCGTTACTGCTTTAATATGACCCAGGGCCCAAACAAAGCCTTGCGTGTTTCTTCTCTGAAGAGGCATCATAATTGTAAACAATAAGCTAAACTTCATTTTGTTATGTTTAATAGCCATTATTTAGGCGTGAATACTGGGTGGGTGTGACCTAAAATGCCAGTAAACAATTAGGTGGTGGTTAAATTCTGAGTCTTTGGAACTCTGAAATTGGTTTTTCCAAATAGGTGTTGTCCCTTCATCAGGGGGCCCTCGCATCTTCAGAATTGTCAATCTAAACGATATACGGGCGATTCTGTACTCCAGAAACATACGTAACGTGACTGAGAATAGATTGGATGTATGGACAAAAATATGGACAGGGGTAAAAAATAAGTGCCACTTCGGTAAAATTTCACAAAGTTTCGAAAATGCGCTTTTTTATTAACACGATTTTCAGTGGGTCAAAAGGATCTTTCTCTTTAGTGAGATGCTCTGGATTTTGGCCCAGAACATCGGCACTTTCTATTCACTCCTTTTTGGGATATTTGTGCTCAAATTTTGACCCCGGGTGATGATATTTTGTACCAAAATAAGTGCCAACATCAGCCAGTTGTTACTATTTATAGTACCTGTAATTTATAGATGAATGCTGAAATTCAGTGGGATTTACTAGGGATTTGTTTCTATCAGCTACAACAGTCTTTAAACGGTGTAGCTGAAATGCTGTACACAAATTTTTGGGGTTGGGTTCAGTCAACACCCAGTCATTAGACAGGTGTTGCTGAAATGCTGCGATATAATGCACCAATGTTTTAAATTTCTGAGTATTGATGTTCCATACGTGATTCTTCATTTATGGTTTGAAGAATTTCTATGAATCTTCTTATTTTTCATCTTTCCAGTATTTTATTATTATCACATTGCAGTTTTTATATTGGGAGGGTTCTGCTGATTGTTGGGTTTACACGTCAGCCCAACTTTCAGGGGGTTGGGAACATGTGCCAGTGTGTGAATCTGTGAGGGAGAGATGATCAATTGTCAGTGCGGATCATATATTTATTTTATATATGGTAAATATTTTGTACAAAGTTTTATTATAGAACTGCTTTTAAATATATTAAAAAAAAAAAAAAAAAAAAAAAAGCGCGTTCGGCTGTTAACCGAAAGTTTGGTGGTTCAAGCCCACCCAGGGACGATGGGGCTTTGTTTTATTAATTTACTCTCTTCATTGGTAAATTGTTAAAATAAAAGGCATCATTTTTTTGTTCTTGAACTTGCCTACATTTTAAATGTGTTAATTTTTTACAATTGGACCAAAATAAACTTATCTTATAAAAAAAAAAAAAAAAAGGCGTTCACTTTGTTGTATGAAAAGTGCGTGGTCGATGCGATGTGAGTTCAAAACCCATCTCTTCTTAATATTTTGCCCATTATCCTAACACATACATTTTTTCCTTTGTTCTGGTTGCATCGTCATCTATAGAACGTGTTTTCACAAATTAGCTGGTCGAAAGGCTGGGATACTCCACAATCACACTTAAACAAAAATGTTGAAAAACAACCAATTGCCGCAAAAAACAGACCATTTCTCCTCAAGCCACCTTGTCTAATTAGGTGCGCTATTACCTTGCAAAAGTTAAGTCAAATAACGAGACGATAATCACTGTTTGATGATGCCTTTTGTCTGTTCAGCACCACTGTCTGCCAGATTTAATATTTCCTTGAAATGAAAGATTGCGAATATTTTCTACTACACTTAATAAACAGCCCTTCTGACAAACTAAAAGTGTATCTGCAATGGCACTCTTTATTACCACCATCCCGCGTTGAGTCCTTGGGCAAGGCACTCAACTCCGATTATCCACCTGGAGGCACGATGACGCTGTGTACTAAGATGTACTTCACGTCGATGGGGCGCATGCCTTCAACCAATCTAATCCTGCCTGTGCAGCAGTGAGGAGTTAAGATTTTGGGGAGCTGGCATCTGCTCGTCGTTGGTCGGTGGTTCTCTCTGGGTACTCCTGCTTCCTGCTTCATCCATAAAACTGTCACCGTCACCATTTGACCTTGGCTGTCAAAGTGTCGTTAATCTCTAATAAATAAATAAATAAATAATAAATTACCACCATAGGCAATTTCTTCTATGTTATGTCATTGGTGAGGCCCTCAATTTCATCTGTCCAAGTGGGAGCAGTTTGTGCATTGTGCAAATCCGTCCAACAGGTTAATGGTACACTACCCTTCAACCAATGCTAGAGCTGCATGAGCCGTTTCAGTAAGTTAGGAAGTAAGGTAGTAGATAGCTGCCGCAGGATGGTTCTCTCCATGCTATCCGTACTCTTTCATCCGACACAATACAAATCAGGTTGGTAAAAGAGTCACGATACCCCAATAATAAACAAACAAATGCTTTCCATGACTACAAACTTTAAATTTTCTGTGTATTTTGATTTAAAAGATGTTTCTTTCACAGAATGACTGGTAAGGTGTCTCTACTTACAAGTTAGGCCAAGTTAGGCAACTTTTGGAGCTAACCTGGGGCGGCGGACTGGTGTCAATATTCCATGTGCTATAGTGTGTGTGTCAGTTTTTGTGGATAGCATACCCTCAAAGCGTGTGTATGGAATAGTTTGTTTTGGAGGGAGCGTTGTATTTCAGTTTTACATTTTAGATCCCTCAATCTTCTTTTCGTCTTAATTTGCCACTCGAGGGTTTATCCGGAACATTTTTCGATATGCATGTATAGAGGCGGAAGTCACGGTGGGTATGGAAAGCGTTCACGTTACAACGATTAGTGTTTCACAGTTGATGTTTAGATTCCCACCTCCTGGTTTCCTACCTCTTCCTCTGTTTATCCCGTCTGAACATTAATTTAATGTATCATACTGAAGGTGAATGAATATTTTAGAGGGGAGCCGTTTGATCTGATATTTAGGTTCACATCCGACTTGTTTCATCATTTACTGGGCATTAGGTACCTAAAGACGCTGGTCCTGGTTTTGCTCGGCTGTCGTTTAAGATAGTTTGCTTCAAACAAGCGAATGGTAACATTCGTTCCATATTGTAGCCCTGGGAACGTTATGTACAGTTTAAGACGAGTCCCTCTTCAAACTACCCAGATCTATTATCGCGAAGAATTGTTAGCCGATTTGTGTGATTACTGGCCTTGATATTAGGTAATTTTATGTGTTGGTCAGTATTAATTCTGCGTAAGTATTAATTCACGTAGGTCACACAACGAAATTGGGATTCGTTGGAAAGTTCAAGCCTTTCGTGTAACAGCCAAAGATCGAAACTATGGACTATACTATTCTAAGTTGCGAACTTGTATACGCCAGTGCTCCAGTTAAGAATTCAACATTTATGATAATGTCGTAATTCTAAAAAATCATAGAATATGGTAACTGTGCAGTCTCCATATAATAATAGTAAGCTGTGTTAAGGCGATCCTTCTCATTATTTGATTTTACTCAGCGTTGTATGTGGAAGCTTTTTTCCGTTCTCTGACGATGTCCGGAAATCGAAAGTAGCACACAATGTAAACAAAATCGTCAGTGTGCGAATTTACCCCCCACACAGCTCTGCCGCGGTGTTTTGAAGGATTTTGATGGCCTAGCTTTATTTTGGATATTTGAAGCACATTTAGCCAGAAGTTGTTCTCGTGAAATATTATTTTGTTATTTGTTCTGGTACGAATAAGGTAGTAGACGTCCAGGAACCAGTGGTGTCTGCGGTCAACTCTGTGAGTTGATCACATATGTGTTTCGTATTCTATCCATCTCAACCTTCATTGTGATGTGTAATTTGTGTATATTTATTTTGAATTTAAGGAATATCAGAGGTTGGAATTTCAAGATAAACAAAATTTTATTATTTATATAGCACCTTAAGACACTGATTGAGAGGTGGTGGTGGATGGCCAGTGTCTGATCAAAATAAAGAGGCTGAGGTTTGAAAAATGAACTGTCAATTATTTGAAGAGTGAACGGACACAAAGTCACTAAAATATCCGACAGAACTCTTAATGTTCTGAGGAAATATTCTGGAGGCTAAACGTGCGGTCATCTTACCTTAAGTTTTATCATTGCCACTGATTTTATTAATGATCAGGCTAAATGCCTTAAGTACCTACATCTGTTGTTGCACTTGTATAATAACAGATTAATCGACTAATTACTGTTAATTCACTGGGTTTACATGGTCGCGAGTCTTTACAAAAGGCAACATTTAATTAGACAACCATTGTGATTCCGTCGCGAGTCTCTGTCGACGATATGAAGTATTTATACGATAATTACCTATTCTACTATATATGAAACACCTATGGCATAAATTTTAGTCACACCAACCGTGGTGAACACACCAGCAATGGGATATTAATAGTAAAAATTTACACCTACAGTAGAACTACTTCCCCGTTGATTTTTGATGACGTCGACCTGAATGCAAACTTCTCTAAATTTATCGCTCGTCGCCTTGCGAAGAGTGAAATGGAAGTGGCAATTATTTATTACGTTTTTTTAATGGGTTTACCTCATAAGATGCCAAAAATTAACAAATATGGATTGGCTCATGTTAATAAAGCATGCATAACCCGAAATAGTATGTTATTATGTTATTAAAACGAAAAAGGCTCAGTTTCTTTTTTTCATTTCGTTTTGGCTATAAAATTGACAGCGGAAGTACCGCCTACCGATGCTCGTGTAAACAAAAACAGATTCGCTGGTATGTACGTCTTGTGCTCAGTAAAATCAGAAAAAGTAATAGCGATTCTTAGTAATCTGACGATCATGGTATAAATAAAATATACCCAAAGTAACTTGGTGTACCAAATGTACACCACTCGTGGTGAAGTGGTGTTAACCGCGCGCCGAAGGCTCGCAGTTAACACCACATCACCACACATGGTGAACATTTGGTACACAAAGCTACTATGGGTGTACTCTATATTTATCTAATTAAATTCTGTCTTTTGTAAAGCTGATAACCTAATTGCAGAAAAAAAACAATGCTTCCTTACCACTTACTGAGAATGAACGTTGAAAGTGTGTCCAAACACTATTTCTAACACCTTATTGACAAAATAACTAGTTTTGAGGTGTTCTTCGTGAAAAACAGTTATTGCCTCCGTCTTTATTCCTAGATGACGATTAATTTGCTTTGTCTGTTTCATCATTGAACGCGATCTTCATTTCTGCGAGAGAAAGGAAATTTTTGGTGTCAAAATTTTTCCAACGAAGATATTTTGGCGCCAAATCAAAATTTTTAGTGCAGTTGGCTAAAATGGCACTCGACATTCGATAGCGTCAAAACTGCATACATGCAGAATAAGGAATCGCCCTTCTTAAGGTGCTATTTATTTATTTATTTATTTATTTATTTATTTATTTATTTATTTATTTATTTATTTATTTAAGGTCACATACTTCAGATATCCAATAACAAAGTCTTCAACCGCTGTAAACTTAATTTGAATTTAAGGTGCTAAATAACTAATGGAATTTTGTTTATTTTGAGATCTCCACCTCTCATATTCCTTAAATTCAAATTAAATATACACAAATTATACACCAAAATTAATGTTGGGAGCTACAGAACACACAAAATAGATGACATCAACTCATGGAGTTGGCAGCAAGCACCACTAGTTCTTGAAAGTCCACCACCTTATTCGCATCAGAAAGGATAATACAATTATATTTCCTGATAACAGCTCGTGGCCAAATGTGCTTCACATATCCAAGAACAAAGCTAGGGCATCAAAATCCTTCAAGACACAGCGACAGCTTCATGGGGGTAAATTCCAAAAATGGCGGCTTTGTTTACATAAAATCTTACTTTCGATTTCCGGTCAACGTCATCGGACGGAAAAAAGCACCGAAACACAACGCAGTCTAAAATCAAATAATAAGGATGATCGCCTCATGACACCTGGTGAACTTTCTTAGAATTACGATTTTGTTTTTTGATGTGATTTGTGTATGTTCATCGAACATGGAAACCATCTTCAATAAAAAAATCAGACAGCGTTGTCATTTTCCCAAATACAGTCCTATCGCTGTATCCTAATGTGTTTTGAATGCCTAGCTTTGTTCTCGGATATGTGAAGCACATTTGGCCACAGCTTGTTCTCCGGAAATATTATTTTATTATCAGTTTTGGTACGAATACGATAGAAGACCTCCTGGAACCAGTGGTGCCTGGTGTGATTTCAAATATTTTACGCGTTCTATACATCTCAACCTTCATTTTGCTGTATAATTTGTATATGTATACATTTAATTTGAATTTAAGGAATATCAGAGGTGGGAATTTAAACGAATGGAATGGTTTCACTCGCCGAAGGCGCGCAGGGACGGTATGGGGAACAAGCCCCTTTCGACCCTCATTGACTGTAAATGATCAATTTTCACATGTCTATGCGTGTTGAAGGAGAAACAGGTTCAGGTACTCGGCAGGTGTCACAGGTTCCGGTGTGATGGGCTCTTTGACTGATGTCGGTTGAACCCTCGGGTGAGGACCAGTGTGAGAGGTTGGGTCCTCTCACAAAGTATAGTCTGCCGCTTCAGAGATGATGTTGAGTGATGGCCATCACTGGCAAGTATAATCTGCCTCAGGCTGTCTCTGTTTGGCAGGCCGTCTTTGAAAGAAACAACAACGACCCCTTTCGGGGACCACCAGAAAGAAAACTCGAACTTCCCTGGTTCGGGGGCAGGCCTGCATTGTGGTCCTATTGGGTTGGGATAAAAGATGCGTAATGCGCTTACAAAAATGGCAGAGGCGGGACGCAGGACCAACGCTCGCCTCCCATAATGTGGTCGACCACTTTTAGGGATGGAGTGGAGGATGTTCAGGAACCATGGGGGGTTACCGTTTCCATAACGGTTAGACTGTCCATAGCGGTTATTGGGGTGCTGGTCAAAAAGCATATTCTGTGTACCTGCTTAAAAGAAGAAGGCAAAATTAGTTTTCATTAGAATATGTAAAAATGTAAAAAGATAAAAGTAGCACATTTTGTTTAATTTATGATTTAATCTTTCGCTGAGTCGGTGAAGGCAGCCCTTTCTGGTAGAAGGCCACAGTTAAGCTGTTAATCTGCCTATTAGCTCACCTTCTCGTTCCCTATTTGTCCTCAAGCATGTTTAGTTTTTAAACCTGATGTAATCTTAGTTGAGTCGGTGAAGGCAGCCCTTTCTGGTAGAAGGCCACAGTTAAGCTGTTAATCTGCCTGTTAGCTCACTTTCTCGTTCCCTAGTTTTACTCGAGCAGTTTTAGTTTTAAACAGTCATGGAACGTGATCTAATTTTAGTTGGGTCGGTGAAGGCAGGCCTTTCTGGTATAAGGCCACAGTTAAGCTGTTAATCTGCCTGTTAACTCACCTTCTCGTTCCATATTTATTATTAAGCGTGTTTAGTTTTTTACAATATTTAATCGTGATGTAATTTTAGTTGAATCGGTGAAGGCAGCCTTTTCTGGTAGAAGGCCACAGTTAGGCTATTAATCTGCCTGTTAGCCCACCTTCTGTGGCTGAGAGTGAGTTTGCAAGGGGAGGGTAACAGGTTTAGCACAAGTAAACTACACCCGAGGGTGTTTCTTTCCTGTTGTACCCTCCGCTAGTTTTTTCGAACGGTCTTAGTTTTGAGTGGAATTTTTTGGCTTTTGTCGGCTTTCGCAAATGGCTCCAAGTTCGGAGATTAGTTCACTGTCGGCTAGCTGGTCATGATTTTTCGCGGCCAGTGTGGCTAGGCGGTCTTTGATGGTGGGGATATCGGCCCTGTCGTGGAGTGTTTTGATGGGTGTGTCCCATGGGGCGCGGAGGGCGACTCTAAGCGCGTGATTTTGAGTAGGGTGGACTGGTTGGCCCCCATGAGGTTCCTTTTAGCATTTTCAATAAGTTGATACGTTTAGTTGCTTTTTTCGCCATGTTGTCGGTGTGTTTGTTGAAGGACAGTTTTTGATCAATGGTGATGACCAGGAATTTCGCCTCTTTGCATTCTGGGAGGGTGTTATCCATTAGTTTTAGGTCAAAATCACGTTTATTTGTCTTGCGGGTAAAGGTGATTCGTTGGGTTTTATTGGCGTTTAGCTTGATTCTCCATTTGGCACACCATTGTTCTAGGTCATCGAGAGCGCGTTGCAGGGTTTTTGGAGCAGATTGGCCGTATTATTAGAGTCCCAGAGGCCCTTATCATCTGCGAATTGGGAGACTTGAACACGATCCTCAGAGAAGTTAATGTCATTTACATAGAAGATGTAACGGAGGGGGCTTAGGACGGACCCTTGGGACCCTTGGGGTGCCTGCTTCAAGGGGGATACTGTCGGACATTTCATTGTTCACTCTGACTTTAATTTCGCGGTCATTTAAGAAAGAGGATAGTAATCTGAGCAATTTCATGGGAAGTGTCATTTTTGATAATTTGTAGCGCATTCCGTTGTGCCATACAGAGTCGAATGCTTTTTCTACGTCTAACAGGACTGCCGCGCCTATTTGCTGATTGTTGATCGCGGTTTTCATTTGGGTGACTAGTCGGTAGACATGCTCGATGCCTTCTTTGCGGTTTCTATAGGCTCTTTGCCATTTATTGAAAAATCGATGTCTTCAAGGTGCCCCCTGAACCGATTGGTAAGGATTCGTTCGAATGTCTTACCAATGCAGATGAGGAGGCTGATTGGGCGGTAGCTGGCTGGATCGGAGGGGTCCTTGTCAGGTTTTGTTATCTTGACCCCGCTGTTTTTTTTCCAACATTTGGGAAAGTAGCCATGGGTGAGGCATGCATTGAATAGTTTGTTTAGTTTATCGATTAGGGAGTTTGGGCTTTGTTTTAGAATTTTGTAGCTTACTTCGTCCTCGCCGGGTGAGGAGGAATTTTTGCATTTTTTATGACGTTGATGATTTCGTCATTGGTGATGGGGGTTCATCCTCATACCCTTCTTCCGGTTCGTTATCGAATTTGGGGTCATGGTAAATATCAGGGTGTTCATTGATGAAGTCATCAATCGCGTTAATGACGGCGTCATCATTGCCCGCACCTTGGTACGGGCGATACGTTTTTCTTAGAAGGTCGGCAAAGGTGTCGGCCTCGTCTTTGTGGGTGCGCGTGAAGGAACCGTCTTCCCTTTTGAGGGGTTTGGCGGCGGCATTGCCGCCCTTGTTTTTTTACCCAGTTAGAATTTTGAAAGAGTCCCAGAATTTTTTGGCAGGGAATTTAAAAAAAAAATCTGTTACTTATATAGCACCTTAAGGAATATCAGAGGTGGCACTTGCAAAGTAAACAATTTTTTTTTACTTATATAACATCTCAATGAAAAGTATCGAAAACTGAGGATGTACTAGTTTTTTGACACTTCTGCCCCTACGCTGCATGAGATTTCGAGCAGGGTCGAACCGGCAGGTAAACACGGTTGTGGGGTGGGTATGGGGTGGGGGAGGGTGGCTTCATCTTCGCGGCCCCAGAATCTGTCGAGCTTCATATCTCAAAATGTCTCCGAACTGAGTCAAACATGCACGGCACTGTTTGTTCTAGATGTGATTCATAAACCTCGAACAATTTTTGTAAAGGTTTTGCCTATTTATGGTTAGCTATCTTTCTTTATCACGAATGAAATACCCCAAAGCGTTTTGTATAGCCGGGTGCATAATTTGCCACTGTTCAGTTTGCTGTTGTGCATTCTGTTGTCAAGGTGCAAATTAAGTAAGGAAAATTTGTTTACTTTGAAATTCCCCCTCTGATATTCCATCAATTCGAATTAAATATACACAATCTTTACATCAAATGAATGAGGTGATGAACAGACCACGAAATATATATTACTCAAAGTTTGCTGAGCACCAAATATTTGACACATCATTGTGAAATGTGCTTGTGACACATTTGCGATATTTTTGGTGGATATGGCTGAGGGATGTTTTGAGATGGTCCCCAGTGGTTACATTAGCTCTCTTGACAGGCAAATGTTTCGTGACAGTCATGAAAAGCATGTACCCCTTGATTTTCATGATCTTTCGTGTACTGTCTACATGTGCATGACGTGTAGGGTATTCAGTCCTCATTTCAACACAAACCCCTGTGACTTAATGATTGAATATGGCAAATGCAAAGGATGGTGGACCAAGGGGCTATCCATCGTCAGGTTGGTGAAGCCCTTGGTGTGCATCATACGGTGATCATCAGTGCCTGGGCAAAATTTCAGCAGTATGGGACACCAGTAAGTCGGTATGGTGGTGGCAGAGAAAGGGCAACCTCTGCAGCTGAAGACCGGTTTTTGATCATTCAGGCCCGTAGGAACCGCTTTGCATTGCAACCCAGCTTCGCAGTGACCTTCAGAATGTAACCGGGGTAAATGTTTCGGGCAAGGTTGCATGAAGGTGGTATGTGATCGAGAAGACAATGTATTCGCATTCCGCTGTCCCAGAACCACCCCAGGCATGATATGAATGGGCCATGGACCACGTGGGACCAGAAAAGATTGGCGACCTGTCCTTTTTACAGATGGTCAAGGCACTGCCAAGAGCACACAGATAGGCGTTCTATGGTATGGAAAAGATCAGGAGAGCGATTCCATGCAGCCAACATTTCTGAGCATGAGTGCTATGGTGGAGGGTCAATTATGGTCTGGGCAGCATTAGCAGGGATGGACGTACAGAGCTTTGTGTCCTTGAACGTGGTACATTGACTGCACAACGGTATATTGGTGAGATCCTGGATGTCCACGTCAGATTGTATGCAGGTGCAGTGGGTGATAGATGCATTCTTATGGACGATAGTGCCTGTTCTCATGTTGCCCATGCTGTCGTGGTGTACCGACAGAGGGAAGGGACAGAGTGTATGGGCTGGCCTGCAAGATTCCCCGACCTCAATCCAATGGAACATGTCTTAAATGAGTTGCAGCTTGCAATTCCAGCCCGTTCAGTCCAGCCAAGAAGTGCCCGGGAGCCTGGTGCCATGCTTGTCCAAGAATGGAACAACACCCCACAAAGGACCACCGGGAATCTGACTGGGGGCATGAGAAGGCGTTATCAAGCTGTAATTAACAGTAATGAGTCTCATACTCGATACTGAAGCCATACCAGTTCGCTCCGTCAACTTTTTGGCATATTGAAAAATTTCCTTTTACCAATAATATCCATTTTCCATGGTTATCGTATTCAAAAGCTAAAAAATAATGTCGAACACAAATAAAATCTTAATTTCTGTACTTAAATCATTAAAGATATAATTAAATAAAAAATATATACATTCTGAAGGTCACTACGAAACTGGGTTGCAGTGGCAAAGCGGTTCCTGTGGGCCTGAATGATCAATAACCGGTCTTCAGCTGCAGATGTTGCCCTGTCTCTGCCACCACCATGTCGTCTTACTGGAGTGGCATACTGCTGAAATCTTGCCCAGACTCTGGTGACCACCGTATGGTGCACACCAAGGGCTTCACCAACCTGACGATGGGTAGCCCCTTGCTCCATCATCCTCTCCCGCTTCAGACAAATATCTTCTTACATTTGCATTTTCTATATTCAATCACTAAATCGCAAGGGTTTGTGTTGAAATGAAGATTGAATACCCTACACAATACATTCCTCAATCATATCCACAAAATCCACAAAAACTTTGCGTTTATCGTGAGAGATAATTTAATTATCCCCGTGAGAGGTAATTCAGTTATCCATTAAAGATTCTAAATTTGTTGTAAACGATTCCATAAAAGGGTAGGGTACTGTTATTATAAAAGCGGACACAGAATTTCGATTGGATCCAAACTGGGTCGGTAGTAGAAATTTTCTAACTGCACTTTTTTTCTTTTACTTTTCATTTTACAATATTTTATTTAAAGAACCTCCGCCCACCTATCTTGTTGCGATTCGAACGCAAAAAAGAACGATACCGTAGACGGGAAGCTAACTATTCCGAAAAATGACGACAGTTGCTTCCCATGAAAGTTACCTGTAACCATAGTTTATCAGCCGAATTGCATAGATTCCCCCATCGATAAAATCACTGCATTAGAGTAAAATTCTACGCGATTGTTCAACAATCTCAAGCCAAGTTTCTGCTTATAGACCTCATATTTCACACAAACTGTTTATTATTTGAAAAAGTTATTTTTTTAAGAAATGAATACCTGTTGTGTTTTGCAATCACGAACTCTGTGTATGAGATTGCAGTGTTCAGGGACGTCGCTGTCAGGGAGGGGATGCTCCACGAACGTGGTGGTGGTGAGTGTTGCACCACCCCCATCTTATGACGGCCCTGATAGTACCCAGAACGTCGTCAAGTGCCTTGTATCTGTCCGAAAAAAATAATATTTTCTCACACCGAGACGAACCAAGACCGGCTTCGTGGGCTGGATACCATTGAAAATATCTCGTTATAACACATAGCACGGGGCATTAACAAATGTTTTAGATGGAAGGATTGGGCATCTTCTCGGTTCGGAAAATCCAACTTTTCCCATACTATCAAACAATGGACGGCTCTGTGTTTTGGGTGCCACAAACATTGGGCCTCTTTTATCGAATTTTTCGCCCCGTTTGCTTCTGGGACTCCTGACAAATCAGGTTATTGTTAAATGAAATACAAGGTACATTTTGCGAACACCCTTTCCTCCAATCAACAATGTTTCGCGACGGTCCTGGAAATGCTGTTTTCAAGACGAGACCTGAAATATCACTTAAAATGTATAATATGTGCCGAATGTATTAGCCCTGAAAACTGCGGAGCAGATTTTTCAAACAAGCCGCGTTACCGACCTGTGTTTTGTTAAAAAGCCTGAGTGGAGAAAAGCAATATTCAGCGCACGAAACTCCTGGTTTAACACCAGAAGTCCTAAGGGGGGGGGGGTGACCATCCCCTACTGGGGGGGGGGGGGGGGGGGAGGCTCAGGTGGCGATAGAGGACAGCCTACTCAATTGGGCAGGTTTGCTGGTTTTAAGTTAGCAGGTTTGCTCAACTGAGCTGGTTTGCTGCGGAATATATAAATACGCAGTCCCGGACCAAAATGGCCAATCCTGTTAATGCCATCTTGCAGGCACCTTGTTCTCCCGTGAGGTGCGTTCCGAAGGCCCCGGAAAAAGGAATCCTGGTAGTTGAGAACAGACTGGGCCTAGTTTAGGGCAAATCTTCAGGATGGAGATCAGGTCGTAAACACTGCTTTGGCCCTGATTTCTATCATGGAGGAACCTGTTCAAAACACTGCTTTGGTCCCAACTTCAGGAGTAGACGGATGGTCGGATGGCCCGTTCTGGCCAATTGGGAGCCCCCAACCAACAGAAATACAAGGCGTCCCGTAGGCATTTGGAGGTCATTCAGTCAGTCATTTCTTTTAACAAAAAACATCATTGTCGTTGTGTACAGATGTTTACCTTTTTAACTGTTAGAACATCGTTTGTTTTCTTGCACTTTCCCATCAGTGATTAGTGGCAACTTTTACAGTGTGTTGTAAAATGATTGGTTGGAGGATCAACATCTGAAGACATGTCACTCCCACAAACGGGTTAATCAGCCTTTGGCATGCTTCGGCATCAACACTGGCTGAGTATACCGCCCTAGAATAAATATGTGCGAATACTGTCAGCTTGAAGGGTTCACTGCATATCAATTACTCTACCCCTTGTTGGACTCCGTGGTGGGTAGGAGCCGGGGCAGCGAACGACTTTACAATTTAAACATGACATCTCAACATTCAAAACCAGGACGACCTTTTTAAACCACCGGACTCCGAGACTCTGACTCAGAAGCTGAATTGATTCAGTCGTTAATTCCACCAGATGATAATATTCCAAAATGTATACTTTCTCACTGGACCAACGAAAATAAGAAATCAAGTGCTATCAATTCTTTGCAATCGAAAAGGCCATCAAAGGCATTGCTGGAACTGTCAAAGATATTAAAAAATTACCATCTGGGGATATTTTAATACAGGGCGTAAAACAAAAACAAGGACATAACCTTATGCATATTAAAAAACTAATAGATACAGATGTAAATGCAGATTACCAAAAAAAAAACCACTAAATACCAGCAAAGGAGTCATCTGAACCGGAGAACTGGCAGACATGAGCGAAACTGAAATTATTCTGGAATTAAATCACAAGGTATAACTGTGGTAAAACGGGTAGAAATTAAAAAAGATAGCATCATTATCAAAACCAACACTTATATTTGCACCTTTGATGGCACAGGACCCCCTAAACCTCTCAAAATTGGTTACCTGAATGTCATTGTGGATTTGTACATCTAAAATCCACTTCGATGTTTCAGGTGCCAAAAGTTTAGTCATGGGCAGAATACATGTCGAGGCAAAGAAATAAGTTATAATGCAGTACAAGTCACGATGGACAATGTGAAACAACGATATATAAATGTATTAACTGTTAGGGTAATCATACGTCATCCTCTAAAGATTGCCCTGTGTGGAAAAGAAAAACTTATACAGAAAGTAAAATGTGAGAAACAGATAGGTTATAAAGGAGCGAGGGACTTGGTAACATCAATGCCTGTCATGAGTGTATCAGTGCCATCTTTTGCCTCGACTTTAAAACAAAAGAGATCGACTGAATCAATTACATGTCGAACTGAATTCATCATACTTGGAAGCACGATTCCAACGTAGCTACAACCTTTTACCTTAGGGAACAACAATCTAACCCAGCCTAAGTCTACACAAACAAATACTGCTGTCCAGAAAATACCACCTAAACCACAAGGCAAAAACGAACAAGAACAACAGAAAGCTAAACCAGAGGAGACAAACATGAAAACAGTAATTCAGTCCAGCAATGCAAGAATGACAACACAAGACCAAAGCGAGAACAAACACAAAAATCGCAACAGCAAAACCTGAGTCAGAGTCAACGAAGAAAAGTTAGACAAAAAGAAAGAGAAAGAAAATAACAAACAATTGTCAAACAGACTTCAAAAGCCCTTCAAGATCATGTTGCCCGAAATAGATATGAGGGTCTTGAGCTGATGGACGTCGGTGACGGCATCGACAAAATGTTTGAGCAGCTACGCTCACCATCTCAAAATAAGTCCTTAGAAAAACATCACCGAGGAAACATACCGGAGCTATATCTCCCATACGTCCATCATTCCAATCTCCAACCAAATATGGATAATACAAACAAAAATTGTCCAGGTGTTAGAGCCATTTCTAATGAATTGGGTTTTCTGAGCCGAAAATATAAACCTGTTGCTTTTTTGCCTGCAGGAAACTCTTTTAAAGAAACCCGAAGCTCAAGATCATTCATTTTCTAAGCATTATACCTCGTAAAATGTCTAGGCAAATGAAACTGATCTTCATGTTCGTGGAACGTCTGCCTTGGTCAGAAACGACATTATTCACAGTTCTGTTCCATTGCAATCAAATTTGCAGGCAGTAACGGTACGCCTGACTTTAGACAAGACAGTTGCGTTATGTTCCAGTTATGTGTCACAAAATAAACCACTTCGGCTGAATGATATTGAGCTGCTGGTCAAACAACTCCCAATTCCATACATTTTGTTGGGTGATTTTAACGCACAAAGCCCCCTTTGGGGTAATTCCTGCAGTCAAGAAGATGTAAAAGGTAAAACGGTAGAGAAGTCCATTACAAAATATGACTTGTGTTTGTTTAATGATGGTTCAGACACTTATCTACACCCCGCATCTGGTTCATATACATCAATTGATCTTTCACTTGCATGCCCTTCTATCTTTCTCGATTTCTCACGGAAGGTAGAAGATGAGTTGTTCGGGAGTGACCACTTTCCAATAGTGTTGGAAAGTGTGGTTCCGGCGAACGGTGGGACAGTGTCCCAGTGGAACTTTAAAAAGGCTGACTGAGTCACTTTCTGATCGCTTAGTTCTGAACGCCTCACAAGGGAGAAATTTCAGGATAGTGCTTACCAGATTGAACATTTTACAACAGAGTTGATTTACATTGCAAACCAAGTCATTCCTAAAACCTCGGCAAATCCAAAACGTTTCACTACACCATGGTTTGATAATGAATGTACGCAGGCTATAAAGGAAAACTGAACGGGAATTCAAGTCACCAACCACAAATAATTTGGATAAACTACGTATAAATCGGGCAAAAACAAGACGACTTATAAAACAAAAAAAGAAAGGTTCTTGGGAAGCTTATGTTTCAAAGCTTAACCAAAACACCCCATCAACAACATTTGGAAAATTATTACAAAAATTAAAGGCAAAGAAACAACATCTGAAAGATAACACACTAATCACACCAAAAAAGTAATTTCAAACAAATTAGCCTCCACATTTTCTAAACATTCGTCGTCTAAAAATTGTAATCCAGAATTTCTCAAAATTAAAAAACAACAAGAAAAACAAAAGGTCAAATTTACCTCCAATAACTTAGAGGATTACAACGAACCTGTCTCCACGGAAGAGTTAAATAACTCTTTACATTGAGAAAAGGACACTGCCACTGGTTCCGATGAAATACATTATAACATTTTAAAACATCTAACGCAATCATCACTTGAACTTTTATTGTCGATTTGTAATGGCATATGGGTGACTGCCCACCATCCTGGCGTAAAGCTACAATAATTCCCATTCCAAAGCCTGATTAAGATTACAGCAACCCAAGTAACTACAGGCTTATTGCTTTAACAAGTTGTCTGTGTAAAACCATGGAAAGGATGATCAATGAATCGACTTGTCTGGTTTCTGGAATCGAACTATCTACTTGAGAATGTTCAGTATGGTTTCAGAAACCAGAGAAGTACTGTGGATCATTTGGTTAGACGAGAAACGTTTATAAGAAATGCCTTTGCCAGAAAAGAACATATCGTAATTTTCTTTGACCTGGAAAAGGCATATAATACATCGTGGACTTATGGGATTTTAAATGATCTTTTTAACATGGGGTTGAGAGGGCGTATGCCTCTTTTTATTGAAATTTTGTTAAAGGACTCCCAATTTCAGGTTCGTGTTGTGTCAACGTTATCTGATCCTCGCGATCAGGAATTGGGGTTCCTCATGGTAGTATTTTATCCGTTACCCTCATTCCAATTAAGATCAACAGTCTCAATGACGCAATTGAGAATACAGTACATTCTTCATTGTATGTTGATGATTTTGTAATCTGCTATAGCGATAAAAACATGAATGCTATAGAGCGCAAACTTCAGCTGTGTTTAAACAGAATCCAGAAATGTGCTACAGAAAACGGCTTCAAATTTTCAAAGACGAAAACTAGTTGTGTTCATTTCTGTAAGCTCCGGAAGCACCATCTTGATCCGGAATTGAAACTAGATAGGAGTCGCATTAAAGTTGTTAAAGAACTGAAATTCTTAGGTTTATTGTTTGACAATAAACTAAATTTCACTTCTCACATAAAACAACTAAAGGTAAAATGTAAAATGGCACTGAACCGTTTGAAGGTAGTTGTTAGTACTGATTGGAGTGCTGACCAAAAAACATTACTGCATCTGTATAGATCACTTGTTAGATCTAAATCAGATTACGGTTGTGTGGTTTCTGGTTCTGCAAGGAAGTCGTATCTCAAGCCACTTGATGCGGTTCATAATACTGGTATTAGAATTAGTGTAGGTGTTTTCGAAGATCACTAATAGATTCAGTGCTTGTTGAAGCGGAGGAGCCTTCTCTCGAGAAGCACAGAATTAAACTCTCACTCCAATATGTCACTAAACTTTCAAATCCACCTAACCCTGCTTATAACAGTATATCAGAACCTCACAACACCGAACTTTTCAACCGCTACCAGAAACATATCCATCCTTTGGGAATTAAAATTAAACAACATATGGATTCCGCCAAACTTGAACCACATACGATAAAAGAAAACCGTGAACCACATATTTCTCCTTGGCATTTTAAAAGGCCAACAGTTATTTTGTATCTAGCCTCCAAAAAAATCCGAAACAAATTCTCTGCAGTTTAAGCAGCAATATGCAGAAATAAAGTCCAAGTTTAGTACATATACAAGGACCAAAACAGATGGATCTAAAGATGGCGACAAAGTATCATCGGCTATTGTACCTTGTGATCAGGTCACCTCAATCAGATTTCCCAATAAAAGTTCTATTTTCACAGCTGATGTTAAAGCATAGAAACTAGCGCTTGAACACATCAGGAATGTACAGGAAAAGAAGTCGGATCATATTTTCCGACTATCTTTCCTCATTGCTTGCTTTACTCAACCCCAAGGTGAGGAACCCTCTCATTTTGGAACTTCGTGAGAGGTTGTATCGTGATGTGCTAGTTACCTGGACATGTAGGTATCTCCGATAACACCAGAGCAGACAGTGCATCAAAGCTGGCTTTTACGAAGCCTCTAACTGATTTTAACATTCCTTTCAGTGATTTTAAACCACTTCAATAATTACATCAGATCTGTGTGGAAGGAATGGGATGGAGCGACAAATAACAAGCTCCATCGCTTCCGACAAAATATATTTGTTCACTACCCATCCAGTAACCTTTGTAGAAAGGACCATGTAACATTGACACGATGTCATATCGCTCATACAAGACTAACACATTCCTTTTTGTTAGGGGGTAATATGCGACCAGAGTGTGTTTCTCGCCAGCAGGTGTTGACAGTGGGGCACATTATTTTGCACTGTACAGATTTTAATCTTGTTAGACGACAGTATTTTAATGTTACGTCTCTTCTAGACCTGTTTTACAAAACAAAATCTCATAAAGTCCTGTCATTCCTGAAGGAAATCAATCTTTTTAATAAATTTTAAATAGTTTGTTTTTATTATTTTAAATTTTAATCCATCATTTATATCTCTTTCACAGGTTGATTTACACAACTTTTTTTTTGATGAACTGCACTCATTTTCTCATTACGTTGTTCACTCCTCTGTTTTATTCCACATGTTTCACATTTCGTCGTTTCGTTTTTAACTACCGCGTTGAAAATAATGATAATTTTTTACAATTCATACTTTCATCACCATGAAATAGCCTTAGGCGCTGATGTGGCGTGAAGTACCATTAAACAAACAAACAAACAAACAAACAAACAAACAAACAAACAAACAAACAAACAAACAAAACCTGAAAAATACTTGGAAAAGTTTATCGCGGTGTTTCGCCAATGAACCCCTTTATTTATTTATTTATTTATTTATTTATTTATTTATTTATTTATTTATTTATTTATTTATTTATTTGTTTGTTTGTTTGTTTGAAACCTCTACCGACCAGGGTATCCATCATTATTATCCTCATCGCAATGATGCCAAAACATCGAAATTTCCACCAGCATTTTTCCCATAATGCACATGCGAATTTCATCAATTCATCCTTGTTTGACAGAGCTCATCGAACTCTGTCAAACAAGACTGATTTGGTTAAATTTCGTGTTGCATTATTGGAAATAAAATGCAGCTAGACATTTTGTATTTCGACATCAGTGTGCTGGGGGTTAATAAATTGTGACAGCTGGGTTTGTTCAAAGATTTCCGTCGGGGTCATGAAACTGAGTTAGTGTCTAATTTGATGATGCGAGTCTTTCCCGCCCTCGAAATTAGCTTTCATCGCGACATTGCGTTGATTGTAGATTCTGCGTCTTGTAAGAGCATATGTATGTGTAGGAAAGGACCATCAGACAAATTCATGTCATGTTCGAGTGAGTCTGGGTCACTTCCGCCCTCCTTTCCAATATCTCAAGATAGTTGATGGCCTGGTGAGCACATTGTGGCGATTGTCTGTGACCCATATCTGATTATTATTTTTCGATAGTTTCAGAAAGCACAGTGACTGTTCCACGAAAATTAGCAACGCAAAATCGTGTTTCCATCCATCAGTATATCTATCGCCACATCTCCAACAGATATGACTGTTACGATCTTCGTTGTGGCAGTTGTATAACCCCCCCCCCCCCCCCACCAAAATAAAAAAAAAAAAACTAAAAAAAAAAAACTAAACAACAACAGAGAACTATGAATATTGTTATGCAGAAGAATTTCATTTGTTTGAGGTATTGCTGTCGGACAGAAGGAATATTTCAGGTTAGCCCCAAAGGTTTTCAGTGACTCTTTAACAAGAAAAAAATCATTGTTATTCCGCACCTTTCGTCAATGATTTCACAATTTTCGTGCATTATTTCACATAGTGATGCAAGTCCGTGTTAATTATATGCAGTAAGTCACGTATGCTTTATTGGTGACGTCGAGACTCTCGTAAAAATTGAAAAGGTGATATTGGTTATTTCTTTAAATCCCTCTCCGCCCACAACACGCCTTATTATGGAAGTTCATTAAAAACCTTCATATGTAATTTTTTATTAAACAAAAGTGGGGAAGGTGGAAAAATATATCATCTGAGAAAGCGAGGGGGCATCCCCAATAGCTGTCCCGTTTCCATCACTAATGAGCGTAATGCGTTTTGTACGTATTTTTACTTTCAAGGAGAAGAACTCGGAACAGTACCAAAGTAAATCTAATTTTAACAATATTCAGCATCAACCGATTGGAGGCATTGATTTTCCATGTATTAATTGGCCTACCCACAATGGTGAATATGGACTCTCTGTCCGCTTCCATTTCATTGATTTGGAATATACCACCAGGGTTCAAAGGGTTAAAATCCAATTATTAGAGTTGTGGCGAGTCATGTGGAACCGGCGTGTTTTCATCCATTAATTCTGAAGGGTTTTAACTGTATTTGATATTGTATTGTCATAATAATCCAATGCATACCCAGCTGTAATGGTGATACACACTCTGCAAATGTGCCAATTACCAACGGTTATCGATCAAATCAAGTCACCTTCATCCCATCGTCAACCTCTCTGAAACATGCTGTTAAAAAAACTAGGGGATATTTGATAAAAGTGAGATATATAACGAAATATATTTATCTTTTCGTTAAAAAGGTAGTTTAGGCATTGAACTTTGACATCTGGTGAATGATTTCAGGTATAGTTGGGTGTCTGACAAACACACATTCCACGCACTGAGAAGTAGAAGACATGGACGGTCAGTCAGAGAATTTACCACATTCAGTCCAAGATCTCAATACCTTGTAAATCCTCCTCGGTTCGCTAGACAAGCGCGGATCCGATGTGGCATACTCCTCACCGAACTCCCAATATCAGCTTGACTGATGTTAATCCATTCTTCTTGCAGTGCAGCGTCGAGTTCGTGGACATTGGTAGGGGCTGCTGGCGTTGTCATAGGCGCCTGCCAAGCATATTCCAGACGTGCTCGATTGGTGAAAGGTCTGGACTTAGTGCTGGCCAAGGCAGTGTAGTGATGTTCTGCTCCTGGGGGAACTCTGTTGCGTCACAGGCCCTATGTGCTCTTGCATTGTCATCTTCGAAAATGAATCGTGACCATGGCCGTGACGTCGCGCAAAAGGCACCATATGAGCTGCTAACATTTTGTCACGGTAGTACTTCTCTGTGATACGCCTTTAGAGGACATGTAATGCTGTTCTGCTTGTCATGGTCATGCCTCCCCACACCATAACCGATCGACCACCAAAACGATCGTGCTGCCTAACGGTTACTTTATGGTATCGTTCGGTCCTCTGCCGCCACACTTGTTTCGCCTGTCGTGGAAGTCGAGAGTGAGCCTCGATTCATCGGAAAACATGACGCTGCTCCACCGACGATTGATTGATATTATCTGTACGCTCTCTATACGCAGAACTACCCAACCATCTGATCAATTGTTGTAAAGGGCTCGTAGAGCCATTTCTAATAATTAATCAGGTGATAGAGTTCCAAGTATGTTATAAATCCCAGCGCTGTCATGCTCCACTCCAATTACGCCTTGCAGCGATGTGACGTTCAGTCAAACGTGGAATTATTCGAGGTCGTCGAGCGTACAAATTCCAGCTGTGTAGGCGATTTCGGATAGTCTGACCACTGACTCACACATCTGTCTCTATGTGCAGCTGCTGTCCAGTTTCTGAGGCACTTTGATGGCGGTTACATAATGCTGCCGTTAGGATAAAACAATCCTGGTTTGCAGTTGTCGCCCTTGGACGACCTGACCGACGTCTGTCATCAACATTGCCTGTCTGACAGTAGCGTGACAACAACCTGCTAATCACCGATTGAGTAACGTTGAGAATTTGAGCCACTGTAGTCTGTCTGTAAACACTCGCCACGTGTCAGTCTTCTCATACCTCAAAAATTACGTGTCGACCAGAACTACTGCTGAACGAGTTTATACCAAGAAAAGAACGATGAGACCTCCGAAAAAGTCCGTCCAGTACAAATTCGAAATGTACCCCGCAGACATTAACTGCGAAAAACCTGCACGAGGTTTTCGTGGGGCAGGTGATTTTCATGATCCACACTAAACTTGGTAATATATTGATGTGTCCAATGGCACGTATCCAATACAGTTTTCCAAAAATATCAACATCAGTTTGGATGTCCCCTACTTTTTTGAAAAGTATATTTTATATTAGAAAATTTCGATCCACTTGCGTAAATGTGTACCAATCAGGTGGCGATCTGGCACAGAAAGCGGCCGCTTTTGCGGCCATAGTACTGTACCTGTATTCTCCCTTTGTAGCTGGAACCGTTAAGTATTTTTGTACTTTCGTGATTTGGTACAAAGCAAGATACATATGTTGAAAACACATTTAAAGCTGTCCGCAAAAAAAAAAAGAAAAGAATTCTAAAATGTGACCAGTTGAGAAAAATATCAAAAATAGCAAAAGCACACGTTAGTCCAGCATGGGGTTTCCATTCAAATTGTCCCCTAAAACACTTGTCAAGAGTTATTGCAGATACATAATTTCTAGACGTCCCTTCATGTCACTGCTTTAACCTGTTATTAAAATGTTATTTATTTATTAAGGTTTAACGAAACTTTAACAGCCAAGGTCATATCGTGTCAGCGACAGTTTTACTGGTGGAGGAAGCCGGAGTACCCGGAGAGAATTACTGAGTAACGACGAATAGCTGCCAGCTCCTCAGCATCGTATTAAAATGTTGAATATGCTCACCTGTCATGTATGTGTAATGTAATAGCATAAAGAGTACTTAATTACAAGTGTGTCCCTTGAACTACACAACCAGGCGAACTGAATTGCAGATTAACGTAGAAGTCCTATCTATTATATGATCTCACCTTTCTTTTCGTTTTCTCGCCACAATTTAGCCTTAGCTGCTGATGTGGCGTTATTAAACCAGTTCATTAAATATGGTAATGCAAGATCCATCAGACACAGGCAAATAATAGTATATTTAGACCCTGGTGAGGGGGGCGAGGAATGATGAACATTTGTTGTCAGTGACACTAATTGATGTTTATTTGAAAAGTATTTTATTAACATTTATGCTGCCGAAGGTGACTTTTGTCACCTGTTTTATGATATTATCTGTACGTTATCTATACACAGAACAACCCAACCATCTGATCAATTGTTGGAAAGGGCTCGTGGAGCCATTTCTAATAATTAATCAGGTGATAGAGTTCCAAGTATGTTATAAATTGTATTAAACTTCCTCACATACAGGCATTCATAGAGGTCCTCCATATATGGCTAAAGTGGGCATGGCATTAAAAGAGTTAAATGCGTGTCGTTAAATACTTCACAATCTACACTTTAACGGGGACGATTTCCTGATGCGGTCTCTGCGGATAATACCTAGACCTAATTTACTGAACTCGTTTTGTAAATTTCGATATAAACTGGATACTTGTTGGTGGTCCTCTATATCTTTTTCACTGTTATTGATAATATCCGACAAATGTTTATGGAATGCTCTAGAAGAGAACATTACAAGAAATGGTGTCCGTGATTGTTGGTATTAACTAGGGGGGAAATAATACTTTTTCTGTAATTGTATGATATGATAAAATATATTATTCCGAAATGTAGGGGACATCCAAACCGATGTTAATTTTTTTCGGAAAATGGTATTGAATACGAGTAATTGGACACATCAATATGTTATCAAGTTTGGTGTGGATCAGTAATGTCACCGCGCAGGTTTTTCGCACAAGCGCAGCGTTAATGTCTGTGGGGTACGTTTTGAAATTTTCGTTTGTACTGGACGGGCTTTTTCGGAGGCCTCTCTCACCGTTCTTTTCTTGGTATAATAAACTCGTTCATCAATACTTTCTGGTCGAAAAGTAACGCTTGAGGTATGCGAAGACTGACACGTAACGAATGTTTACTTGTCGTTGGCATGTTGGAAGCTGGCAATACACAGACTGCAGTGGCTCAAATTCTCAATGTTACTCAATCGGTGATTAGCAGGTTGTGGTCATGCCTCCGTCAGACAGGAAATGTTGATGACAGATGTCGGTCAGGTCGTCAAAGGGCGACAACTGCTAACCAGGATCATTTCATCCTAACCACAACATTACGTAACCGCCATCAAAGTGCCTCAGTAATTGGACAGAAGCTGCACCGAGCGACAAATGTGCCGGTCAGTGGCCAGACGATCCGAAATCGCCTACACAGCTGAAATTTGTAAGCTCGACGACCTAGAATAATTCCACGTTTGACTGAACGTCACATCGCAGCAAGGCATACTTGCTGTGGAGCACAACAGCGCTGGAACAAGGAACAACGTCATGTTTTTCAATAAATCGAGGTTCACTCTCGATTTCCACGACAGGCGAAACAGGGTGTGGCGGCGGCAGAACGAAAGATACCATGACGTAACCGTTAGGCAGTGTGATCGTTTTAGTGGTGGATCGACAATGGTGTGGGGAGGCATAACCTTGACAAACAGCATTACATATCCAAGGGCGTGTCACTGCCGTGACAACATGTTAGCAGCTGATGTGGTACCATTTGCGCGACGTCACGGCCGTCGATTCATTTTCGAAAATGACAAAGGAAGAGCACACAGGACCCTTGTACAGAGTTCATCCAGGAGCAGAACATCACTACACTGCCTTGGCCAGCACTAAGTCCAGACCTTTCACCAATCGAGAACGTCTTCGATAAGCCTGCCAGTCGTCTACGACAACGACAACAGCCCCCTACCACTGTCCACGAAGTCGTCGCTGCACTACAGGATGAATGGAAAAACATCAGTCAAGCTGATATTGTATGTTTGGTGAGGAGTCTACCACGTCGGATCTACGCTTGTCGCGCGAACCAAGGAGGATTTACAAGGTATTGACGTCTTGAACTGAATGTGGTAAATTCTCTGACTGATAGTCCATATCTTCTACAGCTCAGTGCGTGGAAGGTGTGCTTTTCATACACTCAACTATTGCTGAAATCATTCACCAGATGTCACAGTGTAATGCCTCAACTGTCTTTTTGATGAAAATATAAATATATTTCTTCATATATCTCACTTTTATCAAATATCCCCTACTTTTTTAATTGTGTAGTGTTGGGTACTTCGTTCCCTGTATTTCCTGAAGTGCCAACAATGGTTCTGTAATCTCTTCTTTTTGTTGAGAGTTATACTATAATGATTAAAAAAAATCTTGAACAGTTTATCGGGATCTGCACTTGGGTGTAAAGCGTTTCTTAAATACCGTGCTTTAATGTCTAGAGTTTAGATCATATCGAGTCATATCGAGTCCACATGTGGTCATCATAAGCTGAGAGATCGGAAAAATTATATTTGGTTACTTTTTGTCATCGATCCTCTTCGTCCGCCCCTCTTTCTTTAACAGATATATAAATTCGATAAGGTACAGAACTACCCTTTTAACCATTTGATCTCGCAAGACCGATTTTTCGGCCTAAGACATAATTTTGTCCCATTTTTGTCTTATTATAAGAAGTCTATACACGGTGGCAATAAAAGAATAATATCTGTAGTTACCAGTACTATTATTCATTCTCTCAGTATATTGATATTGGACCGATCCAGCTCACTGTATGTGTACACAGAGGCCCCACCATTCCATGAAAGGAGGCCCTACCATTCCATGAAAAGAAATCGACCTTACTTCTATCGTCCCAGATTTCAACCACATGTTGTATTCTCAGAATACTTGGTGCCAAATGAATACAGAGCCAATAAGCTTCACACTATCATAACACTTCGCCACTGGGCGTTCTATAGTTAACTCGTAACCTGATGATTATTGAGTATTGAACCGTGAAGCAGCCATGACTGATTTGGATGAACAATTCATCGAAACGTAAATCCAGAAATCATCGTTGAAAACATCTATTGAAGTTACAGGTGTAAAATTGAATTAAAAACGCACAAATAAAACTTATATCAATGACAAGAGAAATCTTGGTAGATCCCTCATCAGTACGCAGAGAGTTAATCATAATTGCAAAGAAAAACACGGGAAAATACTTTGCATTTGACACACCGGCAAAACACGTAATAATTTAGATATTAACTCGACCATAATGTGTTCCTTGTCAGCAGGTGTTGGCAGCAGGTGTGACTGTCTATTACATGACATAATAACACTTTGGCCAGCCGCTGATTTGTCGCCACTGATTATCGTCATGTCAGAGGGCATTATTTCACTGCAGAATCTCTAAGAGATCTTTTATCATACGAGTCAATACAATCATATCTGAAAGCAATCAACTTTTTTAGTCAATTTTAAAATTGTTTCATTTTTTTTAAACTAGACTCCAATCTAAATATCACCAGGTAGGTTTATACGTTATCACCTTTCTCGTGTCTTCTCTGGTACTGAAATGGTTAACCGGAAATTCGGTTTGAAGCCAGTTAGCTACCTAACCAATTAGAAAAACTGTCAACCGGTTATCCGAAATATCGATCGTTTAAAAAGCAGTAAAACTGTCGCTTCTCCTTTGTAATATATTACAAATCGAAGACGCGTTGAAAAGAGAAATAATCGACTTTGGCGTTCAAGACTTCGTTAATGATCGGCAGTTTCCGTGAGCAATGTGTAATCGCAGAAACTATTCCGTAGTGTGTATACAAACGAACGATGTCGAGTACTCGACAACGTTCGTTTGTATACACGCTACGGAATAGTTTGAGAATACTGCTTTCCAATGACTATAGTTTTAATCCCATATTCGGTGAAATAATGGCCACGTATAACCGGATATTATCCGGTTATAGCTCTTGGTTACTCGGTTACGAAAATGAGCCACTCGTTTCATCACCGACCACTCTTCAGACAAATCTTGTCTTTGCAAGAATTCTATTGTAATTATTTCATAGTTTCATTCTACCTCACAATTGACGTTTTAATTTCTTTCGTTTTCTCGCCACGATGGAGTCTTAGCTGCTGATGTGGCGTTAAACTCCAATTATTTATTTATGTGCTGGTTTTTAAAGGGACATACTTACGAACAATGGCTAATCGTGACCGTGACAGTTTTACGGGTCGAGGAAGCCGGAGTACCAGGAGAGAATTACCAAGCATCAAAGAGCAACTGTCAGCTCCTCAACATTCTAACTCTGCTCAAGCTCCGCTCAAGCAGGGTTACAACGATTGAAGACGTGTGCACCATCGTCGTGCAATACGCATTAGTACACGGCGTAATCGTGCCCACATGTAGGCAACCGGGATAAGGTGCCTTGTCCAAGGACACAACGCGGGTCCTCTCGGACGGGGACCTCTAGCATAGACGTCCAACAGTCTATAACTGAGCCACCCCACTCTGGTTAAACTCTAATAAATAATAACTAGATACAAACTGGGGACGAGTTGAAGATTCTATTTATTATACGACCCAAAAACCGCACGGTGGCGTTGTGTACTAAGGCGCACTGCACGTCGACAGTGCACTTGTGTTCACCCATTGCTAACCCTACGTGTGTGGAGTTGGGTAATCTTGCAGTTCCGCGGTGGTTCTCATCGGGTACTCCGGCTTCCTCCACCCGCAAAACTGTCCGACACGGGGTGACCATGGTTGTCGAAAGTGTCATTAAACTCCATTAATTAAAATCAGCACAACAAACAGACAATTTGAAAATCTGCCGAAGAAGAAACTCGATTTGTCTGTTTGTAGAACTACGAAATTAACGTGGTGATCCAGTTATTACTTTTCAACTGTAGAGGTGGGCGATATACCGTAAATACCGTTTGGTATCGGTATCGGCATCGAGTCAATACCCATTTACCGTACCAAGTGAGTCTCATGCAACCAAAATTTCGACATTTACTCAAAAATAAGAAGGCAAACAACTGATCATTACGCAAGATTTAATATTAAGAAGAGCCCACGGTGTGTGCATTTCTAAAGGCAGTTAACGCCGGCCGGTCATTTGATGTAACAAAAATCCAAAAAAATACCCAGGGGATAATTTCTCTAAGTTTTGTGTTCATTAAGCTTTGAGTTTAATGACTCGTAACCTGATGATTATTGAGTATTGACAAAAAGTAACCAAACAGACATTAGCTACCGGTCATCAAATGACCGATAGCTTATGTCTGTGTCACTTCAAACATTTTATAAATATAATATATGCTATAAAATGGGGAGCTGCATATCAAAAATACTGTTCAATATTGACATTGATGAGAGTACATGCATTTTGTTGACACCGAATACCATATAGAATAATTATTAGGTACTAGGTCCGGTAATCAGATTTAAACCGCGAGTAGGATAAAGGTTTTAACCACTGGGCTTGCTGAGTGGTTAAAACCCTTATTCTTCTAGTGGTTTAAATCTGTACGGATTAAAAAACGTCTATGTTTTAAATCATTACATTAACTGAAACTGTTACATAACTTATTATGCCTACTTTGTTACTGTCGGGAGAGGTGGGGGGGGGGGGGTTCTATTAAACTGGCATATTTCCCTCATTTTCGCTCAACCGTCATCATATCCATTGCAAATAGGAATTTGCAAATGCTACAACTTAATTTTTCTATTTACAATTTGTTACATTATAATCACGAGAGCAGTGGATCAATAAGGTTGAGCGGCGTTGGCCTTACTATCTGAAATGTGTGCGACCACAGCGTCCCGGGTTCAAATCCGTTGTTGGTTACACTTATTTTATTTTCTGTACAAACATATATATATTTTTCTATCTGCTTTTTGGTTCTTATATTCATGTATTGTGAATATCTCCATATATTTGTTTGCCATAGGCTAGGATACTCAAGAATATGCTGGAAAACAACCCATTGCCCCAAACAAGAAAAGCAGCTCGTGTATATTGTATAAGTAGGTGAGCTTTTTGTTGCAAAACTTACATTATAAAGCCAACTGACGAATTCCTTATTGCTGTATATTGATGTCACGCATGCCAAATTTAACACTTTCGCTTCCGAAAGCGACTATTGTCATCTATTTTATGATGATTATCTGTATGTTCTGGCATGCGCAGATCAAACCTACCATCTGATTAATTGTTGGAAAGGGCTCGGAGAGCCCTTTCCAACAACTAATCAAATGGTAGAGTTTCAAGTCTGTCATAAATGTTATTAAACTTCCTCGCATACAGGCGTACATCGAGGTCCTCCATATATGGCTAAAGTGGGCGTGGCTGTAAAATGATTGCAACGTTTTTCCAGTCCATGTAGTTGCATTTTGTAATAATTATTACATTTTGCAACGTTTTTCCAGGCCAAGTAGTTGCATTTTGTAATAAAAGTTCGGACATATACGAAACTCGCTCAAATACTCACAGAAATGCGTATAACATACCCGAAGACAGTCGTAGAATCATAGAGACACAAATTTATTTTAATAGTTGTATAGTAATATGAAGTCGTTTTAGATTTCCCCTTTGAAAGTGCCCTTTTGAAAAAAAGTTTATTACATTTTGCAACGTTTTTCCCGTCCAAGTAGTTGCATTTTGACATAATTATTACATATTGCAACATTTTCCCCGTCCAAGTAGTTGTATTTTGTAATAATTATTACATGTTGCAACTTTTATTACAAAGTGGGTTGTAACAGACGCAAGTAGTAAAGTGTGTCACTGTGGGGGAAGCAGTTTAAGAAACATACATTTTTTTACCATTTTACAAAACAATAAGCTCTTCAATCAAACCTTATATTGTCCAGCTACCAGACGGAGGTTGAAAGTGGTGATTTAGAGTGAAGGAGAGTACGTTTTGAACATATCCAATTTATAATCTATTCAAAATATAGCTGCCACAGCCGACAGAAAGAAACCTGTCAATTCCAATCGATTTTGTTTCAGTACTTCTACAGAAAAACAACTTCTGCGACTTGGAAGACTGATGTATTTTCGGTTATACCTCCACAGCACCTTCTAACCAGAAATACGGGGGTCGGTGTGCCTAAAAGCAAACGATGCCTTTCAGAAGCTGATTTTGATTGTTCGCTTTTTAAAATGGAAAGCCCTTCCTTATCTTTGAGTGAGCATAAAAACTAAGATGAAAAATGAACCAAAGATTATTCATTCAGATTGTTTAGAAAGAATATGGATTGATTCTGTTTAAAGAGTTTGCCTCATGTTTCATATATCTAACAAATGAAACTCAGAGTCCTGATTTTATAATGTACAGAAAAGTGACACTGTGCGTGAACCTGCGGCTGTCATGGCCGGAAAAGCTGAATTTAGGCCTACAGTGATACCCATTGTTTACTTCAAGTTGATTTTTTCAGTCAGAACAAGCGAGTTCAGTAGAAGAAAATGTGAAAACGATGATATTTAATATGCAGAAGAACAGTTTTGCATCATAAAAAGTTTTTTGATAAATTTCATAAGGGTAACCATAGGCAAAAAATTGAAAAAAAAAGTTTTTTAGTTGACTAAACCAATAAATGACTCTTGTAAAAATTTATTTCATAAAGGTAACGCAAAGTCAAAAATTGCAAAAACAAATTTTTATTGTTGACTAAACCAATAAATTGGCACATGTAAAATGCTTCATTGTTCATCATTTTATTCTTGTGAAATCGTATATTCTGAATTGTAGAAGACATTTTAAGAGTTACTGCCTGGTGAGTGAACACCTCATTCATGGTATCATAAAAAATTGAATGCTTAATTGGAACATTCATATCAAACAATATTCCAGATAAACCCGCGAGTGGCAAATGAAGACGAAAAGACGATTCAGAGATCTAAAATGTAAAACTGAAATAAAAAGCAAGTGGAGGAGTAGGTATCCAGTTTAAGAATAACTTTATGTATCACATTCATACACACTAAAAACTAAAGTGTTAAAACTGACACTTTCAAGGTGTTAAACCCATTCTAAATCTTAGGGTTTGATTTTAACACTCAAAGTGCAATGCTTTAAGCAGTTATACATTACAATCGTCAGACATCTGAAACTTGAATGGATGGCCCTTGTGTCTAGCATCGGTGGTTCTTCCAGAATCGTCCATAATTTGATTTGCGCTTGCTGGGTACATAATTAAAAGGACACAACGCAGATGACGCGGATCAGGCTCGAGAGTTCGAGCCTGATCCGCGTCATTTGCGTTGTTTCCTTTTAAGTGTCGCGACATTACACTTGTCAAGTGGTATTATTGTAACACCTGTCAAGTTCTGGGATATCTACACTTGAACAAAGTGCTAGTTCAGCACTTAGTAAGTGGTAAATACAGCACTTCAAGTGTAGTTTTTAACACTTTAGTTTTAAGCGTGTAATACAATAAAAGATGTAGTAGGCAGCTATATGATTCTTGACACCACTATTCAAAACCAAAGACTTACATTTTCGGTGGTCTATGACCCCAATAATGACAATCCAATCTTTTTTGATAACCACTTTAACCAAATTGAGAACATATGAAACTGCTCTGTTCTAGTCGGGGGCGATTGGAATGAATCCCAAAACTATAACCTTGACACATTAAACTATTTACACAAAAATAACATGAAGGCAAACGAAATGATTCGCTAGCTAATGCAAAAATTCGACTAGGATGGAAAACAAAAATCTATGGCGTTATACATGGAAAGGCCCCGGTAATGAAATGGCTAGATTGGACTACTGTCTCCTGTCCACAGATTTACAAATGTTTCAACAAACGTCGGACATTCACATACGTTACAGATCTGACCACAACCCTATAGCCATAACCCTGTCCTTCATTAGTCAACCAAGAGGAAAAGGCTTCTGGAAATTCAACAAGTCTTTTGAACGACCCAGAGTATATCTCGGCATTAAAATCGATAATTGCAGATGCAGTTCGTCAGTGAATACCAGCAGCTCATAAAAAGTATAAACTCTGTTCCATGTACAGTAGATTGTGAAGAGAATATTTGGAGCAGCGACTCTAAATTTTTCGTGTGTGTTTTAGAAGATCTCCCGAACTCGACAATGTCATTGAAAAATGCAGAAACCGAGTACGTGGTCCACGGTAACCCACGCGCATGCGCATAAGCTCTTTTCGAATTTGACACGAGGAAGTAGGAAATTCGTACCGCTTTTCATAGTAGTTGATGCCGAAACGACTCGTCAACGCTGAGTGAAAATTTCATGGCAATCCGCCGCGAATTGGCTGAGATATAGCGTTTTGATGAGAGGAGGTAATTGTTTGAATTTGGTGTTTTTCAAGCCGGTTCGAAAGAAGACGGTGCGTGTGCGCTCAGATTCTAGGAGTGCCCCCTCTCTGGGCTAGTTCCACTTTTAAGTTACAATTGAGTGTGACTGAAGGAAAAATGGTTGTAAATCGAAGTTGCTTCTTTAAGAACGCCACCCAGGGACCCCAATAGTAGCTTTAAACCAAAGAGAATGGTCAGAAGTTAAAAGTCAAAAGAAATCGGCGGTGAGTAGGTTTTTGGCGGGAAAAGATTGACAAACATTTGCCAATTAGACATTGAAATAGCAGTTCAGACATATGAGGACTGCTTCCAGACCGCTGAAGACAACGACTCGAAATTTTCAGAACTTGTTCTACGAACCTTAGCCGACATTATTGCATCTGAGTCGAGTGTTCCGACTGCGTGGAAACACCACGAATGGCGTGGAAACCGAGAGTGTGATTCGCCGCAACTCTCTCAGTTTGGAATGGACTTGGACAGTGTTGTGGCCCACTGTAGAGCAGCGATTGGTCATAAAGTCCCTGCTCGTTTTGCCAATTCCCTAACTGGCTGCAAGATATGACTTTGTGACTGTATATCGTCCATACCACCTGCAATTTATACAGTTGGTGACATACGTTAAAGTAGCTTTTCATCATTTTCGCCACTTTCGACCCAGATTTAAAGCTACCTCCCTTCAACGCAAATTTATAGCCAAATCTGCAGACGACATGTTTTCAAGTTTTCACATTTTCTGTTAGGGTATATACCAATTGCTGACCTTAACTGTACGCACATGGTACATACTATGAAGTTGCAAAACTTCATCTGGTCATCTTGAATAGTTGTCAAGACATTGCGCCAAATGACTTACTTGGCCGCATTATGATAATGTGAATGAGGTGTTCACTCACCACACAGAAACTGTTAAAATGACTTCAATAATTCAGAAGATAAAATTTCACAAGAATAAAATCGTGAACTATGGAAAATTTTATGCGTGTCACTTATTGGTTTAGTCAACTAAAAAACTTTTTTTTTCAATTGTTTGCCTATGGTTACCCTTATGAAATTTCTCAAAAAACTTCAAATGTTTTTTGGCCCATTTTAGGATGCAAAAATGTTCTACATATAAAAATACCATTGTTTTCACATTTTCTGCTGCTGAAATCGCTTGTTCTGACTGAATAAATCAACTTGAAGTACAGAATGGGTATCACTGTAGGCCTAAATTCAACTTTTCCGGCAATGACAGCCATATGTTCACGCACAGTGTCACTTTCCATACATTATAAAATCGGGACTCGGAGTTTCACTCGTTAGAAATATGAAACACGAGTCAAACAAAATTCACCCATATTCTTTCTGAACAGACTGAATGAATAATCTTCATTTCATTTTTAGTGTTCCATCTATTCAAAATATAGCTGTCACAGCCGACAGAAAAAAATTTGTCAATTCCAATCGTTTGTTTTTCAGTACTTCTATAGGAAAGCAACTTCTGCGATTTGGAAGACTGCAGTATTTTCGATTATACCTCCATAGCAACTTCTGATCAGAAAGGCGGAGGTAAGTGAGTCTGAAAACTAATGATGCCTTCCAGAAGCTAATTTTGATTATTCCCTTTTGAAAATGGAAAGGCCTTCATTATATACGATTGAGCAAACCCCGAATAGAAATGACGCTTGAATATCAGTCAATACAGGCATCTAAGAAACTGATTTTAAGCCACTTGAAAGGTTTTTTCCCACACGGGAGGACAGTTTTGGTGGGGTAATTTTGCTGCCGAGAGATATTCCTACAAACACAATGACGTGTATGTAGATAACGGTGTGCGAGGTGATAAGGGTGGATTTGCTTCGGATACCCCAAAGCATAGTCCCATAATTGTGCAATGCTATGGGATGAGCTTTTACTAAAATTTTCCAGCTAAGTTTGTCAGTGGTCATTTAGAGTAAAAAGAGTACGTTTTGAACAAATTCAATTTTAAATTCTTTGAGTTATTTGGGGCGCAGATTTTCGATATGTGCTTATACCCAAATCACAGACTATAATGATTTGTACTTTTCAGTGGAGGGCTCGGCTGAACTATGTTTAGTCCTGCCAATACTTCAACCTCCCCCCCACCCCCACACACACATACGCACACATACGCACATATAAACTATAGACTAGGGAGTGCATTTACGCAACAGCTGACGCGTTTATGTTTTATAATAGTACACATGAGCGTATTCTTGTATGGGCCCTGGGAACTACAGAAGTGATGTTAATTGGGGTGGACACGTTGTGCGTTACTGCTTTAATATGACCCAGGGCCCAAACAAAGCCTTGCGTGTTTCTTCTCTGAAGAGGCATCATAATTGTAAACAATAATCTAACCTTCATTTTGGTATGTTTAATAGCCATTATTTAGGCGTGAATACTGGGTGGGTGTGACCTAAAATGCCAGTAAACAATTAGGTGGTGGTTAAATTCTGAGTCTTTGGAACTCTGAAATTGTTTTTTCCTAATAGGTGTTGTCCCTTCATCAGGGGGCCCTCGCATCTTCAGAATTGTCAATCTAAACGATATACGGGCGATTCTGTACTCCAGAAACATACGTAACGTGACTGAGAATAGATTGGATGTATGGACAAAAATCTGGACAGAGGTAAAAAATAAGTGCCAATTCAGTAAAATTTCACAAATTTTCGAAAATACGCTTTTTTATTAACACGATTTTCAGTGGGTCAAAAGGATCTTTCTCTTTAGAGAGATGCTCTGGATTTTGGCCCAGAACATCGGCACTTTCTATTCACTCCTTTTTGGGATATTTGTGCTCAAATTTTGACCCCGGGTGATGATATTTTGTACCAAAATAAGTGCCAACATCAGTCAGTTGTTACTATTTATAGTACCTCTGAATGTTAAGACTCCATTCTGGACACCTGAACAGATCCCCCGCCAAAAAATCGTCTGCTCAGTCATTACGCTGGTTTATAGTGTAACATATCACAGCTGCTTTGTTTCTGTTGATTTTTTGTTATTAAAAACTAGCGTATTGTTCCATATACCCCCATCTCCCTCATGTACTCGAAAATGTACATTATTATCTCCTCTAGAAACAGAATGATGGAGGTCTAACAGTTTAATGTTTTCCAGTTATATACTGCCACAAGAAATTGATTCGGGCTATAGCTCAGTAAGTTCAGGCGTTCGCTTTGTTGTATGAAAAGTGCGTGGTCGATGCGATGTGAGTTCAAAACCCATCTCTTTTTAATATTTTGCCCATTATCCTAACACATACATTTTTTCCTTTGTTCTGGTTGCATCGTCATCTATAGAACGTGTTTTCGCAAATTAGCTGGTCGAAAGGCTGGGATACTCCACAATCACATTTAAACAAAAATGTTGAAAAACAACCAATTGCCGCAAAAAACAGACCATTTCTCCTCAAGCCACATTGACTAATTAGGTGCGCTATTACCTTGCAAAAGTTAAGTAAAATAACGAGACGATAATCACTGTTTGATGATGCCTTTTGTCTGTTCAGCACCACTGTCTGCCAGATTTAATATTTCCTTGAAATGAAAGATTGCGAATATTCTCTACTACACTTAATAAACAGCCCTTCTGACAAACTAAAAGTGTATGTGCAATGGCACTCTTTATTACCACCATCCCTCGTTCAGTCCTTGGGCAAGGCACTCAACTCCGATTATCCACCTGGGGGCACGATGACGCTGTGTACTAAGATGTACTTCACGTCGATGGGGCGCATGTCTTCAACCAATCTAATCCTGCCTGTGCAGCAGTGAGGAGTTAAGATGTTGGGGAGCTGGCATCTGCTCGTCGTTGGTCGGTGGTTCTCTCTGGGTACTCCTGCTTCATCCATCCATAAAACTCTCACCGTCACCATTTGACCTTGGCTGTCAAAGTGTCGTTAAACTCTAATAAATAAATAAATAATAAATTACCACCATAGGCAATTTCTTCCATGTTATGTCATTGGTGAGGCCCTCAATTTCATCTGTCCAAGCGGGAGCAGTTTATGCATTGTGCAAATCCGTCCAACAGGTTAATGGTACACTACCCTTCAACCAATGCTAGAGCTGCATGAGCCGTTTCAGTAAGTTAGGAAGTAAGGTAGTAGATAGCTGCCGCAGGATGGTTCTCTCCATGCTATCCGTACTCTTTCATCCGACACAATACAAATCAGGTTGGTAAATGAGTCACGATACCCCAATAATAAACAAACAAATGCTTTCCATGACTACAAACTTTAAATTTTCTGTGTATTTTGAGTTAAAAGATGTTTCTTTCACAGAATGACTGGTAAGGTGTCTCTACTTACAAGTTAGGCAACTTTTGGAGCTAACCTGGGGCGGCGGACTAGTGTCAATATTCCATGTGCTATAGTGTGTGTGTCAGTTTTTATGGATAGCATACCTTCAAAGCGTGTGTATGGAATAGTTTGTTTTGGAGGGAGCGTTGTATTTCAGTTTTACATTTTAGATCCCTCAATCTTCTTTTTGTCTTAATTTGCCACTCGAGGGTTTATCTGGAATATTTTTCGATATGCATGTATAGAGGCGGGAGTCACGGTGGGTATGGAAAGCGTTCACGTTACAACGATTAGTGTTTCACAGTTGATGTTTAGATTCCTACCTCCTGGTTTCCTACCTCTTCCTCTGTTTATCCCGGCTGAACATTAATTTAATGTATCATACTGAAGGTGAATGAATATTTTAGAGGGGAGCCGTTTGATCTGATATTTAGGTTCACATCCGACTTGTTTCATCATTTACTGGGCATTAGGTACCTAAACACGCTGGTCCTGGTTTTGCTCGGCTGTCGTTTAAGATAGTTTGCTTCAAACAAGCGAATGGTAACGTTCGTTCCATATTGTAGCCCTGGGAACGTTATGTACAGTTTAAGACGAGTCTCTCTTCAAACTACCCAGATTTATTATCGCGAAGAATTGTTAGCCGATTTGTGTGATTACTGGCCTTGATATTAGGTAATTTTATGTGTTGGTCAGTATTAATTCTGTGTCAGTATTAATTCAGGTAGGTCACACAACGAAATTGGGATTCGTTGGAAAGTTCATGCCTTTCATGTAACAGCCAAAAATCGAAACTATGGACTCTTCTATTCTAAGTTGCGAACTTGTATACGCCAGTGTTCCAGTTAAGAATTCCACATTTATGTTAATGTGAATGAGGTGTTCACTCACCACACAGAAACTGTTAAAATGACTTCAATAATTCAGAAGATAAGATTTCACAAGAATAAAATCGTGAACTATGGAAAATTTTATGCGTGTCACTTATTGGTTTAGTCAACTAAAAAACTTTTTTTTTTCAATTGTTTGCCTATGGTTACCCTTATGAAATTTCTCAAAAAACTTCAAATTTTTTTTGGCCCATTTTATGATGCAAAAATGTTCTACATATAAAAATACCATTGTTTTCACATTTTCTGCTGCTGAAATCGCTTGTTCTGACTGAATAAATCAACTTGAAGTACAGAATGGGTATCACTGTAGGCCTAAATTCAACTTTTCCGGCAATGACAGCCATATGTTCACGCACAGTGTCACTTTCCATACATTATAAAATCGGGACTCGGAGTTTCACTCGTTAGAAATATGAAACACGAGTCAAACAAAATTCACCCATATTCTTTCTGAACAGACTGAATGAATAATCTTCATTTCATTTTTAATGTTCCATCTATTCAAAATATAGCTGTCACAGCCGACAGAAAAAAAATTGTCAATTCCAATCGTTTGTTTTTCAGTACTTCTATAGGAAAGCAACTTCTGCGATTTGGAAGACTGCAGTATTTTCGATTATACCTCCATAGCAACTTCTGATCAGAAAGGCGGAGGTAAGTGAGTCTGAAAACTAATGATGCCTTCCAGAAGCTAATTTTGATTATTCCCTTTTGAAAATGGAAAGGCCTTCATTATATACGATTGAGCAAACCCCGAATAGAAATGACGCTTGAATATCAGTCAATACAGGCATCGAAGAAACTGATTTTAAGCCACTTGAAAGGTGTTTTCCTACACGTGAGGCCAGGCTTGGTGGGGTAATTCTGCTGCCGAGAGATATTCCTACAAACACAATGACGTGTATGTAGATAACGGTGTGCGAGGTGATAAGGGTGGATTTGCTTCGGATATCCCCAAGCATAGTCCCATAATTGTGCAATGCTATGGGATGAGCTTTTACTAAAATTTTCCAGCTAAGTTTGTCAGTGGTCATTTAGAGTAAAAAGAGTACGTTTTGAACAAATTCAATTTTAAATTCTTTGAGTTATTTGGGGCGCAGATTTTCGATATGTGCTTATACCCAAATCACAGACTATAATGATTTGTACTTTTCAGTGGAGGGCTCGGCTGAACTATGTTTAGTCCTGCCAATACTTCAACCACCCCCCCCCCCCCCACACACACACACATACGCACACATACGCACGTATAAGCTATAGACTAGGGAGTGCATTTACGCAACAGCTGACGCGTTTATGTTTTATAATAGTATTCATGAGCGTATTCTTGTATGGGCCCTGGGAACTACAGAAGTGATGTTAATTGGGGTGGACATGTTGTGCGTTACTGCTTTAATATGACCCAGGGCCCAAACAAAGCCTTGCGTGTTTCTTCTCTGAAGAGGCATCATAATTGTAAACAATAATCTAACCTTCATTTTGGTATGTTTAATAGCCATTATTTAGGGGTGAATACTCGGTGGGTGTGACCTAAAATGCCAGTAAACAATTAGGTGGTGGTTAAATTCTGAGTCTTTGGAACTCTGAAATTGTTTTTTCCTAATAGGTGTTGTCCCTTCATCAGGGGCCCCTCGCATCTTCAGAATTGTCAATCTAAACGATATACGGGCGATTCTGTACTCCAGAAACATACGTAACGTGACTGAGAATAGATGGGATGTATGGACAAAAATATGGACAGAGGTAAAAAATAAGTGCCAATTCGGTGAAATTTCTCAAATTTTCGAAAATACGCTTTTTTATTAACACGATTTTCAGTGGGTCAAAAGGATCTTTCTCTTTAGTGAGATGCTCTGGATTTTGGCCCAGAACATCGGCACTTTCTATTCACTCCTTTTTGGGATATTTGTGCTCAAATTTTGACCCCGGGTGATGATATTTTGTACCAAAATAAGTGCCAACATCAGTCAGTTGTTACTATTTATAGTACCTCTGAATGTTAAGACTCCATTCTGGACACCTGAACAGGTCCCCCGCCAAAAAATCGTCTGCTCAGTCATCACGCTGGTTTATAGTGTAACACATCACAGCTGCTTTGTTTCTGTTGATTTTTTGTTATTAAAAACTAGCGTATTGTTCCATATACCCCCCATCTTCCTCATGTACTCGAAAATGTACATTATTATCTCCTCTAGAAACAGAATGATGGAGGTCTAACAGTTTAAAGTTTTCCAGTTATATACTGCCACAAGATTTTGATTCGGGCTATAGCTCAGTAAGTTCAGACGTTCACTTTGTTGTATGAAAAGTGCGTGGTCGATGTGATGTGAGTTCAAAACCCTTCTCTTCTTAATATTTTGCCCATTATCCTAACACATACATTTTTCCTTTGTTCTGGTTGCATCGTCATTTATAGAACGTGTTTTCGCAAATTAGCTGGTCGAAAGGCTGGGATACTCCACAATCACATTTAAACAAAAATGTTGAAAAACAACCAATTGCCGAAAAAAACAGACCATTTCTCCTCAAGCCACATTGTCTAATTAGGTGCGCTATTACCTTGCAAACGTTAAGTCAAATAACGAGACGATAATCACTGTTTGATGATGCCTTTTGTCTGTTCAGCACCACTGTCTGCCAGATTTAATATTTCCATGAAATGAAAGCTTGCGAATATTCTCTACTACACTTAATAAACAGCCCTTCTGACAAACTAAAAGTGTATGTGCAATGGCACTCTTTATTACCACCATCCCGCATTGAGTCCTTGGGCAAGGCACTCAAATCAGATTATCCACCTGGGGGCACGATGACGCTGTGTACTAAGATGTACTTCACGTCGATGGGGCGCATGTCTTCAACCAATCTAATCCTGCCTGTGCAGCAGTGAGGAGTTAAGATGTTTGGGAGCTGGCATCTGCTCGTCGTTGGTCGGTGGTTCTCTCTGGGTACTCCTGCTTCCTCCATCCATAAAACTGTCACCGTCACCATTTGACCTTGGCTGTCAAAGTGTCGTTAAACTCTAATAAATAAATAAATAATAAATTACCACCATATGCAATTTCTTCTATGTTATGTCATTGGTGAGGCCCTCAATTTCATCTGTCCAGGTGGGAGCAGTTTGTGCATTGTGCAAATCCGTCCAACAGGTTAATGGTACACTACCCTTCAACCACTGCTAGAGCTGCACGAGCCGTTTCAGTAAGTTAGGAAGTAAGGTAGTAGATAGCTGCCGCAGGATCGTTCTCTCCATGCTATCCGTACTCTTTCATCCGACACAATACAAATCAGGTTGGTAAAAGAGTCACGATACCCCAATAATAAACAAACCAATGCTTTCCATGACTACAAACTTTAAATTTTCTGTGTATTTTGAGTTAAAAGATGTTTCTTTCACAGAATGACTGGTAAGGTGTCTCTACTTACAAGTTAGGCAACTTTTGGAGCTAACCTGGGGCGGCGGACTAGTGTCAATATTCCATGTGCTATAGCGTGTGTGTCAGTTTTTATGGATAGCATACCTTCAAAGCGCGTGTATGGAATAGTTTGTTTTGGAGGGAGCATTGTATTTCAGTTTTACATTTTAGATCCCTCAATCTTCTTTTCGTCTTAATTTGCCACTCGAGGGTTTATCTGGAATATTTTTCGATATGCATGTATAGAGGCGGGAGTCACGGTGGGTATGGAAAGCGTTCACGTTACAACGATTAGTGTTTGACAGTTGATGTTTAGATTCCTACCTCCTGGTTTCCTACCTCTTCCTCTGTTTATCTCGGCTGAACATTAATTTAATGTATCATACTGGAGGTGAATGAATATTTTAGAGGGGAGCCGTTTGATCTGATATTTAGGTTCACATCCGACTTGTTTCATCATTTACTGGGCATTAGGTACCTAAACACGCTGGTCCAGGCTTTGCTCGGCTGCCGTTTAAGATAGTTTGCATCAAACAAGCGAATGGTAACGTTCGTTCCATATTGTAGACCTGGGAATGTTATGTACAGTTTAAGACGAGTCTCTCTTCAAACTACCCAGATCTGTTATCGCGAAGAATTGTTAGCCGAACGTTATGTACAGTTTAAGACGAGTCTCTCTTCAAACTACCCAGATCTATTATCGCGAAGAATTGTTAGCCGATTTGTGTGATTACTGGCCTTGGTATTGGGTAATTTTATGTGTTGATCAGTATTAATTCTGTGTCAGTATTAATTCAGGTAGGTCACACAGCGAAATGGGGATTCGTTGGAAAGTTCAAGCCTTTCATGTAACAGCCAAAGATCAAAACTATGGACTCTTCTATTATAAGTTGCGAACTTGTATACGCCAGTGTTCCAGTTAAGAATTTAACATTTATGATAATGTGAATGAGGTGTTCACTCACCACACAGAAACTGTTAAAATGACTTCAATAATTCAGAAGATAAGATTTCACAAGAATAAAATCGTGAACTATGGAAAATTGTATGCGTGTCACTTATTGGTTTAGTCAACTAAAAAACTTTTTTTTTTCAATTGTTTGCCTATGGTTACCCTTATGAAATTTCTCAAAAAACTTCAAATTTTTTTTGGCCCATTTTATGATGCAAAAATGTTCTACATATAAAAATACCATTGTTTTCAGATTTTCTGCTGCTGAAATCGCTTGTTCTGACTGAATAAATCAACTTGAAGTACAGAATGGGTATCACTGTAGGCCTAAATTCAACTTTTCCGGCAATGAGAGCCATATGTTCACGCACAGTGTCACTTTCCATACATTATAAAATCGGAACTCGGAGTTTCACTCGTTAGAAATATGAAACACGAGTCAAACAAAATTCACCCATATTCTTTCTGAACAGACTGAATGAATAATCTTCATTTCATTTTTAGTGTTCCATCTATTCAAAATATAGCTGTCACAGCCGACAGAAAAAAATTTGTCCATTCTAATCGTTTGTTTTTCAGTACTTCAAAAGGAAAGCAACTTCTGCGATTTGGAAGACTGCAGTATTTTCGATTATACCTCCATAGCAACTTCTGATCAGAAAGGCGGAGGTAAGTGAGTCTGAAAACTAATGATGCCTTCCAGAAGCTAATTTTGATTATTCCCTTTTGAAAATGGAAAGGCCTCCATTATATACGATTGAGCAAACCCCGAATAGAAATGACGCTTGAATATCAGTCAATACAGGCATCTAAGAAACTGATTTTAAGCCACTTGAAAGGTTTTTTCCCACACGGGAGGCCAGGTTTGGTGGGGTAATTTTGCTGCCGAGAGATATTCCTACAAACACAATGACGTGTATGTAGATAACGGTGTGCGAGGTGATAAGGGTGGATTTGCTTCGGATATCCCCAAGCATAGTCCCATAATTGTGCAATGCTATGGGATGAGCATTTACTAAAATTTTCCAGCTAAGTTTGTCAGTGGTCATTTAGAGTAAAAAGAGTACGTTTTGAACAAATTCAATTTTAAATTCTTTGAGTTATTTGGGGCGCAGATTTTCGATATGTGCTTATACCCAAATCACAGACTATAATGATTTGTACTTTTCAGTGGAGGGCTCGGCTGAACTATGTTTAGTCCTGCCAATACTTCAACCCCCCACCCCCCCACACACACACACATACGCACACATACGCACGTAGAAGCTATAGACTAGGGAGTGCATTTACGCAACAGCTGACGCGTTTATGTTTTATAATAGTATTCATGAGCGTATTCTTGTATGGGCCCTGGGAACTACAGAAGTGATGTTAATTGGGGTGGACACGTTGTGCGTTACTGCTTTAATATGACCCAGGGCCCAAACAAAGCCTTGCGTGTTTCTTCTCTGAAGAGGCATCATAATTGTAAACAATAATCTAACCTTCATTTTGGTATGTTTAATAGCCATTATTTAGGCGTGAATACTGGGTGGGTGTGACCTAAAATGCCAGTAAACAATTAGGTGGTGGTTAAATTCTGAGTCTTTGGAACTCTGAAATTGTTTTTTCCTAATAGGTGTTGTCCCTTCATCAGGGGGCCCTCGCATCTTCAGAATTGTCAATCTAAACGATATACGGGCGATTCTGTACTCCAGAAACATACGTAACGTGACTGAGAATAGATTGGATGTATGGACAAAAATATGGACAGAGGTAAAAAATAAGTGCCAATTCGGTAAAATTTCACAAATTTTCGAAAATACGCTTTTTTATTAACACGATTTTCAGTGGGTCAAAAGGATCTTTCTCTTTAGTGAGATGCTCTGGATTTTGGCCCAGAACATCGGCACTTTCTATTCACTCCTTTTTGGGATATTTGTGCTCAAATTTTGACCCCGGGCGATGATATTTTGTACCAAAATAAGTGCCAACATCAGTCAGTTGTTACTATTTATAGTACCTCTGAATGTTAAGACTCCATTCTGGACACCTGAACAGATCCCCCGCCAAAAAATCGTCTGCTCAGTCATCACGCTGGTTTATAGTGTAACATATCACAGCTGCTTTGTTTCTGTTGATTTTTTGTTATTAAAAACTAGCGTATTGTTCCATATACCCCCCATCTCCCTCATGTACTCGAAAATGTACATTATTATCTCCTCTAGAAACGGAACGATGGAGGTCTAACAGTTTAAAGTTTTCCAGTTATATACTGCCACAAGAAATTGATTCGGGCTATAGCTCAGTAAGTTCAGGCGTTCGCTTTGTTGTATGAAAAGTGCGTGGTCGATGCGATGTGAGTTCAAAACCCATCTCTTCTTAATACTTTGCCCATTATCCTAACACATACATTTTTTCCTTTGTTCTGCTTGCATCGTCATTTATAGAAGGTGTTTTCGCAAATTAGCTGGTCGAAAGGCTGGGATACTCCACAATCACATTTAAACAAAAATGTTGAAAAACAACCAATTGCCGCAAAAAAAAACAGACCATTTCTCCTCAAGCCACATTGTCTAATTAGGTGCGCTATTACCTTGCAAACGTTAAGTCAAATAACGAGACGATAATCACTGTTTGATGATGCCTTTTGTCTGTTCAGCACCACTGTCTGCCAGATTTAATATTTCCTTGAAATGAAAGCTTGCGAATATTCTCTACTACACTTAATAAACAGCCCTTCTGACAAACTAAAAGTGTATGTGCAATGACACTCTTCATTACCACCATCCCGCGCTGAGTCCTTGGGCAAGGCATTCAACTCAGATTATCCACCTGGGGGCACGATGACGCTGTGTACTAAGATGTACTTCACGTCGATGGGGCGCATGTCTTCAACCAATCTAATCCTGCCTGTGCAGCAGTGAGGAGTTAAGATGTTTGGGAGCTGGCATCTGCTCGTCGTTGGTCGGTGGTTCTCTCTGGGTACTCCTGCTTCTTCCATCCATAAAACTGTCACCGTCACCATTTGACCTTGGCTGTCAAAGTGTCGTTAAACTCTAATAAATAAATAAATAAAAAATTACCACCATAGGCAATTTCTTCTATGTTATGTCATTGGTGAGGCCCTCAATTTCATCTGTCCAGGTGGGAGCAGTTTGTGCATTGTGCAAATCCGTCCAACAGGTTAATGGTACACTACCCTTCAACCACTGCTAGAGCTGCATGAGCCGTTTCAGTAAGTTAGAAAGTAAGGTAGTAGATAGCTGCCGCAGGATCGTTCTCTCCATGCTATCCGTACTCTTTCATCCGACACAATACAAATCAGGTTGGTAAAAGAGTCACGATACCGCAATAATAAACAAACAAATGCTTTCCATGACTACAAACTTTAAATTTTCTGTGTATTTTGAGTTAAAAGATATTTCTTTCACAGAATGACTGGTAAGGTGTCTCTACTCTCAAGTTAGGCAACTTTTGGAGCTAACCTGGGGCGGCGGACTAGTGTCAATATTCCATGTGCTATAGTGTGTGTGTCAGTTTTTATGGATAGCATACCTTCAAAGCGTGTGTATGGAATAGTTTGTTTTGGAGGGAGCGTTGTATTTCAGTTTTACATTTTAGATCCCTCAATCTTCGTTTCGTCTTAATTTGCCACTCGAGGGTTTATCTGGAATATTTTTCGATATGCATGTATAGAGGCGGGAGTCACGGTGGGTATGGAAAGCGTTCACGTTACAACGATTAGTGTTTGACAGTTGATGTTTAGATTCCTACCTCCTGGTTTCCTACCTCTTCCTCTGTTTATCTCGGCTGAACATTAATTTAATGTATCATACTGGAGGTGAATGAATATTTTAGAGGGGAGCCGTTTGATCTGATATTTAGGTTCACATCCGACTTGTTTCATCATTTACTGGGCATTAGGTACCTAAACACGCTGGTCCTGGTTTTGCTCAGCTGCCGTTTAAGATAGTTTGCATCAAACAAGCGAATGGTAACGTTCGTTCCATATTGTAGCCCTGGGAATGTTATGTACAGTTTAAGACGAGTCTCTCTTCAAACTACCCAGATCTATTATCGCGAAGAATTGTTAGCCGATTTGTGTGATTACTGGCCTTGGTATTGGGTAATTTTATGTGTTGATCAGTATTGATGCTGTGTCAGTATTAATTCAGGTAGGTCACACAGCGAAATTAGGATTCGTTGGAAAGTTCAAGCCTTTCATGTAACAGCCAAAGATCAAAACTATGGACTCTTCTATTATAAGTTGCGAACTTGTATACGCCAGTGTTCCAGTTAAGAATTCAACATTTATGATAATGTGAATGAGGTGTTCACTCACCACACAGAAACTGTTAAAATGACTTCAATAATTCAGAAGATAAGATTTCACAAGAATAAAATCGTGAACTATGGAAAATTTTATGCGTGTCACTTATTGGTTTAGTCAACTAAAAAACTTTTTTTTTCAATTGTTTGCCTATGGTTACCCTTATGAAATTTCTCAAAAAACTTCAAATTTTTTTTGGCCCATTTTATGATGCAAAAATGTTCTACATATAAAAATACTTTTGTTTTCACATTTTCTGCTGCTGAAATCGCTTGTTGTGACTGAATAAATCAACTTGAAGTACAGAATGGGTATCACTGTAGGCCTAAATTCAACTTTTCCGGCAATGAGAGCCATAGGTTCACGCACAGTGTCACTTTCCATACATTATAAAATCGGGACTCGGAGTTTCACTCGTTAGAAATATGAAAGACGAGTCAAACAAAATTCACCCATATTCTTTCAGAACAGACTGAATAAATAATCTTCAATTCATTTTTAGTGTTCCATCTCTTCAAAATATAGCTGTCACAGCCGACAGAAAATGATTTGTCAATTCCAATCGTTTGTTTTTCAGTACTTCTATAGGAAAGCAACTTCTGCGATTTGGAAGACTGCAGTATTTTCGATTATACCTCCATAGCAACTTCTGATCAGAAAGGCGGAGGTAAGTGAGTCTGAAAACTAATGATGCCTTCCAGAAGCTAATTTTGATTATTCCCTTTTGAAAATGGAAAGGCATTCATTATATACGACTGAGCAAACCCCGAATAGAAATGACGCTTGAATATCGGTCAATACAGCCATCGAAGAAACTGATTTTAAGCCACTTGAAAGGTGTTTTCCTACACGGGAGGCCAGGCTTGGTGGGGTAATTTTGCTGCCGAGAGATATTCCTACAAACACAATGACGTGTATGTAGATAACGGTGTGCGAGGTGATAAGGGTGGATTTGCTTCGGATACCCCCAAGCATAGTCCCATAATTGTGCAATGCTATGGGATGAGCTTTTACTAAAATTTTCCAGCTAAGTTTGTCAGTGGTCATTTAGAGTAAAAAGAGTACGTTTTGAACAAATTCAATTTTTAAATTCTTTGAGTTACTTGGGGTGCAGATTTTCGATGTGTGCTTATACCCAAATCACAGACTATAATGATTTGTACTTTTCAGTGGAGGGCTCGGCTGAACTATGTTTAGTCCTGCCAATACTTCAGCCCCCCCCCCCCCCCACACACACACATACATACGCACATATAAGCTATAGACTAGGGAGAGCATTTACGCAACAGCTGACGCGTTTATGTTTTATAATAGTACACATGAGCGTATTCTTGTATGGGCCCTAGGAACTAAAGAAGTGATGTTAATTGGGGTGGACACGTTGTGCGTTACTGCTTTAATATGACCCAGGGCCCAAACAAAGCCTTGCGTCTTTCTTCTCTGAAGAGGCATCATAATTGTAAACAATAAGCTAAACTTCATTTTGTAATGTTTAATAGCCATTATTTAGGCGTGAATACTGGGTGGGTGTGACCTAAAATGCCAGTAAACAATTAGGTGGTGGCTAAATTCTGAGTCTTTGGAACTCTGAAATTGGTTTTTCCTAATAGGTGTTGTCCCTTCATCAGGGGGCCTTCGCATCTTCAGAATTGTCAATCTAAACGATATACTGGCGATTCTGTACTCCAGAAACATACGTAACGCCACTGAGAATAGATTGGATGTATGGACAAAAAAATGGACAGGGGTAAAAAATAAGTGCCAATTCGGTAAAATTTCACAAATTTTCGAAAATGCGCTTTTTTATTAACACGATTTTCTGTGGGTCAAAAGGATCTTTCTCTTTAGTGAGATGCTCTGGATTTTGACCTAGAACATCGGCACTTTCTATTCACTCCTTTTTGGGATATTTGTGTTCAAATTTTGACCCCGGGTGATGATATTTTGTACCAAAATAAGTGCCAACATCAGTCAGTTGTTACTATTTATAGTACCTCAGAATGTTAAGACTCCATTCTGGACACCTGAACAAATCCCCCGCCAAAAAATCGTCTGCTCAGTCATTACGCTGGTTTATAGTGTAACATATCACAGCTGCTTTGTTTCTGTTGATTCTTTGTTATTAAAAACTAGCGTATTGTTCCATATACCCCCCATCTCCCTCATGTACTCGAAAATGTACATTATTATCTCCTCTAGAAACAGAATGATGGAGGTCTAACAGTTTAAAGTTTTCCAGTTATATACTGCCACAAGAAATTGATTCGGGCTATAGCTCAGTAAGTTCAGGCGTTCGCTTTGTTGTATGAAAAGTGCGTGGTCGATGCGATGTGAGTTCAAAACCCATCTCTTCTTAATATTTTGCCCATTATCCTAACACATACATTTTTACCTTTGTTCTGGTTGCATCGTCATTTATAGAACGTGTTTTCGCAAATTAGCTGGTCGAAAGGCTGGGATACTCCACAATCACATTTAAACAAAAATGTTGAAAAACTACCAATTGCCGCAAAAAACAGACCATTTCTCCTCAAGCCACATTGTCTAATTAGGTGCGCTATTACCTTGCAAACGTTAAGTCAAATAACGAGACGATAATCACTGTTTGATGATGCCTTTTGCTGTGCAGCACCATTGTCTGCCAGATTTAATATTTCCTTGAAATGAAAGCTTGCGAATATTCTCTACTACACTTAATAAACAGCCCTTCTGACAAACTAAAAGTGTATGTGCAATGGCACTCTTTATTACCACCATCCCGCGTTGAGTCCTTGGGCAAGGCACTCAACTCAGATTATCCACCTGGGGGCACGATGACGCTGTGTACTAAGATGTACTTCACGTCGATGGGGCGCATGTCTTCAACCAATCTAATCCTGCCTGTGCAGCAGTGAGGAGTTAAGATGTTTGGGAGCTGGCATCTGCTCGTCGTTGGTCGGTGGTTCTCTCTTGGTACTCCTGCTTCCTCCATCCATAAAACTGTCACCGTCACCATTTGACCTTGGCTGTCAAAGTGTCGTTAAACTCTAATAAATAAATAAATAATAAATTACCACCATAGGCAATTTTTCTATGTTATGTCATTGGTGAGGCCCTCAATTTCATCTGTCCAGGTGGGAGCAGTTTGTGCATTGTGCAAATCCGTCCAACAGGTTAATGGTACACTACCCTTCAACCACTGCTAGACCTGCATGAGCCGTTTCAGTAAGTTAGGAAGTAAGGTAGTAGATAGCTGCCGCGGGATCGTTCTCTCCATGCTATCCGTACTCTTTCATCCGACACAATACAAATCAGGTTGGTAAAAGAGTCACGATACCCCAATAATAAACAAACAAATGCTTTCCATGACTACAAACTTTAAATTGTCTGTGTATTTTGAGTTAAAAGATGTTTCTTTCACAGAATGACTGGTAAGGTGTCTCTACTTACAAGTTAGGCAACTTTTGGAGCTAACCTGGGGCGGCGGACTAGTGTCAATATTCCATGTGCTATAGTGTGTGTGTCAGTTTTTATGGATAGCATACCTTCAAAGCGTGTGTATGGAATAGTTTGTTTTGGAGGGAGCGTTGTATTTCAGTTTTACATTTTAGATCCCTCAATCTTCTTTTCGTCTTAATTTGCCACTCGAGGGTTTATCTGGAATATTTTTCGATATGCATGTATAGAGGCGGGAGTCACGGTGGGTATGGAAAGCGTTCACGTTACAACGATTAGTGTTTGACAGTTGATGTTTAGATTCCTACCTCCTGGTTTCCTACCTCTTCCTCTGTTTATCTCGGCTGAACATTAATTTAATCTATCATACTGGAGGTGAATGAATATTTTAGAGGGGAGCCGTTTGATCTGATATTTAGGTTCACATCCGACTTGTTTCATCATTTACTGGGCATTAGGTACCTAATCACGCTGGTCCTGGTTTTGCTCGGCTGCCGTTTAAGATAGTTTGCATCAAACAAGCGAATGGTAACGTTCGTTCCATATTGTAGCCCTGGGAATGTTATGTACAGTTTAAGACGAGTCTCTCTTCAAACTACCCAGATCTATTATCGCGAAGAATTGTTAGCCGAACGTTATGTACAGTTTAAGACGAGTCTCTCTTCAAACTACCCAGATCTATTATCGCGAAGAATTGTTAGCCGATTTGTGTGATTACTGGCCTTGGTATTGGGTAATTTTATGTGTTGATCAGTATTAATTCTGTGTCAGTATTAATTCAGGTAGGTCACACAGCGAAATTGGGATTCGTTGGAAAGTTCAAGCCTTTCATGTAACAGCCAAAGATCAAAACTATGGACTCTTCTATTATAAGTTGCGAACTTGTATACGCCAGTGTTCCAGTTAAGAATTCAACATTTATGATAATGTGAATGAGGTGTTCACTCACCACACAGAAACTGTTAAAATGACTTCAATAATTCAGAAGATAAGATTTCACAAGAATAAAATCGTGAACTATGGAAAATTTTATGCGTGTCACTTATTGGTTTAGTCAACTAAAAAACTTTTTGTTTTTCAATTGTTTGCCTATGGTTACCCTTATGAAATTTCTCAAAAAACTTCAAATTTTTTTTGGCCCATTTTATGATGCAAAAATGTTCTACATATAAAAATACCATTGTTTTCACATTTTCTGCTGCTGAAATCGCTTGTTCTGACTGAATAAATCAACTTGAAGTACAGAATGGGTATCACTGTAGGCCTAAATTCAACTTTTCCGGCAATGAGAGCCATAGGTTCACGCACAGTGTCACTTTCCATACATTATAAAATCAGGACTCGGAGTTTCACTCGTTAGAAATATGAAACACGAGTCAAACAAAATTCACCCATATTCTTTCAGAACAGACTGAATGAATAATCTTCAATTCATTTTTAGTGTTCCATCTATTCAAAATATAGCTGTCACAGCCGACAGAAAATAATTTGTCAATTCCAATCGTTTGTTTTTCAGTACTTCTATAGGAAAGCAACTTCTGCGATTTGGAAGACTGCAGTATTTTCGATTATACCTCCATAGCAACTTCTGATCAGAAAGGCGGAGGTAAGTGAGTCTGAAAACTAATGATGCCTTCCAGAAGCTAATTTTGATTATTCCCTTTTGAAAATGGAAAGGCCTTCATTATATACGACTGAGCAAACCCCGAATAGAAATGACGCTTGAATATCAGTCAATACAGGCATCGAAGAAACTGATTTTAAGCCACTTGAAAGGTGTTTTCCTACACGTGAGGCCAGGCTTGGTGGGGTAATTTTGCTGCCAAGAGATATTCCTACAAACACAATGACGTGTATGTAGATAACGGTGTGCGAGGTGATAAGGGTGGATTTGCTTCGGATACCCCCAAGCATAGTCCCATAATTGTGCAATGCTATGGGATGAGCATTTACTAAAATTTTCCAGCTAAGTTTGTCAGTGGTCATTTAGAGTAAAAAGAGTACGTTTTGAACAAATTCAATTTTTAAATTCTTTGAGTTATTTGGGGCGCAGATTTTCGATGTGTGCTTATACCCAAATCACAGACTATAATGATTTGTACTTTTCAGTGGAGGGCTCGGCTGAACTATGTTTAGTCCTGCCAATACTTCACCCCCCCCCCCACACACACACACATACATACGCACATATAAGCTATAGACTAGGGAGTGCATTTACGCAACAGCTGACGCGTTTATGTTTTATAATAGTACACACGAGCGTATTCTTGTATGGGCTCAGAGAACTACAGAAGTGATGTTAATTGGGGTGGACACGTTGTGCGTTACTGCTTTAATATGAGCCAGGGCCCAAACAAAGCCTGCGTGTTTCTTCTCTAAAGAGGCAGCATAATTGTAAGCAATAAGCTAAACTTCATTTTGTTTTGTTTAATAGCCATTATTTAGGCGTGAATACTGGGTGGGTGTGACCTAAAATGCCAGTAAACAATTAGGTGGTGGCTAAATTCTGAGTCTTTGGAACTCTGAAATTGGTTTTTCCTAATAGGTGTTGTCCCTTCATCAGGGGGCCCTCGCATCTTCAGAATTGTCAATCTAAACGATATACGGGCGATTCTGTACTCCAGAAACATACGTAACGCGACTGAGAATAGATTGGATGTATGGACAAAAATATGGACAGGGGTAAAAAATAAGTGCCAATTCGGTAAAATTTCACAAATTTTCGAAAATGCGCTTTTTTATTAACACGATTTTCTGTGGGTCAAAAGGATCTTTCTCTTTAGTGAGATGCTCTGGCTTTTGACCCAGAACATCGGCACTTTCTATTCACTCCTGTTTGGGATATTTGTGCTCAAATTTTGACCCCGGGTGATGATATTTTGTACCAAAATAAGTGCCAACATCAGTCAGTTGTTACTATTTATAGTACCTCAGAATGTTAAGACTCCATTCTGGACACCTGAACAGATCCCCCGCCAAAAAATCGTCTGCTCAGTCATTACGCTGGTTTATAGTGTAACATGTCACAGCTGCTTTGTTTCTGTTGATTCTTTGTTATTAAAAACTAGCGTATTGTTCCATATACCCCCCATCTCCCTCATGTACTCGAAAATGTACATTATTATCTCCTCTAGAAACAGAATGATGGAGGTCTGACAGTTTAAAGTTTTCCAGTTATATACTGCCACAAGAAATTGATTCGGGCTATAGCTCAGTAAGTTCAGGCGTTCGCTTTGTTTTATGAAAAGCGTGGTCGATGCGATGTGAGTTCAAAACCCATCTCTTCTTAATATTTTGCCCATTATCCTAACACATACATTTTTTCCTTTGTTCTGGTTGCATCGTCATTTATAGAACGTGTTTTCGCAAATTAGCTGGTCGAAAGGCTGGGATACTCCACAATCACATTTAAACAAAAATGTTGAAAAACAACCAATTGCCGCAAAAAACAGACCATTTCTCCTCAAGCCACATTGTCTAATTAGGTGCGCTATTACCTTGCAAACGTTAAGTCAAATAACGAGACGATAATCACTGTTTGATGATGCCTTTTGTCTGTTCAGCACCACTGTCTGCAAGATTTAATATTTCCTTGAAATGAAAGCTTGCGAATATTCTCTACTACACTTAATAAACAGCCCTCTGACAAACTAAAAGTGTATGTGCAATGGCACTCTTTATTACCACCATCCCGCGCTGAGTCCTTGGGCAAGGCACTCAACTCAGATTATCCACCTGGGGGCACGATGACGCTGTGTACTAAGATATACTTCACGTCGATGGGGCGCATGTCTTCAACCAATCTAATCCTGCCTGTGCAGCAGTGAGGAGTTAAGATGTTTGGGAGCTGGCATCTGCTCGTCGTTGGTCGGTGGTTCTCTCTGGGTACTCCTGCTTCCTCCATCCATAAACTATCACCGTCACCATTTGACCTTGGCTGTCAAAGTGTCGTTAAACTCTAATAAATAAATAAATAATAAATTACCACCATAGGCAATTTCTTCTATGTTATGTCATTGGTGAGGCCCTCAATTTCATCTGTCCAGGTGGGAGCAGTTTGTGCATTGTGCAAATCCGTCCAACAGGTTAATGGTACACTACCCTTCAACCACTGCTAGAGCTGCATGAGCCGTTTCAGTAAGTTAGGAGGTAAGGTAGTAGATAGCTGCCGCAGGATGGTTCTCTCCATGCTATCCGTACTCTTTCATCCGACACAATACAAATCAGGTTGGTAAAAGAGTCACGATACCCCAATAATAAACAAACAAATGCTTTCCATGACTACAAACTTTAAATTTTCTGTGTATTTTGAGTTAAAAGATGTTTCTTTCACAGAATGACTGGTAAGGTGTCTCCACTTACAAGTTAGGCAACTTTTGGAGCTAACCTGGGGCGGCGGACTAGTGTCAATATTCCATGTGCTATAGTGTGTGTGTCAGTTTTTATGGATAGCATACCTTCAAAGCGTGTGTATGGAATAGTTTGTTTTGGAGGGAGCGTTGTATTTCAGTTTTACATTTTAGATCCCTCAATCTTCTTTTCGTCTTAATTTGCCACTCGAGGGTTTATCTGGAATATTTTTCGATATGCATGTATAGAGGCGGGAGTCACGGTGGGTATGGAAAGCGTTCACGTTACAACGATTAGTGTTTGACAGTTGATGTTTAGATTCCAACCTCCTGGTTTCCTACCTCTTCCTCTGTTTATCTCGGCTGAACATTAATTTAATCTATGATACTGGAGGTGAATGAATATTTTAGAGGGGAGCCGTTTGATCTGATATTTAGGTTCACATCCGACTTGTTTCATCATTTACTGGGCATTAGGTACCTAAACACGCTGGTCCTGGTTTTGCTCGGCTGCCGTTTAAGATAGTTTGCATCAAACAAGCGAATGGTAACGTTCGTTCCATATTGTAGCCCTGGGAATGTTATGTACAGTTTAAGACGAGTCTCTCTTCAAACTACCCAGATCTATTATCGCGAAGAATTGTTAGCCGAACGTTATGTACAGTTTAAGACGAGTCTCTCTTCAAACTACCCAGATCTATTATCGCGAAGAATTGTTAGCCGATTTGTGTGATTACTGGCCTTGGTATTGGGTAATTTTATGTGTTGATCAGTATTAATTCTGTGTCAGTATTAATTCAGGTAGGTCACACAGCGAAATTGGGATTCGTTGGAAAGTTCAAGCCTTTCATGTAACAGCCAAAGATCAAAACTATGGACTCTTCTATTATAAGTTGCGAACTTGTATACGCCAGTGTTCCAGTTAAGAATTCAACATTTATGATAATGTGAATGAGGTGTTCACTCACCACACAGAAACTGTTAAAATGACTTCAATAATTCAGAAGATAAGATTTCACAAGAATAAAATCGTGAACTATGGAAAATTTTATGCGTGTCACTTATTGGTTTAGTCAACTAAAAAACTTTTTTTTTTCAATTGTTTGCCTATGGTTACCCTTATGAAATTTCTCAAAAAACTTCAAATTTTTTTTGGCCCATTTTATGATGCAAAAATGTTCTACATATAAAAATACCATTGTTTTCACATTTTCTGCTGCTGAAATCGCTTGTTCTGACTGAATAAATCAACTTGAAGTACAGAATGGGTATCACTGTAGGCCTAAATTCAACTTTTCCGGCAATGACAGCCATAGGTTCACGCACAGTGTCACTTTCCATACATTATAAAATCGGGACTCGGAGTTTCACTCGTTAGAAATATGAAACACGAGTCAAACAAAATTCACCCATATTCTTTCAGAACAGACTGAATGAATAATCTTCAATTCATTTTTAGTGTTCCATCTATTCAAAATATAGCTGTCACAGCCGACAGAAAATAATTTGTCAATTCCAATCGTTTGTTTTTTCAGTACTTCTATAGGAAAGCAACTTCTGCGATTTGGAAGACTGCAGTATTTTCGATTATACCTCCATAGCAACTTCTGATCAGAAAGGCGGAGGTAAGTGAGTCTGAAAACTAATGATGCCTTCCAGAAGCTAATTTTGATTATTCCCTTTTGAAAATGGAAAGGCCTTCATTATATACGACTGAGCAAACCCCGAATAGAAATGACGCTTGAATATCAGTCAATACAGGCATCGAAGAAACTGATTTTAAGCCACTTGAAAGGTGTTTTCCTACACGGGAGGCCAGGCTTGGTGGGGTAATTTTGCTGCCGAGAGATATTCCTACAAACACAATGACGTGTATGTAGATAACGGTGTGCGAGGTGATAAGGGTGGATTTGCTTCGGATACCCCCAAGCATAGTCCCATAATTGTGCAATGCTATGGGATGAGCTTTTACTAAAATTTTCCAGCTGAGTTTGTCAGTGGTCATTTAGAGTAAAAAGAGTACGTTTTGAACAAATTCAATTTTTAAATTCTTTGAGTTATTTGGGGCGCAGATTTTCGATGTGTGCTTATACCCAAATCACAGACTATAATGATTTGTACTTTTCAGTGGAGGGCTCGGCTGAACTATGTTTAGTCCTGCCAATACTTCACCCCCCCCCCCCAAACACACACACATACATACGCACATATAAGCTGTAGACTTGGGAGTGCATTTACGCAACAGCTGACGCGTTTATGTTTTATAATAGAACACATGAGCGTATTCTTGTATGGGCCCTGGGAACTACAGAAGTGATGTTAATTGGGGTGGACACGTTGTGCGTTACTGCTTTAATATGACCCAGGGCCCAAACAAAGCCTTGCGTGTTTCTTCTCTGAAGAGGCATCATAATTGTAAACAATAAGCTAAACTTCATTTTGTTATGTTTAATAGCCATTATTTAGGCGTGAATACTGGGTGGGTGTGACCTAAAATGCCAGTAAAGAATTAGGTGGTGGCTAAATTCTGAGTCTTTGGAACTCTGAAATTGGTTTTTCCTAATAGGTGTTGTCCCTTCAACAGGGGGCCCTCGCATCTTCAGAATTGTCAATCTAAACGATATACGGGCGATTCTGTACTCCAGAAACATACGTAACGCGACTGAGAATAGATTGGATGTATGGACAAAAATATGGACAGGGGTAAAAAATAAGTGCCAATTCGGTAAAATTTCACAAATTTTCGAAAATGCGCTTTTTTATTAACACGATTTTTTGTGGGTCAAAAGGATCTTTCTCTTCAGTGAGATGCTCTGGATTTTGACCCAGAACATCGGTACTTTCTATTCACTCCTTTTTGGGATATTTGTGCTCAAATTTTGACCCCGGGTGATGATATTTTGTACCAAAATAAGTGCCAACATCAGTCAGTTGTTACTATTTATAGTACCTCAGAATGTTAAGACTCCATTCTGGACACCTGAACAGATCCCCCGCCAAAAAATCGTCTGCTCAGTCATTACGCTGGTTTATAGTGTAACATATCACAGCTGCTTTGTTTCTGTTGATTCTTTGTTATTAAAAACTAGCGTATTGTTCCATATACCCCCATCTCCCTCATATACTCGAAAATGTACATTATTATCTCCTCTGGAAACAGAATGATGGAGGTCTAACAGTTTAAAGTTTTCCAGTTATATACTGCCACAAGAAATTGATTCGGGCTATAGCTCAGTAAGTTCAGGCGTTCGCTTTGTTGTATGAAAAGTGCGTGGTCGACGCGATGTGAGTTCAAAACCCATCTCTTCTTAATATTTTGCCCATTCTCCTAACACATACATTTTTACCTTTGTTCTGGTTGCATCGTCATTTATAGAACGTGTTTTCGCAAATTAGCTGGTCGAAAGGCTGGGATACTCCACAATCACATTTAAACAAAAATGTTGAAAAACAACCATTTGCCGCAAAAAACAGACCATTTCTCCTCAAGCCACATTGTCTAATTAGGTGCGCTATTACCTTGCAAACGTTAAGTCAAATAACGAGACGATAATCACTGTTTGATGATGCCTTTTGTCTGTTCAGCACCACTGTCTGCCAGATTTAATATTTCCTTGAAATGAAAGCTTGCGAATATTCTCTACTACACTTAATAAACAGCCCTTCTGACAAACTAAAAGTGTATGTGCAATGGCACTCTTTATTACCACCATCCCGCCTTGAGTCCTTGGGCAAGGCACTCAACTCAGATTATCCACCTGGGGGCACGATGACGCTGTGTACTAAGATGTACTTCACGTCGATGGGGCGCATGTCTTCAAACAATCTTATCCTGCCTGTGCAGCAGTGAGGAGTTAAGATGTTTGGGAGCTGGCATCTGCTCGTCGTTGGTCGGTGGTTCTCTCTGGGTACTCCTGCTTCCTCCATCCATAAAACTGTCACCGTCACCATTTGACCTTGGCTGTCAAAGTGTCGTTAAACTCTAATAAATAAATAAATAATAAATTACCACCATAGGCAATTTCTTCTATGTTATGTCATTGGTGAGGCCCTCAATTTCATCTGTCCAGGTGGGAGCAGTTTGTGCATTGTACAAATCCGTCCAACAGGTTAATGCTACAATACCCTTCAACCACTGCTAGAGCTGCATGAGCCGTTTCAGTAAGTTAGGAAGTAAGGTAGTAGATAGCTGCCGCAGGATCGTTCTCTCCATGCTATCCGTACTCTTTCATCCGACACAATACAAATCAGATTGGTAAAAGAGTCACGATACCCCAATAATAAACAAACAAATGCTTTCCATGACTACAAACTTTAAATTTTCTGTGTATTTTGAGTTAAAAGATGTTTCTTTCACAGAATGACTGGTAAGGTGTCTCTACTTACAAGTTAGGCAACTTTTGGAGCTAACCTGGGGCGGCGGACTAGTGTCAATATTCCATGTGCTATAGTGTGTGTGTCAGTTTTTATGGATAGCATACCTTCAAAGCGTGTGTATGGAATAGTTTGTTTTGGAGGGAGCGTTGTATTTCAGTTTTACATTTGAGATCCCTCAATCTTCTTTTCGTCTTAATTTGCCACTCGAGGGTTTATCTGGAATATTTTTCGATATGCATGTATAGAGGCGGGAGTCACGGTGGGTATGGAAAGCGTTCACGTTACAACGATTAGTGTTTGACAGTTGATGTTTAGATTCCTACCTCCTGGTTTCCTACCTCTTCCTCTGTTTATCTCGGCTGAACATTAATTTAATGTATCATACTGGAGGTGAATGAATATTTTAGAGGGGAGCCGTTTGATCTGATATTTAGGTTCACATCCGACTTATTTCATCATTTACTGGGCATTAGGTACCTAATCACGCTGGTCCTGGTTTTGCTCGGCTGCCGTTTAAGATAGTTTGCATCAAACAAGCGAATGGTAACGTTCGTTCCATATTGTAGCCCTGGGAATGTTATGTACAGTTTAAGACGAGTCTCTCTTCAAACTACCCAGATCTATTATCGCGAAGAATTGTTAGCCGAACGTTATGTACAGTTTAAGACGAGTCTCTCTTCAAACTAACCAGATCTATTATCGCGAAGAATTGTTAACCGATTTGTGTGATTACTGGCCTTGGTATTGGGTAATTTTATGTGTTGATCAGTATTAATTCTGTGTCAGTATTAATTCAGGTAGGTCACACAGCGAAATTGGGATTCGTTGGAAAGTTCAAGCCTTTTATGTAACAGCCAAAGTTCAAAACTATGGACTCTTCTATTATAAGTTGCGAACTTGTATACGCCAGTGTTCCAGTTAAGAATTCAACATTTATGATAATGTGAATGAGGTGTTCACTCACCACACAGAAACTGTTAAAATGACTTCAATAATTCAGAAGATAAGATTTCACAAGAATAAAATCGTGAACTATGGAAAATTTTATGCGTGTCACTTATTGGTTTAGTCAACTAAAAAATTTTTTTTTCAATTGTTTGCCTATGGTTACCCTTATGAAATTTCTCAAAAAACTTCAATTTTTTTTTGGCCCATTTTATGATGCAAAAATGTTCTACATATAAAAATACCATTGTTTTCACATTTTCTGCTGCTGAAATCGCTTGTTCTGACTGAATAAATCAACTTGAAGTACAGAATGGGTATCACTGTAGGCCTAAATTCAACTTTTCCGGCAATGACAGCCATGGGTTCACGCACAGTGTCACTTTCCATACATTATAAAATCGGGACTCGGAGTTTCACTCGTTAGAAATATGAAACACGAGTCAAACAAAATTCACCCATATTCTTTCAGAACAGACTGAATGAATAATCTTCAATTCATTTTTAGTGTTCCATCTATTCAAAATATAGCTGTCACAGCCGACAGAAAATAATTTGTCAATTCCAATCGTTTGTTTTTCAGTACTTCTATAGGAAAGCAACTTCTGCGATTTGGAAGACTGCAGTATTTTCGATTATACCTCCATAGCAACTTCTGATCAGAAAGGCGGAAGTAAGTGAGTCTGAAAACTAATGATGCCTTCCAGAAGCTAATTTTGATTATTCCCTTTTGAAAATGGAAAGGCCTTCATTATATACGACTGAGCAAACCCCGAATAGAAATGACGCTTGAATATCAGTCAATACAGGCATCGAAGAAACTGATTTTAAGCCACTTGAAAGGTGTTTTCCTACACGGGAGGCCAGGCTTGGTGGGGTAATTTTGCTGCCGAGAGATATTCCTACAAACACAATGACGTGTATGTAGATAACGGTGTGCGAGGTGATAAGTGTGGATTTGCTTCGGATACCCCCAAGCATAGTCCCATAATTGTGCAATGCTATGGGATGAGCTTTTACTAAAGTTTTCCAGCTAAGTTTGTCAGTGGTCATTTAGAGTAAAAAGAGTACGTTTTGAACAAATTCAATTTTTAAATTCTTTGAGTTATTTGGGGCGCAGATTTTCGATGTGTGCTTATACCCAAATCACAGACTATAATGATTTGTACTTTTCAGTGGAGGGCTCGGCTCAACTATGTTTAGTCCTGCCAATACTTCACCCCCCCCCCCCCCACACACACACACATACATACGCACATATAAGCTATAGACTAGGGAGTGCATTTACGCAACAGCTGACGCGTTTATGTTTTATAATAGTACACATGAGCGTATTCTTGTATGGGCCCTGGGAACTACAGAAGTGATGTTAATTGGGTTGGACACGTTGTGCGTTACTGCTTTAATATGACCCAGGGCCCAAACAAAGCCTTGCATGTTTCTTCTCTGAAGAGGCATCATAATTGTAAACAATAAGCTAAACTTCATTTTGTTATGTTTAATAGCCATTATTTAGGCGTGAATACTGGGTGGGTGTGACATAAAATGCCAGTAAACAATTAGGTGGCGGCGGCTAAATTCTGAGTCTTTGGAACTCTGAAATTGGTTTTTCCTAATAGGTGTTGTCCCTTCATCGGGGGGCCCTCGCATCTTCAGAATTGTCAATCTAAACGATATACGGGCGATTCTGTACTCCAGAAACATACGTAACGCGACTGAGAATAGATTGGATGTATGGACAAAAATATGGACAGGGGTAAAAAATAAGTGCCAATTCGGTAAAATTTCACAAATTTTCGAAAATGCGCTCTTTTATTAACACGATTTTCTGTGGGTCAAAAGGATCTTTCTCTTTAGTGAGATGCTCTGGATTTTGACCCAGAACATCGGCACTTTCTATTCACTCCTTTTTGGGATATTTGTGCTCAAATTTTGACCCCGGGTGATGATATTTTGTACCAAAATAAGTGCCAACATCAGTCAGTTGTTACTATTTATAGTACCTCAGAATGTTAAGACTCCATTCTGGACACCTGAACAGATCCCCCGCCAAAAGATCGTCTGCTCAGTCATTACGCTGGTTTATAGTGTAACATGTCACAGCAGCTTTGTTTCTGTTGATTCTTTGTTATTAAAAACTAGCGTATTGTTCCATATACCCCCCATCTCCCTCATGTACTCGAAAATGTACATTATTATCTCCTCTAGAAACAGAATGATGGAGGTCTAACAGTTTAAAGTTTTCCACTTATATACTGCCACAAGAAATTGATTCGGGCTATAGCTCAGTAAGTTCAGGCGTTCGCTTTGTTGTATGAAAAGTGCGTGGTCGATGCGATGTGAGTTCAAAACCCATCTCTTCTTAATATTTTGCCCATTATCCTAACACATACATTTTTTCCTTTGTTCTGGTTGCATCGTCATTTATAGAACGTGTTTCCGCAAATTAGCTGGTCGAAAGGCTGGGATACTCCACAATCACATTTAAACAAAAATGTTGAAAAACAACCAATTGCCGCAAAAAACAGACCATTTCTCCTCAAGCCACATTGTCTAATTAGGTGCGCTATTACCTTGCAAATGTTAAGTCAAATAACGAGACGATAATCACTGTTTGATGATGCCTTTTGTCTGTTCAGCACCACTGTCTGCCAGATTTAATATTTCCTTGAAATGAAAGCTTGCGAATATTCTCTACTACACTTAATAAACAGCCCTTTTGACAAACTAAAAGTATATGTGCAATGGCACTCTTTATTACCACCATCCCGCGTTGAGTCCTTGGGCAAGGCACTCAACTCAGATTATCCACCTGGGGGCACGATGACGCTGTGTACTAAGATGTACTTCACGTCGATGGGGCGCATGCATGTCTTCAACCAATCTAATCCTGCCTGTGCAGCAGTGAGGAGTTAAGATGTTTGGGAGCTGGCATCTGCTCGTCGTTGGTCGGTGGTTCTCTCTGGGTACTCCTGCTTCCTCCATCCATAAAACTGTCACCGTCACCATTTGACCATGGCTGTCAAAGTGTCGTTAAACTCTAATAAATAAATAAATAATAAATTACCACCATAGGCAATTTCTTTTATGTTATGTCATTGGTGAGGCCCTCAATTTCATCTGTCCAGGTGGGAGCAGTTTGTGCATTGTGCAAATCCGTCCAACAGGTTAATGGTACACTACCCTTCAACCACTGCTAGAGCTGCATGAGCCGTTTCAGTAAGTTAGGAAGTAAGGTAGTAGATACCTGCCGCAGGATCGTTCTCTCCATGCTATCCGTACTCTTTCATCCGACACAATACAAATCAGGTTGGTAAAAGAGTCACGATACCCCAATAATAAACAAACAAATGCTTTCCATGACTACAAACTTTAAATTTTTTGTGTATTTTGAGTTAAAAGATGTTTCTTTCACAGAATGACTGGTAAGGTGTCTCTACTTACAAGTTAGGCAACTTTTGGAGCTAACCTGGGGCGGCGGACTAGTGTCAATATTCCATGTGCTATAGTGTGTATGTCAGTTTTTATGGATAGCATACCTTCAAAGCGTGTGTATGGAATAGTTTGTTTTGGAAGGAGCGTTGTATTTCAGTTTTACATTTTAGATCCCTCAATCTTCTTTTCGTCTTAATTTGCCACTCGAGGGTTTATCTGGAATATTTTTCGATATGCATGTATAGAGGCGGGAGTCACGGTGGGTATGGAAAGCGTTCACGTTACAACGATTAGTGTTTGACAGTTGATGTTTAGATTCCTACCTCCTGGTTTCCTACCTCTTCCTCTGTTTATCTCGGCTGAACATTAATTTAATGTATCATACTGGAGGTGAATGAATATTTTAGAGGGGAGCCGTTTGATCTGATATTTAGGTTCACATCCGACTTGTTTCATCATTTACTGGGCATTAGGTACCTAATCACGCTGGTCCTGGTTTTGCTCGGCTGCCGTTTAAGATAGTTTGCATCAAACAAGCGAATGGTAACGTTCGTTCCATATTGTAGCCCTGGGAATGTTATGTACAGTTTAAGACGAGTCTCTCTTCAAACTACCCAGATCTATTATCGCGAAGAATTGTTAGCCGAACGTTATGTACAGTTTAAGACGAGTCTCTCTTCAAACTACCCAGATCTATTATCGCGAAGAATTGTTAGCCGATTTGTTTGATTACTGGCCTTGGTATTGGGTAATTTTATGTGTTGATCAGTATTAATTCTGTGTCAGTATTAATTCAGGTAGGTCACACAGCGAAATTGGGATTCGTTGGAAAGTTCAAGCCTTTCATGTAACAGCCAAAGATCAAAACTATGGACTCTTCTATTATAAGTTGCGAACTTGTATACGCCAGTGTTCCAGTTAAGAATTCAACATTTATGATAATGTGAATGAGGTGTTCACTCACCACACAGAAACTGTTAAAATGACTTCAATAATTCAGAAGATAAGATTTCACAAGAATAAAATCGTGAACTATGGAAAATTTTATGCGTGTCACTTATTGGTTTAGTCAACTAAAAAACTTTTTTTTTTCAATTGTTTGCCTATGGTTACCCTTATGAAATTTCTCAAAAAACTTCAAATTTTTTTTGGCCCATTTTATGATGCAAAAATGTTCTACATATAAAAATACCATTATTTTCACATTTTCTGCTGCTGAAATCGCTTGTTCTGACTGAATAAATCAACTTGAAGTACAGAATGGGTATCACTGTAGGCCTAAATTCAACTTTTCCGGCAATGACAGCCATAGATTCACGCACAGTGTCACTTTCCATACATTATAAAATCGGGACTCGGAGTTTCACTCGTTAGAAATATGAAACACGAGTCAAACAAAATTCACCCATATTCTTTCAGAACAGACTGAATGAATAATCTTCAATTCATTTTTAGTGTTTCATCTATTCAAAATATAGCTGTCACAGCCGACAGAAAATAATTTGTCAATTCCAATCGTTTGTTTTTCAGTACTTCTATAGGAAAGCAACTTCTGCGATTTGGAAGACTGCAGTATTTTCGATTATACCTCTATAGCAACTTCTGATCAGAAAGGCGGAGGTAAGTGAGTCTGAAAACTAATGATGCCTTCCAGAAGCTAATTTTGATTATTCCCTTTTGAAAATGGAAAGGCCTTCATTATATACGACTGAGCAAACCCCGAATAGAAATGACGCTTGAATATCAGTCAATACAGGCATCGAAGAAACTGATTTTAAGCCACTTGAAAGGTGTTTTCCTACACGGGAGGCCAGGCTTGGTGGGGTAATTTTGCTGCCGAGAGATATTCCTAAAAACACAATGACGTGTATGTAGATAACGGTGTGCGAGGTGATAAGGGTGGAATTGCTTCGGATACCCCAAGCATAGTCCCATAATTGTGCAATGCTATGGGATGAGCTTTTACTAAAATGTTCCAGCTAAGTTTGTCAGTGGTCATTTAGAGTAAAAAGAGTACGTTTTGAACAAAATCAATTTTTAAATTCTTTGAGTTATTTGGGGCGCAGATTTTCGATGTGTGCTTATACCCAAATCGCAGACTATAATGATTTGTACTTTTGAGTGGAGGGCTCGGCTGAACTATGTTTAGTCCTGCCAATACTTCCCCCCCCCCCCCCCCCACACACACACATACATACGCACATTTAAGCTATTGACTAGGGAGTGCATTTACGCAACAGCTGGCGCGTTTATGTTTTATAATAGTACACACGAGCGTATTCTTGTATGGGCCCTGGGAACTACAGAAGTGATGTTAATTGGGGTGGACTCGTTGTGCGTTACTGCTTTAATATGACCCAGGGCCCAAACAAAGCCTTGCGTGTTTCTTCTCTGAAGAGGCATCATAATTGTAAACAATAAGCTAAACTTCATTTTGTTATGTTTAATAGCCATTATTTAGACGTGAATACTGGGTGGGTGTGACCTAAAATGCCAGTAAACAATTAGGTGGTGGCTAAATTCTGAGTCTTTGGAACTCTGAAATTGGTTTTTCCTAATAGGTGTTGTCCCTTCATCAGGGGGCCCTCGCATCTTCAGAATTGTCAATCTAAACGATATACGGGCGATTCTGTACTCCAGAAACATACATAACGCGACTGAGAATAGATTGGATGTATGGACAAAAATATGGACAGGGGTAAAAAATAAGTGCCAATTCGGTAAAATTTCACAAATTTTCGAAAATGCGCTTTTTTATTAACACGATTTTGTGTGGGTCAAAAGGATCTTTCTCTTTAGTGAGATGCTCTGGATTTTGACCCAGAACATCGGCACTTTCTATTCACTCCTTTTTGGGATATTTGTGCTCAAATTTTGACCCCGGGTGATGATATTTTGTACCAAAATAAGTGCCAACATCAGTCAGTTGTTACTATTTATAGTACCTCAGAATGTTTAGACTCCATTCTGGACACCTGAACAGATCCCCCGCCAAAAAATCGTCTGCTCAGTCATTACACTGGTTTATAGTGTAACATATCACAGCTGCTTTGTTTCTGTTGATTCTTTGTTATTAAAAACTAGCGTATTGTTCCATATACCCCCCATCTCCCTCATCTACTCGAAAATGTACATTATTATCTCCTCCAGAAACAGAATGATGGAGGTCTAACAGTTTAAAGTTTTCCAGTTACATACTGCCACAAGAAATTGATTCGGGCTAAAGCTCAGTAAGTTCAGGCGTTCGCTTTGTTGTATGAAAAGTGCGTGGTCGATGTGATGTGAGTTCAAAACCCATCTCTTCTTAATATTTTGCCCATTATCCTAACACATACATTTTTTCCTTTGTTCTGGTCGCATCGTCATTTATAGAACGTGTTTTCGCAAATTAGCTGGTCGAAAGACTGGGATACTCCACAATCACATTTAAACAAAAATGTTGAAAAACTACCAATTGCCGCAAAAAACACACCATTTCTCCTCAAGCCACATTGTCTAATTAGGTGCGCTATTACCTTGCAAACGTTAAGTCAAATAACGAGACGATAATCACTGTTTGATGATGCCTTTTGTCTGTTCAGCACCGCTGTCTGCCAGATTTAATATTTCCTTGAAATGAAAGCTTGCGAATATTCTCTACTACACTTAATAAACAGCCCTTCTGACAAACTAAAAGTGTATGTGCAATGGCACGCTTTATTACCACCATCCCGCGTTGAGTCCTTGGGCAAGGCACTCAACTCAGATTATCCACCTGGGGGCACGATGACGCTGTGTACTAAGATGTACTTCACGTCGATGGGGCGCATGTCTTCAACCAATCTAATCCTGCCTGTGCAGCAGTGAGGACTTAAGATGTTTGGGAGCTGGCATCTGCTCGTCGTTGGTCGGTGGTTCTCTCTGGGTACTCCTGCTTCCTCCATCCATAAAACTGTCACCGTCACCATTTGACCTTGGCTGTCAAAGTGTCGTTAAACTCTAATAAATAAATAAATAATAAATTACCATCATAGGCAATTTCTTCTATGTTATGTCATTGGTGAGGCCCTCAATTTCATCTGTCCAGGTGGGAGCAGTTTGTGCTTTGTGCAAATCCGTCCAACAGGTTAATGGTACACTACCCTTCAACCACTGCTAGAGCTGCATGAGCCGTTTCAGTAAGTTAGGAAGTAAGGTAGTAGATAGCTGCCGCAGGATCGTTCTCTCCATGCTATCCGTACTCTTTCATCCGACACAATACAAATCAGGTTGGTAAAAGAGTCACGATACCCCAATAATAAACAAACAAATGCTTTCCATGACTACAAACTTTAAATTTTCTGTGTATTTTGAGTTAAAAGATGTTTCTTTCACAGAATGACTGGTAAGGTGTCTCTACTTACAAGTTAGGCAACTTTTGGAGCTAACCTGTGGCGACGGACTAGTGTCAATATTCCATGTGCTATAGTGTGTGTGTCAGTTTTTATGGATAGCATACCTTCAAAGCGTGTGTATGGAATAGTTTGTTTTGGAGGGAGCGTTGTATTTCAGTTTTACATTTTAGATCCCTCAATCTTCTTTTCGTCTTAATTTGCCACTCGAGGGTTTATCTGGAATATTTTTCGATATGCATGTATAGAGGCGGGAGTCACGGTGGGTATGGAAAGCGTTCACGTTACAATGATTAGTGTTTGACAGTTGATGTTTAGATTCCTACCTCCTGGTTTCCTACCTCTTCCTCTGTTTATCTCGGCTGAACATTAGTTTAATGTATCATACTGGAGGTGAATGAATATTTTAGAGGGGAGCCGTTTGATCTGATATTTAGGTTCACATCCGACTTGTTTCATCATTTACTGGGCATTAGGTACCTAATCACGCTGGTCCTGGTTTTGCTCGGCTGCCGTTTACGATAGTTTGCATCAAACAAGCGAATGGTAACGTTCGTTCCATATTGTAGCCCTGGGAATGTTATGTACAGTTTAAGACGAGTCTCTCTTCAAACTACCCAGATCTATTATCGCGAAGAATTGTTAGCCGAACATTATGTACAGTTTAAGACGAGTCTCTCTTCAAACTACCCAGATCTATTATCGCGAAGAATTGTTAGCCGATTTGTGTGATTACTGGCCTTGGTATTGGGTAATTTTATGTGTTGATCAGTATTAATTCTGTGTCAGTATTAATTCAGGTAGGTCACACAGCGAAATTGGGATTCGTTGGAAAGTTCAAGCCTTTCATGTAACAGCCAAAGATCAAAACTATGGACTCTTCTATTATAAGTTGCGAACTTGTATACGCCAGTGTTCCAGTTAAGAATTCAACATTTATGATAATGTGAATGAGGTGTTCACTCACCACACAGAAACTGTTAAAATGACTTCAATAATTCAGAAGATAAGATTTCACAAGAATAAAATCGTGAACTATGGAAAATTTTATGCGTGTCACTTATTGGTTTAGTCAACTAAAAAACTTTTTTTTTTCAATTGTTTGCCTATGGTTACCCGTATGAAATTTCTCAAAAAACTTCAAATTTTTATTGGCCCAATTTATGATGCAAAAATGTTCTACATATAAAAATACCATTGTTTTCACATTTTCTGCTGCTGAAATCGCTTGTTCTGACTGAATAAATCAACTTGAAGTACAGAATGGGTATCACTGTAGGCCTAAATTCAACTTTTCCGGCAATGACAGCCATAGGTTCACGCACAGTGTCACTTTCCATACATTATAAAATCGGGACTCGGAGTTTCACTCGTTAGAAATATGAAACACGAGTCAAACAAAATTCACCCATATTCTTTCAGAACAGACTGAATGAATAATCTTCAATTCATTTTTAGTGTTCCATCTATTCAAAATATAGCTGTCACAGCCGACAGAAAATAATTTGTCAATTCCAATCGTTTGTTTTTCAGTACTTCTATAGGAAAGCAACTTCTGCGATTTGGAAGACTGCAGTATTCTCGATTATACCTCCATAGCAACTTCTGATCAGAAAGGCGGAGGTAAGTGAGTCTGAAAACTAATGATGCCTTCCAGAAGCTAATTTTGATTATTCCCTTTTGAAAATGGAAAGGCCTTCATTATATACGACTGAGCAAACCCCGAATAGAAATGACGCTTCAATATCTGTCAATACAGGCATCGAAGAAACTGATTTTTAGCCACTTGAAAGGTGTTTTCCTACACGGGAGGCCAGGCTTGGTGGGGTAATTTTGCTGCCGAGAGATATTCCTACAAACACAATGACGTGTATGTAGATAACGGTGTGCGAGGTGATAAGGTTGGATTTGCTTCGGATACCCCCAAGCATAGTCCCATAATTGTGCAATGCTATGGGATGAGCTTTTACTAAAATTTTCCAGCTAAGTTTGTCAGTGGTCATTTAGAGTAAAAAGAGTACGTTTTGAACAAATTCAATTTTTAAATTCTTTGAGTTATTTGGGGCGCAGATTTTCGTTGTGTGCTTATACCCAAATCACAGACTATAATGATTTGTACTTTTCAGTGGAGGGCTCGGCTGAAGTATGTTTAGTCCTGCCAATACTCTACCCCCCCCCCCCCCCCCACACACACACACACATACATACGCACATATAAGCTATAGACTAGGGAGTGCATTTGCACAACAGCTGACGCGTTTATGTTTTATAATAGTACACATGAGCGTATTCTTGTATGGGCCCTGGGAACTACAGAAGTGATGTTAATTGGGGTGGACACGTTGTGCGTTACTGCTTTAATATGACCCAGGGCCCAAACAAAGCCTTGCGTGTTTCTCAGCAGTGAGGAGTTAAGATGTTTGGGAGCTGGCATCTGCTCGTCGTTGGTCGGTGGTTCTCTCTGGGTACTCCTGCTTCCTCCATCCATAAAACTGTCACCGTCACCATTTGACCTTGGCTGTCAAAGTGTCGTTAAACTCTAATAAATAAATAAATAATAAATTACCACCATAGGCAATTTCTTCTATGTTATGCCATTGGTGAGGCCCTAAATTTCATCTGTCCAGGTGGGAGCAGTTTGTGCTTTGTGCAAATCCGTCCAACAGGTTAATGGTACACTACCCTTCAACCACTGCTAGAGCTGCATGAGCCGTTTCAGTAAGTTAGGAAGTAAGGTAGTAGATAGCTGCCGCAGGATCGTTCTCTCCATGCTATCCGTACTCTTTCATCCGACACAATACAAATCAGGTTGGTAAAAGAGTCACGATACCCCAATAATAAACAAACAAATGCTTTCCATGACTACAAACTTTAAATTTTCTGTGTATTTTGAGTTAAAAGATGTTTCTTTCACAGAATGACTGGTAAGGTGTCTCTACTTACAAGTTAGGCAACTTTTGGAGCTAACCTGTGGCGACGGACTAGTGTCAATATTCCATGTGCTATAGTGTGTGTGTCAGTTTTTATGGATAGCATACCTTCAAAGCGTGTGTATGGAATAGTTTGTTTTGGAGGGAGCGTTGTATTTCAGTTTTACATTTTAGATCCCTCAATCTTCTTTTCGTCTTAATTTGCCACTCGAGGGTTTATCTGGAATATTTTTCGATATGCATGTATAGAGGCGGGAGTCACGGTGGGTATGGAAAGCGTTCACGTTACAATGATTAGTGTTTGACAGTTGATGTTTAGATTCCTACCTCCTGGTTTCCTACCTCTTCCTCTGTTTATCTCGGCTGAACATTAGTTTAATGTATCATACTGGAGGTGAATGAATATTTTAGAGGGGAGCCGTTTGATCTGATATTTAGGTTCACATCCGACTTGTTTCATCATTTACTGGGCATTAGGTACCTAATCACGCTGGTCCTGGTTTTGCTCGGCTGCCGTTTACGATAGTTTGCATCAAACAAGCGAATGGTAACGTTCGTTCCATATTGTAGCCCTGGGAATGTTATGTACAGTTTAAGACGAGTCTCTCTTCAAACTACCCAGATCTATTATCGCGAAGAATTGTTAGCCGAACATTATGTACAGTTTAAGACGAGTCTCTCTTCAAACTACCCAGATCTATTATCGCGAAGAATTGTTAGCCGATTTGTGTGATTACTGGCCTTGGTATTGGGTAATTTTATGTGTTGATCAGTATTAATTCTGTGTCAGTATTAATTCAGGTAGGTCACACAGCGAAATTGGGATTCGTTGGAAAGTTCAAGCCTTTCATGTAACAGCCAAAGATCAAAACTATGGACTCTTCTATTATAAGTTGCGAACTTGTATACGCCAGTGTTCCAGTTAAGAATTCAACATTTATGATAATGTGAATGAGGTGTTCACTCACCACACAGAAACTGTTAAAATGACTTCAATAATTCAGAAGATAAGATTTCACAAGAATAAAATCGTGAACTATGGAAAATTTTATGCGTGTCACTTATTGGTTTAGTCAACTAAAAAACTTTTTTTTTTCAATTGTTTGCCTATGGTTACCCGTATGAAATTTCTCAAAAAACTTCAAATTTTTATTGGCCCAATTTATGATGCAAAAATGTTCTACATATAAAAATACCATTGTTTTCACATTTTCTGCTGCTGAAATCGCTTGTTCTGACTGAATAAATCAACTTGAAGTACAGAATGGGTATCACTGTAGGCCTAAATTCAACTTTTCCGGCAATGACAGCCATAGGTTCACGCACAGTGTCACTTTCCATACATTATAAAATCGGGACTCGGAGTTTCACTCGTTAGAAATATGAAACACGAGTCAAACAAAATTCACCCATATTCTTTCAGAACAGACTGAATGAATAATCTTCAATTCATTTTTAGTGTTCCATCTATTCAAAATATAGCTGTCACAGCCGACAGAAAATAATTTGTCAATTCCAATCGTTTGTTTTTCAGTACTTCTATAGGAAAGCAACTTCTGCGATTTGGAAGACTGCAGTATTCTCGATTATACCTCCATAGCAACTTCTGATCAGAAAGGCGGAGGTAAGTGAGTCTGAAAACTAATGATGCCTTCCAGAAGCTAATTTTGATTATTCCCTTTTGAAAATGGAAAGGCCTTCATTATATACGACTGAGCAAACCCCGAATAGAAATGACGCTTCAATATCTGTCAATACAGGCATCGAAGAAACTGATTTTTAGCCACTTGAAAGGTGTTTTCCTACACGGGAGGCCAGGCTTGGTGGGGTAATTTTGCTGCCGAGAGATATTCCTACAAACACAATGACGTGTATGTAGATAACGGTGTGCGAGGTGATAAGGTTGGATTTGCTTCGGATACCCCCAAGCATAGTCCCATAATTGTGCAATGCTATGGGATGAGCTTTTACTAAAATTTTCCAGCTAAGTTTGTCAGTGGTCATTTAGAGTAAAAAGAGTACGTTTTGAACAAATTCAATTTTTAAATTCTTTGAGTTATTTGGGGCGCAGATTTTCGTTGTGTGCTTATACCCAAATCACAGACTATAATGATTTGTACTTTTCAGTGGAGGGCTCGGCTGAAGTATGTTTAGTCCTGCCAATACTCTACCCCCCCCCCCCCCCCACACACACACACACATACATACGCACATATAAGCTATAGACTAGGGAGTGCATTTGCACAACAGCTGACGCGTTTATGTTTTATAATAGTACACATGAGCGTATTCTTGTATGGGCCCTGGGAACTACAGAAGTGATGTTAATTGGGGTGGACACGTTGTGCGTTACTGCTTTAATATGACCCAGGGCCCAAACAAAGCCTTGCGTGTTTCTCAGCAGTGAGGAGTTAAGATGTTTGGGAGCTGGCATCTGCTCGTCGTTGGTCGGTGGTTCTCTCTGGGTACTCCTGCTTCCTCCATCCATAAAACTGTCACCGTCACCATTTGACCTTGGCTGTCAAAGTGTCGTTAAACTCTAATAAATAAATAAATAATAAATTACCACCATAGGCAATTTCTTCTATGTTATGCCATTGGTGAGGCCCTAAATTTCATCTGTCCAGGTGGGAGCAGTTTGTGCATTGTGCAAATCCGTCCAACAGGTTAATGTTACTCTACCCTTCAACCACTGCTGGACCTGCATGAGCCGTTTCAGTAAGTTAGGAAGTAAGGTAGTAGATAGCTGCCGCAGGATCGTTCTCTCCATGCTATCCGCACTCTTTCATCCGACACAATACAAATCAGGTCGGTAAAAGAGTCACGATACCCCAATAATAAACAAAGAAATGCTTTCCATGACTACAAACTTTAAATTGTCTGTGTATTTTGAGTTAAAAGATGTTTCTTTCACAGAATGACTGGTAAGGTGTCTCTACTTACAAGTTAGGCAACTTTTGGAGCTAACCTGGGGCGGCGGACTAGTGTCAATATTCCATGTGCTATAGTGTGTGTGTCAGTTTTTATGGATAGCATACCTTCAAAGCGTGTGTATGGAATAGTTTGTTTTGGAGGGAGCGTTGTATTTCAGTTTTACATTTTAGATCCCTCAATCTTCTTTTCGTCTTAATTTGCCACTCGAGGGTTTATCTGGAATATTTTTCGATATGCATGTATAGAGGCGGGAGTCACGGTGGGTATGGAAAGCGTTCACGTTACAACGATTAGTGTTTGACAGTTGATGTTTAGATTCCTACCTCCTGGTTTCCTACCTCTTCCTCTGTTTATCTCGGCTGAACATTAATTTAATGTATCATACTGGAGGTGAATGAATATTTTAGAGGGGAGCCGTTTGATCTGATATTTAGGTTCACATCCGACTTGTTTCATCATTTACTGGGCATTATGTACCTAATCACGCTGGTCCTGGTTTTGCTCGGCTGCCGTTTAAGATAGTTTGCATCAAACAAGCGAATGGTAACGTTCGTTCCATATTGTAGCCCTGGGAATGTTATGTACAGTTTAAGACGAGTCTCTCCTCAAACTACCCAGATGTATTATCGCGAAGAATTGTTAGCCGAACGTTATGTACAGTTTAAGACGAGTCTCTCTTCAAACTACCCAGATCTATTATCGCGAAGAATTGTTAGCCGATTTTTGTGATTACTGGCCTTGGTATTGGGTAATTTTATGGGTTGATCAGTATTAATTCTGTGTCAGTATTAATTCAGGTAGGTCACACAGCGAAATTGGGACTCGTTGGAAAGTTCAAGCCTTTCATGTAACAGCCAAAGATCAAAACTATGGACTCTTCTATCATAAGTTGCGAACTTGTGTACGCCAGTGTTCCAGTTAAGAATTCAACATTTATGATAATGTGAATGATGTGTTCACTCACCACACAGAAACTGTTAAAATGACTTCAATAATTCAGAAGATAAGATTTCACAAGAATAAAATCGTGAACTATGGAAAATTTTATGCGTGTCACTTATTGGTTTAGTCAACTAAAAAACTTTTTTTTTTCAATTGTTTGCCTATGGTTACCCTTATGAAATTTCTCAAAAAACTTCAAATTTTTTTTGGCCCATTTTATGATGCAAAAATGTTCTACATATAAAAATACCATTGTTTTCACATTTTCTGTTGCTGAAATCGCTTGTTCTGACTGAATAAATCAACTTGAAGTACAGAATGGGTATCACTGTAGGCCTAAATTCAACTTTTCCGGCAATGACAGTCATAGGTTCACGCACAGTGTCACTTTCCATATATTATAAAATCAGGACTCGGAGTTTCACTCGTTAGAAATATGAAACACGAGTCAAACAAAATTCACCCATATTCTTTCAGAACAGACTGAATGAATAATCTTCAATTCATTTTTAGTGTTCCATCTATTCAAAATATAGCTGTCACAGCCGACAGAAAATAATTTGTCAATTCCAATCGTTTGTTTTTCAGTACTTCTATAGGAAAGCAACTTCTGCGATTTGGAAGACTGCAGTATTTTCGATTATACCTCCATAGCAACTTCTGATCAGAAAGGCGGAGGTAAGTGAGTCTGAAAACTAATGATGCCTTCCAGAAGCTAATTTTGATTATTCCCTTTTGAAAATGGAAAGGCCTTCATTATATACGACTGAGCAAACCCCGAATAGAAATGACGCTTCAATATCTGTCAATACAGGCATCGAAGAAACTGATTTTTAGCCACTTGAAAGGTGTTTTCCTACACGGGAGGCCAGGCTTGGTGGGGTAATTTTGCTGCCGAGGGATATTCCTACAAACACAATGACGTGTATGTAGATAACGGTGTGCGAGGTGATAAGGTTGGATTTGCTTCGGATACCCCCAAGCATAGTCCCATAATTGTGCAATGCTATGGGATGAGCTTTTACTAAAATTTTCCAGCTAAGTTTGTCAGTGGTCATTTAGAGTAAAAAGAGTACGTTTTGAACAAATTCAATTTTTAAATTCTTTGAGTTATTTGGGGCGCAGATTTTCGTTGTGTGCTTATACCCAAATCACAGACTATAATGATTTGTACTTTTCAGTGGAGGGCTCGGCTGAAGTATGTTTAGTCCTGCCAATACTCTACCCCCCCCCCCCCCCCCACACACACACATACATACGCACATATAAGCTATAGACTAGGGAGTGCATTTACACAACAGCTGACGCGTTTATGTTTTATAATAGTACACATGAGCGTATTCTTGTATGGGCCCTGGGAACTACAGAAGTGATGTTAATTGGGGTGGACACGTTGTGCGTTACTGCTTTAATATGACCCAGGGCCCAAACAAAGCCTTGCGTGTTTCTCAGCAGTGAGGAGTTAAGATGTTTGGGAGCTGGCATCTGCTCGTCGTTGGTCGGTGGTTCTCTCTGGGTACTCCTGCTTCCTCCATCCATAAAACTGTCACCGTCACCATTTGACCTTGGCTGTCAAAGTGTCGTTAAACTCTAATAAATAAATAAATAATAAATTACCACCATAGGCAATTTCTTCTATGTTATGCCATTGGTGAGGCCCTAAATTTCATCTGTCCAGGTGGGAGCAGTTTGTGCATTGTGCAAATCCGTCCAACAGGTTAATGGTACTCTACCCTTCAACCACTGCTGGACCTGCATGAGCCGTTTCAGTAAGTTAGGAAGTAAGGTAGTAGATAGCTGCCGCAGGATCGTTCTCTCCATGCTATCCGCACTCTTTCATCCGACACAATACAAATCAGGTCGGTAAAAGAGTCACGATACCCCAATAATAAACAAAGAAATGCTTTCCATGACTACAAACTTTAAATTGTCTGTGTATTTTGAGTTAAAAGATGTTTCTTTCACAGAATGACTGGTAAGGTGTCTCTACTTACAAGTTAGGCAACTTTTGGAGCTAACCTGGGGCGGCGGACTAGTGTCAATATTCCATGTGCTATAGTGTGTGTGTCAGTTTTTATGTATAGCATACCTTCAAAGCGTGTGTATGGAATAGTTTGTTTTGGAGGGAGCGTTGTATTTCAGTTTTACATTTTAGATCCCTCAATCTTCTTTTCGTCTTAATTTGCCACTCGAGGGTTTATCTGGAATATTTTTCGATATGCATGTATAGAGGCGGGAGTCACGGTGGGTATGGAAAGCGTTCACGTTACAACGATTAGTGTTTGACAGTTGATGTTTAGATTCCTACCTCCTGGTTTCCTACCTCTTCCTCTGTTTATCTCGGCTGAACATTAATTTAATGTATCATACTGGAGGTGAATGAATATTTTAGAGGGGAGCCGTTTGATCTGATATTTAGGTTCACATCCGACTTGTTTCATCATTTACTGGGCATTATGTACCTAATCACGCTGGTCCTGGTTTTGCTCGGCTGCCGTTTAAGATAGTTTGCATCAAACAAGCGAATGGTGACGTTCGTTCCATATTGTAGCCCTGGGAATGTTATGTACAGTTTAAGACGAGTCTCTCCTCAAACTACCCAGATGTATTATCGCGAAGAATTGTTAGCCGAACGTTATGTACAGTTTAAGACGAGTCTCTCTTCAAACTACCCAGATCTATTATCGCGAAGAATTGTTAGCCGATTTGTGTGATTACTGGCCTTGGTATTGGGTAATTTTATGTGTTGATCAGTATTAATTCTGTGTCAGTATTAATTCAGGTAGGTCACACAGCGAAATTGGGATTCGTTGGAAAGTTCAAGCCTTTCATGTAACAGCCAAAGATCAAAACTATGGACTCTTCTATCATAAGTTGCGAACTTGTGTACGCCAGTGTTCCAGTTAAGAATTCAACATTTATGATAATGTGAATGAGGTGTTCACTCACCACACAGAAACTGTTAAAATGACTTCAATAATTCAGAAGATAAGATTTCACAAGAATAAAATCGTGAACTATGGAAAATTTTATGCGTGTCACTTATTGGTTTAGTCAACTAAAAAACTTTTTTTTTTCAATTGTTTGCCTATGGTTACCCTTATGAAATTTCTCAAAAAACTTCAAATTTTTTTTGGCCCATTTTATGATGCAAAAATGTTCTACATATAAAAATACCATTGTTTTCACATTTTCTGTTGCTGAAATCGCTTGTTCTGACTGAATAAATCAACTTGAAGTACAGAATGGGTATCACTGTAGGCCTAAATTCAACTTTTCGGCAATGACAGTCATAGGTTCACGCACAGTGTCACTTTCCATATATTATAAAATCAGGACTCGGAGTTTCACTCGTTAGAAATATGAAACACGAGTCAAACAAAATTCACCCATATTCTTTCAGAACAGACTGAATGAATAATCTTCAATTCATTTTTAGTGTTCCATCTATTCAAAATATAGCTGTCACAGCCGACAGAAAATAATTTGTCAATTCCAATCGTTTGTTTTTCAGTACTTCTATAGGAAAGCAACTTCTGCGATTTGGAAGACTGCAGTATTTTCGATTATACCTCCATAGCAACTTCTGATCAGAAAGGCGGAGGTAAGTGAGTCTGAAAACTAATGATGCCTTCCAGAAGCTAATTTTGATTATTCCCTTTTGAAAATGGAAAGGCCTTCATTATATACGACTGAGCAAACCCCGAATAGAAATGACGCTTGAATATCAGTCAATACAGGCATCGAAGAAACTGATTTTAAGCCACTTGAAAGGTGTTTTCCTACACGGGAGGCCAGGCTTGGTGGGGTAATTTTGCTGCCGAGAGATATTCCTACAAACACAATGACGTGTATGTAGATAACGGTGTGCGAGGTGATAAGGGTGGATTTGCTTCGGATACCCCCAAGCATAGTCCCATAATTGTGCAATGCTATGGGATGAGCTTTTACTAAAATTTTCCAGCTAAGTTTGTCAGTGGTCATTTAGAGTAAAAAGAGTACGTTTTGAACAAATTCAATTTTTAAATTCTTTGAGTTATTTGGGGCGCAGATTTTCGATGTGTGCTTATACCCAAATCACAGACTATAATGATTTGTACTTTTCAGTGGAGGGCTCGGCTGAACTATGTTTAGTCCTGCCAATACTTCACCCCCCCCCCCCCCCCCCCCACACACACACACATACATACGCACATTTAAGCTATAGACTAGGGAGTGCATTTACGCAACAGCTGGCGCGTTTATGTTTTATAATAGTACACATGAGCGTATTCTTGTATGGGCCCTGGGAACTACAGAAGTGATGTTAATTGGGGTGGACACGTTGTGCGTTACTGCTTTAATATGACCCAGGGCCCAAACAAAGCCTTGCGTGTTTCTTCTCTGAAGAGGCATCATAATTGTAAACAATAAGCTAAACTTCATTTTGTTATGTTTAATAGCCATTATTTAGGCGTGAATACTGGGTGGGTGTGACCTAAAATGCCAGTAAACAATTAGGTGGTGGCTAAATTCTGAGTCTTTGGAACTCTGAAATTGGTTTTTCCTAATAGGTGTTGTCCCTTCATCAGGGGGCCCTCGCATCTTCAGAATTGTCAATCGAAACGATATACGGGCTATTCTGTACTCCAGAAACATACGTAACGCGACTGAGAATAGATTGGATGTATGGACAAAAATATGGACAGGGGTAAAAAATAAGTGCCAATTCGGTAAAATTTCACAAATTTTCGAAAATGCGCTTTTTTATTAACACGATTTTCTGTGGGTCAAAAGGATCTTTCCCTTTAGTGAGATGCTCTGGATTTTGACCCAGAACATCGGCACTTTCTATTCACTCCTTTTTGGGATATTTGTGCTCAAATTTTGACCCCGGGTGATGATATTTTGTACCAAAATAAGTGCCAACATCAGTCAGTTGTTACTATTTATAGTACCTCAGAATGTTTAGACTCCATTCTGGACACCTGAACAGATCCCCCGCCAAAAAATCGCCTGCTCAGTCATTACGCTAGTTTATAGTGTAACATATCACAGCTGCTTTGTTTCTGTTGATTCTTTGTTATTGAAAACTAGCGTATTGTTCCATATACCCCCCATCTCCCTCATCTACTCGAAAATGTACAGTATTATCTCCTCTAGAAACAGAATGATGGAGGTCTAACAGTTTAAAGTTTTCCAGTTATATACTGCCACAAGAAATTGATTCGGGCTATAGCTCAGTAAGTTCAGGCGTTCGCTTTGTTGTATGAAAAGTGCGTGGTCGATGTGATGTGAGTTCAAAACCCATCTCTTCTTAATATTTTGCCCATTATCCTAACACATACATTTTTTCCTTTGTTCTGGTTGCATCGTCATTTATAGAACGTGTTTTCGCAAATTAGCTGGTCGAAAGACTGGGATACTCCACAATCACATTTAAACAAAAATGTTGAAAAACTACCAATTGCCGCAAAAAACAGACCATTTCTCCTCAAGCCACATTGTCTAATTAGGTGCGCTATTACCTTGCAAACGTTAAGTCAAATAACGAGACGATAATCACTGTTTGATGATGCCTTTTGTCTGTTCAGCACCACTGTCTGCCAGATTTAATATTTCCTTGAAATGAAAGCTTGCGAATATTCTCTACTACACTTAATAAACAGCCCTTCTGACAAACTAAAAGTGTATGTGCAATGGCACGCTTTATTACCACCATCCCGCGTTGAGTCCTTGGGCAAGGCACTCAACTCAGATTATCCACCTGGGGGCACGATGACGCTGTGTACTAAGATGTACTTCACGTCGATGGGGCGCATGTCTTCAACCAATCTAATCCTGCCTGTGCAGCAGTGAGGAGTTAAGATGTTTGGGAGCTGGCATCTGCTCGTCGTTGGTCGGTGGTTCTCTCTGGGTACTCCTGCTTCCTCCATCCATAAAACTGTCACCGTCACCATTTGACCTTGGCTGTCAAAGTGTCGTTAAACTCTAATAAATAAATAAATAATAAATTACCACCATAGGCAATTTCTTCTATGTTATGTCATTGGTGAGGCCCTCAATTTCATCTGTCCAGGTGGGAGCAGTTTGTGCTTTGTGCAAATCCGTCCAACAGGTTAATGGTACACTACCCTTCAACCACTGCTAGAGCTGCATGAGCCGTTTCAGTAAGTTAGGAAGTAAGGTAGTAGATAGCTGCCGCAGGATCGTTCTCTCCATGCTATCCGTACTCTTTCATCCGACACAATACAAATCAGGTTGGTAAAAGAGTCACGATACCCCAATAATAAACAAACAAATGCTTTCCATGACTACAAACTTTAAATTTTCTGTGTATTTTGAGTTAAAAGATGTTTCTTTCACAGAATGACTGGTAAGGTGTCTCTACTTACAAGTTAGGCAACTTTTGGAGCTAACCTGGGGCGGCGGACTAGTGTCAATATTCCATGTGCTATAGTGTGTGTGTCAGTTTTTATGGATAGCATACCTTCAAAGCGTGTGTATGGAATAGTTTGTTTTGGAGGGAGCGTTGTATTTCAGTTTTACATTTTAGATCCCTCAATCTTCTTTTCGTCTTAATTTGCCACTCGAGGGTTTATCTGGAATATTTTTCGATATGCATGTATAGAGGCGGGAGTCACGGTGGGTATGGAAAGCGTTCACGTTACAACGATTAGTGTTTGACAGTTGATGTTTAGATTCCTACCTCCTGGTTTCCTACCTCGTCCTCTGTTTATCTCGGCTGAACATTAATTTAATGTATCATACTGGAGGTGAATGAATATTTTAGAGGGGAGCCGTTTGATCTGATATTTAGGTTCACATCCGACTTGTTTCATCATTTACTGGGCATTAGGTACCTAATCACGCTGGTCCTGGTTTTGCTCGGCTGCCGTTTAAGATAGTTTGCATCAAACAAGCGAATGGTAACGTTCGTTCCATATTGTAGCCCTGGGAATGTTATGTACAGTTTAAGACGAGTCTCTCTTCAAACTACTCAAATCTATTATCGCGAAGAATTGTTAGCCGAACGTTATGTACAGTTTAAGACGAGTCTCTCATCAAACTACCCAGATCTATTATCGCGAAGAATTGTTAGCCGATTTGTGTGATTACTGGCCTTGGTATTGGGTAATTTTATGTGTTGATCAGTATTAATTCTGTGTCAGTATTAATTCAGGTAGGTCACACAGCGAAATTGGGATTCGTTGGAAAGTTCAAGCCTTTCATGTAACAGCCAAAGATCAAAACTATGGACTCTTCTATCATAAGTTGCGAACTTGTGTACGCCAGTGTTCCAGTTAAGAATTCAACATTTATGATAATGTGAATGAGGTGTTCACTCACCACACAGAAACTGTTAAAATGACTTCAATAATTCAGAAGATAAGATTTCACAAGAATAAAATCGTGAACTATGGAAAATTTTATGCGTGTCACTTATTGGTTTAGTCAACTAAAAAACTTTTTTTTTTCAATTGTTTGCCTATGGTTACCCTTATGAAATTTCTCAAAAAACTTCAAATTTTTTTTGGCCCATTTTATGATGCAAAAATGTTCTACATATAAAAATACCATTGTTTTCACATTTTCTGTTGCTGAAATCGCTTGTTCTGACTGAATAAATCAACTTGAAGTACAGAATGGGTATCACTGTAGGCCTAAATTCAACTTTTCCGGCAATGACAGTCATAGGTTCACGCACAGTGTCACTTTCCATATATTATAAAATCAGGACTCGGAGTTTCACTCGTTAGAAATATGAAACACGAGTCAAACAAAATTCACCCATATTCTTTCAGAACAGACTGAATGAATAATCTTCAATTCATTTTTAGTGTTCCATCTATTCAAAATATAGCTGTCACAGCCGACAGAAAATAATTTGTCAATTCCAATCGTTTGTTTTTCAGTACTTCTATAGGAAAGCAACTTCTGCGATTTGGAAGACTGCAGTATTTTCGATTATACCTCCATAGCAACTTCTGATCAGAAAGGCGGAGGTAAGTGAGTCTGAAAACTAATGATGCCTTCCAGAAGCTAATTTTGATTATTCCCTTTTGAAAATGGAAAGGCCTTCATTATATACGACTGAGCAAACCCCGAATAGAAATGACGCTTGAATATCAGTCAATACAGGCATCGAAGAAACTGATTTTAAGCCACTTGAAAGGTGTTTTCCTACACGGGAGGCCAGGCTTGGTGGGGTAATTTTGCTGCCGAGAGATATTCCTACAAACACAATGACGTGTATGTAGATAACGGTGTGCGAGGTGATAAGGGTGGATTTGCTTCGGATACCCCCAAGCATAGTCCCATAATTGTGCAATGCTATGGGATGAGCTTTTACTAAAATTTTCCAGCTAAGTTTGTCAGTGGTCATTTAGAGTAAAAAGAGTACGTTTTGAACAAATTCAATTTTTAAATTCTTTGAGTTATTTGGGGCGCAGATTTTCGATGTGTGCTTATACCCAAATCACAGACTATAATGATTTGTACTTTTCAGTGGAGGGCTCGGCTGAACTATGTTTAGTCCTGCCAATACTTCACCCCCCCCCCCCCCCCACACACACACACATACATACGCACATTTAAGCTATAGACTAGGGAGTGCATTTACGCAACAGCTGGCGCGTTTATGTTTTATAATAGTACACATGAGCGTATTCTTGTATGGGCCCTGGGAACTACAGAAGTGATGTTAATTGGGGTGGACACGTTGTGCGTTACTGCTTTAATATGACCCAGGGCCCAAACAAAGCCTTGCGTGTTTCTTCTCTGAAGAGGCATCATAATTGTAAACAATAAGCTAAACTTCATTTTGTTATGTTTAATAGCCATTATTTAGGCGTGAATACTGGGTGGGTGTGACCTAAAATGCCAGTAAACAATTAGGTGGTGGCTAAATTCTGAGTCTTTGGAACTCTGAAATTGGTTTTTCCTAATAGGTGTTGTCCCTTCATCAGGGGGCCCTCGCATCTTCAGAATTGTCAATCGAAACGATATACGGGCGATTCTGTACTCCAGAAACATACGTAACGCGACTGAGAATAGATTGGATGTATGGACAAAAATATGGACAGGGGTAAAAAATAAGTGCCAATTCGGTAAAATTTCACAAATTTTCGAAAATGCGCTTTTTTATTAACACGATTTTCTGTGGGTCAAAAGGATCTTTCCCTTTAGTGAGATGCTCTGGATTTTGACCCAGAACATCGGCACTTTCTATTCACTCCTTTTTGGGATATTTGTGCTCAAATTTTGACCCCGGGTGATGATATTTTGTACCAAAATAAGTGCCAACATCAGTCAGTTGTTACTATGTATAGTACCTCAGAATGTTTAGACTCCATTCTGGACACCTGAACAGATCCCCCGCCAAAAAATCGCCTGCTCAGTCATTACGCTAGTTTATAGTGTAACATATCACAGCTGCTTTGTTTCTGTTGATTCTTTGTGATTGAAAACTAGCGTATTGTTCCATATACCCCCCATCTCCCTCATCTACTCGAAAATGTACAGTATTATCTCCTCTAGAAACAGAATGATGGAGGTCTAACAGTTTAAAGTTTTCCAGTTATATACTGCCACAAGAAATTGATTCGGGCTATAGCTCAGTAAGTTCAGGCGTTCGCTTTGTTGTATGAAAAGTGCGTGGTCGATGTGATGTGAGTTCAAAACCCATCTCTTCTTAATATTTTGCCCATTATCCTAACACATACATTTTTTCCTTTGTTCTGGTTGCATCGTCATTTATAGAACGTGTTTTCGCAAATTAGCTGGTCGAAAGACTGGGATACTCCACAATCACATTTAAACAAAAATGTTGAAAAACTACCAATTGCCGCAAAAAACAGACCATTTCTCCTCAAGCCACATTGTCTAATTAGGTGCGCTATTACCTTGCAAACGTTAAGTCAAATAACGAGACGATAATCACTGTTTGATGATGCCTTTTGTCTGTTCAGCACCACTGTCTGCCAGATTTAATATTTCCTTGAAATGAAAGCTTGCGAATATTCTCTACTACACTTAATAAACAGCCCTTCTGACAAACTAAAAGTGTATGTGCAATGGCACGCTTTATTACCACCATCCCGCGTTGAGTCCTTGGGCAAGGCACTCAACTCAGATTATCCACCTGGAGGCACGATGACGCTGTGTACTAAGATGTACTTCACGTCGATGGGGCGCATGTCTTCAACCAATCTAATCCTGCCTGTGCAGCAGTGAGGAGTTAAGATGTTTGGGAGCTGGCATCTGCTCGTCGTTGGTCGGTGGTTCTCTCTGGGTACTCCCGCTTCCTCCATCCATAAAACTGTCACCCTCACCATTTGACCTTGGCTGTCAAAGTGTCGTTAAACTCTAATAAATAAATAAATAATAAATTACCACCATAGGCAATTTCTTCTATGTTATGTCATTGGTGAGGCCCTCAATTTCATCTGTCCAGGTGGGAGCAGTTTGTGCTTTGTGCAAATCCGTCCAACAGGTTAATGGTACACTACCCTTCAACCTCTGCTAGAGCTGCATGAGCCGTTTCAGTAAGTTAGGAAGTTAGGTAGTAGATAGCTGCCGCAGGATCGTTCTCTCCATGCTATCCGTACTCTTTCATCCGACACAATACAAATCAAGTTGGTAAAAGAGTCACGATACCCCAATAATAAACAAACAAATGCTTTCCATGACTACAAACTTTAAATTTTCTGTGTATTTTGAATTAAAAGATGTTTCTTTCACAGAATGACTGGTAAGGTGTCTCTACTTACAAGTTAGGCAACTTTTGGAGCTAACCTGGGGCGGCGGACTAGTGTCAATATTCCATGTGCTATAGTGTGTGTGTCAGTTTTGATGGATAGCATACCTTCAAAGCGTGTGTATGGAATAGTTTGTTTTGGAGGGAGCGTTGTATTTCAGTTTTACATTTTAGATCCCTCAATCTTCTTTTCGTCTTAATTTGCCACTCGAGGGTTTATCTGGAATATTTTTCGATATGCATGTATAGAGGCGGGAGTCACGGTGGGTATGGAAAGCGTTCACGTTACAACGATTAGTGTTTGACAGTTGATGTTTAGATTCCTACCTCCTGGTTTCCTACCTCGTCCTCTGTTTATCTCGGCTGAACATTAATTTAATGTATCATACTGGAGGTGAATGAATATTTTAGAGGGGAGCCGTTTGATCTGATATTTAGGTTCACATCCGACTTGTTTCATCATTTACTGGGCATTAGGTACCTAATCACGCTGGTCCTGGTTTTGCTCGGCTGCCGTTTAAGATAGTTTGCATCAAACAAGCGAATGGTAACGTTCGTTCCATATTGTAGCCCTGGGATTGTTATGTACAGTTTAAGACGAGTCTCTCTTCAAACTACTCAAATCTATTATCGCGAAGAATTGTTAGCCGAACGTTATGTACAGTTTAAGACGAGTCTCTCATCAAACTACCCAGATCTATTATCGCGAAGAATTGTTAGCCGATTTGTGTGATTACTGGCCTTGGTATTGGGTAATTTTATGTGTTGATCAGTATTAATTCTGTGTCAGTATTAATTCAGGTAGGTCACACAGCGAAATTGGGATTCGTTGGAAAGTTCAAGCCTTTCATGTAACAGCCAAAGATCAAAACTATGGACTCTTCTATCATAAGTTGCGAACTTGTGTACGCCAGTGTTCCAGTTAAGAATTCAACATTTATGATAATGTGAATGAGGTGTTCACTCACCACACAGAAACTGTTAAAATGACTTCAATAATTCAGAAGATAAGATTTCACAAGAATAAAATCGTGAACTATGGAAAATTTTATGCGTGTCACTTATTGGTTTAGTCAACTAAAAAACTTTTTTTTTTCAATTGTTTGCCTATGGTTACCCTTATGAAATTTCTCAAAAAACTTCAAATTTTTTTTGGCCCATTTTATGATGCAAAAATGTTCTACATATAAAAATACCATTGTTTTCACATTTTCTGTTGCTGAAATCGCTTGTTCTGACTGAATAAATCAACTTGAAGTACAGAATGGGTATCACTGTAGGCCTAAATTCAACTTTTCCGGCAATGACAGTCATAGGTTCACGCACAGTGTCACTTTCCATATATTATAAAATCAGGACTCGGAGTTTCACTCGTTAGAAATATGAAACACGAGTCAAACAAAATTCACCCATATTCTTTCAGAACAGACTGAATGAATAATCTTCAATTCATTTTTAGTGTTCCATCTATTCAAAATATAGCTGTCACAGCCGACAGAAAATAATTTGTCAATTCCAATCGTTTGTTTTTCAGTACTTCTATAGGAAAGCAACTTCTGCGATTTGGAAGACTGCAGTATTTTCGATTATACCTCCATAGCAACTTCTGATCAGAAAGGCGGAGGTAAGTGAGTCTGAAAACTAATGATGCCTTCCAGAAGCTAATTTTGATTATTCCCTTTTGAAAATGGAAAGGCCTTCATTATATACGACTGAGCAAACCCCGAATAGAAATGACGCTTGAATATCAGTCAATACAGGCATCGAAGAAACTGATTTTAAGCCACTTGAAAGGTGTTTTCCTACACGGGAGGCCAGGCTTGGTGGGGTAATTTTGCTGCCGAGAGATATTCCTACAAACACAATGACGTGTATGTAGATAACGGTGTGCGAGGTGATAAGGGTGGATTTGCTTCGGATACCCCCAAGCATAGTCCCATAATTGTGCAATGCTATGGGATGAGCTTTTACTAAAATTTTCCAGCTAAGTTTGTCAGTGGTCATTTAGAGTAAAAAGAGTACGTTTTGAACAAATTCAATTTTTAAATTCTTTGAGTTATTTGGGGCGCAGATTTTCGATGTGTGCTTATACCCAAATCACAGACTATAATGATTTGTACTTTTCAGTGGAGGGCTCGGCTGAACTATGTTTAGTCCTGCCAATACTTCACCCCCCCCCCCCCCCCCACACACACACACACATACATACGCACATTTAAGCTATAGACTAGGGAGTGCATTTACGCAACAGCTGGCGCGTTTATGTTTTATAATAGTACACATGAGCGTATTCTTGTATGGGCCCTGGGAACTACAGAAGTGATGTTAATTGGGGTGGACACGTTGTGCGTTACTGCTTTAATATGACCCAGGGCCCAAACAAAGCCTTGCGTGTTTCTTCTCTGAAGAGGCATCATAATTGTAAACAATAAGCTAAACTTCATTTTGTTATGTTTAATAGCCATTATTTAGGCGTGAATACTGGGTGGGTGTGACCTAAAATGCCAGTAAACAATTAGGTGGTGGCTAAATTCTGAGTCTTTGGAACTCTGAAATTGGTTTTTCCTAATAGGTGTTGTCCCTTCATCAGGGGGCCCTCGCATCTTCAGAATTGTCAATCGAAACGATATACGGGCGATTCTGTACTCCAGAAACATACGTAACGCGACTGAGAATAGATTGGATGTATGGACAAAAATATGGACAGGGGTAAAAAATAAGTGCCAATTCGGTAAAATTTCACAAATTTTCGAAAATGTGCTTTTTTATTAACACGATTTTCTGTGGGTCAAAAGGATCTTTCCCTTTAGTGAGATGCTCTGGATTTTGACCCAGAACATCGGCACTTTCTATTCACTCCTTTTTGGGATATTTGTGCTCAAATTTTGACCCCGGGTGATGATATTTTGTACCAAAATAAGTGCCAACATCAGTCAGTTGTTACTATGTATAGTACCTCAGAATGTTTAGACTCCATTCTGGACACCTGAACAGATCCCCCGCCAAAAAATCGCCTGCTCAGTCATTACGCTAGTTTATAGTGTAACATATCACAGCTGCTTTGTTTCTGTTGATTCTTTGTTATTGAAAACTAGCGTATTGTTCCATATACCCCCCATCTCCCTCATCTACTCGAAAATGTACAGTATTATCTCCTCTAGAAACAGAATGATGGAGGTCTAACAGTTTAAAGTTTTCCAGTTATATACTGCCACAAGAAATTGATTCGGGCTATAGCTCAGTAAGTTCAGGCGTTCGCTTTGTTGTATGAAAAGTGCGTGGTCGATGTGATGTGAGTTCAAAACCCATCTCTTCTTAATATTTTGCCCATTATCCTAACACATACATTTTTTCCTTTGTTCTGGTTGCATCGTCATTTATAGAACGTGTTTTCGCAAATTAGCTGGTCGAAAGACTGGGATACTCCACAATCACATTTAAACAAAAATGTTGAAAAACTACCAATTGCCGCAAAAAACAGACCATTTCTCCTCAAGCCACATTGTCTAATTAGGTGCGCTATTACCTTGCAAACGTTAAGTCAAATAACGAGACGATTATCACTGTTTGATGATGCCTTTTGTCTGTTCAGCACCACTGTCTGCCAGATTTAATATTTCCTTGAAATGAAAGCTTGCGAATATTCTCTACTACACTTAATAAACAGCCCTTCTGACAAACTAAAAGTGTATGTGCAATGGCACGCTTTATTACCACCATCCCGCGTTGAGTCCTTGGGCAAGGCATTCAACTCAGATTATCCACCTGGGGGCACGATGACGCTGTGTACTAAGATGTACTTCACGTCGATGGGGCGCATGTCTTCAACCAATCTAATCCTGCCTGTGCAGCAGTGAGGAGTTAAGATGTTTGGGAGCTGGCATCTGCTCGTCGTCGGTCGGTGGTTCTCTCTGGGTACTCCTGCTTCCTCCATCCATAAAACTGTCACCGTCACCATTTGACCTTGGCTGTCAAAGTGTCGTTAAACTCTAATAAATAAATAAATAATAAATTACCACCATAGGCAATTTCTTCTATGTTATGTCATTGGTGAGGCCCTCAATTTCATCTGTCCAGGTGGGAGCAGTTTGTGCTTTGTGCAAATCCGTCCAACAGGTTAATGGTACACTACCCTTCAACCACTGCTAGAGCTGCATGAGCCGTTTCAGTAAGTTAGGAAGTAAGGTAGTAGATAGCTGCCGCAGGATCGTTCTCTCCATGCTATCCGTACTCTTTCATCCGACACAATACAAATCAGGTTGGTAAAAGAGTCACGATACCCCAATAATAAACAAACAAATGCTTTCCATGACTACAAACTTTAAATTTTCTGTGTATTTTGAGTTAAAAGATGTTTCTTTCACAGAATGACTGGTAAGGTGTCTCTACTTACAAGTTAGGCAACTTTTGGAGCTAACCTGGGGCGGCGGACTAGTGTCAATATTCCATGTGCTATAGTGTGTGTGTCAGTTTTTATGGATAGCATACCTTCAAAGCGTGTGTATGGAATAGTTTGTTTTGGAGGGAGCGTTGTATTTCAGTTTTACATTTTAGATCCCTCAATCTTCTTTTCGTCTTAATTTGCCACTCGAGGGTTTATCTGGAATATTTTTCGATATGCATGTATAGAGGCGGGAGTCACGGTGGGTATGGAAAGCGTTCACGTTACAACGATTAGTGTTTGACAGTTGATGTTTAGATTCCTACCTCCTGGTTTCCTACCTCGTCCTCTGTTTATCTCGGCTGAACATTAATTTAATGTATCATACTGGAGGTGAATGAATATTTTAGAGGGGAGCCGTTTGATCTGATATTTAGGTTCACATCCGACTTGTTTCATCATTTACTGGGCATTAGGTACCTAATCACGCTGGTCCTGGTTTTGCTCGGCTGTCGTTTAAGATAGTTTGCATCAAACAAGCGAATGGTAACGTTCGGTCCATATTGTAGCCCTGGGAATGTTATGTACAGTTTAAGACGAGTCTCTCTTCAAACTACTCAAATCTATTATCGCGAAGAATTGTTAGCCGAACGTTATGTACAGTTTAAGACGAGTCTCTCATCAAACTACCCAGATCTATTATCGCGAAGAATTGTTAGCCGATTTGTGTGATTACTGGCCTTGGTATTGGGTAATTTTATGTGTTGATCAGTATTAATTCTGTGTCAGTATTAATTCAGGTAGGTCACACAGCGAAATTGGGATTCGTTGGAAAGTTCAAGCCTTTCATGTAACAGCCAAAGATCAAAACTATGGACTCTTCTATTATAAGTTGCGAACTTGTATACTCCAGTGTTCCAGTTAAGAATTCAACATTTATGATAATGTGAATGAGGTGTTCACTCACCACACAGAAACTGTTAAAATGACTTCAATAATTCAGAAGATAAGATTTCACAAGAATAAAATCGTGAACTATGGAAAATTTTGTGCGTGTCACTTATTGGTTTAGTCAACTAAAAAACTTTTTTTTTTCAATTGTTTGCCTATGGTTACCCTTATGAAATTTCTCAAAAAACTTCAAATTTTTTTTGGCCCATTTTATGATGCAAAAATGTTCTACATATAAAAATACCATTGTTTTCACATTTTCTGCTGCTGAAATCGCTTGTTCTGACTGAATAAATCAACTTGAAGTACAGAATGGGTATCACTGTAGGCCTAAATTCAACTTTTCCGGCAATGACAGCCATAGGTTCACGCACAGTGTCACTTTCCATATATTATAAAATCAGGACTCGGAGTTTCACTCGTTAGAAATATGAAACACGAGTCAAACAAAATTCACCCATATTCTTTCAGAACAGACTGAATGAATAATCTTCAATTCATTTTTAGTGTTCCATCTATTCAAAAAATAGCTGTCACAGCCGACAGAAAATAATTTGTCAATTCCAATCGTTTGTTTTTCAGTACTTCTATAGGAAAGCAACTTCTGCGATTTGGAAGACTGCAGTATTTTCGATTATACCTCCATAGCAACTTCTGATCAGAAAGGCGGAGGTAAGTGAGTCTGAAAACTAATGATGCCTTCCAGAAGCTAATTTTGATTATTCCCTTTTGAAAATGGTAAGGCCTTCATTATATACGACTGAGCAAACCCCGAATAGAAATGACGCTTGAATATCAGTCAATACAGGCATCGAAGAAACTGATTTTAAGCCACTTGAAAGGTGTTTTCCTACACGGGAGGCCAGGCTTGGTGGGGTAATTTTGCTGCCGAGAGATATTCCTACAAACACAATGACGTGTATGTAGATAACGGTGTGCGAGGTGATAAGGGTGGATTTGCTTCGGATACCCCCAAGCATAGTCCCATAATTGTGCAATGCTATGGGATGAGCTTTTACTAAAATTTTCCAGCTAAGTTTGTCAGTGGTCATTTAGAGTAAAAAGAGTACGTTTTGAACAAATTCAATTTTTAAATTCTTTGAGTTATTTGGGGCGCAGATTTTCGATGTGTGCTTATACCCAAATCACAGACTATAATGATTTGTACTTTTCAGTGGAGGGCTCGGCTGAACTATGTTTAGTCCTGCCAATACTTCACCCCCCCCCCCCCCCCCCACACACACACACATACATACGCACATTTAAGCTATAGACTAGGGAGTGCATTTACGCAACAGCTGGCGCGTTTATGTTTTATAATAGTACACATGAGCGTATTCTTGTATGGGCCCTGGGAACTACAGAAGTGATGTTAATTGGGGTGGACACGTTGTGCGTTACTGCTTTAATATGACCCATGGCCCAAACAAAGCCTTGCGTGTTTCTTCTCTGAAGAGGCATCATAATTGTAAACAATAAGCTAAACTTCATTTTGTTATGTTTAATAGCCATTATTTAGGCGTGAATACTGGGTGGGTGTGACCTAAAATGTCAGTAAACAATTAGGTGGTGGCTAAATTCTGAGTCTTTGGAACTCTGAAATTGGTTTTTCCTAATAGGTGTTGTCCCTTCATCAGGGGGCCCTCGCATCTTCAGAATTGTCAATCGAAACGATATACGGGCGATTCTGTACTCCAGAAACATACGTAACGCGACTGAGAATAGATTGGATGTATGGACAAAAATATGGACAGGGGTAAAAAATAAGTGCCAATTCGGTAAAATTTCACAAATTTTCGAAAATGCGCTTTTTTATTAACACGATTTTCTGTGGGTCAAAAGGATCTTTCTCTTTAGTGAGATGCTCTGGATTTTGACCCAGAACATCGGCACTTTCTATTCACTCCTTTTTGGGATATTTGTGCTCAAATTTTGCCCCCGGGTGATGATATTTTGTACCAAAATAAGTGCCAACATCAGTCAGTTGTTACTATTTATAGTACCTCAGAATGTTTAGACTCCATTCTGGCCACCTGAACAGATCCCCCGCCAAAAACTCGTCTGCTCAGTCATTACGCTGGTTAAAAGTGTAACATATCACAGCTGCTTTGTTTCTGTTGATTCTTTGTTATTAAAAACTAGCGTATTGTTCCATATACCCCCCATCTCCCTCATCTACTCGAAAATGTACATTATTATCTCCTCTAGAAACAGAATGATGGAGGTCTAACAGTTTAAAGTTTTCCAGTTATATACTGCCACAAGAAATTGATTCGGGCTATAGCTCAGTAAGTTCAGGCGTTCGCTTTGTTGTATGAAAAGTGCGTGGTCGATGTGATGTGAGTTCAAAACTCATCTCTTCTTAATATTTTGCCCATTATCCTAACACATACATTTTTTCCTTTGTTCTGGTTGCATCGTCATTTATAGAACGTGTTTTCGCAAATTAGCTGGTCGAAAGACTGGGATACTCCACAATCACATTTAAACAAAAATGTTGAAAAACTACCAATTGCCGCAAAAAACACACCATTTCTCCTCAAGCCACATTGTCTGATTAGGTGCGCTATTACCTTGCAAACGTTAAGTCAAATAACGAGACGATAATCACTGTTTGATGATGCCTTTTGTCTGTTCAGCACCACTGTCTGCCAGATTTAATATTTCCTTGAAATGAAAGCTTGCGAATATTCTCTACTACACTTAATAAACAGCCCTTCTGACAAACTAAAAGTGTATGTGCAATGGCACGCTTTATTACCACCATCCCGCGTTGAGTCCTTGGGCAAGGCACTCAACTCAGATTATCCACCTGGGGGCACGATGACGCTGTGTACTAATATGTACTTCTCGTCGATGGGGCGCATGTCTTCAACCAATCTAATCCTGCCTGTGCAGCAGTGAGGAGTTAAGATGTTTGGGAGCTGGCATCTGCTCGTCGTTGGTCGGTGGTTCTCTCTGGGTACTCCTGCTTCCTCCATCCATAAAACTGTCACCGTCACCATTTGACCTTGGCTGTCAAAGTGTCGTTAAACTCTAATAAATAAATAAATAATAAATTACCACCATAGGCAATTTCTTCTATGTTATGTCATTGGTGAGGCCCTCAATTTCATCTGTCCAGGTGGGAGCAGTTTGTGCTTTGTGCAAATCCGTCCAACAGGTTAATGGTACACTACCCTTCAACCACTGCTAGAGCTGCATGAGCCGTTTCAGTAAGTTAGGAAGTAAGGTAGTAGATAGCTGCCGCAGGATCGTTCTCTCCATGCTATCCGTACTCTTTCATCCGACACAATACAAATCAGGTTGGTAAAAGAGTCACGATACCCCAATAATAAACAAACAAATGCTTTCCATGACTACAAACTTTAAATTTTCTGTGTATTTTGAGTTAAAAGATGTTTCTTTCACAGAATGACTGGTAAGGTGTCTCTACTTACAAGTTAGGCAACTTTTGGAGCTAACCTGGGGCGGCGGACTAGTGTCAATATTCCATGTGCTATAGTGTGTGTGTCAGTTTTTATGGATAGCATACCTTCAAAGCGTGTGTATGGAATAGTTTGTTTTGGAGGGAGCGTTGTATTTCAGTTTTACATTTGAGATCCCTCAATCTTCTTTTCGTCTTAATTTGCCACTCGAGGGTTTATCTGGAATATTTTTCGATATGCATGTATAGAGGCGGGAGTCACGGTGGGTATGGAAAGCGTTCACGTTACAACGATTAGTGTTTGACAGTTGATGTTTAGATTCCTACCTCCTGGTTTCCTACCTCTTCCTCTGTTTATCTCGGCTGAACATTAATTGAATGTATCATACTGGAGGTGAATGAATATTTTAGAGGGGAGCCGTTTGATCTGATATTTAGGTTCACATCCGACTTGTTTCATCATTTACTGGGCATTAGGTACCTAATCACGCTGGTCCTGGTTTTGCTCGGCTGCCGTTTAAGATAGTTTGCATCAAACAAGCGAATGGTAACGTTCGTTCCATATTGTAGCCCTGGGAATGTTATGTACAGTTTAAGACGAGTCTCTCTTCAAACTACCCAGATCTATTATCGCGAAGAATTGTTAGCCGAACGTTATGTACAGTTTAAGACGAGTCTCTCTTCAAACTACCCAGATCTATTATCGCGAAGAATTGTTAGCCGATTTGTGTGATTACTGGCCTTGGTATTGGGTAATTTTATGTGTTGATCAGTATTAATTCTGTGTCAGTATTAATTCAGGTAGGTCACACAGCGAAATTGGGATTCGTTGGAAAGTTCAAGCCTTTCATGTAACAGCCAAAGATCAAAACTATGGACTCTTCTATTATAAGTTGCGAACTTGTATACGCCAGTGTTCCAGTTAAGAATTCAACATTTATGATAATGTGAATGAGGTGTTCACTCACCACACAGAAACTGTTAAAATGACTTCAATAATTCAGAAGAAAAGATTTCACAAGAATAAAAGCGTGAACTATGGAAAATTTTATGCGTGTCACTTATTGGTTTAGTCAACTAAAAAACTTTTTTTTTCAATTGTTTGCCTATGGTTACCCTTATGAAATTTCTCAAAAAACTTCAAATTTTTTTTGGCCCATTTTATGATGCAAAAATGTTCTACATATAAAAATACCATTGTTTTCACATTTTCTGCTGCTGAAATCGCTTGTTCTGACTGAATAAATCAACTTGAAGTACAGAATGGGTATCACTGTAGGCCTAAATTCAACTTTTCCGGCAATGACAGCCATAGGTTCATGCACAGTGTCACTTTCCATACATTATAAAATCGGGACTCGGAGTTTCACTCGTTAGAAATATGAAACACGAGTCAAACAAAATTCACCCATATTCTTTCAGAACAGACTGAATGAATAATCTTCAATTCATTTTTAGTGTTTCATCTATTCAAAATATAGCTGTCACAGCCGACAGAAAATAATTTGTCAATTCCAATCGTTTGTTTTTCAGTACTTCTATAGGAAAGCAACTTCTGCGATTTGGAAGACTGCAGTATTTTCGATTATACCTCCATAGCAACTTCTGATCAGAAAGGCGGAGGTAAGTGAGTCTGAAAACTAATGATGCCTTCCAGAAGCTAATTTTGATTATTCCCTTTTGAAAATGGAAAGGCCTTCATTATATACGACTGAGCAAACCCCGAATAGAAATGACGCTTGAATATCAGTCAATACAGGCATCGAAGAAACTGATTTTAAGCCACTTGAAAGGTGTTTTCCTACACGGGAGGCCAGGCTTGGTGGGGTAATTTTGCTGCCGAGAGATATTCCTAAAAACACAATGACGTGTATGTAGATAACTGTGTGCGAGGTGATAAGGGTGGAATTGCTTCGGATACCCCAAGCATAGTCCCATAATTGTGCAATGCTATGGGATGAGCTTTTACTAAAATTTTCCAGCTAAGTTTATCAGTGGTCATTTAGAGTAAAAAGAGTACGTTTTGAACAAATTCAATTTTTAAATTCTTTGAGTTATTTGGGGCGCAGATTTTCGATGTGTGCTTATACCCAAATCACAGACTATAATAATTTGTACTTTTGAGTGGAGGGCTCGGCTGAACTATGTTTAGTCCTGCCAATACTTCCCCCCCCCCCCCCCCACACACACATACATACGCACATTTAAGCTATAGACTAGGGAGTGCATTTACGCAACAGCTGGCGCGTTTATGTTTTATAATAGTACACATGAGCGTATTTTTGTATGGGCCCTGGGAACTACAGAAGTGATGTTAATTGGGGTGGACACGTTGTGCGTTACTGCTTTAATATGACCCAGGGCCCAAACAAAGCCTTGCGTGTTTCTTCTCTGAAGAGGCATCATAATTGTAAACAATAAGCTAAACTTCATTTTGTTATGTTTAATAGCCATTATTTAGGCGTGAATACTGGGTGGGTGTGACCTAAAATGCCAGTAAACAATTAGGTGGTGGCTAAATTCTGAGTCTTTGGAACTCTGAAATTGGTTTTTCCTAATAGGTGTTGTCCCTTCATCAGGGGGCCCTCGCATCTTCAGAATTGTCAATCTAAACGATATACGGGCGATTCTGTACTCCAGAAACATACGTAACGCGACTGAGAATAGATTGGATGTATGGACAAAAATATGGACAGGGGTAAAAAATAAGTGCCAATTCGGTAAAATTTCACAAATTTTCGAAAATGCGCTTTTTTATTAACACGATTTTCTGTGGGTCAAAAGGATCTTTCCCTTTAGTGAGATGCTCTGGATTTTGACCCAGAACATCGGCACTTTCTATTCACTCCTTTTTGGGATATTTGTGCTCAAATTTTGACCCCGGGTGATGATATTTTGTACCAAAATAAGTGCCAACATCAGTCAGTTGTTACTATGTATAGTACCTCAGAATGTTTAGACTCCATTCTGGACACCTGAACAGATCCCCCGCCAAAAAATCGTCTGCTCAGTCATTACGCTGGTTTATAGTGTAACATATCACAGCTGCTTTGTTTCTGTTGATTCTTTGTTATTAAAAACTAGCGTATTGTTCCATATACCCCCCATCTCCCTCATGTACTCGAAAATGTACATTATTATCTCCTCTAGAAACAGAATGATGGAGGTCTAACAGTTTAAAGTTTTCCAGTTATATACTGCCACAATAAATTGATTCGGGCTATAGCTCAGTAAGTTCAGGCGTTCGCTTTGTTGTATGAAAAGTGCGTTGTCGATGTGATGTGAGTTCAAAACCCATCTCCTCTTAATATTTTGCCCATTATCCTAACACATACATTTTTTCCTTTGTTCTGGTTGCATCGTCATTTATAGAACGTGTTTTCGCAAATTAGCTGGTCGAAAGACTGGGATACTCCACAATCACATTTAAACAAAAATGTTGAAAAACTACCAATTGCCGCAAAAAACAGACCATTTCTCCTCAAGCCACATTGTCTAATTAGGTGCGCTATTACCTTGCAAACGTTAAGTCAAATAACGAGACGATAATCACTGTTTGATGATGCCTTTAGTCTGTTCAGCACCACTGTCTGCCAGATTTAATATTTCCTTGAAATGAAAGCTTGCGAATATTCTCTACTACACTTAATAAACAGCCCTTCTGACAAACTAAAAGTGTATGTGCAATGGCACGCTTTATTACCACCATCCCGCGTTGAGTCCTTGGGCAAGGCACTCAACTCAGATTATCCACCTGGGGGCACGATGACGCTGTGTACTAAGATGTACTTCACGTCGATGGGGCGCATGTCTTCAACCAATCTAATCCTGCCTGTGCAGCAGTGAGGAGTTAAGATGTTTGGGAGCTGGCATCTGCTCGTCGTTGGTCGGTGGTTCTCTCTGGGTACTCCTGCTTCCTCCATCCATAAAACTGTCACCGTCACCATTTGACCTTGGCTGTCAAAGTGTCGTTAAACTCTAATAAATAAATAAATAATAAATTACCACCATAGGCAATTTCTTCTATGTTATGTCATTGGTGAGGCCCTCAATTTCATGTCCAGGTGGGAGCAGTTTGTGCTTTGTGCAAATCCGTCCAACAGGTTAATGGTACACTACCGTTCAACCACTGCTAGAGCTGCATGAGCCGTTTCAGTAAGTTAGGAAGTAAGGTAGTAGATAGCTGCCGCAGGATCGTTCTCTCCATGCTATCCGTACTCTTTCATCCGACACAATACAAATCAGGTTGGTAAAAGAGTCACGATACCCCAATAATAAACAAACAAATGCTTTCCATGACTACAAACTTTAAATTTTCTGTGTATTTTGAGTTAAAAGATGTTTCTTTCACAGAATGACTGGTAAGGTGTCTCTACTTACAAGTTAGGCAACTTTTGGAGCTAACCTGGGGCGGCGGACTAGTGTTAATATTCCATGTGCTATAGTGTGTGTGTCAGTTTTTATGGATAGCATACCTTCAAAGCGTGTGTATGGAATAGTTTGTTTTGGAGGGAGCGTTGTATTTCAGTTTTACATTTTAGATCCATCAATCTTCTTTTCGTCTTAATTTGCCACTCGAGGGTTTATCTGGAATATTTTTCGATATGCATGTATAGAGGCGGGAGTCACGGTGGGTATGGAAAGCGTTCACGTTACAACGATTAGTGTTTGACAGTTGATGTTTAGATTCCTACCTCCTGGTTTCCTACCTCTTCCTCTGTTTATCTCGGCTGAACATTAATTTAATGTATCATACTGGAGGTGAATGAATATTTTAGAGGGGAGCCGTTTGATCTGATATTTAGGTTCACATCCGACTTGTTTCATCATTTACTGGGCATTAGGTTCCTAATCACGCTGGTCCTGGTTTTGCTCGGCTGCCGTTTAAGATAGTTTGCATCAAACAAGCGAATGGTAACGTTCGTTCCATATTGTAGCCCTGGGGATGTTATGTACAGTTTAAGACGAGTCTCTCTTCAAACTACCCAGATCTATTATCGCGAAGAATTGTTAGCCGAACGTTATGTACAGTTTAAGACGAGTCTCTCTTCAAACTACCCAGATCTATTATCGCGAAGAATTGTTAGCCGATTTGTGTGATTACTGGCCTTGGTATTGGGTAATTTTATGTGTTGATCAGTATTAATTCTGCGTCAGTATTAATTCAGGTAGGTCACACAGCGAAATTGGGATTCGTTGGAAAGTTCAAGCCTTTCATGTAACAGCCAAAGATCAAAACTATGGACTCTTCTATTCTAAGTTGCGAACTTGTATACGCCAGTGTTCCAGTTAAGAATTCAACATTTATGATAATGTGAATGAGGTGTTCACTCACCACACAGAAACTGTTAAAATGACTTCAATAATTCAGAAGATAAGATTTCACAAGAATAAAATCGTGAACTATGGAAAATTTTATGCGTGTCACTTATTGGTTTAGTCAACTAAAAAACTTTTTTTTTTCAATTGTTTGCCTATGGTTACCCTTATGAAATTTCTCAAAAAACTTCAAATTTTTTTTGGTCCATTTTATGATGCAAAAATGTTCTACATATAAAAATACCATTGTTTTCACATTTTCTGTTGCTGAAATCGCTTGTTCTGACTGAATAAATCAACTTGAAGTACAGAATGGGTATCACTGTAGACCTAAATTCAACTTTTCCGGCAATGGCAGCCATAGGTTCACGCACAGTGTCACTTTCCATACATTATAAAATCGGGACTCGGAGTTTCACTCGTTAGAAATATGAAACACGAGTCAAACAAAATTCACCCATATTCTTTCAGAACGGACTGAATGAATAATCTTCAATTCATTTTTAGTGTTTCATCTATTCAAAATATAGCTGTCACAGCCGACAGAAAATAATTTGTCAATTCCAATCGTTTGTTTTTCAGTACTTCTATAGGAAAGCAACTTCTGCGATTTGGAAGACTGCAGTATTTTCGATTATACCTCCATAGCAACTTCTGATCAGAAAGGCGGAGGTAAGTGAGTCTGAAAACTAATGATGCCTTCCAGAAGCTAATTTTGATTATTCCCTTTTGAAAATGGAAAGGCCTTCATTATATACGACTGAGCAAACCCCGAATAGAAATGACGCTTGAATATCAGTCAATACAGGCATCGAAGAAACTGATTTTAAGCCACTTGAAAGGTGTTTTCCTACACGGGAGGCCAGGCTTGGTGGGGTAATTTTGCTGCCGAGAGATATTCCTAAAAACACAATGACGTGTATGTAGATAACGGTGTGCGAGGTGATAAGGGTGGATTTGCTTCGGATTCCCCAAGCATAGTCCCATAATTGTGCAATGCTATGGGATGAGCTTTTACTAAAATTTTCCAGCTAAGTTTGTCAGTGGTCATTTAGAGTAAAAAGAGTACGTTTTGAACAAATTCAATTTTTAAATTCTTTGAGTTATTTGGGGCGCAGATTTTCGATGTGTGCCTATACCCAAATCACAGACTATAATGATTTGTACTTTTCAGTGGAGGGCTCGGCTGAACTATGTTTAGTCCTGCCAATACTTCACCCCCCCCCCCCACACACACACACATACATACGCACATATAAGCTATAGACTAGGGAGTGCATTTACGCAACAGCTGACGCGTTTATGTTTTATAATAGTACACATGAGCGTATTCTTGTATGGGCCCTGGGAACTACAGAAGTGATGTTAATTGGGGTGGACACGTTGTGCGTTACTGCTTTAATATGACCCAGGGCGCAAACAAAGCCTTGCGTGTTTCTTCTCTGAAGAGGCATCATAATTGTAAACAATAAGCTAAACTTCATTTTGTTATGTTTAATAGCCATTATTTAGGCGTGAATACTGGGTGGGTGTGACCTAAAATGCCAGTAAACAATTAGGTGGTGGCTAAATTCTGAGTCTTTGGAACTCTAAAATTGGTTTTTCCTAATAGGTGTTGTCCCTTCATCAGGGGGCCCTCGCATCTTCAGAATTGTCAATCTAAACGATATACGGGCGATTTTGTACTCCAGAAACATACGTAACGCGACTGAGAATAGATTGGATGTATGGACAAAAATATGGACAGGGGTAAAAAATAAGTGCCAATTCGGTAAAATTTCACAAATGTTCGAAAATGCGCTTTTTTATTAACACGATTTTCTGTGGGTCAAAAGGATCTTTCTCTTTAGTGAGATGCTCTGGATTTTGACCCAGAACATCGGCACTTTCTATTCACTCCTTTTTGGGATATTTGTGCTCAAATTTTGACCCCGGGTGATGATATTTTGTACCAAAATAAGTGCCAACATCAGTCAGTTGTTACTATTTATAGTACCTCAGAATGTTAAGACTCCATTCTGGACACCTGAACAGATCCCCCGCCAAAAAATCGTCTGCTCAGTCATTACGCTGGTTTATAGTGTAACATATCACAGCTGCTTTGTTTCTGTTGATTCTTTGTTATTAAAAACTAGCGTATTGTTCCATATACCCCCCATCTCCCTCATGTACTCGAAAATGTACATTATTATCTCCTCTAGAAACAGAATGATGGAGGTCTAACAGTTTAAAGTTTTCGAGTTATATACTGCCACAAGAAATTGATTCGGGCTATAGCTCAGTAAGTTCAGGCGTTCGCTTTGTTGTATGAAAAGTGCGTGGTCGATGCGATGTGAGTTCAAAACCCATCTCTTCTTAATATTTTGCCCATTATCCTAACACATACATTTTTTCCTTTGTTCTGGTTGCATCGTCATTTATAGAACGTGTTTTCGCAAATTAGCTAGTCGAAAGGCTGGGATACTCCACAATCACATTTAAACAAAAATGTTGAAAAACAACCAATTGCCGCAAAAAACAGACCATTTCTCCTCAAGCCACATTGTCTAATTAGGTGCGCTATTACCTTGCAAACGTTAAGTCAAATAACGAGACGATAATCACTGTTTGATGATGCCTTTTGTCTGTTCAGCAACGCTGTCTGCCAGATTCAATATTTCCTTGAAATGAAAGCTTGCGAATATTCTCTACTACACTTAATAAACAGCCCTTCTGACAAACTAAAAGTGTATGTGCAATGGCACTCTTTATTACCACCATCCCGCGTTGAGTCCTTGGGCAAGGCACTCAACTCAGATTTTCCACCTGGGGGCACGATGACGCTGTGTACTAAGATGTACTTCACGTCGATGGGGCGCATGTCTTCAACCAATCTAATCCTGCCTGTGCAGCAGTGAGGAGTTAAGATGTTTGGGAGCTGGCATCTGCTCGTCGTTGGTCGGTGGTTCTCTCTGGGTACTCCTGCTTCCTCCATCCATAAAACTGTCACCGTCACCATTTGACCTTGGCTGTCAAAGTGTCGTTAAACTCTAATAAATAAATAAATAATAAATTTCCACCATAGGCAATTTCTTCTATGTTATGTCATTGGTGAGGCCCTCAATTTCATCTGTCCAGGTGGGAGCAGTTTGTGCATTGTGCAAATCCGTCCAACAGGTTAATGGTACACTACCCTTCAACCACTGCTAGAGCTGCATGAGCCGTTTCAGTAAGTTAGGAAGTAAGTTAGTAGATAGCTGCCGCAGGATCGTTCTCTCCATGCTATCCGTACTCTTTCATCTGACACAATACAAATCAGGTTGGTAAAAGAGTCACGATACCCCAATAATAAACAAACAAATGCTTTCCATGACTACAAACTTTAAATTTTCTGTGTATTTTGAGTTAAAAGATGTTTCTTTCACAGAATGACTGGTAAGGTGTCTCTACTTACAAGTTAGGCAACTTTTGGAGCTAACCTGGGGCGGCGGACTAGTGTCAATATTCCATGTGCTATAGTGTGTGTGTCAGTTTTTATGGATAGCATACCTTCAAAGCGTGTGTATGGAATAGTTTGTTTTGGAGGGAGCGTTGTATTTCAGTTTTACATTTTAGATCCCTCAATCTTCTTTTCGTCTTAATTTGCCACTCGAGGGTTTATCTGGAATATTTTTCGATATGCATGTATAGAGGCGGGAGTCACGGTGGGTATGGAAAGCGTTCACGTTTCAACGATTAGTGTTTGACAGTTGATGTTTAGATTCCTACCTCCTGGTTTCCTACCTCTTCCTCTGTTTATCTCGGCTGAACATTAATTTAATGTATCATACTGGAGGTGAATGAATATTTTAGAGGGGAGCCGTTTGATCTGATATTTAGGTTCACATCCGACTTGTTTCATCATTTACTGGGCATTAGGTACCTTATCACGCTGGTCCTGGTTTTGTTCGGCTGCCGTTTAAGATAGTTTGCATCAAACAAGCGAATGGTAACGTTCGTTCCATATTGTAGCCCTGGGAATGTTATGTACAGTTTAAGACGAGTCTCTCTTCAAACTACCCAGATCTATTATCGCGAAGAATTGTTAGCCGAACGTTATGTACAGTTTAAGACGAGTCTCTCTTCAAACTACCCAGATCTATTATCGCGAAGAATTGTTAGCCGATTTGTGTGATTACTGGACTTGGTATTGGGTAATTTTATGTGTTGATCAGTATTAATTCTGTGTCAGTATTAATTCAGGTAGGTCACACAGCGAAATTGGGATTCGTTGGAAAGTTCAAGCCTTTCATGTAACAGCCAAAGATCAAAACTATGGACTCTTCTATTATAAGTTGCGAACTTGTATACGCCAGTGTTCCAGTTAAGAATTCAACATTTATGATAATGTGAATGAGGTGTTCACTCACCACACAGAAACTGTTAAAATGACTTCAATAATTCAGAAGATAAGATTTCACAAGAATAAAATCGTGAACTATGGAAAATTTTATGCGTGTCACTTATTGGTTTAGTCAACTAAAAAACTTTTTTTTTTCAATTGTTTGCCTATGGTTACCCTTATGAATTTTCTCAAAAAACTTCTAATTTTTTTTCACCCATTTCATGATGCAAAAATGTTCTACATATAAAAATACCATTGTTTTCACATTTTCTGCTGCTGAAATCACTTGTTCTGACTGAATAAATCAACTTGAAGTACAGAATGGGTATCACTGTAGGCCTAAATTCAACTTTTCCGGCAAAGACAGCCATAGGTTCACGCACAGTGTCGCTTTCCATACATTATAAAATCGGGACTCGGAGTTTCACTCGTTAGAAATATGAAACACGTGTCAAACAAAATTCACCCATATTCTTTCAGAACAGACTGAATGAATAATCTTCAATTCATTTTTAGTGTTGCATCTATTCAAAATATAGCTGTCACAGCCGACAGAAAATAATTTGTCAATTCCAATCGTTTGTTTTTCAGTACTTCTATAGGAAAGCAACTTCTGCGATTTGGAAGACTGCAGTATTTTCGATTATACCTCCATAGCAACTTCTGATCAGAAAGGCGGAGGTAAGTGAGTCTGAAAACTGATGATGCCTTCCAGAAGCTAATTTTGATTATTCCCTTTTGAAAATGGAAAGGCTTTCATTATATACGACTGAGCAAACCCCGAATAGAAATGACGCTTGAATATCAGTCAATACAGGCATCGAACGAACTGATTTTAAGCCACTTGAAAGGTGTTTTCCTATACGGGAGGCCAGGCTTGGTGGGGTATTTTGCTGCCGAGAGATATTCCTACAAACACAATGACGTGTATGTAGATAACGGTGTGCGAGGTGATAAGGGTGGATTTGCTTCGGATACCCCCAAGCATAGTCCCATAATTGTGCAATGCTATGGGATGAGCTTTTACTAAAATTTTCCAGCTAAGTTTGTCAGTGGTCATTTAGAGTAAAAAGAGTACGTTTTGAACAAATTCAATTTTTAAATGCTTTGAGTTATTTGGGGCGCAGATTTTCGATGTGTGCTTATACCCAAATCACAGACTATAATGATTTGTACTTTTCAGTGGAGGGCTCGGCTGAACTATGTTTAGTCCTGCCAATACTTCACCCCCCCCCCCCACACACACACACACATACATACGCACATATAAGCTATAGACTAGGGAGTGCATTTACGCAACAGCTGACGCGTTTATGTTTTATAATAGTACACATGAGCGTATTCTTGTATGGGCCCTGGGAACTACAGAAGTGATGTTAATTGGGGTGGACACGTTGTGCGTTACTGCTTTAATATGACCCAGGGCCCAAACAAAGCCTTGCGTGTTTCTTCTCTGAAGAGGCATCATAATTGTAAACAATAAGCTAAACTTCATTTTGTTATGTTTAATAGCCATTATTTAGGCGTGAATACTGGGTGGGTGTGACCTAAAATGCCAGTAAACAATTAGGTGGTGGCTAAATTCTGAGTCTTTGGAACTCTTAAATTTGTTTTTCCTAATAGGTGTTGTCCCTTCATCAGGGGGCCCTCGCATCTTCAGAATTGTCAATCTAAACGATATACGGGCGATTCTGTACTCCAGAAACATACGTAACGCGACTGAGAATAGATTGGATGTATGGACAAAAATATGGACAGGGGTAAAAAATAAGTGCCAATTCGGTAAAATTTCACAAATTTTCGAAAATGCGCTTTTTTATTAACACAATTTTCTGTGGGTCAAAAGGATCTTTCTCTTTAGTGAGATGCTCTGGATTTTGACCCAGAACATCGGCACTTTCTATTCACTCCTTTTTGGGATATTTGTGCTCAAATTTTGACCCCGGGTGATGATATTTTGTACCAAAATAAGTGCCAACATCAGTCAGTTGTTACTATTTATAGTACCTCAGAATGTTAAGACTCCATTCTGGACACCTGAACAGATCCCCCGCCAAAAAATCGTCTGCTCAGTCATTACGCTGGTTTATAGTGTAACATATCACAGCTGCTTTGTTTCTGTTGATTCTTTGTTATTAAAAACTAGCGTATTGTTCCATATACCCCCCATCTCCCTAATGTACTCGAAAATGTACATTATTATCTCCTCTAGAAACAGAATGACGGAGGTCTAACAGTTTAAAGTTTTCCAGTTATATACTGCCACAAGAAATTGATTCGGGCTATAGCTCCGTAAGTTCAGGCGTTCGCTCTGTTGTATGAAAAGTGCGTGGTCGATGCGATGTGAGTTCAAAACCCATCTCTTCTTAATATTTTGCCCATTATCCTAACACATACATTTTTCCCTTTGTTCTGGTTGCATCGTCGTTTATAGAACGTGTTTTCGCAAATTAGCTGGTCGAAAGGCTGGGATACTCCGCAATCACATTTAAACAAACATGTTGAAAAACAACCCATTGCCGCAAAAAACAGACCATTTCTCCTCAAGCCACATTGTCTAATTAGGTGCGCTATTACCTTGCAAACGTTAAGTCAAATAACGAGACGATAATCACTGTTTGATGATGCCTTTTGTCTGTTCAGCACCACTGTCTGCCAGAATTAATATTTCCTTGAAATGAAAGCTTGCGAATATTCTCTACTACACTTAATAAACAGCCCTTCTGACAAACTAAAAGTGTATGTGCAATGGCACTCTTTATTACCACCATCCCGCGTTGAGTCCTTGGGCAAGGCACTCAACTCAGATTATCCACCTGGGGGCACGATGACGCTGTGTACTAAGATGTACTTCACGTCGATGGGGGGCATGTCTTCAACCAATCTAATCCTGCCTGTGCAGCAGTGAGGAGTTAAGATGTTTGGGAGCTGGCATCTGCTCGTCGTTGGTCGGTGGTTCTCTCTGGGTACTCCTGCTTCCTCCATCCATAAAACTGTCACCGTCGCCATTTGACCTTGGCTGTCAAAGTGTCGTTAAACTCTAATAAATAAATAAATAATAAATTACCACCATAGGCAATTTCTTCTATGTTATGTCATTGGTGAGGCCCTCAATTTCATCTGTCCAGGTGGGAGCAGTTTGTGCATTGTGCAAATCCGTCCAACAGGTTAATGGTACACTACCCTTCAACCACTGCTAGAGCTGCATGAGCCGTTTCAGTAAGTTAGGAAGTAAGGTAGTAGATAGCTGCCGCAGGATGGTTCTCTCCATGCTATCCGTACTCTTTCATCCGCCACTCGAGGGTTTATCCGGAATATTTTTCGATATGCATGTATAGAGGCGGGAGTCACGGTGGGTATGGAAAGCGTTCACGTTACAACGATTAGTGTTTGACAGTTGATGTTTAGATTACTACCTCCTGGTTTCCTACCTCTTCCTCTGTTTATCTCGGCTGAACTTTAATTTAATGTGTCATACTGGAGGTGAATGAATATTTTAGAGGGGAGCCGTTTGATCTGATATTTAGGTTCACATCCGACTTGTTTCATCATTTACTGGGCATTAGGTACCTAAACACGCTCGTCCTGGTTTTGCTCGGCTGTCGTTTAAGATAGTTTGCATCAAACAAGCGAATGGTAACGTTCGTTCCATATTGTAGCCCTGGGAACGTTATGTACAGTGTAAGACGAGTCTCTCTTCAAACTACCCAGATCTATTATCGCGAAGAATTGTTAGCCGAACGTTATGTACAGTTTAAGACGAGTCTCTCTTCAAACTACCCAGATCTATTATCGCGAAGAATTGTTAGCCGATTTGTGTGATTACTGGCCTTGGTATTGGGTAATTTTATGTGTTGATCAGTATTAATTCTGTGTCAGTATTAATTCAGGTATGTCACACAGCGAAATTGGGATTCGTTGGAAAGTTCAAGCCTTTCATGTAACAGCCAAAGATCAAAACTATGGACTCTTCTATTATAAGTTGCGAACTTGTATACGCCAGTGTTCCAGTTAAGAATTCAACATTTATGATAATGTGAATGAGGTGTTCACTCACCACACAGAAACTGTTAAAATGACTTCAATAATTCAGAAGATAAGATTTCACAAGAATAAAATCGTGAACTATGGAAAATTTTATGCGTGTCACTTATTGGTTTAGTCAACTAAAAAACTTTTTTTTTTCAATTGTTTGCCTATGGTTAGTTAGCCTTATGAAATTTCTCAAAAAACTTCAAAATTTTTTTGGCCCATTTTATGATGCAAAAATGTTCTACATATAAAATACCATTGTTTTCACATTTTCTGCTGCTGAAATCGCTTGTTCTGACTGAATAAATCAACTTGAAGTACAGAATGGGTATCACTGTAGGCCTAAATTCAACTTTTCCCGCAATGACAGCCATAGGTTCACGCACAGTGTCACTTTCCATACATTATAAAATCGGGACTGGGAGTTTCACTCGTTAGAAATATGAAACACGAGTCAAACAAAATTCACCCATATTCTTTCAGAACAGACTGAATGAATAATCTTCAATTCATTTTTAGTGTTCCATCTATTCAAAATATAGCTGTCACAGCCGACAGAAAATAATTTGTCAATTCCAATTGTTTGTTTTTCAGTACTTCTATAGGAAAGCAACTTCTGCGATTTGGAAGACTGCAGTATTTTCGATTATACCTTCATAGCAACTTCTGATCAGAAAGGCGGAGGTAAGTGAGTCTGAAAACTAATGATGCCTTCCAGAAGCTAATTTTGATTATTCCCTTTTGAAAATGGAAAGGCCTTCATTATATACGACTGAGCAAACCCCGAATAGAAATGACGCTTGAATATCAGTCAATACAGGCATCGAAGAAACTGATTTTAAGCCACTTGAAAGGTGTTTTCATACACGGGAGGCCAGGCTTGGTGGGGTAATTTTGCTGCCGAGAGATATTCCTACAAACACAATGACGTGTATGTAGATAACGGTGTGCGAAGTGATAAGGGTGGATTTGCTTCGGATACCCCCAAGCATAGTCCCATAATTGTGCAATGCTATGGGATGAGCTTTTACTAAAATTTTCCAGCTAAGTTTGTCAGTGGTCATTTAGAGTAAAAAGAGTACGTTTTGAACAAATTCAATGTTTAAATTCTTTGAGTTATTTGGGGCGCAGATTTTCGATGTGTGCTTAAACCCAAATCACAGACTATAATGATTTGTACTTTTCAGTGGAAGGCTCGGCTGAACTATGTTTAGTCCTGCCAATGCTTCACCCCCCCCCCCCCCTACACACACACACACATACGCACATATAAGCTATAGACTAGGGAGTGCATTTACGCAACAGCTGACGCGTTTATGTTTTATAATAGTACACATGAGCGTATTCTTGTCTGGTCCCTGGGAACTACAAAATTGATGTTAATTGTGGTGGACACGTTGTGCGTTACTGCTTTAATATGACCCAGGGCCCAAACAAAGCCTTGCGTGTTTCTTCTCTGAAGAGGCATCATAATTGTAAACAATAAGCTAAACTTCATTTTGTTATGTTTAATAGCCATTATTTAGGCGTGAAAACTGGGTGGGTGTGACCTAAAATGCCAGTAAACAATTAGGTGGTGGCTAAATTCTGAGTCTTTGGAACTCTGAAATTGGTTTTTCCTGATAGGTGTTGTCCCTTCATCAGGGGGCCCTCGCATCTTCAGAATTGTCAATCTAAACGATATACGGGCGATTCTGTACTCCAGAAACATACGTAACGCGACTGAGAATAGATTGGATGTATGGACAAAAATATGGACAGGGGTAAAAAATAAGTGCCAATTCGGTAAAATTTCACAAATTTTCGAAAATGCGCTTTTTTATTAACACGATATTCTGTGGGTCAAAAGTATCTTTCTCTTTGGTGAGATGCTCTGGATTTTGACCCAGAACATCGGCACTTTCTATTCACTCCTTTTTGGAATATTTGTGCTCAAATTTTGACCCCGGGTGATGATATTTTGTACCAAAATAAGTGCCAACATCAGTCAGTTGTTGCTATTTATAGTACCTCAGAATGTTAAGACTCCATTCTGGACACCTGAACAGATCCCCCGCCAAAAAATCGTCTGCTCAGTCATTACGCTGGTTTATCGTGTAACATATCACAGCTGCTTTGTTTCTGTTGATTCTTTGTTATTAAAAACTAGCGTATTGTTCCATATACCCCCCATCTCCCTCATGTACTCGAAAATGTACATTATTATCTCCTCTAGAAACAGAATGATGGAGGTCTAACAGTTTAAAGTTTTCCAGTTATATACTGCCACAAGAAATTGATTCGGGCTATAGCTCAGTAAGTTCAGGCGTTCGCTTTGTTGTATGAAAAGTGCGTGGTCGATGCGATGTTAGTTCAAAACCCATCTCTTCTTAATAGTTTGCCCATTATCCTAACACATACATGTTTTCCTTTGTTCTGGTTGCATCGTCATTTATAGAACGTGTTTTCGCAAATTAGCTGGTCGAAAGGCTGGGATACTCCACAATCACATTTAACCAAAAATGTTGAAAAACAACCAATTGCCGCAAAAAACAGACCATTTCTACTCAAGCCACATTGTCTAATTAGGTGCGCTATTACCTTGCAAATGTTAAGTCAAATAACGAGACGATAATCACTGTTTGATGATGCCTTTTGTCTGTTCAGCACCATTGTCTGCCAGATTTAATATTTCCTTGAAATGAAAGCTTGCGAATATTCTCTACTACACTTAATAAACAGCCCTTCTGACAAACTAAAAGTGTATGTGCAATGGCACTCTTTATTGCCACCATCCCGCGTTGAGTCCTTGGGCAAGACACTCAACTCAGATTATCCACCTGGGGGCACGATGACGCTGTGTACTAAGATGTACTTCACGTCGATGGGGCGCATGTCTTCAACCAATCTAATCCTGCCTGTGCAGCAGTGAGGAGTTAAGATGTTTGGGAGCTGGCATCTGCTCGTCGTTGGTCGGTGGTTCTCTCTGGGTACTCCTGCTTCCTCCATCCATAAAACTGTCACCGTCACCATTTGACCTTGGCTGTCAAAGTGTCGTTAAACTCTAATAAATAAATAAATAAATAATAAATTACCACCATAGGCAATTTCTTTTATGTTGTTCATTGGTGAGGCCCTCAATTTCATCTGTCCAGGTGGGAGCAGTTTGTGCATTGTGCAAATCCGTCCAACAGGTTAATGGTACACTACCCTTCAACCACTGCTAGAGCTGCATGAGCCGTTTCAGTAAGTTAGGAAGTAAGGTAGTAGATAGCTGCCGCAGGATGGTTCTCTCCATGCTATCCGTACTCTTTCATCCGACACAATACAAATCAAGTTGGTAAAAGGGTCACGATACCCCAATAATAAACAAACAAATGCTTTCCATGACTACAAACTTTAAATTTTCTGTGTATTTTGAGTTAAAAGATGTTTCTTTCACAGAATGACTGGTAAGGTGTCTCTACTTACAAGTTAGGCAACTTTTGGAGCTAACCTGGGGCGGCGGCCTGGTGTCAATATTCCATGTGCTATAGTGTGTGTGTCAGTTTTTATGGATAGCATATCTTCAAAGCGTGTGTATGGAATAGTTTGTTTTGGAGGGAGCGTTGTATTTCAGTTTTACATTTTAGATCCCTCAATCTTCTTTTCGTCTTAATTTGCCACTCGAGGGTTTATCTGGAATATTTTTCGATATGCATGTATAGAGGCGGGAGTCACGGTGGGTATGGAAAGCGTTCACGTTACAACGATTAGTGTTTGACAGTTGATGTTTAGATTCCTACCTCCTGGTTTCCTACCTCTTCCTCTGTTTATCTCGGCTGAACATTAATTTAATGTGTCATACTGGAGGTGAATGAATAGTTTAGAGGGGAGCCGTTTGATCTGATATTTAGGTTCACATCCGACTTGTTTCATCATGTACTGGGCATTAGGTACCTAAACACGCTGGTCCTGGTTTTGCTCGGCTGTCGTTTAAGATAGTTTGCATCAAACAAGCGAATGATAACGTTCGTTCCATATTGTAGCCCTGGGAACGTTAAGTACAGTTTAAGACGAGTCTCTCTTCAAACTACCCAGATCTATTATCGCGAAGAATTGTTAGCCGAACGTTATGTACAGTTTAAGACGAGTCTCTCTTCAAACTACCCAGATCTATTATCGCGAAGAATTGTTAGCCGATTTGTGTGATTACTGGCCTTGGTATTGGGTAATTTTATGTGTTGATCAGTATTAATTCTGTGTCAGTATTAATTCAGGTATGTCACACAGCGAAATTGGGATTCGTTGGAAAGTTCAAGCCTTTCATGTAACAGCCAAAGATCAAAACTATGGACTCTTCTATTATAAGTTGCGAACTTGTATACGCCAGTGTTCCAGTTAAGAATTCAACATTTATGATAATGTGAATGAAGTGTTCACTCACCACACAAAAACTGTTAAAATGACTTCAATAATTCAGAAGATAAGATTTCACAAGAATAAAATCGTGAACTATGGAAAATTTTATGCGTGTCACTTATTGGTTTAGTCAACTAAAAAACTTTTTTTTTTCAATTGTTTGCCTATGGTTACCCTTATGAAATTTCTCAAAAAACTTCAAATTTTTTTTGGCCCATTTTATGATGCAAAAATGTTCTACATATAAAATACCATTGTTTTCACATTTTCTGCTGCTGAAATCGCTTGTTCTGACTGAATAAATCAACTTGAAGTACAGAATGGGTATCACTGTAGGCCTAAATTCAACTTTTCCCGCAATGACAGCCATAGGTTCACGCACAGTGTCACTTTCCATACATTATAAAATCGGGACTCGGAGTTTCACTCGTTAGAAATATGAAACACGAGTCAAACAAAATTCACCCATATTCTTTCAGAACAGACTGAATGAATAATCTTCAATTCATTTTTAGTGTTCCATCTATTCAAAATATAGCTGTCACAGCCGACAGAAAATAATTTGTCAATTCCAATCGTTTGTTTTTCAGTACTTCTATAGGAAAGCAACTTCTGCGATTTGGAAGACTGCAGTATTTTCGATTATACCTCCATAGCAACTTCTGATCAGAAAGGCGGAGGTAAGTGAGTCTGAAAACTAATGATGCCTTCCAGAAGCTAATTTTGATTATTCCCTTTTGAAAATGGAAAGGCCTTCATTATATACGACTGAGCAAACCCCGAATAGAAATGACGCTTGAATATCAGTCAATCCAGGCATCGAAGAAACTGATTTTAAGCCACTTGAAAGGTGTTTTCCTACACGGGAGGCCAGGCTTGGTCGGGTAATTTTGCTGCCGAGAGATATTCCTACAAACACAATGACGTGTATGTAGATAACGGTGTGCGAGGTGATAAGGGTGGATTTGTTTCGGATACCCCCAAGCATAGTCCCATAATTGTGCAATGCTATGGGATGAGCTTTTACTAAAATTTTCCAGCTAAGTTTGTCAGTGGTCATTTAGAGTAAAAAGAGTACGTTTTGAACAAATTCAATTTTTAAATTCTTTGAGTTATTTGGGCGCAGATTTTCGATGTGTGCTTATACCCAAATCACAGACTATAAAGATTTGTACTTTTCAGTGGAGGGCTCGGCTGAACTATGTTTAGTCCTGCCAATACTTCACCCCCCCCCCCCCCCCCCCACACACACACACACACATACATACGCACATATAAGCTATAGACTAGGGAGTGCATTTACGCAACAGCTGACGCGTTTATGTTTTATAATAGTACACATGAGCGTATTCTTCTATGGGCCCTGGGAACTACAGAAGTGATGTTAATTGGGGTGGACACGTTGTGCGTTACTGCTTTAATATGACCCCGGGCCCAAACAAAGCCTTGCGTGTTTCTTCTCTGGAGAGGCATCATAATTGTAAACAATAAGCTAAACTTCATTTTGTTATGTTTAATAGCCATTATTTAGGCGTGAATACTGGGTGGGTGTGACCTAAAATGCCAGTAAACAATTAGGTGGTGGCTAAATTCTGAGTCTTTGGAACTCTGAAATTGGTTTTTCCTAATAGGTGTTGTCCCTTCATCAGGGGGCCCTCGCATCTTCAGAATTGTCAATCTAAACGATATACGGGCGATTCTGTACTCCAGAAATATACGTAACGCGACTGAGAATAGATTGGATGTATGGACAAAAATATGGACAGGGGTAAAAAATAAGTGCCAATTCGGTAAAATTTCACAAATTTTCGAAAATGCGCTTTTTTATTAACACGATTTTCTGTGGGTCAAAAGGATCTTTCTCTTTAGTGAGATGCTCTGGATTTTGACCCAGAACATCGGCACTTTCTATTCACTCCTTTTTGGGATATTTGTGCTCAAATTTTGACCCCGGGTGATGATATTTTGTACCAAAATAAGTGCCAACATCAGTCAGTTGTTACTATTTATAGTACCTCAGAATGTTAGGACTCCATTCTGGACACCTGAACAGATCCCCCGCCAAAAAATGGTCTGCTCAGTCATTACGCTGGTTTATAGTATAACATATCACAGCTGCTTTCTTTCTGTTGATTCTTTGTTATTAAAAACTAGCGTATTGTTCCATATACCCCCCCCCCCCCCCCCCCCATCTCCCTCATGTACTCGAAAATGTACATTATTATCTCCTCTAGAAACAGAATGATGGAGGTCTAACAGTTTAAAGTTTTCCAGTTATATACTGCCACAAGAAATTGATTCGGGCTATAGCTCAGTAAATTCAGGCGTTCGCTTTGTTGTATGAAAATGCGTGGTCGATTCGATGTGAGTTGAAAACCCATATCTTCTTAATATTTTGCCCATTATCCTAACACATACATTTTTTCCTTTGTTCTGGTTGCATCGTCGTTTATAGAACGTGTTTTCGCAAATTAGCTGGTCGAAAGGCTGGGATACTCCACAATCACATTTAAACAAAAATGTTGAAAAACAACCAATTGCCGCAAAAAGCAGACCATTTCTCCTCAAGCCACATTGTCTAATTAGGTTCGCTATTACCTTGCAAACGTTAAGTCAAATAACGAGACGATAATCACTGTTTGATGATGCCTTTTGTCTGTTCAGCACCACTGTCTGACAGATTTAATATTTCCTTGAAATGAAAGCTTGCGAATATTCTCTACTACACATAATAAACAGCCCTTCTGACAAACTAAAAGTGTATGTGCAATGGCACTCTTTATTACCACCATCCCGCGTTGAGTCCTTGGGCAAGGCACTCAACTCAGATTATCCACCTGGGGGCACGATGACGCTGTGTACTAAGATGTACTCCACGTCGATGGGGCGCATGTCTTCAACGAATCTAATCCTGCCTGTGCAGCAGTGAGGAGTTAAGATGTTTGGGAGCTGGCATCTGCTCGTCGTTGGTCGGTGGTTCTCTCTGGGTACTCCTGCTTCCTCCATCCATAAAACTGTCACCGTCACCATTTGACCTTGGCTGTCAAAGTGTCGTTAAACTCTAATAAATAAATAAATAATAAATTACCACCATAGGCAATTTCTTCTATGTTATGTCATTGGTGAGGCCCTCAATTTCATCTGTCCAGGTGGGAGCAGTTTGTGCATTGTGCAAATCCGTCCAACAGGTTAGTGGTACACTACCCGTCAACCACTGCAAGAGCTGCATGAGCCGTTTCAGTAAGTTAGGAAGTAAGGTAGTAGATAGCTGCCGCAGGATCGTTCTCTCCATGCTATCCGTACTCTTTCATCCGACACAATACAAATCAGGTTGGTAAAAGAGTCACGATACCCCAATAATAAACAAACAAATGTTTTCCATGACTACAAACTTTAAATTTTCTGTGTATTTTGAGATAAAAGATGTTTCTTTCACAGAATGACTGGTAAGGTGTCTCTACTTACAAGTTAGGCAACTTTTGGAGCTAACCTGGGGCGGCGGACTAGTGTCAATATTCCAAGTGCTATAGTGTGTGTGTCAGTTTTTATGGATAGCATACCTTCAAAGCGTGTGTATGGAATAGTTTGTTTTGGAGGGAGCGTTGTATTTCAGTTTTACATTTTAGATCCCTCAATCTTCTTTTCGTCTTAATTTGCCACTCGAGGGTTTATCTCGAATATTTTTCGATATGCATGTGTAGAGGCGGGAGTCACGGTGGGTATGGAAAGCGTTCACGTTACAACGATTAGTGTTTCACAGTTGATGTTTAAATTCCTACCTCCAGGTTACCTACCTCTTCCTCTGTTTATCCCGGCTGAACATTAATTTAATGTATCATACTGAATGTGAATGAATATTTTGGAGGGGAGCCGTTTGATCTGATATTTAGGTTCACATCCGACTTCTTTCATCATTTACTGGGCATTAGGTACCTAAACACGATGGTCCTGGTTTTGCTGGGCTGTCGTTTAAGATAGTTTGCTTCAAACAAGCGAATGGTAACGTTCGTTCCATATTGTAGCCCTGGGAACGTTATGTACAGTTTAAGACGAGTCTCTCTTCAAACTACCCAGATCTATTATCGCGAAGAATTGTTAGCCGATTTGTGTGATTAATGGCCTTGGTATTGGGTAATTTTATGTGTTGGTCAGTATTAATTCTGTGTCAGTATTAATTCAGGTAGGTCACACAGCGAAATTGGGATTCGTTGGAAAGTTCAAGCCTTTCATGTAACAGCCAAAGATCAAAACTATGGACTCTTCTATTATAAGTTGCGAACTTGTATACGCCAGTGTTCCAGTTAAGAATTCAACATTTATGATAATGTGAATGAGGTGTTCACTCACCACACAGAAACTGTTAAAATGACTTCAATAATTCAGAAGATAAGATTTCACAAGAATAAAATCGTGAACTATGGAAAATTTTATGCGTGTCACTTATTGGTTTAGTCAACTAAAAAACTGTTTTTTTTCAATTGTTTGCCTATGGTTACCCTTATGAAATTTCTCAAAAAACTTCAAATTTTTTTTGGCCCATTTTATGATGCAAAAATGTTCTACATATAAAAATACCATTGTTTTCACATTTTCTGCTGCTGAAATCGCTTGTTCTGACTGAATAAATCAACTTGAAGTACAGAATGGGTATCACTGTAGGCCTAAATTCAACTTTTCCGGCAATGACAGCCATAGGTTCACGCACAGTGTCACTTTCCATACATTATAAAATCGGGACTCGGAGTTTCACTCGTTAGAAATATGAAACACGAGTCAAACAAAATTCACCCATATTCTTTCAGAACAGACTGAATGAATAATCTTCAATTCATTTTTAGTGTTCCATCTATTCAAAATATAGCTGTCACAGCCGACAGAAAATAATTTGTCAATTCCAATCGTTTGTTTTTCAGTACTTCTATAGGAAAGCAACTTCTGCGATTTGGAAGACTGCAGTATTTTCGATTATACCTCCATAGCAACTTCTGATCAGAAAGGCGGAGGTAAGTGAGTCTGAAAACTAATGATGCTTTCCAGAAGCTAATTTTGATTATTCCCTTTTGAAAATGGAAAGGCCTTCATTATATACGACTGAGCAAACCCCGAATAGAAATGACGCTTGAATATCAGTCAATACAGGCATCGAAGAAACTGATTTTAAGCCACTTGAAAGGTGTTTTCCTACACGGGAGGCCAGGCTTGGTGGGGTAATTTTGCTGCCGAGAGATATTCCTACAAACACAATGACGTGTATGTAGATAACGGTGTGCGAGGAGATAAGGGTGGATTTGCTTCGGATACCCCCAAGCATAGTCCCATAATTGTGCAATGCTATGGGATGAGCTTTTACTAAAATTTTCCAGCTAAGTTTGTCAGTGGTCATTTAGAGTAAAAAGAGTACGTTTTGAACAAATTCAATTTTTAAATTCTTTGAGTTATTTGGGGCGCAGATTTTCGATGTGTGCTTATACCGAAATCACAGACTATAATGATTTGTACTTTTCAGTGGAGGGCTCGGCTGAACTATGTTTAGTCCTGCCAATACTTCACCCCCCCCCCCCACACACACACACATACGCACACAGTCTTGTCTACCCTACATACCGAGGTACCCCATTGTTTGTCCTTTGTGTGGACTAACGGTTTCAACCTCGTTTTGCCGGTACAGTTCCGGGAAAACAACCGAGGTAAAGGGTTTCTTTTGTCTTTTGTACCGCGGTAAGGCGAAACACGCAAACTCTTTTGTCTAATTACCTCGTCAAGTTGGTAAGGCAAACCCACACATACGCACATATAAGCTATGGACTAGGGAGTGCATTTAGGCAACAGCTGACGCGTTTATGTTTTATAATAGTACACATGAGCGTATTCTTGTATGGGCCCTGGGAACTACAGAAGTGATGTTAATTCGGGTGGACACGTTGTGCGTTACTGCTTTAATATGACCCAGGGCCCAAACAAAGCCTTGCGTGTTTCTTCTCTGAAGAGGCATCATAATTGTAAACAATAAGCTAAACTTCATTTTGTTATGTTTAATAGCCATTATTTAGGCGTGAATACTGGGTGGGTGTGACCTAAAATGCCAGTAAACAATTAGGTGGTGGCTAAATTCTGAGTCTTTGGGACTCTGAAATTCGTTTGTCCTAATAGGTGTTGTCCCTTCATCAGGGGGCCCTCGCATCTTCAGAATTGTCAATCTAAGGGATATACGGGCGATTCTGTACTCCAGAAACATACGTAACGCGACTGAGAATAGATTGGATGTATGGACAAAAATATGGACAGGGGTAAAAAATAAGTGCCAATTCGGTAAAATTTCACAAATTTTCGAAAATGCGCTTTTTTATTAACACGATTTTCTGTGGGTCAAAAGGATCTTTCTCTTTAGTGAGATGCTCTGGATTTTGACCCAGAACATCGGCACTTTCTATTCACTCCTTTTTGGGATATTTGTGCTCAAATTTTGACCCCGGGTGATGATATTTTGTACCAAAATAAGTGCCAACATCAGTCAGTTGTTACTATTTATAGTACCTCAGAATGTTAAGACTCCATTCTGGACACCTGAGCAGATGCCCCGCCAAAAAATCGTCTGCTCAGTCATTACGCTGGTTTATAGTGTAACATATCACAGCTGCTTTGTTTCTGTTGATTCTTTGTTATTAAAAACTAGCGTATTGTTCCATATACCCCCCATCTCCCTCATCTACTCGAAAATGTACATTATTATCTCCTCTAGAAACAGAATGATGGAGGTCTAACAGTTTAAAGTTTTCCAGTTATATACTGCCACAAGAAATTGATTCGGGCTATAGCTCAGTAAGTTCAGGCGTTCACTTTGTTGTATGAAAAGTGCGTGGTCGATGCGATGTGAGTTCAAAACCCATCTCTTCTTAATATTTTGCCCATTATCCTAACACATACATTTTTTCCTTTGTTCTGGTTGCATCGTCATTTATAGAACGTGTTTTCGCAAATTAGCTGGTCGAAAGGCTGGGATACTCCACAATCACATTTAAACAAAAATGTTGAAAAACAACCAATTACCGCAAAAAACAGACCATTTCTCCTCAAGCCACATTGTCTAATTAGGTGCGCTATTACCTTGCAAACGTTAAGTCAAATAACGAGACGATAATCACTGTTTGATGATGCCTTTTGTCTGTTCAGCACCACTGTCTGCCAGATTTAATATTTCCTTGAAATGAAAGCTTGCGAATATTCTCTACTACACTTAATAAACAGCCCTTCTGACAAACTAAAAGTGTATGTGCAATGGCACTCTTTATTACCACCACCCCGCGTTGAGTCCTTGGGCAAGGCACTCAACTCAGATTATCCACCTGGGGGCACGATGACGCTGTGTACTAAGATGTACTTCACGTCGATGGGGCGCATGTCTTCAACCAATCTAATCCTGCCTGTGCAGCAGTGAGGAGTTAAGATGTTTGGGAGCTGGCATCTGCTCGTCGTTGGTCGGTGGTTCTCTCTGGGTACTCCTGCTTCCTCCATCCATAAAACTCTCACCGTCACCATTTGACCTTGGCTGTCAAAGTGTCGTTAAACTCTAATAAATAAATAAATAATAAATTACCACCATAGGAAATTTCTTCTTTGTTATGTCATTGGTGAGGCCCTCAATTTCATCTGTCCAGGTGGGAGCAGTTTGTGCATTGTGCAAATCCGTCCAACAGGTTAATGGTACACTACCCTTCAACCACTGCTAGAGCTGCATGAGCCGTTTCAGTAAGTTAGGAAGTAAGGTAGTCGATAGCTGCCGCAGAATGGTTCTCTCCATGCTATCCGTACTCTTTCATCCGACACAATACAAATCAGGTTGGTAAAAGAGTCACGATACCCCAATAATAAACAAACAAATGCTTTCCATGACTACAAACTTTAAATTTTCTGTGTATTTTGAGTTAAAAGATGTTTCTTTCACAGAATGACTGGTAAGGTGTCTCTACTTACAAGTTAGGCAACTTTTGGAGCTAACCTGGGGCGGCGGACTAGTGTCAATATTCCATGTGCTATAGTGTGTGTGTCAGTTTTTATGGATAGCATACCTTCAAAGCGTGTGTATGGAATAGTTTGTTTTGGAGGGAGCGTTGTATTTCAGTTTTACATTTTAGATCCCTCAATCTTCTTTTCGTCTTAATTTGCCACTCGAGGGTTTATCTGGAATATTTTGCGATATGCATGTATAGAGGCGGGAGTCACGGTGGGTATGGAAAGCGTTCACGTTACAACGATTAGTGTTTGACAGTTGATGTTTAGATTGCTACCTCCTGGTTTCCTACCTCTTCCTCTGTTTATCTCGGCTGAACATTAATTTAATGTATAATACTGGAGGCGAATGAATATTTTAGAGGGGAGCCGTTTGATCTGATATTTAGGTTCACATCCGACTTGTTTCATCATTTACTGGGCATTAGGTACCTAAACACGCTGGTCCTGGTTTTGCTCGGCTGTCGTTTAAGACACTTTGCATCAAACAAGCGAATGGTAACGTTCGTTCCATATTGTAGCCCTGGGAACATTATGTACAGTTTAAGACGAGTCTCTCTTCAAACTACCCAGATCTATTATCGCGAAGAATTGTTAGCCGAACGTTATGTACAGTTTAAGACGAGTCTTTCTTCAAACTACCCAGATCTATTATCGCGAAGAATTGTTAGCCGATTTGTGTGATTACTGGCCTTGGTATTGGGTAATTTTATGTGTTGATCAGTATTAATTCTGTGTCAGTATTAATTCAGGTAGGTCACACAGCGAAATTGGGATTCGTTGGAAAGTTCAAGCCTTTCATGTAACAGCCAAAGATCAAAACTATGGACTCTTCTATTATAAGTTGCGAACTTGTATACGCCAGTGTTCCAGTTAAGAATTCAACATTTATGATAATGTGAATGAGGTGTTCACTCACCACACAGAAACTGTTAAAATGACTTCAATAATTCAGATCAGATGATAAGATTTCACAAGAATAAAATCGTGAACTATGGAAAATTTTATGCGTGTCACTTATTGGTTTAGTCAACTAAAAAACTTTTTTTTTTCAATTGTTTGCCTATGGTTACCCTTATGAAATTTCTCAAAAAACTTCAAATTTTTTTTGGCCCATTTTATGATGCAAAAATGTTCTACATATAAAAATACCATTGTTTTCACATTTTCTGCTGCTGAAATCGCTTGTTCTGACTGAATAAATCAACTTGAAGTACAGAATGGGTATCACTGTAGGCCTAAATTCAACTTTTCCGGCAATGACAGCCATAGGTTCACGCACAGTGTCACTTTCCATACATTATAAAATCGGGACTCGGAGTTTCACTCGTTAGAAATATGAAACACGAGTCAAACAAAATTCACCCATATTCTTTCAGAACAGACTGAATGAATAATCTTCAATTCATTTTTAGTGTTCCATCTATTCAAAATATAGCTGTCACAGCCGACAGAAAATAATTTGTCAATTCCAATCGTTTGTTTTTCAGTACTTCTATAGGAAAGCAACTTCTGCGATTTGGAAGACTGCAGTATTTTCGATTATACCTCCATAGCAACTTCTGATCAGAAAGGCGGAGGTAAGTGAGTCTGAAAACTAATGATGCCTTCCAGAAGCTAATTTTGATTATTCCCTTTTGAAAATGGAAAGGCCTTCATTATATACGACTGAGCAAACCCCGAATAGAAATGACGCTTGAATATCAGTCAATACAGGCATCGAAGAAACTGATTTTAAGCCACTTGAAAGGTGTTTTCCTACACGGGAGGCAAGGCTTGGTGGGGTAATTTTGCTGCCGAGAGATATTCCTACAAACACAATGACGTGTATGTAGATAACGGTGTGCGAGGTGATAAGGGTGGATTTGCTTCGGATACCCCCAAGCATAGTCCCATAATTGTGCAATGCTATGGGATGAGCTTTTACTAAAATTTTCCAGCTAAGTTTGTCAGTGGTCATTTAGAGTAAAAAGAGTACGTTTTGAACAAATTCAATTTTTAAATTCTTTGAGTTATTTGGGGCGCAGATTTTCGATGTGTGCTTATACCCAAATCACAGACTATAATGATTTGTACTTTTCAGTGGAGGGCTCGGCTGAACTATGTTTAGTCCTGCCAATACTTCACCCCCACCCCCCCCCACCACCCCCCCCCCCCACACACACACATACATACGCACATATAAGCTATAGACAAGGGAGTGCATTTACGCAACAGCTGACGCGTTTATGTTTTATAATAGTACACATGAGCGTATTCTTGTATGGGCCCTGGGAACTACAGAAGTGATGTTAATTGGGGTGGGCACGTTGTGCGTTACTGCTTTAATATGACCCAGGGCCCAAACAAAGCCTTGCGTGTTTATTCTCTGAAGAGGCATCATAATTGTAAACAGTAAGCTAAACTTCATTTTGTTATGTTTAATAGCCATTATTTAGGAGTGAATACTGGGTGGGTGTGACCTAAAATGCCAGTAAACAATTAGGTGGTGGCTAAATTCTGAGTCTTTGGAACTCTGAAATTGGTTTTTCCTAATAGGTGTTGTCCCTTCATCAGGAGGCCCTCGCATCTTCAGAATTGTCAATCTAAACGATATACGGGCGATTCTGTACTCCAGAAACATACGTAACGCGACTGAGAATAGATTGGATGTATGGACAAAAATATGGACAGGGGTAAAAAATAAGTGCCAATTCGGTAAAATTTCACAAATTTTCGAAAATGCGCTTTTTTATTAACACGATTTTCTGTGGGTCAAAAGGATCTTTCTCTTTAGTGAGATGCTCTGGATTTTGACCTAGAACATCGGCACTTTCTATTCACTCCTTTTTGGGATATTTGTGCTCAAATTTTGACTCCGGGTGATGATATTTTGTACCAAAAAAAGTGCCAACATCAGTCAGTTGTTACTACTTATAGTACCTCAGAATGTTAAGACTCCATTCTGGACACCTGAACAGATCCCACGCCAAAAAATCGTCTGCTCAGTCATTACGCTGGTTTATAGTGTAACATATCACAGCTGCTTTGTTTCTGTTGATTCTTTGTTATTAAAAACTAGCGTATTGTTCCATATACCCCATCTCCCTCATGTTCTCGTAAATGTACATTATTATCTCCTCTAGAAACCGAATGATGGAGGTCTAACAGTTTAAAGTTTTCCACTTATATACTGCCACAAGAAATTGATTCGGGCTATAGCTCAGTAAGTTCAGGCGTTCGCTTTGTTGTATGAAAAGTGCGTGGTCGATGCGATGTGAGTTCAAAACCCATCTCTTCTTAATATTTTGCCCATTATCCTAACACATACGTTTTTTCCTTTCTTCTGGTTGCATCGTCATTTATAAAACCTGTTTTCGCAAATTAGCTGGTCGAAAGGCTGGGATACTCCACAATCACATTTAAACAAAAATGTTGAAAAACAACCAATTGCCGCAAAAAACAGACCATTTCTCCTCAAGCCACATTGTCTAATTAGGTGCGCTATTACCTTGCACACGTTAAGTCAAATAACGAGACGATAATCACTGTTTGATGATGCCTTTTGTCTGTTCAGCACCACTGTCTGCCAGATTTAATATTTCCTTGAAATGAAAGCTTGCGAATATTCTCTACTACACTTAATAAACAGCCCTTCTGACAAACTAAAAGTGTATGTGCAATGGCACTCTTTATTACCACCATCCCGCGTTGAGTCCTTGGGCAGGGCACTCAACTCAGATTATCCACCTGGGGCACGATGACGCTGTGTACTAAGATGTACTTCACGTCGATGGGGCGCATGTCTTCAACCAACCTAATCCTGCCTGTGCAGCAGTGAGGAGTTAAGATGTTTGGGAGCTGGCATCTGCTCGTCGTTGGTCGGTGGTTCTCTCTGGGTACTCCTGCTTCCTCCATCCATAAAACTGTCACCGTCACCATTTGACCTTGGCTGTCAAAGTGTCGTTAAACTCTAATAAATAAATAAATAATAAATTACCACCATAGGCAATTTCTTCTATGTTATGTCATTGGTGAGGCCCTCAATTTCATCTGTCCAGGTGGGAGCAGTTTGTGCATTGTGCAAATCCGTCCAACAGGTTAATGGTACACTACCCTTCAACCACTGCTAGAGCTGCATGAGCCGTTTCAGTAAGTTAGGAAGTAAGGTACTAGATAGCTGCCGCAGGATGGTTCTCTCCATGCTATCCGTACTCTTTCATCCGACACAATAAAAATCAGGTTGGTAAAAGAGTCACGATACCCCAATAATAAACAAACAAATGCTTTCCCTGACTACAAACTTTAAATTTTCTGTGTATTTTGAGTTAAAAGATGTTTCTTTCACAGAATGACTGGTAAGGTGTCTCTACTTACAAGTTAGGCAACTTTTGGAGCTAACCTGGGGCGGCGGACTAGTGTCAATATTCCATGTGCTATAGTGTGTGTGTCAGTTTTTATGGATAGCATACCTTCAAAGCGTGTGTATGGAATAGTTTGTTTTGGAGGGAGCGTTGTATTTCAGTTTTACATTTTAGATCCCTCAATCTTCTTTTCGTCTTAATTTGCCACTCGAGGGTTTATCTGGAATATTTTGCGATATGCATGTATAGAGGCGGGAGTCACGGTGGGTATGGAAAGCGTTCACGTTACAACGATTAGTGTTTGACAGTTGATGTTTAGATTCCTACCTCCTGGTTTCCTACCTCTTCCTCTGTTTATCTCGGCTGAACATTATTTTAATGTATCATACTGGAGGTGAATGAATATTTTAGAGGGGAGCCGTTTGATCTGATATTTAGGTTCACATCCGACTTGTTTCATCATTTACTGGGCATTAGGTACCTTAACACACTGGTCCTGGTTTTGCTCGGCTGTCGTTCAAGACAGTTTGCATCAAACAAGCGAATGGTAACGTTCGTTCCATATTGTAGCCCTGGGAACGTTATGTACAGTTTAAGACGAGTCTCTCTTCAAACTACCCAGATCTATTATCGCGAAGAATTGTTAGCCGAACGTTATGTACAGTTTAAGACGAGTCTTTCTTCAAACTACCCAGATCTATTATCGCGAAGAATTGTTAGCCGATTTGTGTGATTACTGGCCTTGGTATTGGGTAATTTTATGTGTTGATCAGTATTAATTCTGTGTCAGTATTAATTCAGGTAGGTCACACAGCGAAATTGGGATTCGTTGGAAAGTTCATGCCTTTCATGTAACAGCCAAAGATCAAAACTATGGACTCTTCTATTATAAGTTGCGAACTTGTATACGCCAGTGTTCCAGTTAAGAATTCAACATTTATGATAATGTGAATGAGGTGTTCACTCACCACACAGAAACTGTTAAAATGACTTCAATAATTCAGATCAGAAGATAAGATTTCACAAGAATAAAATCGTGAACTATGGAAAATTTTATGCGTGTCACTTATTGGTTTAGTCAACTAAAAAACTTTTTTTTTTCAATTGTTTGCCTATGGTTACCCTTATGAAATTTCTCAAAAAACTTCAAATTTTTTTTGGCCCATTTTATGATGCAAAAATGTTCTACATATAAAAATACCATTGTTTTCACATTTTCTGCTGCTGAAATCGCTTGTTCTGACTGAATAAATCAACTTGAAGTACAGAATGGGTATCACTGTAGGCCTAAATTCAACTTTTCCGGCAATGACAGCCATAGGTTCACGCACAGTGTCACTTTCCATACATTATAAAATCGGGACTCGGAGTTTCACTCGTTAGAAATATGAAACACGAGTCAAACAAAATTCACCCATATTCTTTCAGAACAGACTGAATGAATAATCTTCAATTCATTTTTAGTGTTCCATCTATTCAAAATATAGCTGTCACAGCCGACAGAAAATAATTTGTCAATTCCAATCGTTTGTTTTTCAGTACTTCTATAGGAAAGCAACTTCTGCGATTTGGAAGACTGCAGTATTTTCGATTATACCTCCATAGCAACTTCTGATCAGAAAGGCGGAGGTAAGTGAGTCTGAAAACTAATGATGCCTTCCAGAAGCTAATTTTGATTATTCCCTTTTGAAAATGGAAAGGCCTTCATTATATACGACTGAGCAAACACCGAATAGAAATGACGCTTGAATATCAGTCAATACAGGCATCGAAGAAACTGATTTTAAGCCACTTGAAAGGTGTTTTCCTACACGGGAGGCCAGGCTTGGTGGGGTAATTTTGCTGCCGAGAGATATTCCTACAAACACAATGACGTGTATGTAGATAACGGTGTGCGAGGTGATAAGGGTGGATTTGCTTCGGATACCCCCAAGCATAGTCACATAATTGTGCAATGCTATGGGATCAGCTTTTACTAAAATTTTCCAGCTAAGTTTGTCAGTGGTCATTTAGAGTAAAAAGAGTACGTTTTGAACAAATTCAATTTTTAAATTCTTTGAGTTATTTGGGGCGCAGATTTTCGATGTGTGCTTATACCCAAATCACAGACTATAATGATTTGTACTTTTCAGTGGAGGGCTCGGCTGAACTATGTTTACTCCTGCCAATCTTTCACCCCCCCCACCCCCACCCCCCCCCCCCCCCACACACACACATACATACGCACATATAAGCTATAGACTAGGGAGTGCATTTACGCAACAGCTTACGCGTTTATGTTTTATAATAGTACACAAAGCGTATTCTTGTATGGGCCCTGGGAACTACAGAAGTGATGTTAATTGGGGTGGACACGTTGTGCGTTACTGCTTTAATATGACCCAGGGCCCAAACAAAGCCTTGCGTGTTTATTCTCTGAAGAGGCATCATAATTGTAAACAATAAGCTAAACTTCATTTTGTTATGTTTAATAGCCATTATTTAGGCGTGAATACTGGGTGGGTGTGACCTAAAATGCCAGTAAACAATTAGGTGGTGGCTAAATTCTGAGTCTTTGGAACTCTGAAATTGGTTTTTCCTAATAGGTGTTGTCCCTTCATCAGGAGGCCCTCGCATCTTCAGAATTGTCAATCTAAACGATATACGGGCGATTCTGTACTCCAGAAACATACGTAACGCGACTGAGAATAGATTGGATGTATGGACAAAAATATGGACAGGGGTAAAAAATAAGTGCCAATTCGGTAAAATTTCACAAATTTTCGAAAATGCGCTTTTTTATTAACACGATTTTCTGTGGGTCAAAAGGATCTTTCTCTTTAGTGAGATGCTCTGGATTTTGACCCAGAACATCGGCCCTTTCTATTCACTCCTTTTTGGGATATTTGTGCTCAAATTTTGACCCCGGGTGATGATATTTTGTACCAAAATAAGTGCCAACATCAGTCAGTTGTTACTATTTATAGTACCTCAGAATGTTAAGACTCCATTCTGGACACCTGAACAGATCCCCCGCCAAAAAATCGTCTGCTCAGTCATTACGCTGGTTTATAGTGTAACATATCACAGCTGCTTTGTTTCTGTTGATTCTTTGTTATTAAAAACTAGCGTATTGTTCCATATACCCCCATCTCCCTCATGTACTCGAAAATGTACATTATTATCTCCTCTAGAAACAGAATGATGGAGGTCTAACAGTTTAAAGTTTTCCACTTATATACTGCCACAAGAAATTGATTCGGGCTATAGCTCAGTAAGCTCAGGCGTTCGCTTTGTTGTATGAAAAGTGCGTGGTCGATGCGATGTGAGTTCAAAACCTATCTCTTCTTAATATTTTGCCCATTATCCTAACACATACATTTTTTCCTTTCTTCTGGTTGCATCGTCATTTATAGAACGTGTTTTCGCAAATTAGCTGGTCGAAAGGCTGGGATACTCCACAATCACATTTAAACAAAAATGTTGAAAAACAACCAATTGCCGCAAAAAACAGACCATTTCTCCTCAAGCCACATTGTCTAATTAGGTGCGCTATTACCTTGCACACGTTAAGTCAAATAACGAGACGATAATCACTGTTTGATGATGCCTTTTGTCTGTTCAGCACCACTGTCTGCCAGATTTAATATTTCCTTGAAATGAAAGCTTGCGAATATTCTCTACTACACTTAATAAACAGCCCTTCTGACAAACTAAAAGTGTATGTGCAATGGCACTCTTTATTACCACCATCCCGCGTTGAGTCCTTGGGCAAGGCACTCAACTCAGATTATCCACCTGGGGCACGATGACGCTGTGTACTAAGATGTACTTCACGTCGATGGGGCGCATGTCTTCAACCAATCTAATCCTGCCTGTGCAGCAGTGAGGAGTTAAGATGTTTGGGAGCTGGCATCTGCTCGTCGTTGGTCGGTGGTTCTCTCTGGGTACTCCTGCTTCCTCCATCCATAAAACTGTCACCGTCACCATTTGACCTTGGCTGTCAAAGTGTCGTTAAACTCTAATAAATAAATAAATAATAAATTACCACCATAGGCAATTTCTTCTATGTTATGTCATTGGTGAGGCCCTCAATTTCATCTGTCCAGGTGGGAGCAGTTTGTGCATTGTGCAAATCCGTCCAACAGGTTAATGGTACACTACCCTTCAACCACTGCTAGAGCTGCATGAGCCGTTTCAGTAAGTTAGGAAGTAAGGTAGTAGATAGCTGCCGCAGGATGGTTCTCTCCATGCTATCCGTACTCTTTCATCCGACACAATACAAATCAGGTTGGTAAAAGAGTCACGATACCCCAATAATAAACAAAAACCTGGGGCGGCGGACTAGTGTCAATATTCCATGTGCTATAGTGTGTGTGTCAGTTCTTATGGATAGCATACCTTCAAAGCGTGTGTATGGAATAGTTTGTTTTGGAGGGAGCGTTGTATTTCAGTTTTACATTTTAGATCCCTCAATCTTCTTTTCGTCTTAATTTGCCACTCGAGGGTTTATCTGGAATATTTTTCGATATGCATGTATAGAGGCGGGTGTCACGGTGGGTATGGAAAGCGTTCACGTTACAACGATTAGTGTTTGACAGTTGATGTTTAGATTCCTACCTCCTGGTTTCCTACCTCTTCCTCTGTTTATCTCGGCTGAACATTAATTTAATGTATCATACTGGAGGTGAATGAATATTTTAGAGGGGAGCCGTTTGATCTGATATTTAGGTTCACATCCGACTTGTTTCATCATTTACTGGGCATTAGGTACCTAAACACGCTGGTCCTGGTTTTGCTCGGCTGTCGTTTAAGATAGTTTGCATCAAACAAGCGAATGGTAACGTTCGTTCCATATTGTAGCCCTGGGAACGTTATGTACAGTTTAAGACGAGTCTCTCTTCAAACTACCCAGATCTATTATCGCGAAGAATTGTTAGCCGAACGTTATGTACAGTTTAAGACGAGTCTCTCTTCAAACTACCCAGATCTATTATCGCAAAGAATTGTTAGCCGATTTGTGTGATTACTGGCCTTGGTATTGGGTAATTTTATGTGTTGATCAGTATTAATTCTGTGTCGGTATTAATTCAGGTAGATCACACAGCCTAATTGGGATTCGTTGGAAAGTTGAAGCCTTTCATGTAACGGCCAAAGATCAAAACTATGGACTCTTCTATTATAAGTTGCGAACTTGTATACGCCAGTGTTCCAGTTAAGAATTCAACATTTATGATAATGTGAATGAGGTGTTCACTCACCACACAGAAACTGTTAAAATGACTTCAATAATTCAGAAGATAAGATTTCACAAGAATAAAATCGTGAACTATGGAAAATTTTATGCGTGTCACTTATTGGTTTAGTCAACTAAAAAACTTTTTTTTTTCAATTGTTTGCCTATGGTTACCCTTATGAAATTTCTCAAAAAACTTCAAATTTTTTTTGGCCCATTTTATGATGCAAAAATGTTCTACATATAAAAATACCATTGTTTTCACATTTTCTGCTGCTGAAATCGCTTGTTCTGACTGAATAAATCAACTTGAAGTACGGAATGGGTATCACTGTAGGCCTAAATTCAACTTTTCCGGCAATGACAGCCATAGGTTCACGCACAGTGTCACTTTCCATACATTATAAAATCGGGACTCGGAGTTTCACTCGTTAGAAATATGAAACACGAGTCAAAGAAAATTCACCCATATTCTTTCAGAACAGACTGAATGAATAATCTTCAATTCATTTTTAGTGTTCCATCTATTCAAAATATAGCTGTCACAGCCGACAGAAAATAATTTGTCAATTCCAATCGTTTGTTTTTCAGTACTTCTATAGGAAAGCAACTTCTGCGATTTGGAAGACTGCAGTATTTTCGATTATACCTCCATAGCAACTTCTGATCAGAAAGGCGGAGGTAAGTGAGTCTGAAAACTAATGATGCCTTCCAGAAGCTAATTTTGATTATTCCCTTTTGAAAATAGAAAGGCCTTCATTATATACGACTAAGCAAACCCCGAATAGAAATGACGCTTGGATATCAGTCAATACAGGCATCTAAGAAACTGATTTTAAGCCACTTGAAAGGTGTTTTCCTACACGGGAGGCCAGGCTTGGTGGGGTAATTTTGCTGCCAAGAGATATTCCTACAAACACAATGACGTGTATGTAGATAGCGGTGTGCGAGGTAATAAGGGTGGATTTGCTTCGGATACCCCCAAGCATAGTCCCATAATTGTGCAATGCTATGGGATGAGCTTTTACTAAAATTTTCCAGCTATGTTTGTCAATGGTCATTTAGAGTAAAAAGAGTACGTTTTGAACAAATTCAATTTTTAAATTCTTTGAGTTATTTGGGGCGCAGATTTTCGATGTGTGCTTATACCCAAATCACGGACTATAATGATTTGTACTTTTCAGTGGAGGGCTCGGCTGAACTATGTTTAGTCCTGCCAATACTTCACCCCCCCCCCCCCCCCACACACACACACACATACATACGCACATATAAGCTATAGACTAGGGAGTGCATTTACGCAACAGCTTACGCGTTTATGTTTTATAATAGTACACATGAGCGTATTCTTGTATGGGCCCTGGGAACTACAGAAGTGATGTTAATTGGGGTGGACACGTTGTGCGTTACTGCTTTAATATGACCCAGGGCCCAAACAAAGCCTTGCGTGTTTCTTCTCTGAAGAGGCATCATAATTGTAAACAATAAGCTAAACTTCATTTTGTTATGTTTAATAGCCATTATTTAGGCGTGAATACTGTGTGGGTGTGACCTAAAATGCCAGTAAACAATTAGGTGGTGGCAAAATTCTGAGTCTTTGGAACTCTGAAATTGTTTTTTCCTAATAGGTGTTGTCCCTTCATCAGGGGGCCCTCGCATCTTCAGAATTGTCAATCTAAACGATATACGGGCGATTCTGTACTCCAGAGACATACGTAACGCGACTGAGAATAGATTGGATGTATGGACAAAAATATGGACAGGGGTAAAAAATAAGTGCCAATTCGGTAAAATTTCACAAATTTTCGAAAATGCGCTTTTTTATTAACACGATTTTCTGTGGGTTAAAAGGATCTTTCTCTTTATTGAGATGCTCTGGATTTTGACCCAGAACATCGGCACTTTCTATTCACTCCTTTTGGGGATATTTGTGCTCAAATTTTGACCCCCAGGTGATGATATTTTGTACCAAAATAAGTGCCAACATCAGTCAGTTGTTACTATTTATAGTACCTCAGAATGTTAAGACTCCATTCTGGACACCTGAACAGATCCCCCGCCAAAAAATCGTCTGCTCAGTCATTACGCTGGTTTATAGTGTAACATATCACAGCTGCTTTGTTTCTGTTGATTCTTTGTTATTAAAAACTAGCGTATTGTTCCATATACCCCCCATCTCCCTCATGTACTCGAAAATGTACATTATTATCTCCTCTAGAAACAGAATGATGGAGGTCTAACAGTTTAAAGTTTTCCAGTTATATGCTGCCACAAGAAATTGATTCGGGCTATAGCTCAGTAAGTTCAGGCGTTCGCTTTGTTGTATGAAAAGTGCGTGGTCGATGCGATGTGAGTTCAAAACCCATCTCTTCTTAATATTTTGCCCATTATCCTAACACATACATTTTTTCCTTTGTTCAGGTTGCATCGTCATTTATAGAACGTGTTTTCGCAAATTAGCTGGTCGAAAGGCTGGGATACTCCACAATCACATTTAAACAAAAATGTTGAAAAACAACCAATTGCCGCAAAAACAGACCATTTCTCCTCAAGCCACATTGTCTAATTAGGTGCGCTATTACCTTGCAAACGTTAAGTCAAATAACGAGACGATAATCACTGTTTGATGATGCCTTTTGTCTGTTCAGCACCACTGTCTGCCAGATTTAATATTTCCTTGAAATGAAAGCTTGCGAATATTCTCTACTACACTTAATAAACAGCCCTTCTGACAAACTAAAAGTGTATGTGCAATGGCACTCTTTATTACCACCATCCCGCGTTGAGTCCTTGGGCAAGGCACTCAACTCAGATTATCCACCTGGGGGCACGATGACGCTGTGTACTAAGATGTACTTCACGTCGATGGGGCGCATGTCTTCAACCAATCTAATCCTGCCTGTGCAGCAGTGATGAGTTAAGATGTTTGGGAGCTGCCATCTGCTCGTCGTTGGTCGGTGGTTCTCTCTGGGTACTCCTGCTTCCTCCATCCGTAAAACTGTCACCGTCACCATTTGACCTTGGCTGTCAAAGTGTCGTTAAACTCTAATAAATAAATAAATAATAAATTACCACCGTAGGCAATTTCTTCTATGTTACGTCATTGGTGAGGCCCTCAATTTCATCTGTCCAGGTGGGAGCAGTTTGTGCATTGTGCAAATCCGTCCAACAGGTTAATGGTACACTACCCTTCAACCACTGCTAGAGCTGCATGAGCCGTTTCAGTAAGTTAGGAAGTAAGGTAGTAGATAGCTGCCGCAGGATGGTTCTCTCCATGCTATCCGTACTCTTTCATCCGACACAATACAAATCAGGTTGGTAAAAGAGTCACGATACTCCAATAATAAACAAACAAATGCTTTCCATGACTACAAACTTTAAATTTTCTGTGTATTTTGAGTTAAAAGATGTTTCTTTCACAGAATGACTGGTAAGGTGTCTCTACTTACAAGTTAGGCAACTTTTGGAGCTAACCTGGGGCGGCGGACTAGTGCCAATATTCCATGTGCTATAGTGTGTGTGTCAGTTTTTTATGGATAGCATACCTTCAAAGCGTGTGTATGGAATAGTTTGTTTTGGAGGGAGCGTTGTATTTCAGTTTTACATTTTAGATCCCTCAATCTTCTTTTCGTCTTAATTTGCCACTCGAGGGTTTATCTGGAATATTTTTCGATATGCATGTATAGAGGCGGGAGTCACGGTGGGTATGGAAAGCGTTCACGTTACAACGATTAGTGTTTGACAGTTGATGTTTAGATTCCTACCTACCTGGTTTCCTACCTCTTCCTCTGTTTATCTCGGCTGAACATTAATTTAATGTATCATACTGGAGGTGAATGAATATTTTAGAGGGGAGCCGTTTGATCTGATATTTAGGTTCACATCCGACTTGTTTCATCATTTACTGGGCATTAGGTACCTAAACACCCTGGTCCTGGTTTACTCGGCTGTCGTTTAAGATAGTTTGCATCAAACAAGCGAATGGTAACGTCCGTTCCATATTGTAGCCCTGGGAACGTTATGTACAGTTTAAGACGAGTCTCTCTTCAAACTACCCAGATCTATTATCGCGAAGAATTGTTAGCCGAACGTTATGTACAGTTTAAGACGAGTCTCTCTTCAAACTACCCAGATCTATTATCGCGAAGAATTGTTAGCCGATTTGTGTGATTACTGGCCTTGGTATTGGGTAATTTTATGTGTTGATCAGTATTAATTCTGTGTCAGTATTAATTCAGGTAGGACACACAGCGAAATTGGGATTCGTTGGAAAGTTCAAGCCTTTCATGTAACAGCCAAAGATCAAAACTATGGACTCTTCTATTATAAGTTGCGAACTTGTATACGCCAGTGTTGCAGTTGAGAATTCAACATTCATGATAATGTGAATGAGGTGTTCACTCACCACACAGAAACTGTTAAAATGACTTCAATAATTCAGAAGATAAGATTTCACAAGAATAAAATCGTGAACTATGGAAAATTTTATGCGTGTCACTTATTGGTTTAGTCAACTAAAAAACTTTTTTTTTTCAATTGTTTGCCTATGGTTACCCTTATGAAATTTCTCAAAAAACTTCAAATTTTTTTTGGCCCATTTTATGATGCAAAAATGTTCTACATATAAAAATACCATTGTTTTCACATTTTCTGCTGCTGAAATCGCTTGTTCTGACTGAATAAATCAACTTGAAGTACAGAATGGGTATCACTGTAGGCCTAAATTCAACTTTTCCGGCAATGACAGCCATAGGTTCACGCACAGTATCACTTTCCATACATTATAAAATCGGGACTCGGAGTTTCACTCGTTAGAAATATGAAACACGAGTCAAACAAAATTCACCCATATTCTTTCAGAACAGACTGAATGAATAATCTTCAATTCATTTTTAGTGTTCCATCTATTCAAAATATAGCTGTCACAGCCGACAGAAAATAATTTGTCAATTCCAATCGTTTGTTTTTTAGTACTTCTATAGGAAAGCAACCTCTGCGATTTGGAAGACTGCAGTATTTTCGATTATACCTCCAGAGCAACTTCTGATCAGAAAGGCGGAGGTAAGTGAGTCTGAAAACTAATGATGCCTTCCAGAAGCTAATTTTGATTATTCCCTTTTGAAAATGGAAAGGCCTTCATTATATACGACTGAGCAAACCCCGAATAGAAATGACGCTTGAATATCAGTCAATACAGGCATCGAAGAAACTGATTTTAAGCCACTTGAAAGGTGTTTTCCTACACGGGAGGCCAGGCTTGGTGGGGTAATTTTGCTGCCGAGAGATATTCCTACAAACACAATGACGTGTATGTAGATAACGGTGTGCGAGGTGATAAGGGTGGATTTGCTTCGGATACACCCAAACATAGTCCCATAATTGTGCAATACTATGGGATGAGCTTTTACTAAAATTTTCCAGCTAAGTTTGTCAGTGGTCATTTAGAGTAAAAAGAGTACGTTTTGAACAAATTCAATTTTTAAATTCTTTGAGTTATTTGGGGCGCAGATTTTCGATGTGTGCTTATACCCAAATCACAGACTATAATGATTTGTACTTTTCAGTGGAGGGCTCGGCTGAACTATGTTTAGTCCTGCCAGTACTTCACCCCCCCCCCCCCACACACACACACACACACAAACGCACACATACGCACATATAAGCTATAGACTAGGGAGCGCATTTACGCAACAGCTCACGCGTTTATGTTTTATAATAGTACACATGAGCGTATTCTTGTATGGGCCCTGGGAACTACAGAAGTGATGTTAATTGGGGTGGACACGTTGTGCGTTACTGCTTTAATATGACCCAGGGCCCAAACAAAGCCTTGCGTGTTTCTTCTCTGAAGAGGCATCATAATTGTAAACAATAAGCTAAACTTCATTTTGTTATGTTTAACAGCCATTATTTAGGCGTGAATACTGGGTGGGTGTGACCTAAAATGCCAGTAAAAAATTCGGTGGTGGGTAAATTCTGAGTCTTTGGAACTCTGAAATTGGTTTTTCCTAATAGGTGTTGTCCCTTCATCAGGGGGCCCTCGCATCTTCAGAATTGTCAATCTAAACGATATACGGGCGATTCTGTACTCCAGAAACATACGTAACGCGACTGAGAATAGATTGGATGTATGGACAAAAATATGGACAGGGGTAAAAAATAAGTGCCAATTTGGTAAAATTTCACAAATTTTCGAAAATGCGCTTTTTTATTAACACGATTTTCTGTGGGTTAAAAGGATCTTTCTCTTTATTGAGATGCTCTGGATTTTGACCCAGAACATCGGCACTTTCTATTCACTCCTTTTGGGGATATTTGTGCTCAAATTTTGACCCCGGGTGATGATATTTTGTACCAAAATAAGTGCCAACATCAGTCAGTTGTTACTATTTATAGTACCTCAGAATGTTAAGAGTCCATTCTGGACACCTGAACAGATCCCCCGCCAAAAAATTGTCTGTTCAGTCATTACGCTGGTTTATAGTGTAACATATCACAGCTGCTTTGTTTCTGTTGATTCTTTGTTATTAAAAACTAGCGTATTGTTCCATATACCCCCCATCTCCCTCATGTACTCGAAAATGTACATTATTATCTCCTCTAGAAACAGAATGATGGAGGTCTAACAGTTTAAAGTTTTCCAGTTATATACTGCCACAAGAAATTGATTCGGGCTATAGCTCAGTAAGTTCAGGCGTTCGCTTTGTTGTATGAAAAGTGCGTGGTCGATGCGATGTGAGTTCAAAACCCATCTCTTCTTAATATTTTACCCATTATCCTAACACATACATTTTTTCCTTTGTTCTGGTTGCATCGTCATTTATAGGACGTGTTTTCGCAAATTAGCTGGTCGAAAGGCTGGGATACTCCACAATCACATTTAAACAAAAATGTTGAAAAACAACCAATTGCCGCAAAAAACAGACCATTTCTCCTCAAGCCACATTGTCTAATTAGGTGCGCTATTACCTTGCAAACGTTAAGTCAAATAACGAGACGATAATCACTGTTTGATGATGCCTTTTGTCTGTTCAGCACCACTGTCTGCCAGATTTAATATTTCCTTGAAATGAAAGCTTGCGAATATTCTCTACTACACTTAATAAACAGCCCTTCTGACAAACTAAAAGTGTATGTGCAATGACACTCTTTATTACCACCATCCCGCGTTGAGTCCTTGGGCAAGGCACTCAACTCAGATTATCCACCTGGGGGCACGATGACGCTGTGTACTAAGATGTACTTCACGTCGATGTGGCGCATGTCTTCAACCAATCTAATCCTGCCTGTGCAGCAGTGAGGAGTTAAGATGTTTGGGAGCTGGCATCTGCTCGTCGTTGGTCGGTGGTTCTCTCTGGGTACTCCTGCTTCCTCCATCCATAAAACTGTCACCGTCACCATTTGACCTTGGCTGTCAAAGTGTCGTTAAACTCTAATAAATAAATAAATAATAAATTACCACCATAGGCAATTTCTTCTATGTTATGTCATTGGTGAGGCCATCAATTTCATCTGGCCAGGTGGGAGCAGTTTGTGCATTGTGCAAATCCGTCCAACAGGTTAATGGTACACTACCCTTCAACCACTGCTAGAGCTGCATGAGCCGTTTCAGTAAGTTAGGAAGTAAGGTAGTAGATAGCTGCCGCAGGATGGTTCTCTCCATGCTATCCGTACTCTTTCATCCGACACAATACAAATCAGGTTGGTAAAAGAGTCACGATACCCCAATAATAAACAAACAAATGCTTTCCATGATTACAAACTTTAAATTTTCTGTGTATTTTGAGTTAAAAGATGTTTCTTTCACAGAATGACTGGTAAGGTGTCTCTGCTTACAAGTTAGGCAACTTTTGGAGCTAACCTGGGGCGGCGGACTAGTGTCAATATTCCATGTGCTATAGTGTGTGTGTCAGTTTTTATGGATAGCATACCTTCAAAGCGTGTGTATGGAATAGTTTGTTTTGGAGGGAGCGTTGTATTTCAGTTTTACATTTTAGATCCCTCAATCTTCTTTTCGTCTTAATGTGCCACTCGAGGGTTTATCTGGAATATTTTTCGATATGCATGTATAGAGGCGGGAGTCACGGTGGGTATGGAAAGCGTTCACGTTACAACGATTAGTGTTTGACAGTTGATGTTTAGATTCCTACCTCCTGGTTTCCTACCTCTTCCTCTGTTTATCTCGGCTGAACATTAATTTAATGTATCATACTGGAGGTGAATGAATATTTTAGAGGGGAGCCGTTTGATCTGATATTTAGGTTCACATCCGACTTGTTTCATCATTTACTGGGCATTAGGTACCTAAACACGCTGGTCCTGGTTTTGCTCGGCTGTCGTTTAAGATAGTTTGCATCAAACAAGCGAATGGTAACGTTCGTTCCATATTGTAGCCCTGGGAACGTTATGTACAGTTTAAGACGAGCCTCTCGTCAAACTACACAGGTCCATTATCGCGAAGAATTGTTAGCCGAACGTTATGTACAGTTTAAGACGAGTCTCTCTTCAAACTACCCAGATCTATTATCGCGAAGAATTGTTAGCCGATTTGTGTGATTACTGGCCTTGGTATTGGGTAATTTTATGTGTTGATCAGTATTAATTCTGTGTCAGTATTACTTCAGGTAGGTCACACAGCCTAATTGGGATTCGTTGGAAAGTTCAAGCCTTTCATGTAACAGCCAAAGATCAAAACTATGGACTCTTCTATTCTAAGTTGCGAACTTGTATACGCCAGTGTTCCAGTTAAGAATTCAACATTTATGATAATGTGAATGAGGTGTTCACTCACCACACAGAAACTGTTAAAATGACTTCAATAATTCAGAAGATAAGATTTCACAAGAATAAAATCGTGAACTATGGTAAATTTTATGCGTGTCACTTATTGGTTTAGTCAACTAAAAAACTTTTTTTTTCAATTGTTTGCCTATGGTTACCCTTATGAAATTTCTCAAAAAACTTCAAATTTTTTTTGGCCCATTTTATGATGCAAAAATGTTCTACATATAAAATACCATTGTTTTCACATTTTCTGCTGCTGAAATCGCTTGTTCTGACTGAATAAATCAACTTGAAGTACAGAATGGGTATCACTGTAGGCCTAAATTCAACTTTTCCGGCAATGACAGCCATAGGTTCACGCACAGTGTCACTTTCCATACATTATAAAATCGGGACTCGGAGTTTCACTCGTTAGAAATATGAAACACGAGTCAAACAAAATTCACCCATATTCTTTCAGAACAGACTGAATGAATAATCTTCAATTCATTTTTAGTGTTCCATCTATTCAAAATATAGCTGTCACAGCCGACAGAAAATAATTTGTCAATTCCAATCGTTTGTTTTTCAGTACTTCTATAGGAAAGCAACTTCTGCGATTTGGAAGACTGCAGTATTTTCGATTATACCTCCATAGCAACTTCTGATCAGAAAGGCGGAGGTAAGTCAGTCTGAAAACTAATGATGCCTTCCAGAAGCTAATTTTGATTATTCCCTTTTGAAAATGGAAAGGCCTTCATTATATACGACTGAGCAAACCCCGAATAGAAATGACGCTTGAATATCAGTCAATACAGGCATCGAAGAAACTGATTTTAAGCCACTTGAAAGGTGTTTTCCTACACGAGAGGCCAGGCTTGGTGGGGTAATTTTGCTGCCGAGAGATATTCCTACAAACACAATGACGTGTATGTAGAGTACGGTGTGCGAGGTGATAAGGGTGGATTTGCTTCGGATACCCCCAAGCATAGTCCCATAATTGTGCAATGCTATGGGATGAGCTTTTACTAAAATTTTCCAGCTAAGTTTGTCAGTGGTCATTTAGAGTAAAAAGAGTACGTTTTGAACAAATTCAATTTTTAAATTCTTTGAGTTATTTGGGGCGCAGATTCTCGATGTGTGCTTATACCCAAATCACAGACAATAATGATTTGTACTTTTCAGTGGAGGGCTCGGCTGAACTATGTTTAGTCCTGCCAATACTTCACCCCCCCCCCCCCCCCACACACACATACATACGCACATATAAGCTATAGACTAGGGAGTGCATTTACGCAACAGCTTACGCGTTTATGTTTTATAATAGTACACATGAGCGTATTCTTGTATGGGCCCTGGGAATTACAGAAGTGATGTTAATTGGGGTGGACACGTTGTGCGTTACTGCTTTAATATGACCCAGGGCCCAAACAAAGCCTTGCGTGTTTCTTCTGTGAAGAGGCATCATAATTGTAAACAATAAGCTAAACTTCATTTTGTTATGTTTAATAGCCATTATTTAGGCGTGAATACTGTGTGGGTGTGACCTAAAATGCCAGTAAACAATTAGGTGGTGGCAAAATTCTGAGTCTTTGGAACTCTGAAATTGTTTTTTCCTAATAGGTGTTGTCCCTTCATCAGGGGGCCCTCGCATCTTCAGAATTGTCAATCTAAACGATATACGGGCGATTCTGTACTCCAGAGACATACGTAACGCGACTGAGAATAGATTGGATGTATGGACAAAAATATGGACAGGGGTAAAAAAATAAGTGCCAATTCGGTAAAATTTCACAAATTTTCGAAAATGCGCTTTTTTATTAACACGATTTTCTGTGGGTTAAAAGGATCTTTCTCTTTATTGAGATGCTCTGGATTTTGACCCAGAACATCGGCACTTTCTATTCACTCCTTTTGGGGATATTTGTGCTCAAATTTTGACCCCGGGTGATGATATTTTGTACCAAAATAAGTGCCAACATCAGTCAGTTGTTACTATTTATAGTACCTCAGAATGTTAAGACTCCATTCTGGACACCTGAACAGATCCCCCGCCAAAAAATCGTCTGCTCAGTCATTACGCTGGTTTATAGTGTAACATATCACAGCTGCTTTGTTTCTGTTGATTCTTTGTTATTAAAAACTAGCGTATTGTTCCATATACCCTCCATCTCCCTCATGTACTCGAAAATGTACATTATTATCTCCTCTACAAACAGAATGATGGAGGTCTACAGTTTAAAGTTTTCCAGTTATATGCTGCCACAAGAAATTGATTCGGGCTATAGCTCAGTAAGTTCAGGCGTTCGCTTTTTTGTATGAAAAGTGCGTGGTCGATGCGATGTGAGTTCAAAACCCATCTCTTCTTAATATTTTGCCCATTATCCTAACACATACATTTTTTCCTTTGTTCAGGTTGCATCGTCATTTATAGAACGTGTTTTCGCAAATTAGCTGGTCGAAAGGCTGGGATACTCCACAATCACATTTAAACAAAAATGTTGAAAAACAACCAATTGCCGCAAAAAACAGACCATTTCTTCTCAAGCCACATTGTCTAATTAGGTGCGCTATTACCTTGCAAACGTTAAGTCAAATAACGAGACGATAATCACTGTTTGATGATGCCTTTTGTCTGTTCAGCACCACTGTCTGCCAGATTTAATATTTCCTTGAAATGAAAGCTTGCGAATATTCTCTACTACACTTAATAAACAGCCCTTCTGACAAACTAAAAGTGTATGTGCAATGGCACTCTTTATTACCACCATCCCGCGTTGAGTCCTTGGGCAAGGCACTCAACTCAGATTATCCACCTGGGGGCACGATGACGCTGTGTACTAAGATGTACTTCACGTCGATGGGGCACATGTCTTCAACCAATCTAATCCTGCCTGTGCAGCAGTGAGGAGTTAAGATGTTTGGGAGCTGCCATCTGCTCGTCGTTGGTCGGTGGTTCTCTCTGGGTACTCCTGCTTCCTCCATCCATAAAACTGTCACCGTCACCATTTGACCTTGGCTGTCAAAGTGTCGTTAAACTCTAATAAATAAATAAATAATAAATTACCACCATAGGCAATTTCTTCTATGTTACGTCATTGGTGAGGCCCTAAATTTCATCTGTCCAGGTGGGAGCAGTTTGTGCATTGTGCAAATCCGTCCAACAGGTTAATGGTACACTACCCTTCAACCACTGCTAGAGCTGCATGAGCCGTTTCAGTAAGTTAGGAAGTAAGGTAGTAGATAGCTGCCGCAGGATGGTTCTCTCCATGCTATCCGTACTCTTTCATCCGACACAATACAAATCAGGTTGGTAAAAGAGTCACGATACTCCAATAATAAACAAACAAATGCTTTCCATGACTACAAACTTTAAATTTTCTGTGTATTTTGAGTTAAAAGATGTTTCTTTCACAGAATGACTGGTAAGGTGTCTCTACTTACAAGTTAGGCAACTTTTGGAGCTAACCTGGGGCGGCGGACTAGTGTCAATATTCCATGTGCTATAGTGTGTGTGTCAGTTTTTATGGATAGCATACCTTCAAAGCGTGTGTATGGAATAGTTTGTTTTGGAGGGAGCGTTGTATTTCAGTTTTACATTTTAGATCCCTCAATCTTCTTTTCGTCTTAATTTGCCACTCGAGGGTTTATCTGGAATATTTTTCGATATGCATGTATAGAGGCGGGAGTCACGGTGGGTATGGAAAGCGTTCACGTTACAACGATTAGTGTTTGACAGTTGATGTTTAGATTCCTACCTCCTGGTTTCTTACCTCTTCCTCTGTTTATCTCGGCTGAACATTAATTTAATGTATCATACTGGAGGTGAATGAATATTTTAGAGGGGAGCCGTTTGATCTGATATTTAGGTTCACATCCGACTTGTTTCATCATTTACTGGGCATTAGGTACCTAAACACGCTGGTCCTGGTTTTGCTCGGCTGTCGTTTAAGATTGTTTGCATCAAACAAGCGAATGGTAAAGTTCGTTCCATATTGTAGCCCTGGGAACGTTATGTACAGTTTAAGACGAGTCTCTCTTCAAACTACCCTGGTCCATCATCGCGAAGAATTGTTAGCCGAACGTTATGTACAGTTTAAGACGAGTCTCTCTTCAAACTACCCAGATCTATTATCGCGAAGAATTGTTAGCCGATTTGTGTGATTACTGGCCTTGGTATTGGGTAATTTTATGTGTTGATCAGTATTAATTCTGTGTCAGTATTAATTCAGGTAGGTCACACAGCGAAATTGGGATTCGTTGGAAAGTTCAAGCCTTTCATGTAACAGCCAAAGATCAAAACTATGGACTCTTCTATTATAAGTTGCGAACTTGTATACGCCAGTGTTCCAGTTAAGAATTCAACATTTATGATAATGTGAATGAGGTGTTCACTCACCACACAGAAACTGTTAAAATGACTTCAATAATTCAGAAGATAAGATTTCACAAGAATAAAATCGTGAACTATGGAAAATTTTATGCGTGTCACTTATTGGTTTAGTCAACTAAAAAACTTTTTTTTTTCAATTGTTTGCCTATGGTTACCCTTATGAAATTTCTCAAAAAACTTCAAATTTTTTTTTGGCCCATTTTATGATGCAAAAATGTTCTACATATAAAAATACCATTGTTTTCACATTTTCTGCTGCTGAAATCGCTTGTTCTGACTGAATAAATCAACTTGAAGTACAGAATGGGTATCACTGTAGTCCTAAATTCAACTTTTCCGGCAATGACAGCCATAGGTTCACGCACAGTGTCACTTTCCATACATTATAAAATCGGGACTCGGAGTTTCACTCGTTAGAAATATGAAACACGAGTCAAACAAAATTCACCCATATTCTTTCAGAACAGACTGAATGAATAATCTTCAATTCATTTTTAGTGTTCCATCTATTCAAAATATAGCTGTCACAGCCGACAGAAAATAATTTGTCAATTCCAATCGTTTGTTTTTCGGTACTTCTATAGGAAAGCAACTTCTGCGATTTGGAAGACTGCAGTATTTTCGATTATACCTCCATAGCAACTTCTGATCAGAAAGGCGGAGGTAAGTGAGTCTTAAAACTAATGATGCCTTCCAGAAGCTAATTTTGATTATTCCCTTTTGAGAATGGAAAGGCCTTCATTATATACGACTGAGCAAACCCCGAATAGAAATGACGCTTGAATATCAGTCAATACAGGCAACGAAGAAACTGATTTTAAGCGACTTGAAAGGTGTTTTCCTACAAGGGAGGCCAGGCTTGGTGGGGTAATTTTGCTGCCGAGAGATATTCCTACAAACACAATGACGTGTATGTAGATAACGGTATGCGAGGTGATAAGGGTGGATTTGCTTCGGATACCCCCAAGCATTTTCCCATAATTGTGCAATGCTATGGGATGAGCTTTTACTAAAATTTTCCAGCTAAGTTTGTCAGTGGTCATTTAGAGTAAAAAGAGTACGTTTTGAATAAATTCAATTTTTAAATTCTTTGAGTTATTTGGGGCGCAGATTTTCGATGTGTGCTTATACCCAAATCACAGACTATAATGATTTGTACTTTTCAGTGGAGGGCTCGGCTGAACTATGTTTAGTCCTGCCAATACTCCCCCCCCCCCCCACACACACACACACATACGCACACATACGCACATATAAGCTATAGACTAGGGAGTGCATTTACGCAACAGCTGACGCGTTTATGTTTTATAATAGTACACATGAGCGTATTCTTGTATGGGCCCTGGGAACTACAGAAGTGATGTTAATTGGGGTGGACACGTTGTGCGTTACTGCTTTAATATGACCCAGGGCCCAAACAAAGCCTTGCGTGTTTCTTCTCTGAAGAGGCATCATAATTGTAGACAATAAGCTAAACTTCATTTTGTTATGTTTAATAGCCATTATTTAGGCGTGAATACTGGGTGGGTGTGACCTAAAATGCCAGTAAACAATTAGGTGGTGGCTAAATTCTGAGTCTTTGGAACTCTGAAATTGGTTTTTCCTAATAGGTGTTGTCCCTTCATCAGGGGGTCCTCGCATCTTCAGAATTGTCAATCTAAACGATATACGGGCGATTCTGTACTCCAGAAACATACGTAACGCGACTGAGAATAGATTGGATGTATGGACAAAAATATGGACAGGGGTAAAAAATAAGTGCCAATTCGGTAAAATTTCACAAATTTTCGAAAATGCGCTTTTTTATTAACACGATTTTCTGTGGGTCAAAAGGATCTTTCTCTTTAGTGAGATGCTCTGGATTTTGACCCAGAACATCGGCATTTTGTATTCACTCCTTTTTGGGATATTTGTGCTCAAATTTTGACCCCAGGTGATGATATTTTGTACCAAAATAAGTGCCAACATCAGTCAGTTGTTACTATTTATAGTACCTCAGAATGTTAAGACTCCATTCTGGACACCTGAACAGATCCCCCGCCAAAAAATCGTCTGCTCAGTCATTACGCTGGTTTATAGTGTAACATATCACAGCTGCTTTGTTTCTGTTGATTCTTTGTTATTAAAAACTAGCGTATTGTTCCATATACCCCCCATCTCCCTCATGTACTCGAAAATGTACATTATTATCTCCTCTAGAAACAGAATGATGCAGGTCTAACTGTTTAAAGTTTTCCAGTTATATACTGCCACAAGAAATTGATTCGGGCTATAGCTCAGTAAGTTCTGGCGTTCGCTTTGTTGTATGAAAAGTGCGTGGTCGATGCGATGTGAGTTCAAAACCCATCTCTTCTTTATATTTTGCCCATTATCCTAACACATACATTTTTTCCTTTGTTCTGGTTGCATCGTCATTTATAGAACGTGTTTTCGCAAATTAGCTGGTCGAAAGGCTGGGATACTCCACAATCACATTTAAACAAATATGTTCAAAAACAACCAATTGCCGCAAAAAAGAGACCATTTCTCCTCAAGCCACATTGTCTAATTAGGTGCGCTATTACCTTGCAAACGATAAGTCAAATAACGAGACGATAATCACTGTTTGATGATGCCTTTTGTCTGTTCAGCACCACTGTCTGCCAGATTTAATATTTCCTTGAAATGAAAGCTTGCGAATATTCTCTACTACACTTAATAAACAGCCCTTCTGACAAACTAAAAGTGTATGTGCAATGGCACTCTTTATTACCACCATCCCGCGTTGAGTCCTTGGGCAAGGCACTCAACTCAGATTATACACCTGGGGGCACGATGACGCTGTGTACTAAGATGTACTTCACGTCGATGGGGCGCATGTCTTCAACCAATCTAATCCTGCCTGTGCCGCAGTGAGGAGTTAAGATGTTTGGGAGCTGGCATCTGCTCGCCGTTGGTCGGTGGTTCTCTCTGGGAACTCCTGCTTCCTCCATCCATAAAACTGTCACCGTCACCATTTGGCCTTGGCTGTCAAAGTGTCGTTAAACTCTAATAAGTAAATAAATAATAAATTACCACCATAGGCAATTTCTTCTATGTTATGTCATTGGTGAGGCCCTCAATTTCATCTGTCCAGGTGGGAGAAGTTTGTGCATTGCGCAAATCCGTCCAACAGGTTAATGGTACACTACCCTTCAACCACTGCTAGAGCTGCATGAGCCGTTTCAGTAAGTTAGGAAGTAAGGTAGTAGATAGCTGCCGAAGGATGGTTCTCTCCATGCTATCCGTACTCTTTCATCCGACACAATACAAATCAGGTTGGTAAAAGAGTCACGATACCCCAATAATAAACAAACAAATGCTTTCCATGACTACAAACTTTAAATTTCTTGTGTATTTTGAGTTAAAAGATGTTTCTTTCACAGAATGACTGGTAAGGTGTCTCTACTTACAAGTTTGGCAACTTTTGGAGCTAACCTGGGGCGGGGGACTAGTGTCAATATTCCATGTGCTATAGTGTGTGTGTCAGTTTTTATGGATAGCATGCCCTCAAAGCGTGTGTATGGAATAGTTTGTTTTGGAGGGAGCGTTGTATTTCAGTTTTACATTTTAGATCCCTCAATCTTCTTTTCGTCTTAATTTGCCACTCGAGGGTTTATCTGGAATATTTTTCGATATGCATGTATAGAGGCGGGAGTCACGGTGGGTATGGAAAGCGTTCACGTTACAACGATTAGTGTTTGACAGTTGATGTTTAGATTCCTACCTCCTGGTTTCCTACCTCTTCCTCTGTTTATCTCGGCTGAACATTAATTTAATGTATCATACTGGAGGTGAATGAATATTTTAGAGGGGAGCCGTTTGATCTGATATTTAGGTTCACATCCGACTTGTTTCATCATTTACTGGGCATTAGGTACCTAAACACGCTGGTCCTGGTTTTGCTCGGCTGTCGTTTAAGATAGTTTGCATCAAACAAGCGAATGGTAACGTTCGTTCCATATTGTAGCCCTGGGAACGTTATGTACAGTTTAAGACGAGTCTCTCTTCAAACTACCCAGATCTATTATCGCGAAGAATTGTTAGCCGATTTGTGTGATTACTGGCCTTGGTATTGGGTAATTTTATGTGTTGATCTGTATTAATTCTGTGTCAGTATTAATGCAGGTAGGTCACAGAGCGAAATTGGGATTCGTTGGAAAGTTCAAGCCTTTCATGTAACAGCCAAAGATCAAAACTATGGACTCTTCTGTTATAAGTTGCGAACTTGTATACGCCAGTGTTCCAGTTAAGAATTCAACATTTATGATAATGTGAATGAGGTGTTCACTCACCACACAGAAACTGTTAAAATGACTTCAATAATTCAGAAGATAAGATTTCACAAGAATAAAATCGTGAACTATGGAAAATTTTATGTGTGTCACATATTGGTTTAGTCAACTAAAAAACTTTTTTTTTTCAATTGTTTGCCTATGGTTACCCTTATGAAATTTCTCAAAAAACTTCAAATTTTTTTTGGCCCATTTTATGATGCAAAAATGTTCTACATATAAAAATACCATTGTTTTCACATTTTCTGCTGCTGAAATCGCTTGTTCTGACTGAATAAATCAACTTGAAGTACAGAATGGGTATCACTGTAGGCCTAAATTCAACTTTTCCGGCAATGACAGCCATAGGTTCACGCACAGTGTCACTTTCCATCATACATTATAAAATCGGGACTCGGAGTTTCACTCGTTAGAAATATGAAACACGAGTCAAACAAAATTCACCCATATTCTTTCAGAACAGACTGAATGAATAATCTTCAATTCATTTTTAGTGTTCCATCTATTCAAAATATAGCTGTCACAGCCGACTGAAAATAATTTGTCAATTCCAATCGTTTGTTTTTCAGTACTTCTATAGGAACGCAACTTCTGCGATTTGGAAGACTGCGGTATTTTCGATTATACCTCCATAGCAACTTCTGATCAGAAAGGCGGAGGTAAGTGAGTCTGAAAACTAATGATGCCTTCCAGAAGCTAATTTTGATTATTCCCTTTTCAAAATGGAAAGGCCTTCATTATATACGACTGAGCAAACCCCGAATAGAAATGACGCTTGAATATCAGTCAATACAGGCATCGAAGAAACTGATTTTAAGCCACTTGAAAGGTGTTTTCCTACACGGGAGGCCAGGCTTGGTGGGATAATTTTGCTGCCGAGAGATATTCCTACAAACACAATGACGTGCATGTAGATAACGGTGTGCGAGGTGATAAGGGTGGATTTGCTTCGGATACCCCCAAGCATAGTCCCATAATTGTGCAATGCTATGGGATGAGCTTTTACTAAAATTTTCCAGCTAAGTTTGTCAGTGGTCATTTAGAGTAAAAAGAGTACGTTTTGAACAAATTCAATTTTTAAATTCTTTTAGTTATTTGGGGCGCAGATTTTGGATGTGTGCTTATACCCAAATCACAGACTATAATGATTTGTACTTTTCAGGGGAGGGCTCGGCTGAACTATGTTTAGTCCTGCCAATACTTCCCTCCCCCCCCCCCCCCCACACACACACACATACGCACACATACGCACATATAAGCTATAGACTAGGGAGTGCATTTACGCAACAGCTGACGCGTTTATGTTTTATAATAGTACACATGAGCGTATTCTTGTATGGGCCCTGGGAACTACAGAAGTGATGTTAATTGGGGTGGACACGTTGTGCGTTACTGCTTTAATATGACCCAGGGCCCAAACAAAGCCTTGCGTGTTTTTTCTCTGAAGAGGCATCATAATTGTAAACAATTAGCTAAACTTCATTTTGTTATGTTTAATAGCCATTATTTAGGCGTGAATACTGGGTGGGTGTGGCCTAAAATGCCAGTAAACAATTAGGTGGTGGCTAAATTCTGAGTCTTTGGAACTCTGAAATTGGTTTTTCCTAATAGGTGTTGTCCCTTCATCAGGGGGCCCTCGCATCTTCAGAATTGTCAATCTAAACGATATACGGGCGATTCTGTACTCCAGAAACATACGTAACGCGACTGAGAATAGATTGGATGTATGGACAAAAATATGGACAGGGGTAAAAAATAAGTGCCAATTCGGTAAAATTTCACAAATTTTCGAAAATGCGCTTTTTTATTAACACGATTTTCTGTGGGTCAAAAGGATCTTTCTCTTTAGTGAGATGCTCTGGATTTTCACCCAGAACATCGGCACTTTCTATTCACTCCTTTTTGGGATATTTGTGCTCAAATTTTGACCCCGGGTGATGATATTTTGTACCAAAATAAGTGCCAACATCAGTCAGTTGTTACTATTTATAGTACCTCAGCATGTTAAGACTCCATTCTGGACACCTGAACAGATCCCCCGCCAAAAAATCGTCTGCTCAGTCATTACGCTGGTTTATAGTGTAACATATCACAGCTGCTTTGTTTCTGTTGATTCTTTGTTATTCAAAACTAACGTATTGTTCCATATACCCCCCATCTCCCTCATGTACTCGAAAATGTACATTATTATCTCCTCTAGAAACAGAATGATGGAGGTCTAACAGTTTAAAGTTTTCCAGTTATATACTGCCACAAGAAATTGATTCGGGCTACAGCTCAGTAAGTTCAGACGTTCGCTTTGTTGTATGAAAAGTGCGTGGTCGATGCGATGTGAGTTCAAAACCCATCTCTTCTTAATATTTTGCCTATTATCCTAACACATACATTTTTTCCTTTGTTCTGGTTGCATCATCATTTATAGAACGTGTTTTCGCAAATTAGCTGATCGAAAGGCTGGGATACTCCACAATCACATTTAAACAAAAATGTTGAAAAACAACCAATTGCCGCAAAAAACAGACCATTTCTCCTCAAGCCACATTGTCTAATTAGGTGCGCTATTACCTTGCAAACGTTCGGTCAAATAACGAGACGATAATCACTGTTTGATGATGCCTTTTGTCTGTTCAGCACCACTGTCTGCCAGATTTAATATTTCCTTGAAATGAAAGCTTGCGAATATTCTCTACCGCACTTAATAAACAGCCCTTCTGACAAACTAAAAGTGTATGTGCAATGGCACTCTTTATTACCACCATCCCGCGTTGAGTCCTTGGGCAAGGCACTCAACTCAGATTATCCACCTGGGGGCACGATGACGCTGTGTACTAAGATGTACTTCACGTCGATGGGGCGCATGTCTTCGACCAATCTAATCCTGCCTGTGCAGCAGTGAGGAGTTAAGATGTTTGGGAGCTGACATCTGCTCGTCGTTGGTCGGTGGTTCTCTCTGGGTACTCCTGCTTCCTCCATCCATAAAACTGTCACCGTCACCATTTGACCTTGGCTGTCAAAGTGTCGTTAAACTCTAATAAATAAATAAATAATAAATTACCACCATCGGCAATTTCTTCTATGTTATGTCATTGGTGAGGCCCTCAATTTCATCTGTCCAGGTGGGAGCAGTTTGTGCATTGTGAAAATCCGTCCAACAGGTTTATGGTACACTACCCTTCAACCACTGCTAGAGCTGCATGAGCCGTTTCAGTAAGTTAGGAAGTAAGGTAGTAGATAGCTGCCGCAGGATGGTTCTCTCCATGCTATCCGTACTCTTTCATCCGACACAATACAAATCAGGTTGGTAAAAGAGTCACGATACCCCAATAATAAACAAACAAATGCTTTCCATGACTACAAACTTTAAATTTTCTGTGTATTTTGAGTTAAAAGATGTTTCTTTCACAGAATGACTGGTAAGGTGTCTCTACTTACAGGTTAGGCAACTTTTGGAGCTAACCTGGGGCGGCGGACTAGTGTCAATATTCCATGTGCTATAGTGTGTGTGTCAGTTTTTATGGATAGCATACCTTCAAAGCGTGTGTATGGAATAGTTTGTTTTGGAGGGAGCGTTGTATTTCAGTTTTACATTTTAGATCCCTCAATCTTCTTTTCGTCTTAATTTGCCACTCGAGGGTTTATCGGGAATATTTTTCGATATGCATGTATAGAGGCGGGAGACACGGTGGGTATGGAAAGCGTTCACGTTACAACGATTAGTGTTTGACAGTTGATGTTAAGATTCCTACTCCTGGTTTCCTACCTCTTCCTCTGTTTATCTCGGCTGAACATTAATTTAATGTATCATACTGGAGGTGAATGAATATTTTAGAGGGGAGCCGTTTGATCTGATATTTAGGTTCACATCCGACTTGTTTCATCATTTACTGGGCATTAGGTACCTAAACACGCTGGTCCTGGTTTTGCTCGGCTGTCGTTTAAGATAGTTTGCATCAAACAAGCGAATGGTAACGTTCGTTCCATATTGTAGCCCTGGGAACGTTATGTACAGTTTAAGACGAGTCTCTCTTCAAACTACCCAGATCTATTATCGCGAAGAATTGTTAGCCGAACGTTATGTACAGTTTAAGACGAGTCTCTCTTCAAACTACCCAGATCTATTATCGCGAAGAATTGTTAGCCGATTTGTGTGATTACTGGCCTTGGTATTGGGTAATTTTATGTGTTGATCAGTATTAATTCTGTGTCAGTATTAATTCAGGTAGGTCACACAGCGAAATTGGGATTCGTTGGAAAGTTCAAGTCTTTCATCTAACAGCCAAAGATCAAAACTATGGACTCTTCTATTATAAGTTGCGAACTTGTATACGCCAGTGTTCCAGTTAAGAATTCAACATTTATGATAATGTGAATGAGGTGTTCACTCACCACACAGAAACTGTTAAAATGACTTCAATAATTCAGAAGATAAGATTTCACAAGAATGAAATCGTGAACTATGGAAAATTTTATGCGTGTCACTTATTGGTTTAGTCAACTAAAAAACTTTTTTTTTCAATTGTTTGCCTATGGTTACCCTTATAAAATTTCTCAAAAAACTTCAAATTTTTTTTGGCCCATTTTATGATGCAAAAATGTTCTACATATAAAAATACCATTGTTTTCACATTTTCTGCTGCTGAAATCGCTTGTTCTGACTGAATAAATCAACTTGAAGTACAGAATGGGTATCACTGTAGGCCTAAATTCAACTTTTCCGGCAATGACAGCCATAGGTTCACGCACAGTGTCACTTTCCATACATTATAAAATCGGGACTCGGAGTTTCACTCGTTAGAAATATGAAACACGAGTCAAACAAAATTCACCTATATTCTTTCAGAACAGACTGAATGAATAATCTTCAATTCATTTTTAGTGTTCCATCTATTCAAAATATAGCTGTCACAGCCGACAGAAAATAATTTGTCAATTCCAATCGTTTGTTTTTCAGTACTTCTATAGGAAAGCAACTTCTGCGATTTGGAAGACTGCAGTATTTTCGATTATACCTCCATAGCAACTTCTGATCAGAAAGGCGGGGGTAAGTGAGTCTCAAAACTAATGATGCCTTCCAGAAGCTAATTTTGATTATTCCCTTTTCAAAATGGAAAGGCCTTCATTATATACGACTGAGCAAACCCCGAATAGAAATGACGCTTGAATATCAGTCAATACAGGCATCGAAGAAACTGATTTTAAGCCACTTGAAAGGTGTTTTCCTACACGGGAGGCCAGGCTTGGTGGGATAATTTTGCTGCCGAGAGATATTCCTACAAACACAATGACGTGTATGTAGATAACGGTGTGCGAGGTGATAAGGGTGGATTTGCTTCGGATACCCCCAAGCATAGTCCCATAATTGTGCAATGCTATGGAATGAGCTTTTACTAAAATTTTCCAGCTAAGTTTGTCAGTGGTCATTTAGAGTAAAAAGAGTACGTTTTGAACAAATTCAATTTTTAAATTCTTTGAGTTATTTGGGGCGTAGATTTTCGATGTGTGCTTATACCCAAATCACAGACTATAATGATTTGTACTTTTCAGTGGAGGGCTCGGCTGAACTATGTTTAGTCCTGCCAATACTTCACCCCCCCCCCCCCACACACACACACATACGAACACATACGCACATATAAGCTATAGACTAGGGAGTGCATTTACGCAACAGCTGACGCGTTTATGTTTTATAATAGTACACATGAGCGTATTCTTGTATGGGCCCTGGGAACTACAGAAGTGATGTTAATTGGGGTGGACACGTTGTGCGTTACTGCTTTAATATGACCCAGGGCCCAAACAAAGCCTTACGTGTTTCTTCTCTGAAGAGGCATCATAATTGTAAACAATTAGCTAAACTTCATTTTGTTATGTTTAATAGCCATTATTTAGGCGTGAATACTGGGTGGGTGTGACCTAAAATGCCAGTAAACAATTAGGTGGTGGCTAAATTCTGAGTCTTTGGAACTCTGAAATTGGTTTTTCCAAATAGGTGTTGTCCCTTCATCAGGGGGCCCTCGCATCTTCAGAATTGTCAATCTAAACGATATACGGGCGATTCTGTACTCCAGAAACATACGTAACGCGACTGAGAATGGATTAGATGTATGGACAAAAATATGGACAGGGGTAAAAAATAAGTTCCAATTCGGTAAAATTTCACAAATTTTCGAAAATGCGCTTTTTTATTAACACGATTTTCTGTGGGTCAAAAGGATCTTTCTCTTTAGTGAGATGCTCTGGATTTTGACCCAGAACATCGGCACTTTCTATTCACTCCTTTTTGGGATATTTGTGCTCAAATTTTGACCCCGGGTGATGATATTTTGTACCAAAATAAGTGCTAACATCAGTCAGTTGTTACTATTTATAGTACCTCAGCATGTTAAGACTCCATTCTGGACACCTGAACAGATCCCACGCCAAAAAATCGTCTGCTCAGTCATTACGCTGGTTTATAGTGTAACATATCACAGCTGCTTTGTTTCTGTTGATTCTTTGTTATTCAAAACTAACGTATTGTTCCATATACCCCCATCTCCCTCATGTACTCGAAAATGTACATTATTATCTCCTCTAGAAACAGAATGATGGAGGTCTAACAGTTTAAAGTTTTCCAGTTATATACTGCCACAAGAAATTGATTCGGGCTATAGCTCAGTAAATTCAGGCGTTCGCTTTGTTGTATGAAAAGTGCGTGGTCGATGCGATGTGAGTTCAAAACCCATCTCTTCTTAATATTTTGCCCATTATCCTAACACATACATTTTTTCCTTTGTTCTGGTTGCATCGTCATTTATAGAACGTGTTTTCGCAAATTAGCTGATCGAAAGGCTGGGATACTCCACAATCACATTTAAACAAAAATGTTGAAAAACAACCAATTGCCGCAAAAAACAGACCATTTCTCCTCAAGCCACATTGTCTAATTAGGTGCGCTATTACCTTGCAAACGTTCGGTCAAATGACGAGACGATAATCACTGTTTGATGATGCCTTTTGTCTGTTCAGCACCACTGTCTGCCAGATTTAATATTTCCTTGAAATGAAAGTTTGCGAATATTCTCTACTGCACTTAATAAACAGCCCTTCTGACAAACTAAAAGTGTATGTGCAATGGCACTCTTTATTACCACCATCCCGCGTTGAGCCCTTGGGCAAGGCACTCAACTCAGATTATCCACCTGGGGGCACGATGACGCTGTGTACTAAGATGTACTTCACGTCGATGGGGCGCATGTCTTCAACCAATCTAATCCTGCCTGTGCAGCAGTGAGGAGTTAAGATGTTTGGGAGCTGACATCTGCTCGTCGTTGGTCGGTGGTTCTCTCTGGGTACTCCTGCTTCCTCCATCCATAAAACTGTCACCGTCACCATTTGACCTTGGCTGTCAAAGTGTCGTTAAACTCTAATAAATAAATAAATAATAAATTACCACCATCCGCAATTTCTTCTATGTTATGTCATTGGTGAGGCCCTCAATTTCATCTGTCCAGGTGGGAGCAGTTTGTGCATTGTGCAAATCCGTCCAACAGGTTTATGGTACACTACCCTTCAACCACTGCTAGAGCTGCTTGAGCCGTTTCAGTAAGTTAGGAAGTGAGGTAGTAGATAGCTGCCGCAGGATGGTTCTCTCCATGCTATCCGTACTCTTTCATCCGACACAATACAAATCAGGTTGGTAAAAGAGTCACGATACCCCAATAATAAACAAACAAATGCTTTCCATGACTACAAACTTTAAATTTTCTGTGTATTTTGAGTTAAAAGATGTTTCTTTCACAGAATGACTGGTAAGGTGTCTCTACTTACAAGTTAGGCAACTTTTGGAGCTAACCTGGGGCGGCGGACTAGTGTCAATATTCCATGTGCTATAGTGTGTGTGTCAGTATTTATGGATAGCATACCTTCAAAGCGTGTGTATGGAATAGTTTGTTTTGGAGGGAGCGTTGTATTTCAGTTTTACATTTTAGATCCCTCAATCTTCTTTTCGTCTTAATTTGCCACTCGAGGGTTTATCTGGAATATTTTTCGATATGCATGTATAGAGGCGGGAGTCACGGTGGGTATGGAAAGCGTTCAGGTTACAACGATTAGTGTTTGACAGTTGATGTTAAGATTCCTACTCCTGGTTTCCTACCTCTTCCTCTGTTTATCTCGGCTGAACATTAATTTAATGTATCATACTGGAGGTGAATGAATATTTTAGAGGGGAGCCGTTTGATCTGATATTTAGGTTCACATCCGACTTGTTTCATCATTTACTGGGCATTAGGTACCTAAACACGCTGGTCCTGGTTTTGCTCGGCTGTCGTTTAAGATAGTTTGCATCAAACAAGCGAATGGTAACGTTCGTTCCATATTGTACCCCTGGGAACGTTATGTACAGTTTAAGACGAGTCTCTCTTCAAACTACCCAGATCTATTATCGCGAAGAATTGTTAGCCGAACGTTATATACAGTTTAAGACGAGTCTCTCTTCAAACTACTCAGATCTATTATCGCGAAGAATTGTTAGCCGATTTGTGTGATTACTGGCCTTGGTATTGGGTAATTTTATGTGTTGATCAGTATTAATTCTGTGTCAGTATTAATTCAGGTAGGTCACACAGCGAAATTGGGATTCGTTGGAAAGTTCAAGTCTTTCGTCTAACAGCCAAAGATCAAAACTATGGACTCTTCTATTATAAGTTGCGAAGTTGTATACGCCAGTGTTCCAGTTAAGAATTCAACATTTATGATAATGTGAATGAGGTGTTCACTCACCACACAGAAACTGTTAAAATGACTTCAATAATTCAGAAGATAAGATTTCACAAGAATAAAATCGTGAACTATGGAAAATTTTATGCGTGTCACTTATTGGTTTAGTCAACTAAAAAACTTTTTTTTTTCAATTGTTTGCCTATGGTTACCCTTATAAAATTTCTCAAAAAACTTCAAATTTTTTTGGGCCCATTTTATGATGCAAAAATGTTCTACATATAAAAATACCATTGTTTTCACATTTTCTGCTACTGAAATCGCTTGTTCTGACTGAATAAATCAACTTGAAGTACAGAATGGGTATCACTGCAGGCCTAAATTCAACTTTTCCGGCAATGACAGCCACAGGTTCACGCACAGTGTCACTTTCCATACATTATAAAATCGGGACTCGGAGTTTCACTCGTTAGAAATATGAAACACGAGTCAAACAAAATTCACCTATATTCTTTCAGAACAGACTGAATGAATAATCTTCAATTCATTTTTAGTGTTCCATCTATTCAAAATATAGCTGTCACAGCCGACAGAAAATAATTTGTCAATTCCAATCGTTTGTTTTTCAGTACTTCTATAGGAAAGCAACTTTTGCGATTTGGAAGACTGCAGTATTTTCGATTATACCTCCATAGCAACTTCTGATCAGAAAGGCGGGGGTAAGTGAGTCTGAAAACTAATGCTGCCTTCCAGAAGCTAATTTTGATTATTCCCTTTTCAAAATGGAAAGGCCTTCATTATATACGACTGAGCAAACCCCGAATAGAAATGACGCTTGAATATCAGTCAATACAGGCATCGAAGAAACTGATTTTAAGCCACTTGAAAGGTGTTTTCCTACACGGGAGGCCAGGCTTGATGGGGTAATTTTGCTGCCGAGAGATATTCCTACAAACACAATGACGTGTATGTAGATAACGGTGTGCGAGGTGATAAGGGTGGATTTGCTTCGGATACCCCCAAGCATAGTCCCATAATTGTGCAATGCTATGGGATGAGCTTTTACTAAAATTTTCCAGCTAAGTTTGTCAGTGGTCATTTAGAGTAAAAAGAGTACGTTTTGAACAAATTCAATTTTTAAATTCTTTGAGTTATTTGGGGCGCAGATTTTCGATGTGTGTTTATACCCAAATCACAGACTATCATGATTTGTACTTTTCAGTGGAGGGCTCGGCTGAACTATGTTTAGTCCTGCCAATACTTCACCACCCCCCCCCCCCCCCACACACACACACACACATACGCACACATACGCACATATAAGCTATAGACTAGGGAGTGCATTTACGCAACAGCTGACGCGTTTATGTTTTATAATAGTACACATGAGCGTATTCTTGTATGGGCCCTGGGAACTACAGAAGTGATGTTAATTGGGGTGGACACGTTGTGCGTTACTGCTTTAATATGACCCAGGGCCCAAACAAAACCTTGCGTGTTTCTTCTCTGAAGAGGCATCATAATTGTAAACAATTAGCTAAACTTCATTTTGTTATGTTTAATAGCCATTATTTAGGCGTGAATACTGGGTGGGTGTGACCTAACATGCCAGTAAACAATTAGGTGGTGGCTAAATTCTGAGTCTTTGGAACTCTGAAATTGGTTTTTCCAAATAGGTGTTGTCCCTTCATCAGGGGGCCCTCGCATCTTCAGAATTGCCAATCTAAACGATATACGGGCGATTCTGTACTCCAGAAACATACGTAACGCGACTGAGAATGGATTGGATGTATGGACAAAAATATGGACAGGGGTAAAAAATAAGTGCCAATTCGGTAAAATTTCACAAATTTTCGAAAATGCGCTTTTTCATTAACACGATTTTCTGTGGGTCAAAAGGATCTTTCTCTTTAGTGAGATGCTCTGGATTTTCACCCAGAACATCGGCACTTTCTATTCACTCCTTTTTGGGATATTTGTGCTCAAATTTTGACCCCGGGTGATGATATTTTGTACCAAAATAAGTGCCAACATCAGTCAGTTGTTACTATTTATAGTACCTCAGCATGTTAAGACTCCATTCTGGACACCTGAACAGATCCCCCGCCAAAAAATCGTCTGCTCAGTCATTACGCTGGTTTATAGTGTAACATATCACAGCTGCTTTGTTTCTGTTGATTCTTTGTTATTCAAAACTAACGTATTGTTCCATATACCCCCCATCTCCCTCATGTACTCGAAAATGTACATTATTATCTCCTCCAGAAACAGAATGATGGAGGTCTAACAGTTTAAAGTTTTCCAGTTATATACTGCCACAAGAAATTGATTCGGGCTATAGCTCAGTAAGTTCAGGCGTTCGCTTTGTTGTATGAAAAGTGCGTGGTCGATGCGATGTGAGTTCAAAACCCATCTCTTCTTAATATTTTGCCCATTATCCTAACACATACATTTGTTCCTTTGTTCTGGTTGCATCGTCATTTATAGAACGTGTTTTCGCAAATTAGCTGATCGAAAGGCTGGGATACTCCACAATCACATTTAAACAAAAATGTTAAAAAACAACCAATTGCCGCAAAAAACAGACCATTTCTCCTCAAGCCACATTGTCTAATTAGGTGCGCTGTTACCTTGCAAACGTTCGGTCAAATAACGAGACGATAATCACTGTTTGATGATGCCTTTTGTCTGTTCAGCACCACTGTCTGCCAGATTTAATATTTCCTTGAAATGAAAGTTTGCGAATATTCTCTACTGCACTTAATAAACAGCCCTTCTGACAAACTAAAAGTGTATGTGCAATGGCACTCTTTATTACCACCATCCCGCGTTGAGTCCTTGGGCAAGGCACTCAACTCAGATTATCCACCTGGGGGCACGATGACGCTGTGTACTAAGATGTACTTCACGTCGATGGGGCGCATGTCTTCAACCAATCTAATCCTGCCTGTGCAGCAGTGAGGAGTTAGGATGTTTGGGAGCTGACATCTGCTCGTCGTTGGTCGGTGGTTCTCTCTGGGTACTCCTGCTTCCTCCATCCATAAAACTGTCACCGTCACCATTTGACCTTGGCTGTCAAAGTGTCGTTAAACTCTAATCAATAAATAAATAATAAATTACCACCATCGGCAATTTCTTCTATGTTATGTCATTGGTGAGGCCCTCAATTTCATCTGTCCAGGTGGGAGCAGTTTGTGCATTGTGCAAATCCGTCCAACAGGTTTATGGTACACTACCCTTCAACCACTGCTAGAGCTGCATGAGCCGTTTCAGTAAGTTAGGAAGTAAGGTAGTAGATAGCTGCCGCAGGATGGTTCTCTCCATGCTATCCGTACTCTTTCATCCAACACAATACAAATCAGGTTGGTAAAAGAGTCACGATACCCCAATAATAAACAAACAAATGCTTTCCATGACTACAAACTTTAAATTTTCTGTGTATTTTGAGTTAAAAGATGTTTCTTTCACAGAATGACTGGTAAGGTGTCTCTACTTACAAGTTAGGCAACTTTTGGAGCTAACCTGGGGCGGCGGACTAGTGTCAATATTCCATGTGCTATAGTGTGTGTGTCAGTTTTTATGGATAGCATACCTTCAAAGCGTGTGTATGGAATAGTTTGTTTTGGAGGGAGCGTTGTATTTCAGTTTTACATTTTAGATCCCTCAATCTTCTTTTCGTCTTAATTTGCCACTCGAGGGTTTATCTGGAATATTTTTCGATATGCATGTATAGAGGCGGGAGTCACGGTGGGTATGGAAAGCGTTCAGGTTACAACGATTAGTGTTTGACAGTTGATGTTAAGATTCCTACTCCTGGTTTCCTACCTCTTCCTCTGTTTATCTCGGCTGAACATTAATTTAATGTATCATACTGGAGGTGAATGAATATTTTAGAGGGGAGCCGTTTGATCTGATATTTAGGTTCACATCCGACTTGTTTCATCATTTACTGGGCATTAGGTACCTAAACACGCTGGTCCTGGTTTTGCTCGGCTGTCGTTTAAGATAGTTTGCATCAAACAAGCGAATGGTAACGTTCGTTCCATATTGTAGCCCTGGGAACGTTATGTACAGTTTAAGACGAGTCTCTCTTCAAACTACCCAGATCTATTATCGCGAAGAATTGTTAGCCGAACGTTATGTACAGTTTAAAACGAGTCTCTCTTCAAACTACCCAGATCTATTATCGCGAAGAATTGTTAGCCGATTTGTGTGATTACTGGCCTTGGTATTGGGTAATTTTATGTGTTGATCAGTATTAATTCTGTGTCAGTATTAATTCAGGTAGGTCACACAGCGAAATTGGGATTCGTTGGAAAGTTCAAGTCTTTCATCTAACAGCCAAAGATCAAAACTATGGACTCTTCTATTATAAGTTGCGAAGTTGTATACGCCAGTGTTCCAGTTAAGAATTCAACATTTATGATAATGTGAATGAGGTGTTCACTCACCACACAGAAACTGTTAAAATGACTTCAATAATTCAGAAGATAAGATTTCACAAGAATAAAATCGTGAACTATGGAAAATTTTATGCGTGTCACTTATTGGTTTAGTCAACTAAAAAACTTTTTTTTTCAATTGTTTGCCTATGGTTACCCTTATAAAATTTCTCAAAAAACTTCAAATTTTTTTTGGCCCATTTTATGATGCAAAAATGTTCTACATATAAAAATACCATTGTTTTCACATTTTCTGCTGCTGAAATCGCTTGTTCTGACTGAATAAATCAACTTGAAGTACAGAATGGGTATCACTGTAGGCCTAAATTCAACTTTTCCGACAATGACAGCCACAGGTTCACGCACAGTGTCACTTTCCATACATTATAAAATCGGGACTCGGAGTTTCACTCGTTAGAAATATGAAACACGAGTCAAACAAAATTCACCTATATTCTTTCAGAACAGACTGAATGAATAATCTTCAATTCATTTTTAGTGTTCCATCTATTCAAAATATAGCTGTCACAGCCGACAGAAAATAATTTGTCAATTCCAATCGTTTGTTTTTCAGTACTTCTATAGGAAAGCAACTTCTGCGATTTGGAAGACTGCAGTATTTTCGATTATACCTCCATAGCAACTTCTGATCAGAAAGGCGGAGGTAAGTGAGTCTGAAAACTAATGATGCCTTCCAGAAGCTAATTTTGATTATTCCCTTTTGAAAATGGAAAGGCCTTCATTATATACGACTGAGCAAACCCCGAATAGAAATGACGCTTGAATATCAGTCAATACAGGCATCGAAGAAACTGATTTTAAGCCACTTGAAAGGTGTTTTCCTACACGGGAGGCCAGGCTTGGTGGGGTAATTTTGCTGCCGAGAGATATTCCTACAAACACAATGACGTGTATGTAGATAACGGTGTGCGAGGTGATAAGGGTGGATTTGCTTCGGATACCCCCAAGCATAGTCCCATAATTGTGCAATGCTATGGGATGAGCTTTTACTAAAATTTTCCAGCTAAGTTTGTCAGTGGTCATTTAGAGTAAAAAGAGTACGTTTTGAACAAATTCAATTTTTAAATTCTTTGAGTTATTTGGGGCGCAGATTTTCGATGTGTGTTTATACCCAAATCACAGACTATAATGATTTGCACTTTTCAGTGGAGGGCTCGGCTGAACTATGTTTAGTCCTGCTAATACTTCACCACCCCCCCCCCCCCCCCACACACACACATACGCACATATAAGCTATAGACTAGGGAGTGCATTTACGCAACAGCTGACGCGTTTATGTTTTATAATAGTACACATGAGCGTATTCTTGTATGGGCCCTGGGAACTACAGAAGTGATGTTAATTGGGGTGGACACGTTGTGCGTTACGGCTTTAATATGACCCAGGGCCCAAACAAAGCCTTGCGTGTTTCTTCTCTGAAGAGGCATCATAATTGTAAACAATAAGCTAAACTTCATTTTGTTATGTTTAATAGCCATTATTTAGGCGTGAATACTGGGTGGGTGTGACCTAAAATGCCAGTAAACAATTAGGTGGTGGCTAAATTCTGAGTCTTTGGAACTCTGAAATTGTTTTTTTCCTAATAGGTGTTGTCCCTTCATCAGGGGGCCCTCGCATCTTCAGAATTGTCAATCTAAACGATATACGTGCGATTCTGTACTCCAGAAACATACGTAACGCGACTGAGAATAGATTGGATGTATGGACAAAAATATGGACAGGGGTAAAAAATAAGTGCCAATTCGGTGAAATTTCACAAATTTTCGAAAATGCGCTTTTTTATTAACACGATTTTCTGTGGGTCAAAAGGATCTTTCTCTTTAGTGAGATGCTCTGGATTTTCACCCAGAACATCGGCACTTTCTATTCACTCCTTTTTGGGATATTTGTGCTCAAATTTTGACCCCGGGTGATGATATTTTGTACCAAAATAAGTGCCAACATCAGTCAGTTGTTACTATTCAAAGTACCTCAGCATGTTAAGACTCCATCCTGGACACCTGAACAGATCCCCCGCCAAAAAATCGTCTGCTCAGTCATTACGCTGGTTTATAGTGTAACATATCACAGCTGCTTTGTTTCTGTTGATTCTTTGTTATTCAAAACTAACGTATTGTTCCATATACCCCCATCTCCCTCATGTACTCGAAAATGTACATTATTATCTCCTCTAGAAACAGAATGATGGAGGTCTAACAGTTTAAAGTTTTCCAGTTATATACTGCCACAAGAAATTGATTCGGGCTACAGCTCAGTAAGTTCAGGCGTTCGCTTTGTTGTATGAAAAGTGCGTGGTCGATGCGATGTGAGTTCAAAACCCATCTCTTCTTAATATTTTGCCTATTATCCTAACACATACATTTTTTCCTTTGTTCTGGTTGCATCATCATTTATAGAACGTGTTTTCGCAAATTAGCTGATCGAAAGGCTGGGATACTCCACAATCACATTTAAACAAAAATGTTGAAAAACAACCAATTGCCGCAAAAAACAGACCATTTCTCCTCAAGCCACATTGTCTAATTAGGTGCGCTATTACCTTGCAAACGTTCGGTCAAATAACGAGACGATAATCACTGTTTGATGATGCCTTTTGTCTGTTCAGCACCACTGTCTGCCAGATTTAATATTTCCTTGAAATGAAAGCTTGCGAATATTCTCTACTGCACTTAATAAACAGCCCTTCTGACAAACTAAAAGTGTATGTGCAATGGCACTCTTTATTACCACCATCCCGCGTTGAGTCCTTGGGCAAGGCACTCAACTCAGATTATCCACCTGGGGGCACGATGACGCTGTGTACTAAGATGTACTTCACGTCGATGGGGCGCATGTCTTCGACCAATCTAATCCTGCCTGTGCAGCAGTGAGGAGTTAAGATGTTTGGGAGCTGACATCTGCTCGTCGTTGGTCGGTGGTTCTCTCTGGGTACTCCTGCTTCCTCCATCCATAAAACTGTCACCGTCACCATTTGACCTTGGCTGTCAAAGTGTCGTTAAACTCTAATAAATAAATAAATAATAAATTACCACCATCGGCAATTTCTTCTATGTTATGTCATTGGTGAGGCCCTCAATTTCATCTGTCCAGGTGGGAGCAGTTTGTGCATTGTGCAAATCCGTCCAACAGGTTTATGGTACACTACCCTTCAACCACTGCTAGAGCTGCATGAGCCGTTTCAGTAAGTTAGGAAGTAAGGTAGTAGATAGCTGCCGCAAGATGGTTCTCTCCATGCTATCCGTACTCTTTCATCCGACACAATACAAATCAGGTTGGTAAAAGAGTCACGATACCCCAATAATAAACAAACAAATGCTTTCCATGACTACAAACTTTAAATTTTCTGTGTATTTTGAGTTAAAAGATGTTTCTTTCACAGAATGACTGGTAAGGTGTCTCTACTTACAGGTTAGGCAACTTTTGGAGCTAACCTGGGGCGGCGGACTAGTGTCAATATTCCATGTGCTATAGTGTGTGTGTCAGTTTTTATGGATAGCATACCTTCAAAGCGTGTGTATGGAATAGTTTGTTTTGGAGGGAGCGTTGTATTTCAGTTTTACATTTTAGATCCCTCAATCTTCTTTTCGTCTTAATTTGCCACTCGAGGGTTTATCGGGAATATTTTTCGATATGCATGTATAGAGGCGGGAGACACGGTGGGTATGGAAAGCGTTCACGTTACAACGATTAGTGTTTGACAGTTGATGTTAAGATTCCTACTCCTGGTTTCCTACCTCTTCCTCTGTTTATCTCGGCTGAACATTAATTTAATGTATCATACTGGAGGTGAATGAATATTTTAGAGGGGAGCCGTTTGATCTGATATTTAGGTTCACATCCGACTTGTTTCATCATTTACTGGGCATTAGGTACCTAAACACGCTGGTCCTGGTTTTGCTCGGCTGTCGTTTAAAATAGTTTGCATCAAACAAGCGAATGGTAACGTTCGTTCCATATTGTAGCCCTGGGAACGTTATGTACAGTTTAAGACGAGTCTCTCTTCAAACTACCCAGATCTATTATCGCGAAGAATTGTTAGCCGAACGTTATGTACAGTTTAAGACGAGTCTCTCTTCAAACTACCCAGATCTATTATCGCGAAGAATTGTTAGCCGATTTGTGTGATTACTGGCCTTGGTATTGGTTAATTTTATGTGTTGATCAGTATTAATTCTGTGTCAGTATTAATTCAGGTAGGTCACACAGCGAAATTGGGATTCGTTGGAAAGTTCAAGTCTTTCATCTAACAGCCAAAGATCAAAACTATGGACTCTTCTATTATAAGTTGCGAACTTGTATACGCCAGTGTTCCAGTTAAGAATTCAACATTTATGATAATGTGAATGAGGTGTTCACTCACCACACAGAAACTGTTAAAATGACTTCAATAATTCAGAAGATAAGATTTCACAAGAATGAAATCGTGAACTATGGAAAATTTTATGCGTGTCACTTATTGGTTTAGTCAACTAAAAAACTTTTTTTTTCAATTGTTTGCCTATGGTTACCCTTATAAAATTTCTCAAAAAACTTCAAATTTTTTTTGGCCCATTTTATGATGCAAAAATGTTCTACATATAAAAATACCATTGTTTTCACATTTTCTGCTGCTGAAATCGCTTGTTCTGACTGAATAAATCAACTTGAAGTACAGAATGGGTATCACTGTAGGCCTAAATTCAACGTTTCCGGCAATGACAGCCATAGGTTCACGCACAGTGTCACTTTCCATACATTATAAAATCGGGACTCGGAGTTTCACTCGTTAGAAATATGAAACACGAGTCAAACAAAATTCACCTATATTCTTTCAGAACAGACTGAATGAATAATCTTCAATTCATTTTTAGTGTTCCATCTATTCAAAATATAGCTGTCACAGCCGACAGAAAATAATTTGTCAATTCCAATCGTTTGTTTTTCAGTACTTCTATAGGAAAGCAACTTCTGCGATTTGGAAGACTGCAGTATTTTCGATTATACCTCCATAGCAACTTCTGATCAGAAAGGCGGGGGTAAGTGAGTCTGAAAACTAATGATGCCTTCCAGAAGCTAATTTTGATTATTCCCTTTTCAAAATGGAAAGGCCTTCATTATATACGACTGAGCAAACCCCGAATAGAAATGACGCTTGAATATCAGTCAATACAGGCATCGAAGAAACTGATTTTAAGCCACTTGAAAGGTGTTTTCCTACACGGGAGGCCAGGCTTGGTGGGATAATTTTGCTGCCGAGAGATATTCCTACAAACACAATGACGTGTATGTAGATAACGGTGTGCGAGGTGATAAGGGTGGATTTGCTTCGGATACCCCCAAGCATAGTCCCATAATTGTGCAATGCTATGGAATGAGCTTTTACTAAAATTTTCCAGCTAAGTTTGTCAGTGGTCATTTAGAGTAAAAAGAGTACGTTTTGAACAAATTCAATTTTTAAATTCTTTGAGTTATTTGGGGCGTAGATTTTCGATGTGTGCTTATACCCAAATCACAGACTATAATGATTTGTACTTTTCAGTGGAGGGCTCGGCTGAACTATGTTTAGTCCTGCCAATACTTCACCCCCCCCCCCCCCCCACACACACACATACGAACACATACGCACATATAAGCTATAGACTAGGGAGTGCATTTACGCAACAGCTGACGCGTTTATGTTTTATAATAGTACACATGAGCGTATTCTTGTATGGGCCCTGGGAACTACAGAAGTGATGTTAATTGGGGTGGACACGTTGTGCGTTACTGCTTTAATATGACCCAGGGCCCAAACAAAGCCTTACGTGTTTCTTCTCTGAAGAGGCATCATAATTGTAAACAATTAGCTAAACTTCATTTTGTTATGTTTAATAGCCATTATTTAGGCGTGAATACTGGGTGGGTGTGACCTAAAATGCCAGTAAACAATTAGGTGGTTGCTAAATTCTGAGTCTTTGGAACTCTGAAATTGGTTTTTCCAAATAGGTGTTGTCCCTTCATCAGGGGGCCCTCGCATCTTCAGAATTGTCAATCTAAACGATATACGGGCGATTCTGTACTCCAGAAACATGCGTAACGCGACTGAGAATGGATTGGATGTATGGACAAAAATATGGACAGGGGTAAAAAATAAGTACCAATTCGGTAAAATTTCACAAATTTTCGAAAATGCGCTTTTTTATTAACACGATTTTCTGTGGGTCAAAAGGATCTTTCTCTTTAGTGAGATGCTCTGGATTTTGACCCAGAACATCGGCACTTTCTATTCACTCCTTTTTGGGATATTTGTGCTCAAATTTTGACCCCGGGTGATGATATTTTGTACCAAAATAAGTGCTAACATCAGTCAGTTGTTACTATTTATAGTACCTCAGCATGTTAAGACTCCATTCTGGACACCTGAACAGATCCCCCGCCAAAAAATCGTCTGCTCAGTCATTACGCTGGTTTATAGTGTAACATATCACAGCTGCTTTGTTTCTGTTGATTCTTTGTTATTCAAAACTAACGTATTGTTCCATATACCCCCATCTCCCTCATGTACTCGAAAATGTACATTATTATCTCCTCTAGAAACAGAATGATGGAGGTCTAACAGTTTAAAGTTTTCCAGTTATATACTGCCACAAGAAATTGATTCGGGCTATAGCTCAGTAAATTCAGGCGTTCGCTTTGTTGTATGAAAAGTGCGTGGTCGATGCGATGTGAGTTCAAAACCCATCTCTTCTTAATATTTTGCCCATTATCCTAACACATACATTTTTTCCTTTGTTCTGGTTGCATCGTCATTTATAGAACGTGTTTTCGCAAATTAGCTGATCGAAAGGCTGGGATACTCCACAATCACATTTAAACAAAAATGTTGAAAAACAACCAATTGCCGCAAAAAACAGACCATTTCTCCTCAAGCCACATTGTCTAATTAGGTGCGCTATTACCTTGCAAACGTTCGGTCAAATGACGAGACGATAATCACTGTTTGATGATGCCTTTTGTCTGTTCAGCACCACTGTCTGCCAGATTTAATATTTCCTTGAAATGAAAGTTTGCGAATATTCTCTACTGCACTTAATAAACAGCCCTTCTGACAAACTAAAAGTGTATGTGCAATGGCACTCTTTATTACCACCATCCCGCGTTGAGCCCTTGGGCAAGGCACTCAACTCAGATTATCCACCTGGGGGCACGATGACGCTGTGTACTAAGATGTACTTCACGTCGATGGGGCGCATGTCTTCAACCAATCTAATCCTGCCTGTGCAGCAGTGAGGAGTTAAGATGTTTGGGAGCTGACATCTGCTCGTCGTTGGTCGGTGGTTCTCTCTGGGTACTCCTGCTTCCTCCATCCATAAAACTGTCACCGTCACCATTTGACCTTGGCTGTCAAAGTGTCGTTAAACTCTAATAAATAAATAAATAATAAATTACCACCATCCGCAATTTCTTCTATGTTATGTCATTGGTGAGGCCCTCAATTTCATCTGTCCAGGTGGGAGCAGTTTGTGCATTGTGCAAATCCGTCCAACAGGTTTATGGTACACTACCCTTCAACCACTGCTAGAGCTGCTTGAGCCGTTTCAGTAAGTTAGGAAGTAAGGTAGTAGATAGCTGCCGCAGGATGGTTCTCTCCATGCTATCCGTACTCTTTCATCCGACACAATACAAATCAGGTTGGTAAAAGAGTCACGATACCCCAATAATAAACAAACAAATGCTTTCCATGACTACAAACTTTAAATTTTCTGTGTATTTTGAGTTAAAAGATGTTTCTTTCACAGAATGACTGGTAAGGTGTCTCTACTTACAAGTTAGGCAACTTTTGGAGCTAACCTGGGGCGGCGGACTAGTGTCAATATTCCATGTGCTATAGTGTGTGTGTCAGTATTTATGGATAGCATACCTTCAAAGCGTGTGTATGGAATAGTTTGTTTTGGAGGGAGCGTTGTATTTCAGTTTTACATTTTAGATCCCTCAATCTTCTTTTCGTCTTAATTTGCCACTCGAGGGTTTATCTGGAATATTTTTCGATATGCATGTATAGAGGCGGGAGTCACGGTGGGTATGGAAAGCGTTCAGGTTACAACGATTAGTGTTTGACAGTTGATGTTAAGATTCCTACTCCTGGTTTCCTACCTCTTCCTCTGTTTATCTCGGCTGAACATTAATTTAATGTATCATACTGGAGGTGAATGAATATTTTAGAGGGGAGCCGTTTGATCTGATATTTAGGTTCACATCCGACTTGTTTCATCATTTACTGGGCATTAGGTACCTAAACACGCTGGTCCTGGTTTTGCTCGGCTGTCGTTTAAGATAGTTTGCATCAAACAAGCGAATGGTAACGTTCGTTCCATATTGTAGCCCTGGGAACGTTATGTACAGTTTAAGACGAGTCTCTCTTCAAACTACCCAGATCTATTATCGCGAAGAATTGTTAGCCGAATGTTATATACAGTTTAAGACGAGTCTCTCTTCAAACTACCCAGATCTATTATCGCGAAGAATTGTTAGCCGATTTGTGTGATTACTGGCCTTGGTATTGGGTAATTTTATGTGTTGATCAGTATTAATTCTGTGTCAGTATTAATTCAGGTAGGTCACACAGCGAAATTGGGATTCGTTGGAAAGTTCAAGTCTTTCGTCTAACAGCCAAAGATCAAAACTATGGACTCTTCTATTATAAGTTGCGAAGTTGTATACGCCAGTGTTCCAGTTAAGAATTCAACATTTATGATAATGTGAATGAGGTGTTCACTCACCACACAGAAACTGTTAAAATGACTTCAATAATTCAGAAGATAAGATTTCACAAGAATAAAATCGTGAACTATGGAAAATTTTATGCGTGTCACTTATTGGTTTAGTCAACTAAAAAACTTTTTTTTTCAATTGTTTGCCTATGGTTACCCTTATAAAATTTCTCAAAAAACTTCAAATTTTTTTTGGCCCATTTTATGATGCAAAAATGTTCTACATATAAAAATACCATTGTTTTCACATTTTCTGCTACTGAAATCGCTTGTTCTGACTGAATAAATCAACTTGAAGTACAGAATGGGTATCACTGTAGGCCTAAATTCAACTTTTCCGGCAATGACAGCCACAGGTTCACGCACAGTGTCACTTTCCATACATTATAAACTCGGGACTCGGAGTTTCACTCGTTAGAAATATGAAACACGAGTCAAACAAAATTCACCTATATTCTTTCAGAACAGACTGAATGAATAATCTTCAATTCATTTTTAGTGTTCCATCTATTCAAAATATAGCTGTCACAGCCGACAGAAAATAATTTGTCAATTCCAATCGTTTGTTTTTCAGTACTTCTATAGGAAAGCAACTTCTGCGATTTGGAAGACTGCAGTATTTTCGATTATACCTCCATAGCAACTTCTGATCAGAAAGGCGGGGGTAAGTGAGTCTGAAAACTAATGATGCCTTCCAGAAGCTAATTTTGATTATTCCCTTTTCAAAATGGAAAGGCCTTCATTATATACGACTGAGCAAACCCCGAATAGAAATGACGCTTGAATATCAGTCAATACAGGCATCGAAGAAACTGATTTTAAGCCACTTGAAAGGTGTTTTCCTACACGGGAGGCCAGGCTTGATGGGGTAATTTTGCTGCCGAGAGATATTCCTACAAACACAATGACGTGTATGTAGATAACGGTGTGCGAGGTGATAAGGGTGGATTTGCTTCGGATACCCCCAAGCATAGTCCCATAATTGTGCAATGCTATGGGATGAGCTTTTACTAAAATTTTCCAGCTAAGTTTGTCAGTGGTCATTTAGAGTAAAAAGAGTACGTTTTGAACAAATTCAATTTTTAAATTCTTTGAGTTATTTGGGGCGCAGATTTTCGATGTGTGTTTATACCCAAATCACAGACTATCATGATTTGTACTTTTCAGTGGAGGGCTCGGCTGAACTATGTTTAGTCCTGCCAATACTTCACCACCCCCCCCCCCCCCACACACACACACACATACGCACACATACGCACATATAAGCTATAGACTAGGGAGTGCATTTACGCAACAGCTGACGCGTTTATGTTTTATAATAGTACACATGAGCGTATTCTTGTATGGGCCCTGGGAACTACAGAAGTGATGTTAATTGGGGTGGACACGTTGTGCGTTACTGCTTTAATATGACCCAGGGCCCAAACAAAACCTTGCGTGTTTCTTCTCTGAAGAGGCATCATAATTGTAAACAATTAGCTAAACTTCATTTTGTTATGTTTAATAGCCATTATTTAGGCGTGAATACTGGGTGGGTGTGACCTAACATGCCAGTAAACAATTAGGTGGTGGCTAAATTCTGAGTCTTTGGAACTCTGAAATTGGTTTTTCCAAATAGGTGTTGTCCCTTCATCAGGGGGCCCTCGCATCTTCAGAATTGTCAATCTAAACGATATACGGGCGATTCTGTACTCCAGAAACATACGTAACGCGACTGAGAATGGATTGGATGTATGGACAAAAATATGGACAGGGGTAAAAAATAAGTGCCAATTCGGTAAAATTTCACAAATTTTCGAAAATGCGCTTTTTCATTAACACGATTTTCTGTGGGTCAAAAGGATCTTTCTCTTTAGTGAGATGCTCTGGATTTTCACCCAGAACATCGGCACTTTCTATTCACTCCTTTTTGGGATATTTGTGCTCAAATTTTGACCCCGGGTGATGATATTTTGTACCAAAATAAGTGCCAACATCAGTCAGTTGTTACTATTTATAGTACCTCAGCATGTTAAGACTCCATTCTGGACACCTGAACAGATCCCCCGCCAAAAAATCGTCTGCTCAGTCATTACGCTGGTTTATAGTGTAACATATCACAGCTGCTTTGTTTCTGTTGATTCTTTGTTATTCAAAACTAACGTATTGTTCCATATACCCCCCATCTCCCTCATGTACTCGAAAATGTACATTATTATCTCCTCCAGAAACAGAATGATGGAGGTCTAACAGTTTAAAGTTTTCCAGTTATATACTGCCACAAGAAATTGATTCGGGCTATAGCTCAGTAAGTTCAGGCGTTCGCTTTGTTGTATGAAAAGTGCGTGGTCGATGCGATGTGAGTTCAAAACCCATCTCTTCTTAATATTTTGCCCATTATCCTAACACATACATTTGTTCCTTTGTTCTGGTTGCATCGTCATTTATAGAACGTGTTTTCGCAAATTAGCTGATCGAAAGGCTGGGATACTCCACAATCACATTTAAACAAAAATGTTAAAAAACAACCAATTGCCGCAAAAAACAGACCATTTCTCCTCAAGCCACATTGTCTAATTAGGTGCGCTGTTACCTTGCAAACGTTCGGTCAAATAACGAGACGATAATCACTGTTTGATGATGCCTTTTGTCTGTTCAGCACCACTGTCTGCCAGATTTAATATTTCCTTGAAATGAAAGTTTGCGAATATTCTCTACTGCACTTAATAAACAGCCCTTCTGACAAACTAAAAGTGTATGTGCAATGGCACTCTTTATTACCACCATCCCGCGTTGAGTCCTTGGGCAAGGCACTCAACTCAGATTATCCACCTGGGGGCACGATGACGCTGTGTACTAAGATGTACTTCACGTCGATGGGGCGCATGTCTTCAACCAATCTAATCCTGCCTGTGCAGCAGTGAGGAGTTAGGATGTTTGGGAGCTGACATCTGCTCGTCGTTGGTCGGTGGTTCTCTCTGGGTACTCCTGCTTCCTCCATCCATAAAACTGTCACCGTCACCATTTGACCTTGGCTGTCAAAGTGTCGTTAAACTCTAATCAATAAATAAATAATAAATTACCACCATCGGCAATTTCTTCTATGTTATGTCATTGGTGAGGCCCTCAATTTCATCTGTCCAGGTGGGAGCAGTTTGTGCATTGTGCAAATCCGTCCAACAGGTTTATGGTACACTACCCTTCAACCACTGCTAGAGCTGCATGAGCCGTTTCAGTAAGTTAGGAAGTAAGGTAGTAGATAGCTGCCGCAGGATGGTTCTCTCCATGCTATCCGTACTCTTTCATCCAACACAATACAAATCAGGTTGGTAAAAGAGTCACGATACCCCAATAATAAACAAACAAATGCTTTCCATGACTACAAACTTTAAATTTTCTGTGTATTTTGAGTTAAAAGATGTTTCTTTCACAGAATGACTGGTAAGGTGTCTCTACTTACAAGTTAGGCAACTTTTGGAGCTAACCTGGGGCGGCGGACTAGTGTCAATATTCCATGTGCTATAGTGTGTGTGTCAGTTTTTATGGATAGCATACCTTCAAAGCGTGTATATGGAATAGTTTGTTTTGGAGGGAGCGTTGTATTTCAGTTTTACATTTTAGATCCCTCAATCTTCTTTTCGTCTTAATTTGCCACTCGAGGGTTTATCTGGAATATTTTTCGATATGCATGTATAGAGGCGGGAGTCACGGTGGGTATGGAAAGCGTTCAGGTTACAACGATTAGTGTTTGACAGTTGATGTTAAGATTCCTACTCCTGGTTTCCTACCTCTTCCTCTGTTTATCTCGGCTGAACATTAATTTAATGTATCATACTGGAGGTGAATGAATATTTTAGAGGGGAGCCGTTTGATCTGATATTTAGGTTCACATCCGACTTGTTTCATCATTTACTGGGCATTAGGTACCTAAACACGCTGGTCCTGGTTTTGCTCGGCTGTCGTTTAAGATAGTTTGCATCAAACAAGCGAATGGTAACGTTCGTTCCATATTGTAGCCCTGGGAACGTTATGTACAGTTTAAGACGAGTCTCTCTTCAAACTACCCAGATCTATTATCGCGAAAAATTGTTAGCCGAACGTTATGTACAGTTTAAGACGAGTCTCTCTTCAAACTACCCAGATCTATTATCGCGAAGAATTGTTAGCCGATTTGTGTGATTACTGGCCTTGGTATTGGGTAATTTTATGTATTGATCAGTATTAATTCTGTGTCAGTATTAATTCAGGTAGGTCACACAGCGAAATTGGGATTCGTTGGAAAGTTCAAGTCTTTCATCTAACAGCCAAAGATCAAAACTATGGACTCTTCTATTATAAGTTGCGAAGTTGTATACGCCAGTGTTCCAGTTAAGAATTCAACATTTATGATAATGTGAATGAGGTGTTCACTCACCACACAGAAACTGTTAAAATGACTTCAATAATTCAGAAGATAAGATTTCACAAGAATAAAATCGTGAACTATGGAAAATTTTATGCGTGTCACTTATTGGTTTAGTCAACTAAAAAACTTTTTTTTTCAATTGTTTGCCTATGGTTACCCTTATAAAATTTCTCAAAAAACTTCAAATTTTTTTTGGCCCATTTTATGATGCAAAAATGTTCTACATATAAAAATACCATTGTTTTCACATTTTCTGCTGCTGAAATCGCTTGTTCTGACTGAATAAATCAACTTGAAGTACAGAATGGGTATCACTGTAGGCCTAAATTCAACTTTTCCGACAATGACAGCCACAGGTTCACGCACAGTGTCACTTTCCATACATTATAAAATCGGGACTCGGAGTTTCACTCGTTAGAAATATGAAACACGAGTCAAACAAAATTCACCTATATTCTTTCAGAACAGACTGAATGAATAATCTTCAATTCATTTTTAGTGTTCCATCTATTCAAAATATAGCTGTCACAGCCGACAGAAAATAATTTGTCAATTCCAATCGTTTGTTTTTCAGTACTTCTATAGGAAAGCAACTTCTGCGATTTGGAAGACTGCAGTATTTTCGATTATACCTCCATAGCAACTTCTGATCAGAAAGGCGGAGGTAAGTGAGTCTGAAAACTAATGATGCCTTCCAGAAGCTAATTTTGATTATTCCCTTTTGAAAATGGAAAGGCCTTCATTATATACGACTGAGCAAACCCCGAATAGAAATGACGCTTGAATATCAGTCAATACAGGCATCGAAGAAACTGATTTTAAGCCACTTGAAAGGTGTTTTCCTACACGGGAGGCCAGGCTTGGTGGGGTAATTTTGCTGCCGAGAGATATTCCTACAAACACAATGACGTGTATGTAGATAACGGTGTGCGAGGTGATAAGGGTGGATTTGCTTCGGATACCCCCAAGCATAGTCCCATAATTGTGCAATGCTATGGGATGAGCTTTTACTAAAATTTTCCAGCTAAGTTTGTCAGTGGTCATTTAGAGTAAAAAGAGTACGTTTTGAACAAATTCAATTTTTAAATTCTTTGAGTTATTTGGGGCGCAGATTTTCGATGTGTGTTTATACCCAAATCACAGACTATAATGATTTGTACTTTTCAGTGGAGGGCTCGGCTGAACTATGTTTAGTCCTGCTAATACTTCACCACCCCCCCCCCCCCCCCACACACACACATACGCACATATAAGCTATAGACTAGGGAGTGCATTTACGCAACAGCTGACGCGTTTATGTTTTATAATAGTACACATGAGCGTATTCTTGTATGGGCCCTGGGAACTACAGAAGTGATGTTAATTGGGGTGGACACGTTGTGCGTTACTGCTTTAATATGACCCAGGGCCCAAACAAAGCCTTGCGTGTTTCTTCTCTGAAGAGGCATCATAATTGTAAACAATAAGCTAAACTTCATTTTGTTATGTTTAATAGCCATTATTTAGGCGTGAATACTGGGTGGGTGTGACCTAAAATGCCAGTAAACAATTAGGTGGTGGCTAAATTCTGAGTCTTTGGAACTCTGAAATTGTTTTTTTCCTAATAGGTGTTGTCCCTTCATCAGGGGGCCCTCGCATCTTCAGAATTGTCAATCTAAACGATATACGTGCGATTCTGTACTCCAGAAACATACGTAACGCGACTGAGAATAGATTGGATGTATGGACAAAAATATGGACAGGGGTAAAAAATAAGTGCCAATTCGGTGAAATTTCACAAATTTTCGAAAATGCGCTTTTTTATTAACACGATTTTCTGTGGGTCAAAAGGATCTTTCTCTTTAGTGAGATGCTCTGGATTTTCACCCAGAACATCGGCACTTTCTATTCACTCCTTTTTGGGATATTTGTGCTCAAATTTTGACCCCGGGTGATGATATTTTGTACCAAAATAAGTGCCAACATCAGTCAGTTGTTACTATTCAAAGTACCTCAGCATGTTAAGACTCCATCCTGGACACCTGAACAGATCCCCCGCCAAAAAATCGTCTGCTCAGTCATTACGCTGGTTTATAGTGTAACATATCACAGCTGCTTTGTTTCTGTTGATTCTTTGTTATTCAAAACTAACGTATTGTTCCATATACCCCCATCTCCCTCATGTACTCGAAAATGTACATTATTATCTCCTCTAGAAACAGAATGATGGAGGTCTAACAGTTTAAAGTTTTCCAGTTATATACTGCCACAAGAAATTGATTCGGGCTACAGCTCAGTAAGTTCAGGCGTTCGCTTTGTTGTATGAAAAGTGCGTGGTCGATGCGATGTGAGTTCAAAACCCATCTCTTCTTAATATTTTGCCTATTATCCTAACACATACATTTTTTCCTTTGTTCTGGTTGCATCATCATTTATAGAACGTGTTTTCGCAAATTAGCTGATCGAAAGGCTGGGATACTCCACAATCACATTTAAACAAAAATGTTGAAAAACAACCAATTGCCGCAAAAAACAGACCATTTCTCCTCAAGCCACATTGTCTAATTAGGTGCGCTATTACCTTGCAAACGTTCGGTCAAATAACGAGACGATAATCACTGTTTGATGATGCCTTTTGTCTGTTCAGCACCACTGTCTGCCAGATTTAATATTTCCTTGAAATGAAAGCTTGCGAATATTCTCTACTGCACTTAATAAACAGCCCTTCTGACAAACTAAAAGTGTATGTGCAATGGCACTCTTTATTACCACCATCCCGCGTTGAGTCCTTGGGCAAGGCACTCAACTCAGATTATCCACCTGGGGGCACGATGACGCTGTGTACTAAGATGTACTTCACGTCGATGGGGCGCATGTCTTCGACCAATCTAATCCTGCCTGTGCAGCAGTGAGGAGTTAAGATGTTTGGGAGCTGACATCTGCTCGTCGTTGGTCGGTGGTTCTCTCTGGGTACTCCTGCTTCCTCCATCCATAAAACTGTCACCGTCACCATTTGACCTTGGCTGTCAAAGTGTCGTTAAACTCTAATAAATAAATAAATAATAAATTACCACCATCGGCAATTTCTTCTATGTTATGTCATTGGTGAGGCCCTCAATTTCATCTGTCCAGGTGGGAGCAGTTTGTGCATTGTGCAAATCCGTCCAACAGGTTTATGGTACACTACCCTTCAACCACTGCTAGAGCTGCATGAGCCGTTTCAGTAAGTTAGGAAGTAAGGTAGTAGATAGCTGCCGCAAGATGGTTCTCTCCATGCTATCCGTACTCTTTCATCCGACACAATACAAATCAGGTTGGTAAAAGAGTCACGATACCCCAATAATAAACAAACAAATGCTTTCCATGACTACAAACTTTAAATTTTCTGTGTATTTTGAGTTAAAAGATGTTTCTTTCACAGAATGACTGGTAAGGTGTCTCTACTTACAGGTTAGGCAACTTTTGGAGCTAACCTGGGGCGGCGGACTAGTGTCAATATTCCATGTGCTATAGTGTGTGTGTCAGTTTTTATGGATAGCATACCTTCAAAGCGTGTGTATGGAATAGTTTGTTTTGGAGGGAGCGTTGTATTTCAGTTTTACATTTTAGATCCCTCAATCTTCTTTTCGTCTTAATTTGCCACTCGAGGGTTTATCGGGAATATTTTTCGATATGCATGTATAGAGGCGGGAGACACGGTGGGTATGGAAAGCGTTCACGTTACAACGATTAGTGTTTGACAGTTGATGTTAAGATTCCTATTCCTGGTTTCCTACCTCTTCCTCTGTTTATCTCGGCTGAACATTAATTTAATGTATCATACTGGAGGTGAATGAATATTTTAGAGGGGAGCCGTTTGATCTGATATTTAGGTTCACATCCGACTTGTTTCATCATTTACTGGGCATTAGGTACCTAAACACGCTGGTCCTGGTTTTGCTCGGCTGTCGTTTAAGATAGTTTGCATCAAACAAGCGAATGGTAACGTTCGTTCCATATTGTAGCCCTGGGAACGTTATGTACAGTTTAAGACGAGTCTCTCTTCAAACTACCCAGATCTATTATCGCGAAGAATTGTTAGCCGAACGTTATGTACAGTTTAAGACGAGTCTCTCTTCAAACTACCCAGATCTATTATCGCGAAGAATTGTTAGCCGATTTGTGTGATTACTGGCCTTGGTATTGGTTAATTTTATGTGTTGATCAGTATTAATTCTGTGTCAGTATTAATTCAGGTAGGTCACACAGCGAAATTGGGATTCGTTGGAAAGTTCAAGTCTTTCATCTAACAGCCAAAGATCAAAACTATGGACTCTTCTATTATAAGTTGCGAACTTGTATACGCCAGTGTTCCAGTTAAGAATTCAACATTTATGATAATGTGAATGAGGTGTTCACTCACCACACAGAAACTGTTAAAATGACTTCAATAATTCAGAAGATAAGATTTCACAAGAATGAAATCGTGAACTATGGAAAATTTTATGCGTGTCACTTATTGGTTTAGTCAACTAAAAAACTTTTTTTTTCAATTGTTTGCCTATGGTTACCCTTATAAAATTTCTCAAAAAACTTCAAATTTTTTTTGGCCCATTTTATGATGCAAAAATGTTCTACATATAAAAATACCATTGTTTTCACATTTTCTGCTGCTGAAATCGCTTGTTCTGACTGAATAAATCAACTTGAAGTACAGAATGGGTATCACTGTAGGCCTAAATTCAACGTTTCCGGCAATGACAGCCATAGGTTCACGCACAGTGTCACTTTCCATACATTATAAAATCGGGACTCGGAGTTTCACTCGTTAGAAATATGAAACACGAGTCAAACAAAATTCACCTATATTCTTTCAGAACAGACTGAATGAATAATCTTCAATTCATTTTTAGTGTTCCATCTATTCAAAATATAGCTGTCACAGCCGACAGAAAATAATTTGTCAATTCCAATCGTTTGTTTTTCAGTACTTCTATAGGAAAGCAACTTCTGCGATTTGGAAGACTGCAGTATTTTCGATTATACCTCCATAGCAACTTCTGATCAGAAAGGCGGGGGTAAGTGAGTCTGAAAACTAATGATGCCTTCCAGAAGCTAATTTTGATTATTCCCTTTTCAAAATGGAAAGGCCTTCATTATATACGACTGAGCAAACCCCGAATAGAAATGACGCTTGAATATCAGTCAATACAGGCATCGAAGAAACTGATTTTAAGCCACTTGAAAGGTGTTTTCCTACACGGGAGGCCAGGCTTGGTGGGATAATTTTGCTGCCGAGAGATATTCCTACAAACACAATGACGTGTATGTAGATAACGGTGTGCGAGGTGATAAGGGTGGATTTGCTTCGGATACCCCCAAGCATAGTCCCATAATTGTGCAATGCTATGGAATGAGCTTTTACTAGAATTTTCAAGCTAAGTTTGTCAGTGGTCATTTAGAGTAAAAAGAGTACGTTTTGAACAAATTCAATTTTTAAATTCTTTGAGTTATTTGGGGCGTAGATTTTCGATGTGTGCTTATACCCAAATCACAGACTATAATGATTTGTACTTTTCAGTGGAGGGCTCGGCTGAACTATGTTTAGTCCTGCCAATACTTCACCCCCCCCCCCCCCACCACACACACACACATACGAACACATACGCACATATAAGCTATAGACTAGGGAGTGCATTTACGCAACAGCTGACGCGTTTATGTTTTATAATAGTACACATGAGCGTATTCTTGTATGGGCCCTGGGAACTACAGAAGTGATGTTAATTGGGGTGGACACGTTGTGCGTTACTGCTTTAATATGACCCAGGGCCCAAACAAAGCCTTACGTGTTTCTTCTCTGAAGAGGCATCATAATTGTAAACAATTAGCTAAACTTCATTTTGTTATGTTTAATAGCCATTATTTAGGCGTGAATACTGGGTGGGTGTGACCTAAAATGCCAGTAAACAATTAGGTGGTGGCTAAATTCTGAGTCTTTGGAACTCTGAAATTGGTTTTTCCAAATAGGTGTTGTCCCTTCATCAGGGGGCCCTCGCATCTTCAGAATTGTCAATCTAAACGATATACGGGCGATTCTGTACTCCAGAAACATGCGTAACGCGACTGAGAATGGATTGGATGTATGGACAAAAATATGGACAGGGGTAAAAAATAAGTACCAATTCGGTAAAATTTCACAAATTTTCGAAAATGCGCTTTTTTATTAACACGATTTTCTGTGGGTCAAAAGGATCTTTCTCTTTAGTGAGATGCTCTGGATTTTGACCCAGAACATCGGCACTTTCTATTCACTCCTTTTTGGGATATTTGTGCTCAAATTTTGACCCCGGGTGATGATATTTTGTACCAAAATAAGTGCTAACATCAGTCAGTTGTTACTATTTATAGTACCTCAGCATGTTAAGACTCCATTCTGGACACCTGAACAGATCCCCCGCCAAAAAATCGTCTGCTCAGTCATTACGCTGGTTTATAGTGTAACATATCACAGCTGCTTTGTTTCTGTTGATTCTTTGTTATTCAAAACTAACGTATTGTTCCATATACCCCCATCGCCCTCATGTACTCGAAAATGTACATTATTATCTCCTCTAGAAACAGAATGATGGAGGTCTAACAGTTTAAAGTTTTCCAGTTATATACTGCCACAAGAAATTGATTCGGGCTATAGCTCAGTAAATTCAGGCGTTCGCTTTGTTGTATGAAAAGTGCGTGGTCGATGCGATGTGAGTTCAAAACCCATCTCTTCTTAATATTTTGCCCATTATCCTAACACATACATTTTTTCCTTTGTTCTGGTTGCATCGTCATTTATAGAACGTGTTTTCGCAAATTAGCTGATCGAAAGGCTGGGATACTCCACAATCACATTTAAACAAAAATGTTGAAAAACAACCAATTGCCGCAAAAAACAGACCATTTCTCCTCAAGCCACATTGTCTAATTAGGTGCGCTATTACCTTGCAAACGTTCGGTCAAATGACGAGACGATAATCACTGTTTGATGATGCCTTTTGTCTGTTCAGCACCACTGTCTGCCAGATTTAATATTTCCTTGAAATGAAAGTTTGCGAATATTCTCTACTGCACTTAATAAACAGCCCTTCTGACAAACTAAAAGTGTATGTGCAATGGCACTCTTTATTACCACCATCCCGCGTTGAGCCCTTGGGCAAGGCACTCAACTCAGATTATCCACCTGGGGGCACGATGACGCTGTGTACTAAGATGTACTTCACGTCGATGGGGCGCATGTCTTCAACCAATCTAATCCTGCCTGTGCAGCAGTGAGGAGTTAAGATGTTTGGGAGCTGACATCTGCTCGTCGTTGGTCGGTGGTTCTCTCTGGGTACTCCTGCTTCCTCCATCCATAAAACTGTCACCGTCACCATTTGACCTTGGCTGTCAAAGTGTCGTTAAACTCTAATAAATAAATAAATAATAAATTACCACCATCCGCAATTTCTTCTATGTTATGTCATTGGTGAGGCCCTCAATTTCATCTGTCCAGGTGGGAGCAGTTTGTGCATTGTGCAAATCCGTCCAACAGGTTTATGGTACACTACCCTTCAACCACTGCTAGAGCTGCTTGAGCCGTTTCAGTAAGTTAGGAAGTAAGGTAGTAGATAGCTGCCGCAGGATGGTTCTCTCCATGCTATCCGTACTCTTTCATCCGACACAATACAAATCAGGTTGGTAAAAGAGTCACGATACCCCAATAATAAACAAACAAATGCTTTCCATGACTACAAACTTTAAATTTTCTGTGTATTTTGAGTTAAAAGATGTTTCTTTCACAGAATGACTGGTAAGGTGTCTCTACTTACAAGTTAGGCAACTTTTGGAGCTAACCTGGGGCGGCGGACTAGTGTCAATATTCCATGTGCTATAGTGTGTGTGTCAGTATTTATGGATAGCATACCTTCAAAGCGTGTGTATGGAATAGTTTGTTTTGGAGGGAGCGTTGTATTTCAGTTTTACATTTTAGATCCCTCAATCTTCTTTTCGTCTTAATTTGCCACTCGAGGGTTTATCTGGAATATTTTTCGATATGCATGTATAGAGGCGGGAGTCACGGTGGGTATGGAAAGCGTTCACGTTACAACGATTAGTGTTTGACAGTTGATGTTAAGATTCCTACTCCTGGTTTCCTACCTCTTCCTCTGTTTATCTCGGCTGAACATTAATTTAATGTATCATACTGGAGGTGAATGAATATTTTAGAGGGGAGCCGTTTGATCTGATATTTAGGTTCACATCCGACTTGTTTCATCATTTACTGGGCATTAGGTACCTAAACACGCTGGTCCTGGTTTTGCTCGGCTGTCGTTTAAGATAGTTTGCATCAAACAAGCGAATGGTAACGTTCGTTCCATATTGTAGCCCTGGGAACGTTATGTACAGTTTAAGACGAGTCTCTCTTCAAACTACCCAGATCTATTATCGCGAAGAATTGTTAGCCGAACGTTATATACAGTTTAAGACGAGTCTCTCTTCAAACTACCCAGATCTATTATCGCGAAGAATTGTTAGCCGATTTGTGTGATTACTGGTCTTGGTATTGGGTAATTTTATGTGTTGATCAGTATTAATTCTGTGTCAGTATTAATTCAGGTAGGTCACACAGCGAAATTGGGATTCGTTGGAAAGTTCAAGTCTTTCGTCTAACAGCCAAAGATCAAAACTATGGACTCTTCTATTATAAGTTGCGAAGTTGTATACGCCAGTGTTCCAGTTAAGAATTCAACATTTATGATAATGTGAATGAGGTGTTCACTCACCACACAGAAACTGTTAAAATGACTTCAATAATTCAGAAGATAAGATTTCACAAGAATAAAATCGTGAACTATGGAAAATTTTATGCGTGTCACTTATTGGTTTAGTCAACTAAAAAACTTTTTTTTTCAATTGTTTGCCTATGGTTACCCTTATAAAATTTCTCAAAAAACTTCAAATTTTTTTTGGCCCATTTTATGATGCAAAAATGTTCTACATATAAAAATACCATTGTTTTCACATTTTCTGCTACTGAAATCGCTTGTTCTGACTGAATAAATCAACTTGAAGTACAGAATGGGTATCACTGTAGGCCTAAATTCAACTTTTCCGGCAATGACAGCCACAGGTTCACGCACAGTGTCACTTTCCATACATTATAAACTCGGGACTCGGAGTTTCACTCGTTAGAAATATGAAACACGAGTCAAACAAAATTCACCTATATTCTTTCAGAACAGACTGAATGAATAATCTTCAATTCATTTTTAGTGTTCCATCTATTCAAAATATAGCTGTCACAGCCGACAGAAAATAATTTGTCAATTCCAATCGTTTGTTTTTCAGTACTTCTATAGGAAAGCAACTTCTGCGATTTGGAAGACTGCAGTATTTTCGATTATACCTCCATAGCAACTTCTGATCAGAAAGGCGGGGGTAAGTGAGTCTGAAAACTAATGATGCCTTCCAGAAGCTAATTTTGATTATTCCCTTTTCAAAATGGAAAGGCCTTCATTATATACGACTGAGCAAACCCCGAATAGAAATGACGCTTGAATATCAGTCAATACAGGCATCGAAGAAACTGATTTTAAGCCACTTGAAAGGTGTTTTCCTACACGGGAGGCCAGGCTTGATGGGGTAATTTTGCTGCCGAGAGATATTCCTACAAACACAATGACGTGTATGTAGATAACGGTGTGCGAGGTGATAAGGGTGGATTTGCTTCGGATACCCCCAAGCATAGTCCCATAATTGTGCAATGCTATGGGATGAGCTTTTACTAAAATTTTCCAGCTAAGTTTGTCAGTGGTCATTTAGAGTAAAAAGAGTACGTTTTGAACAAATTCAATTTTTAAATTCTTTGAGTTATTTGGGGCGCAGATTTTCGATGTGTGTTTATACCCAAATCACAGACTATCATGATTTGTACTTTTCAGTGGAGGGCTCGGCTGAACTATGTTTAGTCCTGCCAATACTTCACCCCCCCCCCCCCCCACACACACACACACACACATACGCACACATACGCACATATAAGCTATAGACTAGGGAGTGCATTTACGCAACAGCTGACGCGTTTATGTTTTATAATAGTACACATGAGCGTATTCTTGTATGGGCCCTGGGAACTACAGAAGTGATGTTAATTGGGGTGGACACGTTGTGCGTTACTGCTTTAATATGACCCAGGGCCCAAACAAAACCTTGCGTGTTTCTTCTCTGAAGAGGCATCATAATTGTAAACAATTAGCTAACCTTCATTTTGTTATGTTTAATAGCCATTATTTAGGCGTGAATACTGGGTGGGTGTGACCTAAAATGCCAGTAAACAATTAGGTGGTGGCTAAATTCTGAGTCTTTGGAACTCTGAAATTGGTTTTTCCAAATAGGTGTTGTCCCTTCATCAGGGGGCCCTCGCATCTTCAGAATTGTCAATCTAAACGATATACGGGCGATTCTGTACTCCAGAAACATACGTAAAGCGACTGAGAATGGATTGGATGTATGGACAAAAATATGGACAGGGGTAAAAAATAAGTGCCAATTCGGTAAAATTTCACAAATTTTCGAAAATGCGCTTTTTTATTAACACGATTTTCTGTGGGTCAAAAGGATCTTTCTCTTTAGTGAGATGCTCTGGATTTTCACCCAGAACATCGGCACTTTCTATTCACTCCTTTTTGGGATATTTGTGCTCAAATTTTGACCCCGGGTGATGATATTTTGTACCAAAATAAGTGCCAACATCAGTCAGTTGTTACTATTCATAGTACCTCAGCATGTTAAGACTCCATTCTGGACACCTGAACAGATCCCCCGCCAAAAAATCGTCTGCTCAGTCATTACGCTGGTTTATAGTGTAACATATCACAGCTGCTTTGTTTCTGTTGATTCTTTGTTATTCAAAACTAACGTATTGTTCCATATACCCCCCATCTCCCTCATGTACTCGAAAATGTACATTATTATCTCCTCCAGAAACAGAATGATGGAGGTCTAACAGTTTAAAGTTTTCCAGTTATATACTGCCACAAGAAATTGATTCGGGCTATAGCTCAGTAAGTTCAGGCGTTCGCTTTGTTGTATGAAAAGTGCGTGGTCGATGCGATGTGAGTTCAAAACCCATCTCTTCTTAATATTTTGCCCATTATCCTAACACATACATTTGTTCCTTTGTTCTGGTTGCATCGTCATTTATAGAACGTGTTTTCGCAAATTAGCTGATTGAAAGGCTGGGATACTCCACAATCACATTTAAACAAAAATGTTAAAAAACAACCAATTGCCGCAAAAAACAGACCATTTCTCCTCAAGCCACATTGTCTAATTAGGTGCGCTGTTACCTTGCAAACGTTCGGTCAAATAACGAGACGATAATCACTGTTTGATGATGCCTTTTGTCTGTTCAGCACCACTGTCTGCCAGATTTAATATTTCCTTGAAATGAAAGTTTGCGAATATTCTCTACTGCACTTAATAAACAGCCCTTCTGACAAACTAAAAGTGTATGTGCAATGGCACTCTTTATTACCACCATCCCGCGTTGAGTCCTTGGGCAAGGCACTCGACTCAGATTATCCACCTGGGGGCACGATGACGCTGTGTACTAAGATGTACTTCACGTCGATGGGGCGCATGTCTTCGACCAATCTAATCCTGCCTGTGCAGCAGTGAGGAGTTAGGATGTTTGGGAGCTGACATCTGCTCGTCGTTGGTCGGTGGTTCTCTCTGGGTACTCCTGCTTCCTCCATCCATAAAACTGTCACCGTCACCATTTGACCTTGGCTGTCAAAGTGTCGTTAAACTCTAATAAATAAATAAATAATAAATTACCACCATCGGCAATTTCTTCTATGTTATGTCATTGGTCAGGCCCTCAATTTCATCTGTCCAGGTGGGAGCAGTTTGTGCATTGTGCAAATCCGTCCAACAGGTTTATGGTACACTACCCTTCAACCACTGCTAGAGCTGCATGAGCCGTTTCAGTAAGTTAGGAAGTAAGGTAGTAGATAGCTGCCGCAGGATGGTTCTCTCCCTGCTATCCGTACTCTTTCATCCGACACAATACAAATCAGGTTGGTAAAAGAGTCACGATACCCCAATAATAAACAAACAAATGCTTTCCATGACTACAAACTTTAAATTTTCTGTGTATTTTGAGTTAAAAGATGTTTCTTTCACAGAATGACTGGTAAGGTGTCTCTACTTACAAGTTAGGCAACTTTTGGAGCTAACCTGGGGCGGCGGACTAGTGTCAATATTCCATGTGCTATAGTGTGTGTGTCAGTTTTTATGGATAGCATACCTTCAAAGCGTGTGTATGGAATAGTTTGTTTTGGAGGGAGCGTTGTATTTCAGTTTTACATTTTAGATCCCTCAATCTTCTTTTCGTCTTAATTTGCCACTCGAGGGTTTATCTGGAATATTTTTCGATATGCATGTATAGAGGCGGGAGTCACGGTGGGTATGGAAAGCGTTCACGTTACAACGATTAGTGTTTGACAGTTGATGTTAAGATTCCTACTCCTGGTTTCCTACCTCTTCCTCTGTTTATCTCGGCTGAACATTTATTTAATGTATCATACTGGAGGTGAATGAATATTTTAGAGGGGAGCCGTTTGATCTGATATTTAGGTTCACATCCGACTTGTTTCATCATTTACTGGGCATTAGGTACCTAAACACGCTGGTCCTGGTTTTGCTCGGCTGTCGTTTAAGATAGTTTGCATCAAACAAGCGAATGGTAACGTTCGTTCCATATTGTAGCCCTGGGAACGTTATGTACAGTTTAAGACGAGTCTCTCTTCAAACTACCCAGATCTATTATCGCGAAGAATTGTTAGCCGAACGTTATGTACAGTTTAAGACGAGTCTCTCTTCAAACTACCCAGATCTATTATCGCGAAGAATTGTTAGCCGATTTGTGTGATTACTGGCCTTGGTATTGGGTAATTTTATGTGTTGATCAGTATTAATTCTGTGTCAGTATTAATTCAGGTAGGTCACACAGCGAAATTGGGATTCGTTGGAAAGTTCAAGTCTTTCATCAAACAGCCAAAGATCAAAACTATGGACTCTTCTATTATAAGTTGCGAAGTTGTATACGCCAGTGTTCCAGTTAAGAATTCAACATTTATGATAATGTGAATGAGGTGTTCACTCACCACACAGAAACTGTTAAAATGACTTCAATAATTCAGAAGATAAGATTTCACAAGAATAAAATCGTGAACTATGGAAAATTTTATGCGTGTCACTTATTGGTTTAGTCAACTAAAAAACTTTTTTTTTCAATTGTTTGCCTATGGTTACCCTTATAAAATTTCTCAAAAAACTTCAAATTTTTTTTGGCCCATTTTATGATGCAAAAATGTTCTACATATAAAAATACCATTGTTTTCACATTTTCTGCTGCTGAAATCGCTTGTTCTGACTGAATAAATCAACTTGAAGTACAGAATGGGTATCACTGTAGGCCTAAATTCAACTTTTCCGACAATGACAGCCACAGGTTCACGCACAGTGTCACTTTCCATACATTATAAAATCGGGACTCGGAGTTTCACTCGTTAGAAATATGAAACACGAGTCAAACAAAATTCACCTATATTCTTTCAGAACAGACTAAATGAATAATCTTCAATTCATTTTTAGTGTTCCATCTATTCAAAATATAGCTGTCACAGCCGACAGAAAATAATTTGTCAATTCCAATCGTTTGTTTTTCAGTACTTCTATAGGAAAGCAACTTCTGCGATTTGGAAGACTGCAGTATTTTCGATTATACCTCCATAGCAACTTCTGATCAGAAAGGCGGAGGTAAGTGAGTCTGAAAACTAATGATGCCTTCCAGAAGCTAATTTTGATTATTCCCTTTTGAAAATGGAAAGGCCTTCCTTATATACGACTGAGCAAACCCCGAATAGAAATGACGCTTGAATATCAGTCAATACAGGCATCGAAGAAACTGATTTTAAGCCACTTGAAAGGTGTTTTCCTACACGGGAGGCCAGGCTTGGTGGGGTAATTTTGCTGCCGAGAGATATTCCTACAAACACAATGACGTGTATGTAGATAACGGTGTGCGAGGTGATAAGGGTGGATTTGCTTCGGATACCCCCAAGCATAGTCCCATAATTGTGCAATGCTATGGGATGAGCTTTTACTAAAATTTTCCAGCTAAGTTTGTCAGTGGTCATTTAGAGTAAAAAGAGTACGTTTTGAACAAATTCAATTTTTAAATTCTTTGAGTTATTTGGGGCGCAGATTTTCAATGTGTGTTTATACCCAAATCACAGACTATAATGATTTGTACTTTTCAGTGGAGGGCTCGGCTGAACTATGTTTAGTCCTGCTAATACTTCACCACCCCCCCCCCCCCACACACACACACATACGCACATATAAGCTATAGACTAGGGAGTGCATTTACGCAACAGCTGACGCGTTTATGTTTTATAATAGTACACATGAGCGTATTCTTGTATGGGCCCTGGGAACTACAGAAGTGATGTTAATTGGGGTGGACACGTTGTGCGTTACTGCTTTAATATGACCCAGGGCCCAAACAAAGCCTTGCGTGTTTCTTCTCTGAAGAGGCATCATAATTGTAAACAATAAGCTAAACTTCATTTTGTTATGTTTAATAGCCATTATTTAGGCGTGAATACTGTGTGGGTGTGACCTAAAATGCCAGTAAACAATTAGGTGGTGGCTAAATTCTGAGTCTTTGGAACTCTGAAATTGTTTTTTTCCTAATAGCTGTTGTCCCTTCATCAGGGGGCCCTCGCATCTTCAGAATTGTCAATCTAAACGATATACGTGCGATTCTGTACTCCAGAAACATACGTAACGCGACTGAGAATAGACTGGATGTATGGACAAAAATATGGACAGGGGTAAAAAATAAGTGCCAATTCGGTAAAATTTCACAAATTTTCGAAAATGCGCTTTTTTATTAACACGATTTTCTGTGGGTCAAAAGGATCTTTCTCTTTAGTGAGATGCTCTGGATTTTCACCCAGAACATCGGCACTTTCTATTCACTCCTTTTTGGGATATTTGTGCTCAAATTTTGACCCCGGGTGATGATATTTTGTACCAAAATAAGTGCCAACATCAGTCAGTTGTTACTATTTATAGTACCTCAGCATGTTAAGACTCCATTCTGGACACCTGAACAGATCCCCCGCCAAAAAATCGTCTGCTCAGTCATTACGCTGGTTTATAGTGTAACATATCACAGCTGCTTTGTTTCTGTTGATTCTTTGTTATTCAAAACTAACGTATTGTTCCATATACCCCCCATCTCCCTCATGTACTCGAAAATGTACATTATTATCTCCTCTAGAAACAGAATGATGGAGGTCTAACAGTTTAAAGTTTTCCAGTTATATACTGCCACAAGAAATTGATTCGGGCTATAGCTCAGTAAGTTCAGGCGTTCGCTTTGTTGTATGAAAAGTGCGTGGTCGATGCGATGTGAGTTCAAAACCCATCTCTTCTTAATATTTTGCCCATTATCCTAACACATACATTTTTTCCTTTGTTCTGGTTGCATCGTCATTTATAGAACGTGTTTTCGCAAATTAGCTGATCGAAAGGCTGGGATACTCCACAATCACATTTAAACAAAAATGTTGAAAAACAACCAATTGCCGCAAAAAACAGACCATTTCTCCTCAAGCCACATTGTCTAATTAGGTGCGCTATTACCTTGCAAACGTTCGGTCAAATAACGAGACGATAATCACTGTTTGATGATGCCTTTTGTCTGTTCAGCACCACTGTCTGCCAGATTTAATATTTCCTTGAAATGAAAGCTTGCGAATATTCTCTACTGCACTTAATAAACAGCCCTTCTGACAAACTAAAAGTGTATGTGCAATGGCACTCTTTATTACCACCATCCCGCGTTGAGTCCTTGGGCAAGGCACTCAACTCAGATTATCCACCTGGGGGCACGATGACGCTGTGTACTAAGATGTACTTCACGTCGATGGGGCGCATGTCTTCAACCAATCTAATCCTGCCTGTGCAGCAGTGAGGAGTTAAGATGTTTGGGAGCTGACATCTGCTCGTCGTTGGTCGGTGGTTCTCTCTGGGTACTCCTGCTTCCTCCATCCATAAAACTGTCACCGTCACCATTTGACCTTGGCTGTCAAAGTGTCGTTAAACTCTAATAAATAAACAAATAATAAATTACCACCATCGGCAATTTCTTCTATGTTATGTCATTGGTGAGGCCCTCAATTTCATCTGTCCAGGTGGGAGCAGTTTGTGCATTGTGCAAATCCGTCCAACAGGTTTATGGTACACTACCCTTCAACCACTGCTAGAGCTGCTTGAGCCGTTTCAGTAAGTTAGGAAGTAAGGTAGTAGATAGCTGCCGCAGGATCGTTCTCTCCATGCTATCCGTACTCTTTCATCCGACACAATACAAATCAGGTTGGTAAAAGAGTCACGATACCCCAATAATAAACAAACAAATGCTTTCCATGACTACAAACTTTAAATTTTCTGTGTATTTTGAGTTAAAAGATGTTTCTTTCACAGAATGACTGGTAAGATGTCTCTACTTACAAGTTAGGCAACTTTTGGAGCTAACCTGGGGCGGCGGACTAGTGTCAATATTCCATGTGCTATAGTGTGTGTGTCAGTTTTTATGGATAGCATACCTTCAAAGCGTGTGTATGGAATAGTTTGTTTTGGAGGGAGCGTTGTATTTCAGTTTTACATTTTAGATCCCTCAATCTTCTTTTCGTCTTAATTTGCCACTCGAGGGTTTATCTGGAATATTTTTCGATATGCATGTATAGAGGCGGGAGTCACGGTGGGTATGGAAAGCGTTCACGTTACAACGATTAGTGTTTGACAGTTGATGTTAAGATTCCTACTCCTGGTTTCCTACCTCTTCCTCTGTTTATCTCGGCTGAACATTAATTTAATGTATCATACTGGAGGTGAATGAATATTTTAGAGGGGAGCCGTTTGATCTGATATTTAGGTTCACATCCGACTTGTTTCATCATTTACTGGGCATTAGGTACCTAAACACGCTGGTCCTGGTTTTGCTCGGCTGTCGTTTAAGATAGTTTGCATCAAACAAGCGAATGGTAACGTTCGTTCCATATTGTAGCCCTGGGAACGTTATGTACAGTTTAAGACGAGTCTCTCTTCAAACTACCCAGATCTATTATCGCGAAGAATTGTTAGCCGAACGTTATGTACAGTTTAAGACGAGTCTCTCTTCAAACTACCCAGATCTATTATCGCGAAGAATTGTTAGCCGATTTGTGTGATTACTGGCCTTGGTATTGGGTAATTTTATGTGTTGATCAGTGTTAATTCTGTGTCAGTATTAATTCAGGTAGGTCACACAGCGAAATTAGGATTCGTTGGAAAGTTCAAGTCTTTCATCTAACAGCCAAAGATCAAAACTATGGACTCTTCTATTATAAGTTGCGAAGTTGTATACGCCAGTGTTCCAGTTAAGAATTCAACATTTATGATAATGTGAATGAGGTGTTCACTCACAACACAGAAACTGTTAAAATGACTTCAATAATTCAGAAGATAAGATTTCACAAGAATAAAATCGTGAACTATGGAAAATTTTATGCGTGTCACTTATTGGTTTAGTCAACTAAAAAACTTTTTTTTTCAATTGTTTGCCTATGGTTACCCTTATAAAATTTCTCAAAAAACTTCAAATTTTTTTTGGCCCATTTTATGATGCAAAAATGTTCTACATATAAAAATACCATTGTTTTCACATTTTCTGCTGCTGAAATCGCTTGTTCTGACTGAATAAATCAACTTGAAGTACAGAATGGGTATCACTGTAGGCCTAAATTCAACTTTTCCGGCAATGACAGCCACAGGTTCACGCACAGTGTCACTTTCCATACATTATAAAATCGGGACTCGGAGTTTCACTCGTTAGAAATATGAAACACGAGTCAAACAAAATTCACCTATATTCTTTCAGAACAGACTGAATGAATAATCTTCAATTCATTTTTAGTGTTCCATCTATTCAAAATATAGCTGTCACAGCCGACAGAAAATAATTTGTCAATTCCAATCGTTTGTTTTTCAGTACTTCTATAGGAAAGCAACTTCTGCGATTTGGAAGACTGCAGTATTTTCGATTATACCTCCATAGCAACTTCTGATCAGAAAGGCGGGGGTAAGTGAGTCTGAAAACTAATGATGCCTTCCAGAAGCTAATTTTGATTATTCCCTTTTGAAAATGGAAAGGCCTTCATTATATACGACTGAGCAAACCCCGAATAGAAATGACGCTTGAATATCAGTCAATACAGGCATCGAAGAAACTGATTTTAAGCCACTTGAAAGGTGTTTTCCTACACGGGAGGCCAGGCTTGGTGGGGTAGTTTTGCTGCCGAGAGATATTCCTACAAACACAATCACGTGTATGTAGATAACGGTGTGCGAGGTGATAAGGGTGGATTTGCTTCGGATACCCCCAAGCATAGTCCCATAATTGTGCAATGCTATGGGATGAGCTTTTACTAAAATTTTCCAGCTAAGTTTGTCAGTGGTCATTTAGAGTAAAAAGAGTACGTTTTGAACAAATTCAATTTTTAAATTCTTTGAGTTATTTGGGGCGCAGATTTTCGATGTGTGCTTATACCCAAATCACAGACTATAATGATTTGTACTTTTCAGTGGAGGGCTCGGCTGAACTATGTTTAGTCCTGCCAATACTTCACCCCCCCCCCCCCACACACACACACACACATACGCACACATACGCACATATAAGCTATAGACTAGGGAGTGCATTTACGCAACAGCTGACGCGTTTATGTTTTATAATAGTACACATGAGCGTATTCTTGTATGGGCCCTGGGAACTACAGAAGTGATGTTAATTGGGGTGGACACGTTGTGCGTTACTGCTTTTATATGACCCAGGGCCCAAACAAAGCCTTGCGTGTTTCTTCTCTGAAGAGGCATCATAATTGTAAACAATAAGCTAAACTTCATTTTGTTATGTTTAATAGCCATTATTTAGGCGTGAATACTAGGTGGGTGTGACCTAAAATGCCAGTAAACAATTAGGTGGTGGCTAAATTCTGAGTCTTTGGAACTCTGAAATTGGTTTTTCCTAATAGGTGTTGTCCCTTCATCAGGGGGCCCTCGAATCTTCAGAATTGTCAATCTAAACGATATACGTGCGATTCTGTACTCCAGAAACATACGTAACGCGACTGAGAATAGATTGGATGTATGGACAAAAATATGGACAGGGGTAAAAAATAAGTGCCAATTCGGTAAAATTTCACAAATTTTCGAAAATGCGCTTTTTTATTAACACGATTTTCTGTGGGTCAAAAGGATCTTTCTCTTTAGTGAGATCCTCTGGATTTTGACCCAGAACATCGGCACTTTCTATTCACTCCTTTTTGGGATATTTGTGCTCAAATTTTGACCCCGGGTGATGATATTTTGTACCAAAATAAGTGTCAACATCAGTCAGTTGTTACTATTTATAGTACCTCAGAATGTTAAGACTCCATTCTGGACACCTGAACAGATCCCCCTTCAAAAAAGCGTCTGCTCAGTCATTACGCTGGTTTATAGTGTAACATATCACAGCTGCTTTGTTTCTGTTGATTCTTTGTTATTAAAAACTAGCGTATTGTTCCATATACCTCGCATCTCCCTCATGTACTCGAAAATGTACATTATTATCTCCTCTAGAAACAGAATGATGGAGGTCTAACAGTTTAAAGTTTTCCAGTTATATACTGCCACAAGAAATTGATTCGGGCTATAGCTCAGTAAGTTCAGGCGTTCGCTTTGTTGTATGAAAAGTGCGTGGTCGATGCGATGTGAGTTCAAAACCCATCTCTTCTTAATATTTTGCCCATTATCCTAACACATACATTTTTTCCTTTGTTCTGGTTGCATCTTCATTTATAGAACGTGTTTTCGGAAATTAGCTGGTCGAAAGGCTGGGATACTCCACAATCACATTTAAACAAAAATGTTGAAAAACAACCAATTGCCGCAAAAAACAGACCATTTCTCCTCAAGCCACATTGTCTAATTAGGTGCGCTATTACCTTGCAAACGATAAGTCAAATAACGAGACGATAATCACTGTTTGATGATGCCTTTTGTCTGTTCAGCACCACTGTCTGCCAGATTTAATATTTCCTTGAAATGAAAGCTTGCGAATATTATCTATTACACTTAATAAACAGCCCTTCTGACAAACTAAAAGTGTATGTGCAATGGCACTCTTTATTACCACCATCCCGCGTTGAGTCCTTGACGCTGTGTACTAAGATGTACTTCACGTCGATGGGGCGCATGTCTTCAACCAATCTTATCCTGCCTGTGCAGCAGTGAGGAGTTAAGATGTTTGGGAGCTGCCATCTGCTCGTCGTTGGTCGGTGGTTCTCTCTGGGTACTCCTGTTTCCTCCATCCATAAAACTGTCACAGTCACCATTTGACCTTGGCTGTCAAAGTGTCGTTAAACTCTAATAAATAAATAAATAATAAATTACCACCATAGGCAATTTCTTCTATGTTATGTCATTGGTGAGGCCCTCAATTTCATCTGTCCAGGTGGGAGCAGTTTGTGCATTGTGCAAATCCGTCCAACAGGTTAATGGTACACTACCCTTCAACCACTGCTTGAGCTGTATGAGCCGTTTCAGTAAGTTAGGAAGTAAGGTAGTAGATAACTGCCGCAGGATGGTTCTCTCCATGCTATCCGTACTCTTTCATCCGACACAATACAAATCAGGTTGGTAAAAGAGTCACGATACCCCAATAATAAACAAATAAATGCTTTCCATGACTACAAACTTTAAATTTTCTGTGTATTTTGAGTTAAAAGATGTTTCTTTCACAGAATGACTGGTAAGGTGTCTCTACTTACAAGTTAGGCAACTTTTGGAGCTAACCTGGGGCGGCGGACTAGTGTCAATATTCCATGTGCTATAGTGTGTGTGTCAGTTTTTTATGGATAGCATACTTTCAAAGCATGTGTATGGAATAGTTTGTTTTGGAGGGAGCGTTGTATTTCAGTTTTACATTTTAGATCCCTCAATCTTCTTTTCGTCTTAATTTGCCACTCGAGGGTTTATCTGGAATATTTTTCGATATGCATGTATAGAGGCGGGAGTCACGGTGGGTATGGAAAGCGTTCACGTTACAACGATTAGTGTTTGACAGTTGATGTTTAGATTCCTACCTCCTAGTTTCCTACCTCTTCCTCTGTTTATCTCGGCTGAACATTAATTTAATGTATCATACTGAAGGTGAATGAATATTTTAGAGGGGAGCCGTTTGATCTGATATTTAGGTTCACATCCGACTTGTTTCATCATTTACTGGGCATTTTGTACCTAAACACGCTGGTCCTGGTTTTGCTCGTCTGTCGTTTAAGATAGTTTGCATCAAACAAGCGAATGGTAACGTTCGTTCCATATTGTAGCCCTGGGAACGTTATGTACAGTTTAAGACGAGTCTCTCTTCAAACTACCCAGATCTATTATCGCGAAGAATTGTTAGCCGAACGTTATGTACAGTTTAAGACGAGTCTCTCTTCAAACTACCCAGATCTATTATCGCGAAGAATTGTTAGCCGATTTGTGTGATTACTGGCCTTGGTATTCGGTAATTTTATGTGTTGATCAGTATTAATTCTGTGTCAGTATTAATTCAGGTAGGTCACACAGCGAAATTGGGATTCGTTGGAAAGTTCAAGCCTTTCATGTAACAGCCAAAGATCAAAACTATGGACTCTTCTATTCTAAGTTGCGAACTTGTATACGCCAGTGTTCCAGTTAAGAATTCAACATTTATGATAATGTGAATGAGGTGTTCACTCACCACACAGCAACTGTTAAAATGACTTCAATAATTCAGAAGATAAGATTTCACAAGAATAAAATCGTGAACTATGGAAAATTTTATGCGTGTCACTTATTGGTTTAGTCAACTAAAAAACTTTTTTTTTTCAATTGTTTGCCTATGGTTACCCTTATGAAATTTCTCAAAAAACTTCATATTTTTTTTGGCCCATTTTATGATGCAAAAATGTTCTACATATAAAAATACCATTGTTTTCACATTTTCTGCTGCGGAAATCACTTGTTCTGACTGAATAAATCAACTTGAAGTACAGAATGGGTATCACTGTAGGCCTAAATTCATCTTTTCCGGCAATGACAGCCATAGGTTCACGCACAGTGTCACTTTCCATACATTATAAAATCTGGACTCGGAGTATCACTCGTTAGAAATATGAAACACGAGTCAAACAAAATTCACCCATATTCTTTCAGAACAGACTGAATGAATAATCTTCAATTCATTTTTAGTGTTCCATCTATTCAAAATATAGCTGTCACAGCCGACAGAAAATAATTTGTCAATTCCAATCGTTTGTTTTTCAGTATTTCTATAGGAAAGCAACTTCTGCGATTTGGAAGACTGCAGTATTTTCGATTATACCTCCATAGCAACTTCTGATCAGAAAGGCGGAGGTAAGTGAGTCTGAAAACTAATGATGCCTTCCAGAAGCTAATTTTGATTATTCCCTTTTCAAAATGGAAAGGCCTTCATTATATACGACTGAGCAAACCACGAATAGAAATGACGCTTGAATATCAGTCAATACATGCACCGAAGAAACTGATTTTATGCCACTTGAAAGGTGTTTTCCTACACGGGAGGCCAGGCTTGGTGGGGTAATTTTGCTGCCGAGAGATATTCCTACAAACACAATGACGTGTATGTAGATAACGGTGTGCGAGGTGATAAGGGTGGATTTGCTTCAGATACCCCCAAGCATAGTCCCATAATTGTGCAATACTATGGGATGAGCTTTTACTAAAATTTTCCTATTAAGTTTGTCAGTGGTCATTTAGAGTAAAAAGAGTACGTTTTGAACAAATTCAATTTTAAATTCTTTGAGTTATTTGGGGCGCAGATTTTCGATGTGTGCTTATACCCAAATCACAGACTATAATGATTTGTAATTTTCAGTTGAGGGCTCGGCTGAACTATGTTTAGTCCTGCCAATACTTCACCCCCCCCCCCCCCCACACACACACACATACGCACACATACGCACATATAAGCTATAGACTAGGGAGTGCATTTACGCAACAGCTGACGCGTTTATGTTTTATAATAGTACACATGAGCGTATTCTTGTATGGGCCCTGGGAACTACAGAAGTGATGTTAATTGGGGTGGACACGTTGTGCGTTACTGCGTTAATATGACCCAGGGCCCAAACAAAGCCTTGCGTGTTTCTTCTCTGAAGAGGCATCATGATTGTAAACAATAAGCTAAACTTCATTTTGTTATGTTTAATAGCCATTATTTAGGCGTGAATACTGGGTGGGTGTGACCTAAAATGCCAGTAAACAATTAGGTGGTGACTAAATTCTGAGTCTTTGGAACTCTGAAATTGGTTTTTCCTAATAGGTGTTGTCCCTTCATCAGGGGGCCCTCGCATCTTCAGAATTGTCAATCTAAACGATATACGGGCGATTCTGTACTCCAGAAACATACGTAACGCGACTGAGAATAGATTGGATGTATGGACAAAAATATGGACAGGGGTAAAAAATTAGTGCCAATTCGGTAAAATTTCACAAATTTTCGAAAATGCGCTTTTTTATTAACACGATTTTCTGTGGGTCAAAAGGATCTTTCTCTTTAGTGAGATGCTCTGGATTTTGACCCAGAACATCGGCACTTTCTATTCACTCCTTTTTGGGATATTTGTGCTCAAATGTTGACCCCGGGTGATGATATTTTGTACCAAAATAAGTGCCAACATCAGTCAGTTGTTACTATTTATAGTACCTCAGAATGTTAAGACTCCATTCTGGACACCTGAACAGATCCCCCGCCAAAAAATCGTCTGCTCAGTCATTACGCTGGTTTATAGTGTAACATATCACACCTGCTTTGTTTCTGTTGATTCTTTGTTATTAAAAACTAGCGTATTGTTCCATATACCCCCCATCTCCCTCATGTACTCGAAAATGTACATTATTATCTCCTCTAGAAACAGAATGATGGAGGTCTAACAGTTTAAAGTTTTCCAGTTATATACTGCCACAAGAAATTGATTCGGGCTATAGCTCAGTAAGTTCAGGCGTTCGCTTTGTTGTATGAAAAGTGCGTGGTCGATGCGATGTGGGTTCAAAACCCATCTCTTCTTAATATTTTGCCCATTATCCTAACACATACATTTTTTCCTTTGTTCTGGTTGCATCGTCATTTATAGAACGTGTTTTCGCAAATTAGCTGGTCGAAAGGCTGGGATACTCCACTATCACATTTAAACAAAAATGTTGAAAAACAACCAATTGCCGCAAAAAACAGACCATTACTCCTCAAGCCACATTGTCTTATTAGGTGCGCTATTACCTTGCAAACGTTAAGTCAAATAACGAGACGATAATCACTGTTTGATGATGCGTTTTGTCTGTTCAGCACCACTGTCTGCCAGATTTAATATTTCCTTGAAACGAAAGCTTGCGAATATTCTCTACTACACTTAATAAACAGCCCTTCTGACAAACTAAAAGTGTATGTGCAATGGCACTCTTTATTACCACCATCCCGCGTTGAGTCCTTGGGCAAGGCACTCAACTCAGATTATCCACCTGGGGGCACGATGACGCTGTGTACTAAGATGTACTTCACGTCGATGGGGCGCATGTCTTCAACCAATCTAATCCTGCCTGTGCAGCAGTGAGGAGATAAGATGTTTGGGAGCTGGCATCTGCTCGTCGTTGGTCGGTGGTTCTCTCTGGGTACTCCTGCTTCCTCCATCCATAAAACTGTCACCGTCACCATTTGACCTTGGCTGTCAAAGTGTCGTTAAACTCTAATAAATAAATTAATAATAAATTACCACAATAGGCAATTTCTTCTATGTTATGTCATTGGTGAGGCCCTCAATTTCATCTGTCCAGGTGGGAGCAGTTTGTGCATTGTGCAAATCCGTCCAACAGGTTAATGGTACACTACCCTTCAACCACTGCTAGAGCTGCATGAGCCGTTTCAGTAAGTTAGGAAGTAAGGTAGTAGATAGCTGCCGCAGGATGGTTCTCTCCATGCTATCCGTACTCTTTCATCCGACACAATACAAATCAGGTTGGTAAAAGAGTCACGATACCCCAATAATAAACAAACAAATGCTTTCCATGACTACAAACTTTAAATTTTCTGTGTATTTCGAGTTAAAAGATGTTTCTTTCACAGAATGACTGGTAAGGTGTCTCTACTTACAAGTTAGGCAACTTTTGGAGCTAACCTGGGGAGCGGACTAGTGTCAATATTCCATGTGCTATAGTGTGTGTGTCAGTTTTTATGGATAGCATACCTTCAAAGCGTGTGTATGGAATAGTTTGTTTTGGAGGGAGCGTTGTATTTCAGTTTTACATTTTAGATCCCTCAATCTTCTTTTCGTCTTAATTTGCCACTCGAGGGTTTATCTGGAATATTTTTCGATATGCATGTATAGAGGCGGGAGTCACGGTGGGTATGGAAAGCGTTCACGTTACAACGATTAGTGTTTGACAGTTGATGTTTAGATTCCTACCTCCTGGTTTCCTACCTCTTCCTCTGTTTACCTCGGCTGAACATTAAAATTTAATATATCATACTGGAGGTGAATGAATATTTTAGAGGGGAGCCGTTTGATCTGATATTTAGGTTCACATCCGACTTGTTTCATCATTTACTGGGCATTAGGTACCTAAACACGCTGGTCCTGGTTTTGCTCGGCTGTCGTTTAAGATAGTTTGCACCAAACAAACGAATGGTAACGTTCGTTCCATATTGTAGCCCTGGGAACGTTATGTACAGTTTTAGACGAGTCTCTCTTCAAACTACCCAGATCTATTATCGCGAAGAATTGTTAGCCGAACGTTATGTACAGTTTAAGACGAGTCTCTCTTCAAACTACCCAGATCTATTATCGCGAAGAATTGTTAGCCGATTTGTGTGATTACTGGCCTTGGTATTGGGTAATTTTATGTGTTGATCAGTATTAATTCTGTGTCAGTATTAATTCAGGTAGGTCACACAGCGAAATTGGGGTTCGTTGGAAAGTTCAAGCCTTTCATGTAACAGCCAAAGATCAAAACTATGGACTCTTCTATTATAAGTTGCGAACTTGTATACGCCAGTGTTCCAGTTAAGAATTCAACATTTATGATAATGTGAATGAGGTGTTCACTCACCACACAGAAACTGTTAAAATGACTTCAATAATTCAGAAGATAAGATTTCACAAGAATAAAATCGTGAACTATGGAAAATTTTATGCGTGTCACTTGTTGGTTTAGTCAACTAAAAAACTTTTTTTTTTCAATTGTTTACCTATGGTTACCCTTATGAAATTTCTCAAAAAACTTCAAATTTTTTTTGGCCCATTTTATGATGCAAAAATGTTCTACATATAAAAATACCATTGTTTTCACATTTTCTGCTGCTGAAATCGCCTGTTCTGACTGAATAAATCAACTTAAAGTACAGAATGGGTATCACTGTAGGCCTAAATTCAACTTTTCCGGCAATGACAGCCATAGGGGGCGCGGTGGCTCAGTTGGTAGAGGTGCAGGCTGCAAGCCGAGAGGTCCTCGGTTCGAATCTCACCTGCGGCAACCGCGTTGTGTCCTTGGGCAAGACACTTCACCCCGATTGCCTACATGGGAGGCACGATGACGCTGTGTACTGAGGCGTACTGCACGTCGATGGTGCGCATGTCTTCAACCAATCTAACCCTGCCTGTGCTGCGGTGCAGAGTTCAGAGTTACGATGTTGGAGAGCTGACAGCTGCTCGTCGTTGCTCGGTGGTTCTCTCCGGGTACTCCGGCTTCCTCCACCCGTAAAACTGTCACGGTCACGATTAGCCATTGTGCATAAGTATGTGACCTTAAACACCATTAAATAATAATAATAATGACAGCCATAGGTTCACGCACAGTGTCACTTTCCATACATTATAAAATCGGGACTCGGAGTTTCACTCGTTAGAAATATGAAACACGAGTCAAACAAAATTCACCCATATTCTTTCAGAACAGACTGAATGAATAATCTTCAATTCATTTTTAGTGTTCCATCTATTCAAAATATAGCTGTCACAGCCGACAGAAAATAATTTGTCAATTCCAATCGTTTGTTTTTCAGTACTTCTATAGGAAAGCAACTTCTGCGATTTGGAAGACTGCAGTATTTTCGATTATACCTCCATAGCAACTTCTGATCAGAAAGGCGGAGGTTAGTGAGTCTGAAAACTAATGATGCCTTCCAGAAGCTAATTTTGATTATTCCCTTTTGAAAATGGAAAGGCCTTCATTATATACGACTGAGCAAACCCCGAATAGAAATGACGCTTGAATATCAGTCAATACAGGCATCGAAGAAACTGATTTTAAGCCACTTGAAAGGTGTTTTCCTACACGGGAGGCCAGGCTTGGTGGGGTTATTTTGCTGCCGAGAGATATTCCTACAAACACAATGACGTTATGTGGATAACGGTGTGCGAGGTGATAAGGGTGGATTTGCTTCGGATACCCCCAAGCATAGTCCCATAATTGTGCAATGCTATGGGATGAGCTTTTACTAAAATTTTCCAGCTAAGTTTGTCAGTGGTCATTTAGAGTAAAAAGAGTACGTTTTGAACAAATTCAATTTTTAAATTCTTTGAGTTATTTGGGGCGCAGATTTTCGATGTGTGCTTATACCCAAATCACAGACTATAATGATTTGTACTTTTCAGTGGAGGGCTCGGCTGAACTATGTTTAGTCCTGCCAGTACTTCACCCCCCCCACCCCCCCCCCCCCACACACACACACACATACGCACACATACGCACATATAAGCTATAGATTAGGGAGTGCATTTACGCAACAGCTGACGCGTTTATGTTTTATAATAGTACACATGAGCGTATTCTTGTATGGGCCCTGGGAACTACAGAAGTGATGTTAATTGGGGTGGACACGTTGTGCGTTACTGCTTTAATATGACCCAGGGCCCAAACAAAGCCTTGCGTGTTTCTTCTCTGAAGAGGCATCATAATTGTAAACAATAAGCTAAACTTCATTTTGTTATGTTTAATAGCCATTATTTAGGCGTGAATACTGGGTGGGTGTGACCTAAAATGCCAGTAAACAAATAGGTGGTGGCTAAATTCTGAGTCTTTGGAACTCTGAAATTGTTTTTTCCTAATAGGTGTTGTCCCTTCATCAGGGGGCCCTCGCATCTTCAGAATTGTCAATCTAAACGATATACGGGCGATTCTGTACTCCAGAAACATACGTAACGCGACTGAGAATAGATTGGATGCATGGACAAAAATACGGACTTGGGTAAAAAATAAGTGCCAATTCGGTAAAATTTCACAAATTTTCGAAAATGCGCTTTTTTATTAACACGATTTTCTGTGGGTCAAAAGGATCTTTCTCTTTAGTGAGAAGCTCTGGATTTTGACCCAGAACATCGGCACTTTCTATTCACTCCTTTTTGGGATATTTGTGCTCAAATTTTGACCCCGGGTGATGATATTTTGTACCAAAATAAGTGCCAACATCAGTCAGTTGTTACTATTTATAGTACCTCAGAATGTTAACACTCCATTCTGGACACCTGAACAGATCCCCCGCCAAAAAATCGTCTGCTCAGTCATTACGCTGTTTTATAGTGTAACATATCACAGCTGCTTTGTTTCTGTTGATTCTTTGTTATTAAAAACTAGCGTATTGTTCCATATACCCCCCATCTCCCTCATGTACTCGAAAATGTACATTATTATCTCCTCTAGAAACAGAATGATGGAGGTCTAACAGTTTAAGGTTTTCCAGTTATATACTGCCACAAGAAATTGATTCGGGCTATAGCTCAGTAACTTCAGGCGTTCGCTTTGTTGTATGAAAGGTGCGTGGTCGATGCGATGTGAGTTCAAAACACATCTCTTCTTAATATTTTGCCCATTATCCTAACACATACATTTTTTCCTTTGTTCTGGTTGCATCGTCATTTATAGAACGTGTTTTCGCAAATTGGCTGGTCGAAAGCCTGGGATACTCCACAATCACATTTAAACAAAAATGTTGAAAAACAACCAATTGCCGCAAAAAACAGACCATTTCTCCTCAAGCCACATTGTCTAATTAGGTGCGCTGTTACCTTGCAAACGTTAAGTCAAATAACGAGACGATAATCACTGCTTGATGATGCCTTTTGTCTGTTCAGCACCACTGTCTGCCAGATTTAATATTTCCTTGAAACGAAAGATTGCGAATATTCTCTACTACACTTAATAAACAGCCCTTCTGACAAACTAAAAGTGTATGTGCAATGGCACTCTTTATTACCACCATCCCGCGTTGAGTCCTTGGGCAAGGCACTCAACTCAGATTATCCACTTGGGGGGACGATGACGCTGTGTACTAAGATGTACTTCACGTCGATGGGGCGTATGTTTTCAACCAATCTAATCCTGCCTGTGCAGCAGTGAGGAGTTAAGTTGTTTGGGAGCTGCATCTGCTCGTCGTTGGTAGGTGGTTCTCTCTGGGTACTCCTGCTTCCTCCATCCATAAAACCGTCACCGTCACCATTTGACCTTGGCTGTCAAAGTGTCCTTAAACTCTAATAAATAAATAAATAATATATTACCACCATAGGCAATTTCTTCTATGTTATGTAATTGGTGAGGCCCTCAATTTCATCTGTCCAGGTGGGAGCAGTTTGTGCATTGTGCAAATCCGTCCAACAGGTTAATGGAACACTACCCTTCAACCACTGCTAGAGCTGCATGAGCCGTTTCAGTAAGTTAGGAAGTAAGGTAGTAGATAGCTGCCGCAGGATGGTTCTCTCCATGCTATCCGTACTCTTTCATCCGACACAATACAAATCAGGTTGGTAAAAGAGTCACGATACCCCAATAATAAACAAACAAATGCTTTCCATGACTACAAACTTTAAATTTTCTGTGTATTTTGAGTTAAAAGTTGTTTCTTTCACAGAATGACTGGTAAGGTGTCTCTACTTACAAGTTAGGCAACTTTTGGAGCTAACCTGGGGCGGCGGACTAGTGTCAATATTCCATGTGCTATAGTGTGTGTGTCAGTTTTTATGGATAGCATACCTTCAAAGCGTGTGTATGGAATAGTTTGTTTTGGAGGGAGCGTTGTATTTCAGTTTTACATTTTAGATCCCTCAATCTTCTTTTCGTCTTAATTTGCCACTCGATGGTTTATCTGGAATATTTTTCGATATGCATGTATAGAGGCGGGAGTCACGGTGGGTATGGAAAGCGTTTACGTTACAACGATTAGTGTTTGACAGTTGATGTTTAGATTCCTACCTCCTGGTTTCCTACCTCTTCCTCTGTTTATCTCGGCTGAACATTAATTTAATGTATCATACTGAAGGTGAATGAATATTTTAGAGGGGAGCCGTTTGATCTGATATTTAGGTTCACATCCGACTTGTTTCATCATTTACTGGGCATTAGGTACCTAAACACGCTGGTCCTGGTTTTGCTCGGCTGTCGTTTAAGATAGTTTGCATCAAACAAGCGAATGGTAACGTTCGTTCCATATTGTAGCCCTGGGAACGTTATGTACAGTTTAAGACGAGTCTCTCTTCAAACTACCCAGATCTATTATCGCGAAGAATTGTTAGCCGAACGTTATGTACAGTTTAAGACGAGTCTCTCTTCAAACTACCCAGATCTATTATCGCGAAGAATGGTTAGCCGATTTGTGTGATTACTGGCCTTGATATGGGGTAATTTTATGTGTTGGTCAGTATTAATTCTGTGTCAGTATTAATTCAGGTAGGTCACACAGCGAAATTGGGATTCGTTGGAAAGTTCAAGCCTTTCATGTAACAGCCAAAGATCAAAACTATGGACTCTTCTATTATAAGTTGCGAACTTGTATACGCCAGTGTTCCAGTTAAGAATTCAACATTTATGATAATGTGAATGAGGTGTTCACTCACCACACAGAAACTGTTAAAATGACTTCAATAATTCAGAAGATACGATTTCACAAGAATAAAATCGTGATCTATGGAAAATTTTATGCGGGTCACTTATTGGTTTAGTCGACTAAAAAACTTTTTTTTTTTCAATTGTTTGCCTATGGTTACCCTTATGAAATTTCTCAAAAAACTTCAATTTTTTTTTGGCCCATTTTATGATGCAAAAATGTTCTACATATAAAAATACCATTGTTTTCACATTTTCTGCTGCTGAAATCGCTTGTTCTGACTGAATAAATCAACTTGAAGTACAGAATGGGTATCACTGTAGGCCTAAATTCAACTTTTCCGGCAATGACAGCCATAGGTTCACGCACAGTGTCACTTTCCATACATTATAAAATCGAGACTCGGGGTTTCACTCGTTAGAAATATGAAACACGAGTCAAACAAAATTCACCCATATTCTTTCAGAACAGACTGAATGAATAATCTTCCATTCATTTTTAGTGTTCCATCTATTCAAAATATAGCTGTCACAGCCGACAGAAATTAATTTGTCAATTCCAATCGTTTGTTTTTCAGTACATCTATAGGAAAGCAACTTCTGCGATTTGGAAGACTGCAGTATTTTCACTTATACCTCCATAGCAACTTCTGATCAGAAAGGCGGAGGTAAGGGAGTCTGAAAACTAATGATGCCTTCCAGAAGCTAATTTTGATTATTCCCTTTTGAAAATGGAAAGGCCTTCATTATATACGACTGAGCAAACCCCGAATAGAAATGACGCTTGAATATCAGTCAATACAGGCATCGAAGAAACTGATTTTAAGCCACTTGAAAGGTGTTTTCCTACACGGGAGGCCAGGCTTGGTGGGGTAATTTTGCTGCCGAGAGATATTCCTACAAACACAATGACGTGTATGTAGATAACGATGTGCGAGGTGATAAGGGTGGATTTGCTTTGGATACCCCCAAGCATAGTCCCATAATTGTGCAATGCTATGGGATGAGCTTTTACTAAAATTTTCCAGCTAAGTTTGTCAGTGGTCATTTAGAGTAAAAAGAGTACGTTTTGAACAAATTCAATTTTTAAATTCTTTGAGTTATTTGGGGCGCAGGTTTTCGATGTGTGCTTATACCCAAATCACAGACTATAATGATTTGTACTTTTCAGTGGCGGGCTCGGCTGAACTATGTTTAGTCCTGCCAATACTTCACCCCCCCCCCCCCCCACACACACACATACGCACATACAAGCTATAGATTAGGGAGTGCATTTACGCAACAGCTGACGCGTTTATGTTTTATAATAGTACACATGAGCGTATTCTTGTATGGGCCCTGGGAACTACAGAAGTGATGTTAATTGGGATGGACACGTTGTGCGTTACTGCTTTAATATGACCCAGGGCCCAAACAAAGCCTTGCGTGTTTCTTCTCTGGAGAGGCATCATAATTGTAAACAATAAGCTAAACTTCATTTTGTTATGTTTAATAGCCATTATTTAGGCGTGAATACTGGGTGGGTGTGACCTAAAATGCCAGTAAACAATTAGGTGGTGGCTAAATTCTGAGTCTTTGGAACTCTGAAATTGTTTTTTCCTAATAGGTGTTGTCCCTTCATCAGGGGGCCCTCGCATCTTCAGAATTGTCAATCTAAACGATATACGGGCGATTCTGTACTCCAGAAACATACGTAACGCGACTGAGAATAGATTGGATGTATGGACAAAAATATGGACAGGGGTAACAAATAAGTGCCAGTTCGGTAAAATTTCGCAAATTTTCGAAAATGCGCTTTTTTATTAACACGATTTTCTGTGGGTCAAAAGGATCTTTCTCTTTAGTGAGATGCTCAGGATTTTCACCCAGAACATCGGCACTTTCTATTCACTCCTTTTTGGGATATTTGTGCTCAAATTTTGACCCCGGGTGATGATATTTTGTACCAAAATAAGTGCCAACATCAGTCAGTTGTTACTATTTATAGTACCCCAGAGTGTTAAGACTCCATTCTGGACACCTGAACAGATCCCCCGCCAAAAAATCGTCTGCTCAGTCATTACGCTGGTTTATAGTGTAACATATCACAGCTGCTTTGTTTCTGTTGATTCTTTGTTATTAAAAACTAGCGTATTGTTCCATATACCCCCCATCTCCCTCATGTACTCGAAAATGTACATTATTATCTCCTCTAGAAACAGAATGATGGAGGTCTAACAGTTTAAGGTTTTCCAGTTATATACTGCCACAAGAAATTGATTCGGGCTATAGCTCAGTAACTTCAGGCGTTCGCTTTGTTGTATGAAAGGTGCGTGGTCGATGCGATGTGAGTTCAAAACACATCTCTTCTTAATATTTTGCCCATTATCCTAACACATACATTTTTTCCTTTGTTCTGGTTGCATCGTCATTTATAGAACGTGTTTTCGCAAATTTGCTGGTCGAAAGCCTGGGATACTCCACAATCACATTTAAACAAAAATGTTGAAAAACAACCAATTGCCGCAAAAAACAGACCATTTCTCCTCAAGCCACATTGTCTAATTAGGTGCGCTGTTACCTTGCAAACGTTAAGTCAAATAACGAGACGATAATCACTGCTTGATGATGCCTTTTGTCTGTTCAGCACCACTGTCTGCCAGATTTAATATTTCCTTGAAACGAAAGATTGCGAATATTCTCTACTACACTTAATAAACAGCCCTTCTGACAAACTAAAAGTGTATGTGCAATGGCACTCTTTATTACCACCATCCCGCGTTGAGTCCTTGGGCAAGGCACTCAACTCAGATTATCCACTTGGGGGGACGATGACGCTGTGTACTAAGATGTACTTCACGTCGATGGGGCGTATGTTTTCAACCAATCTAATCCTGCCTGTGCAGCAGTGAGGAGTTAAGTTGTTTGGGAGCTGCATCTGCTCGTCGTTGGTAGGTGGTTCTCTCTGGGTACTCCTGCTTCCTCCATCCATAAAACTGTCACCGTCACCATTTGACCTTGGCTGTCAAAGTGTCCTTAAACTCTAATAAATAAATAAATAATATATTACCACCATAGGCAATTTCTTCTATGTTATGTCATTGGTGAGGCCCTCAATTTCATCTGTCCAGGTGGGAGCAGTTTGTGCATTGTGCAAATCCGTCCAACAGGTTAATGGAACACTACCCTTCAACCACTGCTAGAGCTGCATGAGCCGTTTCAGTAAGTTAGGAAGTAAGGTAGTAGATAGCTGCCGCAGGATGGTTCTCTCCATGCTATCCGCACTCTTTCATCCGACACAATACAAATCAGGTTGGTAAAAGAGTCACGATACCCCAATAATAAACAAACAAATGCTTTCCATGACTACAAACTTTAAATTTTCTGTGTATTTTGAGTTAAAAGTTGTTTCTTTCACAGAATGACTGGTAAGGTGTCTCTACTTACAAGTTAGGCAACTTTTGGAGCTAACCTGGGGCGGCGGACTAGTGTCAATATTCCATGTGCTATAGTGTGTGTGTCAGTTTTTATGGATAGCATACCTTCAAAGCGTGTGTATGGAATAGTTTGTTTTGGAGGGAGCGTTGTATTTCAGTTTTACATTTTAGATCCCTCAATCTTCTTTTCGTCTTAATTTGCCACTCGATGGTTTATCTGGAATATTTTTCGATATGCATGTATAGAGGCGGGAGTCACGGTGGGTATGGAAAGCGTTTACGTTACAACGATTAGTGTTTGACAGTTGATGTTTAGATTCCTACCTCCTGGTTTCCTACCTCTTCCTCTGTTTATCTCGGCTGAACATTAATTTAATGTATCATACTGAAGGTGAATGAATATTTTAGAGGGGAGCCGTTTGATCTGATATTTAGGTTCACATCCGACTTGTTTCATCATTTACTGGGCATTAGGTACCTAAACACGCTGGTCCTGGTTTTGCTCGGCTGTCGTTTAAGATAGTTTGCATCAAACAAGCGAATGGTAACGTTCGTTCCATATTGTAGCCCTGGGAACGTTATGTACAGTTTAAGACGAGTCTCTCTTCAAACTACCCAGATCTATTATCGCGAAGAATTGTTAGCCGAACGTTATGTACAGTTTAAGACGAGTCTCTCTTCAAACTACCCAGATCTATTATCGCGAAGAATGGTTAGCCGATTTGTGTGATTACTGGCCTTGATATGGGGTAATTTTATGTGTTGGTCAGTATTAATTCTGTGTCAGTATTAATTCAGGTAGGTCACACAGCGAAATTGGGATTCGTTGGAAAGTTCAAGCCTTTCATGTAACAGCCAAAGATCAAAACTATGGACTCTTCTATTATAAGTTGCGAACTTGTATACGCCAGTGTTCCAGTTAAGAATTTAACATTTATGATAATGTGAATGAGGTGTTCACTCACCACACAGAAACTGTTAAAATGACTTCAATAATTCAGAAGATACGATTTCACAAGAATAAAATCGTGATCTATGGAAAATTTTATGCGGGTCACTTATTGGTTTAGTCAACTAAAAAACTTTTTTTTTTTCAATTGTTTGCCTATGGTTACCCTTATGAAATTTCTCAAAAAACTTCAATTTTTTTTGGCCCATTTTATGATGCAAAAATGTTCTACATATAAAAATACCATTGTTTTCACATTTTCTGCTGCTGAAATCGCTTGTTCTGACTGAATAAATCAACTTGAAGTACAGAATGGGTATCACTGTAGGCCTAAATTCAACTTTTCCGGCAATGACAGCCATAGGTTCACGCACAGTGTCACTTTCCATACATTATAAAATCGAGACTCGGGGTTTCACTCGTTAGAAATATGAAACACGAGTCAAACAAAATTCACCCATATTCTTTCAGAACAGACTGAATGAATAATCTTCCATTCATTTTTAGTGTTCCATCTATTCAAAATATAGCTGTCACAGCCGACAGAAATTAATTTGTCAATTCCAATCGTTTGTTTTTCAGTACATCTATAGGAAAGCAACTTCTGCGATTTGGAAGACTGCAGTATTTTCACTTATACCTCCATAGCAACTTCTGATCAGAAAGGCGGAGGTAAGGGAGTCTGAAAACTAATGATGCCTTCCAGAAGCTAATTTTGATTATTCCCTTTTGAAAATGGAAAGGCCTTCATTATATACGACTGAGCAAACCCCGAATAGAAATGACGCTTGAATATCAGTCAATACAGGCATCGAAGAAACTGATTTTAAGCCACTTGAAAGGTGTTTTCCTACACGGGAGGCCAGGCTTGGTGGGGTAATTTTGCTGCCGAGAGATATTCCTACAAACACAACAACGTGTATGTAGATAACGGTGTGCGAGGTGATAAGGGTGGATTTGCTTCGGATACCCCCAAGCATAGTCCCATAATTGTGCAACGCTATGGGATGAGCTTTTACTAAAATTTTCCGGCTAAGTTTGTCAGTGGTCATTTAGAGTAAAAAGAGTACGTTTTGAACAAATTCAATTTTTAAATTCTTTGAGTTATTTGGGGCGCAGATTTTCGATGTGTGCTTATACCCAAATCACAGACTATAATGATTTGTACTTTTCAGTGGAGGGCTCGGCTGAACTATGTTTAGTCCTGCCAATACTTCACCCCCCCCCCCCCCCCACACACACACACACATACGCACACATACGCACATATAAGCTATAGACTAGGGAGTGCATTTACGCAACAGCTGACGCGTTTATGTTTTATAATAGTACACATGAGCGTATTCTTGTATGGGCCCTGGGAACTACAGAAGTGATGTTAATTGGGGTGGACACGTTGCTCGTTACTGCTTTAATATGACCCAGGGCCCAAACAAAGCCTTGCGTGTTTCTTCTCTGAAGAGGCATCATAATTGTAAACAATAAGCTAAACTTCATTTTGTTATGTTTAATAGCCATTATTTAGGCTTGAATACTGGGTGTGTGTGACCTAAAATGCCAGTAAACAATTAGGTGGTGGTTAAATTCTGAGTCTTTGGAACTCTGAAATTGGTTTTTCCTAATAGGTGTTGTCCCTTCATCAGGGGGCCCTCGCATCTTCAGAATTGTCAATCTAAACGATATACGTGCGATTCTGTACTCCAGAAACATACGTAACGCGACTGAGAATAGATTGGATGCATGGACAAAAATATGGACAGGGGTAAAAAATAAGTGCCATTTCGGTAAAATTTCACAAATTTTCGAAAATGCGCTTTTTTGTTAACACGATTGCCTGTGGGTCAAAAGGATCTTTCTCTTTAGTGAGATGCTCTGGATTTTGACCCAGAACATCGGCACTTTCTATTCACTCCTTTTTGGGATATTTGTGCTCAAATTTTGACCCCGGGTGATGATATTTTGTACCAAAATAAGTGCCAACATCAGTCAGTTGTTACTATTTTTGTACCTCAGAATGTTAACACTCCATTCTGGACACCTGAACAGATCCCCCGCCAAAAAATCGTCTGCTCAGTCATTACGCTGTTTTATAGTGTAACATATCACAGCTGCTTTGTTTCTGTTGATTCTTTGTTATTAAAAACTAGCGTATTGTTCCATATACCCCCATCTCCCTCATGTACTCGAAAATGTACATTATTATCTCCTCTAGAAACAGAATGATGGAGGGCTAACAGTTAAAGTTTTCCAGTTATATACTGCCACAAGAAATTGAATCGGGCTATAGCTCAGTAAGTTCAGGCGTTCGCTTTGTTGTATGAAAAGTGCGTGGTCGATGTGATGTGAGTTCAAAACCCATCTCTTCTTAATATTTTGCCCATTATCCTAACACATACATTTTTTCCTTTGTTCTGGTTGCATCGTCATTTATAGAACGTGTTTTCGCAAATTAGCTGGTCGAAAGGCTGGGATATTCCACAATCACATTTAAACAAAAATGTTGAAAAACAACCAATTGCCGCAAAAAACAGACCATTTCTCCTCAAGCCACATTGTGTAATTAGGTGCGCTATTACCTTGCAAACGTTAAGTCAAATAACGAGACGATAATCACTGTTTGATGATGCCTTTTGTCTGTTCAGCACCACTGCCTGCCAGATTTAATATTTCCTTGAAATGAAAGCTTGAGAATATTCTCTACTACACTTAATAAACAGCCCTTCTGACAAACTAAAAGTGTATGTGCAATGGCACTCTTTATTACCACCATCCCGCGTTGAGTCCTTGGGCAAGGCTCTCAACTCAGATTATCCACCTGGGGGCACAATGACGCTGTGTACTAAGATGCACTTCACGTCGATGGGGCGCATGTCTTCGACCAATCTAATCCAGCCTGTGCAGCAGTGAGGAGTTAAGATGTTTGGGAGCTGGCATCTGCTCGTCGTTGGTCGGTGGTTCTCTCTGGGTACTCCTGCTTCCTCCATCCATAAAACTGTCACCGTCACCATTTGACCTTGGCTGTCAAAGTGTCGTTAAACTCTAATAAATAAATAAATAATAAATTACCACCATAGGTAATTTCTTCTATGTTATGTCATTGGTGAGGCCCTCAATTTCATCAGTCCAGGTGGTAGCAGTTTGTGCATTGTGCAAATCCGTCCAACAGGTTAATGGTACACTACCCTTCAACCACTGCTAGAGCTGCATGAGCCGTTTCAGTAAGTTAGGAAGTAAGGTAGTAGATAGCTGCCGCAGGATGGTTCTCTCCATGCTATCCGTACTCTTTCATCCGACACAATACAAATCAGGTTGGTAAAAGAGTCACGATACCCCAATAATAAACAAACAAATGCTTTCCATGACTACAAACTTTAAATTTTCTGTGTATTTTGAGTTAAAAGATGTTTCTTTCACAGAATGACTGGTAAGGTGTCTCTACTTACAAGTTAGGCAACTTTTGGAGCTAACCTGGGGAGGCGGACTAGTGTCAATATTCCATGTGCTATAGTGTGTGTGTCAGTTTTTATGGATAGCATACCTTCAAAGCGTGTGTATGGAATAGTTTGTTTTGGAGGGAGCGTTGTATTTCAGTTTTACATTTTAGATCCCTCAATCTTCTTTTCTTCTTAATTTGCCACTCGAGGGTTTATCTGGAATATTTTTCGATATGCGTGTATAGAGGCGGGAGTCACGGTGCGTATGGAAAGTGTTCGCGTTACAACGATTAGTGTTTGACAGTTGATGTTTAGATTCCTACCTCCTGGTTTCCTACCTCTTCCTCTGTTTATCTCGGCTGAACATTAATTTAATGTATCATACTGAAGGTGAATGAATATTTTAGAGGGGAGCCGTTTGATCTGATATTTAGGTTCACATCCGACTTGTTTCATCATTTACTGGGCATTAGGTACCTAAACACGCTGGTCCTGGTTTTGCTTGGCTGTCGTTTAAGATAGTTTGCATCAAACAAGCGAATGGTAACGTTCGTTCCATATTGTAGCCCTGGGAACGTTATGTACAGTTTAAGACGAGTCTCTCTTCAAACTACCCAGATCTATTATCGCGAAGAATTGTTAGCCGAACGTTATGTACAGTTTAAGACGAGTCTCTCTTCAAACTACCCAGATCTATTATCGCGAAGAATTGTTAGCCGATTTGTGTGATTACTGGCCTTGGTATTGGGTAATTTTATGTGTTGATCAGTATTAATTCTGTGTCAGTATTAATTCAGGTAGGTCACACAGCGAAATTGGGATTCGTTGGAAAGTTCAAGCCTTTCATGTAACAGCCAAAGATCAAAACTATGGACTTTTCTATTCAAAGTTGCGAACTTGTATACGCCGGTGTTCCAGTTAAGAATTCAACATTTATGATAATGTGAATGAGGTGTTCACTCACCACACAGAAACTGTTAAAATGACTTCAATAATTCAGAAGATAAGATTTCACAAGAATAAAATCGTGAACTATGGAAAATTTTATGCGTGTCACTTATTGGTTTAGTCAACTAAAAAACTTTTTTTTTTCAATTGTTTGCCTATGGTTACCCTTATGAAATTTCTCAAAAAACTTCAAATTTTTTTTGGCCCATTTTATGATGCAAAAATGTTCTACATATAAAAATACCATTGTTTTCACATTTTCTGCTGCTGAAATCGCTTGTTCTGACTGAATAAATCAACTTGAAGTACAGAATGGGTATCACTGTAGGCCTAAATTCAACTTTTCCGGCAATGACAGCCATAGGTTCACGCACAGTGTCACTTTCCATACATTATAAAATCGGGACTCGGAGTTTCACTCGTTAGAAATATGAAACACGAGTCAAACAAAATTCACCCATATTCTTTCAAAACAGACTGAATGAATAATCTTCAATTCATTTTTAGTGTTCCATCTATTCAAAATATAGCTGTCACAGCCGACAGAAAATAATTTGTCAATTCCAATCGTTTGTTTTTCAGTACTTCTATAGGAAAGCAACTTCTGCGATTTGGAAGACTGCAGTATTTTCGATTATACCTCCATAGCAACTTCTGATCAGAAAGGCGGAGGTAAGTGAGTCTGAAAACTAATGATGCCTTCCAGAAGCTAATTTTGATTATTCCCTTTTGAAAATGGAAAGGCCTTCATTATATACGACTGAGCAAACCCCGAATAGAAATGACGCTTGAATATCAGTCAATACAGGCATCGAAGAAACTGATTTTAAGCCACTTGAAAGGTGTTTTCCTACACGGGAGGCCAGGCTTGGTGGGGTAATTTTGCTGCCGAGAGATATTCCTACAAACACAGTGACGTGTATGTAGATAACGGTGTGCGAGGTGATAAGGGTGGATTTGCTTTGGATACCCCCAAGCATAGTCCCATAATTGTGCAATGCTATGGGATGAGCTTTTACTAAAATTTTCCAGCTAAGTTTGTCAGTGGTCATTTAGAGTAAAAAGAGTACGTTTTGAACAAATTCAATTTTTAAATTCTTTGAGTTATTTGGGGCGCAGGTTTTCGATGTGTGCTTATACCCAAATCACAGACTATAATGATTTGTACTTTTCAGTGGCGGGCTCGGCTGAACTATGTTTAGTCCTGCCAATACTTCAACCCCCCCCCCCCCCCCCCACACACACACATACGCACATACAAGCTATAGACTAGGGAGTGCATTTACGCAACAGCTGACGCGTTTATGTTTTATAATAGTACACATGAGCGTATTCTTGTATGGGCCCTGGGAACTACAGAAGTGATGTTAATTGGGATGGACACGTTGTGCGTTACTGCTTTAATATGACCCAGGGCCCAAACAAAGCCTTGCGTGTTTCTTCTCTGGAGAGGCATCATAATTGTAAACAATAAGCTAAACTTCATTTTGTTATGTTTAATAGCCATTATTTAGGCGTGAATACTGGGTGGGTGTGACCTAAAATGCCAGTAAACAATTAGGTGGTGGCTAAATTCTGAGTCTTTGGAACTCTGAAATTGTTTTTTCCTAATAGGTGTTGTCCCTTCATCAGGGGGCCCTCGCATCTTCAGAATTGTCAATCTAAACGATATACGGGCGATTCTGTACTCCAGAAACATACGTAACGCGACTGAGAATAGATTGGATGTATGGACAAAAATATGGACAGGGGTAACAAATAAGTGCCAGTTCGGTAAAATTTCGCAAATTTTCGAAAATGCGCTTTTTTATTAACACGATTTTCTGTGGGTCAAAAGGATCTTTCTCTTTAGTGAGATGCTCTGGATTTTCACCCAGAACATCGGCACTTTCTATTCACTCCTTTTTGGGATATTTGTGCTCAAATTTTGACCCCGGGTGATGATATTTTGTACCAAAATAAGTGCCAACATCAGTCAGTTGTTACTATTTATAGTACCCCAGAATGTTAAGACTCCATTCTGGACACCTGAACAGATCCCCCGCCAAAAAATCGTCTGCTCAGTCATTACGCTGGTTTATAGTGTAACATATCACAGCTGCTTTGTTTCTGTTGATTCTTTGTTATTAAAAACTAGCGTATTGTTCCATATACCCCCCATCTCCCTCATGTACTCGAAAATGTACATTATTATCTCCTCTAGAAACAGAATGATGGAGGTCTAACAGTTTAAGGTTTTCCAGTTATATACTGCCACAAGAAATTGATTCGGGCTATAGCTCAGTAACTTCAGGCGTTCGCTTTGTTGTATGAAAGGTGCGTGGTCGATGCGATGTGAGTTCAAAACACATCTCTTCTTAATATTTTGCCCATTATCCTAACACATACATTTTTTCCTTTGTTCTGGTTGCATCGTCATTTATAGAACGTGTTTTCGCAAATTGGCTGGTCGAAAGCCTGGGATACTCCACAATCACATTTAAACAAAAATGTTGAAAAACAACCAATTGCCGCAAAAAACAGACCATTTCTCCTCAAGCCACATTGTCTAATTAGGTGCGCTGTTACCTTGCAAACGTTAAGTCAAATAACGAGACGATAATCACTGCTTGATGATGCCTTTTGTCTGTTCAGCACCACTGTCTGCCAGATTTAATATTTCCTTGAAACGAAAGATTGCGAATATTCTCTACTACACTTAATAAACAGCCCTTCTGACAAACTAAAAGTGTATGTGCAATGGCACTCTTTATTACCACCATCCCGCGTTGAGTCCTTGGGCAAGGCACTCAACTCAGATTATCCACTTGGGGGGACGATGACGCTGTGTACTAAGATGTACTTCACGTCGATGGGGCGTATGTTTTCAACCAATCTAATCCTGCCTGTGCAGCAGTGAGGAGTTAAGTTGTTTGGGAGCTGCATCTGCTCGTCGTTGGTAGGTGGTTCTCTCTGGGTACTCCTGCTTCCTCCATCCATAAAACTGTCACCGTCACCATTTGACCTTGGCTGTCAAAGTGTCGTTAAACTCTAATAAATAAATAAATAATATATTACCACCATAGGCAATTTCTTCTATGTTATGTCATTGGTGAGGCCCTCAATTTCATCTGTCCAGGTGGGAGCGGTTTGTGCATTGTGCAAATCCGTCCAACAGGTTAATGGAACACTACCCTTCAACCACTGCTAGAGCTGCATGAGCCGTTTCAGTAAGTTAGGAAGTAAGGTAGTAGATAGCTGCCGCAGGATGGTTCTCTCCATGCTATCCGTACTCTTTCATCCGACACAATACAAATCAGGTTGGTAAAAGAGTCACGATACCCCAATAATAAACAAACAAATGCTTTCCATGACTACAAACTTTAAATTTTCTGTGTATTTTGAGTTAAAAGTTGTTTCTTTCACAGAATGACTGGTAAGGTGTCTCTACTTACAAGTTAGGCAACTTTTGGAGCTAACCTGGGGCGGCGGACTAGTGTCAATATTCCATGTGCTATAGTGTGTGTGTCAGTTTTCATGGATAGCATACCTTCAAAGCGTGTGTATGGAATAGTTTGTTTTGGAGGGAGCGTTGTATTTCAGTTTTACATTTTAGATCCCTCAATCTTCTTTTCGTCTTAATTTGCCACTCGAGGGTTTATCTGGAATATTTTTCGATATGCATGTATAGAGACGGGAGTCACGGTAGGTATGGAAAGCGTTCACGTTACAGCGATTAGTGTTTGACAGTTGATGTTTAGATTCCTACCTCCTGGTTTCCTACCTCTTCCTCTGTTTATCTCGGCTGAACATTAATTTAATGTATCATACTGAAGGTGAATGAATATTTTAGAGGGGAGCCGTTTGATCTGATATTTAGGTTCACATCCGACTTGTTTCATCATTTACTGGGCATTAGGTACCTAAACACGCTGGTCCTGGTTTTGCTCGGCTGTCGTTTAAGATAGTTTGCATCAAACAAGCGAATGGTAACGTTCGTTCCATATTGTAGCCCTGGGAACGTTATGTACAGTTTAAGACGAGTCTCTCTTCAAACTACCCAGATCTATTATCGCGAAGAATTGTTAGCCGATTTGTGTGATTACTGGCCTTGATATTGGGTAATTTTATGTGTTTATCAGTATTAATTCTGTGTCAGTATTAATTCAGGTAGGTCACACAGCGAAATTGGGATTCGTTGGAAAGTTCAAGCCTTTCATGTAACAGCCAAAGATCAAAACTATGGTCTCTTCTATTCTGAGTTGCGAACTTGTACACGCCAGTGTTCCAGTTAAGAATTCAACATTTATGATAATGTGAATGAGGTGTTCACTCACCACACAGAAACTGTTAAAATGACTTCAATAATTCAGAAGATAAGATTTCACAAGAATAAAATCCTGAACTATGTAAAATTTTATGCGTGTCACTTATTGGTTTAGTCAACTAAAAAACTTTTTTTTTTCAGTTGTTTGCCTATGGTTACCCTTATGAAATTTCTCAAAAAACTTCAAATTTTTTTTTGCCCATTTTATGATGCAAAAATGTTCTACATATAAAAATACCATTGTTTTCACATTTTCTGCTGCTGAAATCGCTTGTTCTGACTGAATAAATCGACTTGAAGTACAGAATGGGTATCACTGTAGGCCTAAATTCAACTTTTCCGGCAATGACAGCCATAGGTTCACGCACAGTGTCACTTTCCATACATTATAAAATCGTGACTCGGAGTTTCACTCGTTAGAAATATGAAACACGAGTCAACCAAAATTCACCCATATTCTTTCAGAACAGACTGAATGAATAATCTTCAATTCATTTTGAGTGTTCCATCTATTCAAAATATAGCTGTCACAGCCGACAGAAAATAATTTGTCAATTCTAATCGTTTGTTTTTCAGTACTTCTATAGGAAAGCAACTTCTGCGATTTGGAAGACTGCAGTATTTTCGATTATACCTCCATAGCAACTTCTGATCAGAAAGGCGGAGGTAAGTGAGTCTGAAAACTAATGATGCCTTCCAGAAGCTAATTTTGATTATTCCCTTTTGAAAATGGAAAGGCCTTCATTATATACGACTGAGCAAACCCCGAATACAAATGACGCTTGAATATCAGTCAATACAGGCATCGAAGAAACTGATTTTAAGCCACTTGAAAGGTGTTTTCCTACACGGGAGGCCAGGCTTGGTGGGGTAATTTTGCTGCCGAGAGATATTCCTACAAACACAATGACGTGTATGTAGATAACGGTGTGCGAGGTGATAAGGGTGGATTTGCTTCGGATACCCCCAAGCATAGTCCCGTAATTGTGCAATGCTATGAGATGAGCTTTTACTAAAATTTTCCAGCTAAGTTTGTCAGTGGTCATTTAGAGTAAAAAGAGTACGTTTTGAACAAATTCAATTTTTAAATTCTTTGAGTTATTTGGGGCGCAGATTTTCGATGTGTGCTTATACCCAAATCACAGACTGTAATGATTTGCACTTTTCAGTGGAGGGCTCGGCTGAACTATGTTTAGTCCTGCCAATACTTCACCCCCCCCCCCCACACACACACACACACATGCGCACACATACGCACATATAAGCTATAGACTAGGGAGTGCATTTACGCAACAGCTGACGCGTTTATGTTTTATAATAGTACAAATGAGCGTATTCTTGTATGGGCCTTGGGAACTACAGAAGTGATGTTAATTGGGGTGGACACGTTGTGCGTTACTGCTTTAATGGTTGGTGGTTCTCTCTGGGTACTCCTGCTTCCTCCATCCATAAAACTGTCACCGTCACCATTTGACCTTGGCTGTCAAAGTGTCGTTAAACTCTAATAAATAAATAAATAATAAATTACCACCATAACCAATTTCTTCCATGTTATGTCATTGGTGAGGCCCTCACTTTTATCTGTCCAGGAGGGAGCAGTTTGTGTTTTGCGCAAATCCGTCCAACAGGTTAATGGTACACTACACTTCAACCACTGCTAGAGCTGCATGAGCCGTTTCAGTAAGTTAGGAAGTAAGGTAGTAGATAGCTGCCGCAGGATGGTTCTCTCCATGCTATCCGTACTCTTTCATCCGACACAATACAAATCAGGTTGGTAAAAGAGTCACGATACCCCAATAATAAACAAACAAATGCTTTCCATGACTACAAACTTTAAATTTTCTGTGTATTTTGAGTTAAAAGATGTTTCTTTCACAGAATGACTGGTAAGGTGTCTCTACTTACAAGTTAGGCAACTTTTGGAGCTAACCTGGGGCGGCGGACTAGTGTCAATATTCCATGTGCTATAGTGTGTGTGTCAGTTTTTATGGATAGCATACCTTCAAAGCGTGTGTATGGAATAGTTTGTTTTGGAGGGAGCGTTGTATTTCAGTTTTACATTTTAGATCACTCAATCTTCTTTTCGTCTTAATTTGCCACTCGAGGGTTTATCTGGAATATTTTTCGATATGTATGTATAGAGGCGGGAGTCACGGTGGGTATGGAAAGCGTTCACGTTACAACGATTAGTGTTTGACAGTTGATGTTTAGATTCCTACCTCCTGGTTTCCTACCTCTTCCTCTGTTTATCTCGGCTGAACATTAATTTAATGTATCATACTGAAGGTGAATGAATATTTTAGAGGGGAGCCGTTTGATCTGATATTTAGGTTCACATTCGCCTTGCTTCATCATTTACTGGGCATTATGTACCTAAACACGCTGGTCCTGGTTTTGCTCGGCTGTCGTTTAAGATAGTTTGCATCAAACAAGCGAATGGTAACGCTCGTTCCATATTGTAGCCCCCATATTGTAACGTTATGTACAGTTTAACACGAGTCTCTCTTCAAACTACCCAGATCTATTATCGCGAAGAATTGTTAGCCGATTTGTGTGATTAGTGGCCTTGATATTGGGTAATTTTATGTGTTGATCAGTATCAATTCTGTGACAGTATTAATTCAGGTAGGTCACACAGCGAAATTGGGATTCGTTGGAAAGTTCAAGCCTTTCATGTAACAGCCAAAGATCAAAACTATGGACTCTTCTATTCTAAGTTGCGAACTTGTATACGCCAGTGTTCCAGTTAAGAATTCAACATTTATGATAATATGAATGAGGTGTTCACTCACCACACAGAAACTGTTAAAATGACTTCAATAATTCAGAAGATAAGATTTCACAAGAATAAAATCGTGAACTATGGAAAATTTTATGCGTGTCACTTATTGGTTTAGTCAACTAAAAAACTTTTTTTCTCAATTGTTTGCGTATGGTTACCCTTATGAAATTTCTCAAGAAACTTCAAAATTTTTTTTACCCATTTTATGATGGAAAAATGTTCTACATATAAAAGTACCATTGTTTTCACATTTTCTGCTGCTGAAATCGCTTGTTCTGACTGAATAAATCAACTGGAAGTACAGAATGGGTATCACTGTAGGCCTAAATTCAACTTTTCTGGCAATGACAGCCATAGGTTCACGCACAGTGTCACTTTCCATACATTATAAAATCGGGACTCGGAGTTTCACTCGTTAGAAATATGAAACACGAGTCAAACAAAATTCACCCATATTCTTTCAGAACAGACTGAATGAATAATCTTCAATTCATTTTTAGTGTTCCATCTATTCAAAATATAGCTGTCACAGACGACAGAAAATAATTTGTCAATTCCAATCGTTTGTTTTTCAGTACTTCTATAGGAAAGCAACTTCTGCGATTTGGAAGACTGCAGTATTTTCGATTATACCTCCATAGCAACTTCTGATCAGAAAGGCGGAGGTAAGTGAGTCTGAAAACTAATGATGCCTTCCAGAAGCTAATTTTGATTATTCCCTTTTGAAAATGGAAAGGCCTTCATTATATACGACTGAGCAAACCCCGAATAGAAATGACGCTTGAATATCAGTCAATACAGGCATCGAAGAAACTGATTTTAAGCCACTTGAAAGGTGTTTTCCTACACGGGAGGCCAGGCTTGGTGGGGTAATTTTGCTGCCGAGAGATATTCCTACAAACACAATGACGTGTATGTAGATAACGGTGTGCGAGGTGATAAGGGTGGATTTGCTTCGGATACCCCCAAGCATAGTCCCATAATTGAGCAATGCTATGGGATGAGCTTTTACTAAAATTTTCCAGCTAAGTTTGTCAGTGGTCATTTAGAGTAAAAAGAGTACGTTTTGAAGAAATTCAATTTTTAAATTCTTTGAGTTATTTGGGGCGCAGATTTTCGATGTGTGCTTATACCCAAATCACAGACTATAATGATTTGTACTTTTCAGTGGAGGGCTCGGCTGAACTATGTTTAGTCCTGCCAATACTTCACCCCCCCCCCCCCCCACACACACACACACACATACGCACATATAAGCTATAGACTAGGGAGTGCATTTACGCAACAGCTGACGCGTTTATGTTTTATAATAGTACACATGAGCGTATTCTTGTATGGGCCCTGGGAACTACAGAAGTGATGTTAATTGGGGTGGACACGTTGTGCGTTACTGCTTTAATATGACCCAGGGCCCAAACAAAGCCTTGCTTGTTTCTTCTCTGAAAAGGCTTCATAATTGTAAACAATAAGCTAAACTTCATTTTGTTATGTTTAATAGCCATTATTTAGGCGTGAATACTGGGTGGGTGTGACCTAAAATGCCAGTAAACAATTAGGTGGTGGCTAAATTCTGAGTCTTTGGAACTCTGAAATTGGTTTTTCCTAATAGGTGTTGTCCCTTCATCAGGGGGCCCTCGCATCTTCAGAATTGTCAATCTAAACGATATACGGGCGATTCTGTACTCCAGAAACATACGTAACGCGACTGAGAATAGCTTGGATGTATGGACAAAAATATGGACAGGGGTGAAAAATAAGTGCCAATTCGGTAAAATTTCACAAATTTTCGAAAATGCGCTTTTTTATTAACACGATTTTCTGTGGGTCAAAAGGGTCTGTCTCTTCAGTGAGATGCTCTGGATTTTGACCCAGAACATCGGCACTTTCTATTCACTCCTTTTTGGGATATTTGTGCTCAAATTTTGACCCCGGGTGATGATATTTTGTACCAAAATAAGTGCCAACATCAGTCAGTTGTTACTATTTATAGTACCTCAGAATGTTAAGACTCCATTCTGGACACCTGAACACATCCCCCGCCAAAAAATCGTCTGCTCAGTCATTACGCTGGTTTATAGTGTAACATATCACAGCTGCTTTGTTTCTGTTGATTCTTTGTTATTAAAAACAAGCGTATTGTTCCATATACCCAACATCTCCCTCATGTACTCGAAAATGTACATTATTATCTCCTCTAGAAACTGAATGATGGAGGTCTTATAGTTTAAAGTTTTTCAGTTATATACTGCCACAAGAAATTGATTCGGGCTATAGCTCAGTAAGTTCAGGCGTTCGCTTTGTTGTATGAAAAGTGTGTGGTCGATGCGATGTGAGTTCAAAACCCATCTCTTCTTAATATTTTGCCCATTATCCTAACACATACATTTTTTCCTTTGTTCTGGTTGCATTGTCATTTATAGAACGTGTTTTCGCAAATTAGCTGGTCGAAAGGCTGGGATACTCCACAATCACATTTAAACAAAAATGTTGAAAAACAACCAATTGCCGCAAAAAACAGACCATTTCTCCTCAAGCCACATTGTCTAATTAGGTGCGCTATTACCTTGCAAACGTTAAGTCAAATAACGAGACGATAATCACTGTTTGATGATGCCTTTTGTCTGTTCAGCACCACTGTTTGCCAGATTTAATATTTCCTTGAAATGAAAGATTGCGAATATTTTCTACTACACTTAATAAACAGCCCTTCTGACAAACTAAAAGTGTATGTGCAATGGCACTCTTTATTACCACCATACCGCGTTGAGTCCTTGGGCAAGGCACTCAACTCAGATTATCCACCTGGGGGCACGATCACGCTGTGTACTAAGATGTACTTCACGTCGATGGGGCGCATGTCTTCAACCAATCTAATCCTGCCTGTGCAGCAGTGAGGAGTTAAGATGTTTGGGAGCTGGCATCTGCTCGTCGTTGGTCGGTGGTTCTCTCAGGGTACTCCTGCTTCCTCCATCCATAAAACTGTCACTGTCACCATTTGACCTTGGCTGTCAAAGTGTCGTTAAACTCTAATAAATAAATAAATAATAAATTACCACCATAGGCAATTTCTTCTATGTTATGTCATTGGTGAGGCTCTCAATTTCATCTGTCCAAGTGGGAGCAGTTTGTGCATTGTGCAAATCCGTCCAACAGGTTAATGGTACACTGCCCTTCAACCACTGCTAGAGCTGCATGAGCCGTTTCAGTAAGTTAGGAAGTAAGGTAGTAGATAGCTGCCGCAGGATGGTTCTCTCCATGCTATCCCTACTCTTTCATCCGACACAATACAAATCAGGTTGGTAAAAGAGTCACGATACCCCAATAATAAACAAACAAATGCTTTCCATGACTACAAACTTTATATTTTCTGTGTATTTTGAGTTAAAAGATGTTTCTTTCACAGAATGACTGGTAAGGTGTCTCTACTTAGAAGTTAGGCAACTTTTGGAGCTAACCTGGGGCGGCGGACTAGTGTCAATATTCCATGTGCTATAGTGTGTGTGTCAGTTTTTATGGATAGCATACCTTCACAGCGTGCGTATGGAATAGTTTGTTTTGGAGGGAGCGTTGTATTTCAGTTTTACATTTTAGATCCCTCAATCTTCTTTTCGTCTTAATTTGCCACTCGAGGGTTTATCTGGAATATTTTTCGATATGCATGTATAGAGGCGGGAGTCACGGTGGGTATGGAAAGCGTTCACGGTACAACGATTAGTGTTTGACAGTTGATGTTTAGATTCCTACCTCCTGGTTTCCTACCTCTTCCTCTGTTTATCTCGGCTGAACATTAATTTAATGTATCATACTGAAGGTGAATGAATATTTTACAGGGGAGCCGTTTGATCTTCTAGTTTGTTTTGGAGGGAGCGTTGTATTTCAGTTTTACATTTTAGATCCCTCAATCTTCTTTTCGTCTTAATTTGCCACTCGAGGGTTTATCTGGAATATTTTTCGATATGCATGTATAGAGGCGGGAGTCACGGTGGGTATGGAAAGCGTTCACGTTACAACGATTAGTGTTTGACAGTTGATGTTTAGATTCCTACCTCCTGGTTTCCTACCTCTTCCTCTGTTTATCTCGGCTGAACATTTATTTAATGTATCATACTGAAGGTGCATGAATATTTTAGAGGGGAGCCGTTTGATCTGATATTTAGGTTCACATCCGACTTGTTTCATCATTTACTGGGCATTGGGTACCTAAACATGCTGGTCCTGGTTTTGCTCGGCTGTCGTTTAAGATAGTTTGCATCAAACAAGCGAATGGTAAAGTTCGTTCCATATTGTAGCCCTGGGAACGTTATGTACAGTTTAAGACGAGTCTCTCTTCAAACTACCCAGATCTATTATCGCGAAGAATTGTTAGCCGATTTGTGTGATTACTGGCCTTGATATTGGGTAATTTTGTGTGTTTATCAGTATTAATTCTGTGTCAGTATTAATTCAGGTAGGTCACACAGCGAAATTGGGATTCGTTGGAAAGTTCAAGCCTTTCATGTAACAGCCAAAGATCAAAACTATGGTCTCTTCTATTCTGAGTTGCGAACTTGTATACGCCAGTGTTCCAGTTAAGAATTCAACATTTATGATAATGTGAATGAGGTGTTCACTCACCACACAGAAACTGTTAAAATGACTTCAATAATTCAGAAGATAAGATTTCACAAGAATAAAATCGTGAACTATGGAAAATTTTATGCGTGTCACTTATTGGTTTAGTCAACTAAAAAACTTTTTTTTTTCAATTGTTTGCGTATGGTTACCCTTATGAAATTTCTCAAAAAACTTCAAATTTTTTTTTACCCATTTTATGATGGAAAAATGTTCTAGATATAAAAATACCATTGTTTTCACATTTTCTGCTGCTGAAATCGCTTGTTCTGACTGAATAAATCAACTTGAAGTACAGAATGGGTATCACTGTAGGCCTAAATTCAACTTTTCTGGCAATGACAGCCGTAGGTTCACGCACAGTGTCACTTTCCATACATTATAAAATCGGGACTCAGAGTTTCACTCGTTAGAAATATGAAACACGAGTCAAACAAAATTCACCCATATTCTTTCAGAAGAGACTGAATGAATAATCTTCAATTCATTTTTAGTGTTCCATCTATTCAAAATATAGCTGTCACAGACGACAGAAAATAATTTGTCAATTCCAATCGTTTGTTTTTCAGTACTTCTATAGGAAAGCAACTTCTGCGATTTGGAAGACTGCAGTATTTTCGATTATACCTCCATAGCAACTTCTGATCAGAAAGGCGGAGGTAAGTGAGTCTGAAAACTAATGATGCCTTCCAGAAGCTAATTTTGATTATTCCCTTTTGAAAATGGAAAGGCCTTCATTATATACGACTGAGCAAACCCCGAATAGAAATGACGCTTGAATATCAGTCAATACAGGCATCGAAGAAACTGATTTTAAGCCACTTGAAAGGTGTTTTCCTACACGGGAGGCCAGGCTTGGTGGGGTAATTTTGCTGCCGAGAGATATTCCTACAAACACAATGACGTGTATGTAGATAACGGTGTGCGAGGTGATAAGGGTGGATTTGCTTCGGATACCCCCAAGCATAGTCCCATAATTGTGCAATGCTATGGGATGAGCTTTTACTAAAATGTTCCAGCTAAGTTTGTCAGTGGTCATTTAGAGTAAAAAGAGTACGTTTTGAACAAATTCAATTTTTAAATTCTTTGAGTTATTTGGGGCGCAGATTTTCGATGTGTGCTTATACCCAAATCACAGACTATAATGATTTGTACTTTTCAGTGGAGGGCTCGGCTGAACTATGTTTAGTCCTGCCAATACTTCCCCCCCCCCCCCCCCCACACACACACACATACACACACACACATACGCACACATACACACATATAAGCTATAGACTAGGGAGTGCATTTACGCAACAGCTGACGCGTTTATGTTTTATAATAGTACACATGAGCGTATTCTTGTATGGGCCCTGGGAACTACAGAAGTGATGTTAATTGGGGTGGACACGTTGTGCGTTACTGCTTTAATATGACCCAGGGACCAAACAAAGCCTTGCGTGTTTCTTCTCTGAAGAGGCTTCATAATTGTAAACAATAAGCTAAACTTCATTTTGTTATGTTTAATAGCCATTATTTAGGCGTGAATACTGGGTGGGTGTGACCTAAAATGCCAGTAAACAATTAGGTGGTGGCTAAATTCTGAGTCTTTGGAACTCTGAAATTGGTTTTTCCTAATAGGTGTTGTCCCTTCATCAGGGGGCCCTCGCATCTTCAGAATTGTCAATCTAAACGATATACGGGCGATTCTGTACTCCAGAAACATACGTAACGCGACTGAGAATAGATTGGATGTATGCACAAATATATGGACAGGGGTAAAAAATAAGTTCCAATTCGTTAAAATTTCACAAATTTTCGAAAATGCGCTTTTTTATTAACACGATTTTCTATGGGTCAAAAGGATCTTTCTCTTTAGTGAGATGCTCTGGATTTTGACCCAGAACATCGGCACTTTCTATTCACTCCTTTTTGGGATATTTGTGCTCAAATCTTGACCCCGGGTGATGATATTTTGTACCAAAATAAGTGCCAACATCAGTCAGTTGTTACTATTTATAGTACCACAGAATGTTAAGACTCCATTCTGGACACCTGAACAGATCCCCCGCCAAAAAATCGTCTGCTCAGTCATTACGCTGGTTTATAGTGTAACATATCACAGCTGCTTTGTTTCTGTTGATTCTTTGTTATTAAAAACAAGCGTTTTGTTCCATATACCCAACATCTCCCTCATGTACTCGAAAATGTACATTATTATCTCCTCTAGAAACAGAATGATGGAGGTCTAACAGTTTAAAGTTTCCCAGTTATATACTGCCACAAGAAATTGATTCGGGCTATAGCTCTGTAAGTTCAGGCGTTCGCTTTGTTGTATGAAAAGTGTGTGGTCGATGTGAGTTCAAACCCCATCTCTTCTTAATATTTTGCCCTTTATCCTAACACATACATTTTCTCCTTTTTCTGGTTGCATCGTCATTTATAGAACGTGTTTTCGCAAATTAGCTGGTCGAAAGGCTGGGATACTCCACAATCACATTTAAACAAAAATGTTGAAAAACAACCAATTGCCGCAAAAAACGGACCATTTCTCCTCAAGCCACATTGTCTAATTAGGTGCGCTATTACCTTGCAAAAGTTAAGTCAAATAACGAGACGATAATCTCTGTTTGATGATGCCTTTTGTCTATTCAGCACCACTGTCTGCCAAATTCAATATTTCCTTGAAATGAAAGATTGCGAATATTCTCTACTACACTTAATAAACAGCCCTTCTTACAAACAAAAAGTGTATGTGCAATGGCACTCTTTATTACCACCATCCCGCGTTGAGTCCTTGAGCAAGGCACTCAACTCCGATTATCCACCTGGGGGTACGATGACGTTGTGTACTAAGATGTACTTCACGTCGATGGGGCGCATGTCTTCAACCAATCTAATCCTGCCTGTGTAGCAGTGAGGAGTTAAGATGTTGGGGAGCTGGCATCTGCTCGTCGTTGGTCGGTGGTTCTCTCTGGGTACTCCTGCTTCCTCCATCCATAAAACTGTCACCGTCACCATTTGACCTTGGCTGTCAAAGTGTCGTTAAACCCTAATAAATAAATAAATAATAAATTACCACCATAGGCAATTTCTTCTACGTTATGTCATTGGTGAGGCCCTCAATTTCATCTGTCCATGTGGGAGCAGTTTGTGCATTGTGCAAATCCGTCCAACAGGTTAATGGTACACTACCCTTCAACCACTGCTAGAGCTGCATGAGCCGTTTCAGTAAGTTAGGAAGTAAGGTAGTAGATAACTGCCGCAGGATGATTCTCTCCATGCTATCCGTCCTCTTTCATCCGACACAATACAAATGAGGTTGGTAAAAGTCACGATACCCCAATAATAAACAAACAAATGCTTTCCATGACTACAAACATTAAAGTTTCTGAGTATTTTGAGTTAAAAGATGTTTCTTTCACAGAATGACTGGTAAGGTGTCTCTACTTACAAGTTAGGCAACTTTTGGAGCTAACCTGGGGCGGCGGACTAGTGTCAATATTCCATGTGCTATAGTGTGTGTGTCAGTTTTTATGGATAGCATACTTTCAAAGCGTGTGTATGGAATAGTTTGTTTTGGAGGGAGCGTTGTAATTCAGTTTTACATTTTAGATCCCTCAATCTTCTTTTCGTCTTAATTTGCCACTCGAGGGTTTATCTGGAATATTTTTCGATATGCATGTATAGAGGCGGGAGTCACGGTGGGTATGGAAAGCGTTCACGTTACAACGATTAGTGTTTCACAGTTGATGTTTAGATTCCTACCTCCTGGTTTCCTTCCTCTTCCTCCGTTTATCCCGGCTGAACATTAATTTAATGTATCATACTGAAGGTGAATGAATATTTTAGAGGGGAGCCGTTTGATCTGATATTTAGGTTCACATCCGACTTGTTTCACCATATCCTGGGCATTAGGTACGTAACCACGCTGGTCCTGGTTTTACTCGGCTGTCGTTTAAGATAGTTTGCTTCAAACAAGCGAATGGTAACGTTCCTTCCATATTGTAGCCCTGGGAACGTTATGTACAGTTTAAGACGAGTCTCTCTTCACACTACCCAGATCTATTATCGCGAAGAATTGTTAGCCGATTTGAGTGATTACTGGCCTTGATATTAGGTAATTTTATGTGTTGGTCAGTATTAATTCTGTTTCAGTATTAATTCAGGTAGGTCACACAACGGTATTGGGATTCGTTGGAAAGTTCAAGCCTTTCATGTAACAGCCAAAGATCGAAAGTATGGACTCTTCTATTCTAAGTTGCGAACTTGTATACGCCAGTGTTCCAGTTAAGAATTCAACATTAATGATAATGTGAATGAGGTGTTCACTCACCCCACAGAAACTGTTAAAATGACTTCAATAATTCAGAAGATGAGATTTCACAAGAATAAAATCGTGAACTATGGAAAATTTTATTCCTGTCACTTATTGGTTTAGTCAACTAAAAAACTGTTTTTTTCATTTGTTTGCCTATGGTAACCCTTATGAAATTTCTAAAAAAAACTTCAAATTTTTTTTTGGCCCATTTTATGATGCAAAAATGTTCTACATATAAAAATAACATTGTTTTCACATTTTCTGCTGTTGAAATCGCTTGTTCTGACTGAATAAATCAACTTGAAGTACAGAATGGGTATCACTGTAGGCCTAAATTCAACTTTTCCGGCAATGACAGCCATAGGTTCACGCACAGTGTCACTTTCCATACATTATAAAATCGGGACTCGGAGTTTCACTCGTTAGAAATATGAAACACGAGTCAAACAAAATTCACCCATATTCTTTCAGAACTGACTGAATGAATAATCTTCAATTCATTTTTAGTGTTCCATCGATTCAAAATATAGCTGTCACAGCCGACAGAAAATAATTTGTCAATTCCAATCGTTTGTTTTTCAGTACTTCTATAGGAAAGCAACTTCAACGATTTGGAAGACTGCAGTATTTTCGATTATTCCTCCATCGCAGCTTCTGATCAGAAAGGCGGAGATAAGTGAGTCTGAAAACTAATGATGCCTTCCAGAAGCTAATTTTGATTATTCCCTTTTGAAAATGGAAAGGCCTTCATTATATACGACTGAGCAAACCCCGAATAGAAATGACGCTTGAATATCAGTCAATACAGGCATCTAAGAAACTGATTTTTAGCCACTTGAAAGGTTTTTTCCCACACGGGAGGCCAGGATTGGTGGGGTAATTTTGCTGCCGAGAGATATTCTTACAAACACAATGACGTGTATGTAGATAACGGTGTGCGATGTGGTAAGGGTGGATTTGCTTCGGATACCCCCATGCATAGTCCCAAAATTGTGCAATGCTCTGGGATGAGCTTTTACTAAAATTTTCCAGCTAAGTTTGTCAGTGGTCATTTAGAGTAAAAAGAGTACGTTTTGAACAAATTCAATTTTTAAATTCTTTGAGTTATTTGGGGCGCAGATTTTCGATGTGTGCTTATACACAAATCACAGACTATAATGATTTGTACTTTTCAGTGGAGGGCTCGTCTGAACTATGTTTAGTCCTGCCAATACTTCACACCCCCCCCCCCCCCCACACACACACACACACACATACACACATATAAGCTATAGACTAGAGAGTGCATTTACGCAAAGCTGACGCGTTTATGTTTTATAATAGAACACATAAGCGTATTCTTGTATGGGCCCTGGGAACTACAGAAGTGATGTTAATTGGGGTGGACACGTTGTGCGTTACTGCTTTAATATGACCCATGGCCCAAACAAAGCCTTGCGTGTCTCTTCTCTGAAGAGGCATCATAATTGTAAACAATAAGCTAAACTTCATTTTGTTATGTTTAATAGCCATTATTTAGGCGTGAATACTGGGTGGGTGTGACCTAAAATGCCAGTAAACAATTAGGTGGTGGTTAAATTCTGAGTCTTTGGAACTCTGAAATTGGTTTTTCCTCATCGGTGTTGTCCCTTCATCAGGGTGCCCTCGCATCTTCAGAATTGTCAATCTAAACGATATACGGGCGATTCTGTACTCCAGAAACATACGTAACGTGACTGAGAATAGATTGGATGTATGGACAAAAATATGGACAGGGGTAAAAAATTAGTGCCAATTCTGTAAAATTTCACAAATTTTCGAAAATGCGCTTTTTTATTAACACGATTTTCAGTGGGTCAAAAGGATCTTTCTCTTCAGTGAGATGCTCTGGATTTTGGCCCAGAACATCGGCACTTTCTATTCACTCCTTTTTGGGATATTTGTGCTCAAATTTTGACCCCGGGTGATGATATTTTGTACCAAAATAAGTGCCAACATCAGTCAGTTGTTACTATTTATAGTACCTCTGAATGTTAAGGCTCCATTCTGGACACCTGAACAGATCCCCCGCCAAAAAATTGTCTGCTCAGTCATTACGCCGGTTTGTAGTGTAACATATCACAGCTGCTTTGTTTCTGTTGATATTTTGTTATTAAAAACTAGCGTATTGTTCCATATACACCCCATCTCCCTCATGCACTCGAAAATGTACATTATTATCTCCTCTAGAAACAGAATGATGAGGTCTAACAGTTTAGAGTTTTCCAGTTTTATACTGCCACATGAAATTGATTCGAGCTATAGCTCAGTAAGTTCAGGCGTTCGCTTTGTTGTATGAAAAGTGCGTGGTCGATGCGATGTGAGTTCAAAACCCATCTCTTCTTAATATTTTGCCCATTATCCTAACACATACATTTTTTTACTTTGTTCTGGTTGCATCGTCATCTATAGAACGTGTTTTCGCAAATTAGCTGGTCGAAAGGCTGGGATACTCCACAATCACATTTAAACAAAAATGTTGAAAAACAACCAATTGCCACTAAAAACAGACCATTTCTCCTCAAGCCACATTGTCTAATTAGGTGCGCTATTACCTTGCAAAAGTTAAGTCAAATAAAGAGACGATAATCACTGTTTGATGATGCCTTTTGTCTGTTCAGCACCACTGTCTGCCAGATTTAATATTTCCTTGAAATGAAAGATTGCGAATATTCTCTTCTCCACTTAATAAACAGCCCTTCTGACAAAGTAAAAGTGTATGTGCAATGGCACTCTTTATTACCACCATCCCGCGTTGAGTCCTTGGGCAAGGCACTCAACTCCGATTATCCACCTGGGGGCACGATGACGCTGTGTACTAAGATGTACTTCACGTCGATGGGGCGCATGTCTTCAACCAATCTAATTCTGCCTGTGCAGCAGTGAGGAGTTAAGATGTTGGGGAGCTGGAATCTGCTCGTCGTTGGTCGGTGGTTCTCTCTGGGTACTCCTGCTTCCTCCATCCATAAAACTGTCACCGTCACCATTTGAAGTTGGCTGTCAAAGTGTCGTTAAACTCTGATAAATAAATAAATAATAAATTACCACCATAGGCAATATCTTCTATGCTATGTCATTGGTGAGGCCCTCAATTTCATCTGTCCAAGTGGGAGCAGTGTGTGCATTGTGCAAATCCGTTCAACAGGTTAATGGTACACTACCCTTCAACCAATGCTAGAGCTGCATGAGCCGTTTCAGTAAGTTAGGAAGTAAGGTAGTAAATAGCTGCCGCAGGATGGTTCTCTCCAAGCTATCCGTACTCTTTCATCCGACACAATACAAATCAGGTTGGTAAAAGAGTCACGATACCCCAATAATAAACAAACAAATGCTTTCCATGACTACAAATTTTATATTTTCTGTGTATTTTGAGTTAAAAGATGTTTCTTTCACAGAATGACTGGTAAGGTGTCTCTACTTACAAGTTAGGCAACTTTTGGTGCTAACCTGGGGCGGCGGACTATTGTCAATATTCCATGTGCTATAGTGTGTGTGTCAGTTTTTATGGATAGCATACCTTCAAAGCGTGTGTATGGAATAGTTTGTTTTGGAGGGAGCGTCGTATTTCAGTTTTACATTTTAGATCCCTCAATCTTCTTTTCGTCTTAATTTGCCACTCGAGGGTTTATCTGGAATATTTTTCGAAATGCATGTATAGAGGCGGGAGACGCGGTGGGTATGGAAAGCGTTCACGTTACAACGATTAGTGTTTCACAGTTGATGTTTAGATTCCTACCTCCTGGTTTCCTACCTCTTCCTCTCTTTATCCCGGCTGAACATTAATTTAATGTATCATACTGAAGGTGAATGAATATTTTAGAGGGGAGCCTTTTGATCTGATATTTAGGTTCACATCTGACTTCTTTCATCATTTACTGTGCATTAGGTACCGAAACACGCTGGTCCTGGTTTTGCTCGGCTGTCGTTTAAGATAGTTTGCTTCAAACAAGCGAATGGTAACGTTCGTTCCATATTGTAGCCCTGGGAACGTTATGTACAGTTTAAGACGAGTCTCTCTTCAAACTACCCAGATCTATTATCGCGAAGAATTGTGAGCCGATTTGTGTGATCACTGGCCTTGATATTAGGTAATTTTATGTGTTGGCCACTATTAATTCTGTGTCAGTATTAATTCAGGTAGGTCACACAACGAAATTGGGATTCGTTGGAAAGTTCAAGCCTTTCATGTAACAGCCAAAGATCAAAACTATGGACTCTTCTATTCTAAGTCGCGAACTTGTATACGCCAGTGTTCCAGTTAAGAATTCAACATTTATGATAATGTGAATGAGATGTTCACTCACAACACAGAAACTGTTAAAATGACTTCAATAATTCAGAAGATAAGATTTCACAAGAATAAAATCGTGAACTATGGTAAATTTTTTGTGTGTCACTTATTGGTTCAGTCAACTAAAAAACTTTTTTTTTCAATTGTTTGCCTATGGTTACCCTTATGAAATTTCTCAAAAAACTTCAAATTTTTTTTGGCCCATTTTATGATGCAAAAATGTTCTACATATAAAAATACCATTGTTTTCGCATTTTCTGCTGCTGAAATCTCTTGTTCTGACTGAATAAATCAACTTGAAGTACAGAATGGGTATCACTGTAGGCCTAAATTCAACTTTTGCGGCAATGACAGCCATAGGTTCACGCACAGTGTCACTTTGCATACATTATAAAATCGGGACTCGGAGTTTCACTCGTTAGAAATATGAAAGACGAGTCAAACAAAATTCACCCATATTCTTTCCGAACAGAATGAATGAATAATCTTCAATTCATTTTTAGTGTTCCATCTATTCAAAATATAGCTGTCACAGCCGACAGAAAATAATTTGTCAATTCCAATCGTTTGTTTTTCAGTACTTCTATAGGAAAGCAACTTCTGCGATTTGGAAGACTGCAGTATTTTCAATTATACCTCCATAGCAACTTCTGATCAGAAAGGCGGAGGTAAGTGAGTCTGAAAACTAATGATGCCTTCCGAAAGCTAATTTTGATTATTCCCTTTTGAAAATGGAAAGGCCTTCATTATATACGACTGAGCAAACCCCGAATAGAAATGACGCTTGAATATCAGTCAATACAGGCATCTAAGAAACTGATTTTAAGCCACTTGAAAGGTTTTTTCCCACACGGGAGGCCAGGCTTGGTGGGGTAATTTTGCTGCCGAGAGATATTCCTACAAACACAATGACGTGTATGTAGATAACGGTGTGCGAGGTGATAAGGGTGGATTTGCTTCGGATACCCCCAAGCATAGTCCCATAATAGTGCAATGCTATGGGATGAGCTTTTACTAAAATTTTCCAGCAAAGTTTGTCAGTGGTCATTTAGAGTAAAAAGAGTACGTTTTGAACATATTCAATTTTTAAATTGTTTGAGTTATTTGGGGCGCAGATTTTCGATGTGTGCTTATACCCAAATCTCAGACTATAATGATTTGTACTTTTCAGTGGAGGGCTCGGCTTAACTATGTTTAGTACTGCCAATACTTCACCCACCCCCCCCCCCCACACACACACACACATACGCACACATATGCACATATAAACTATAGACTAGGGAGTGCATTTACGCAACAGCTGACGCGTTTATGTTTTATAATAGTACACATGAGCGTATTCTTGTATGGGCCCTGGGAACTACAGAAGTGATGTTAATTGGGGTGGACACGTTGTGCGTTACTGCTTTAATATGACCCAGGGACCAAACAAAGCCTTGCGGTTTCTTCTCTGAAGAGGCATCATAATTGTAAACAATAAGCTAAACTTCATTTTGTTATGTTTAATAGCCATTATTTAGGCGTGAATACTGGTTGGGTGTGACCTAAAATGCCAGTAAACAATTAGGTTGTGGTTAAATTCTGAGTCTTTGGAACTCTGAAATTGGTTTTTCCTAATAGGTGTTTTCCCTTCATCAGGGGGCCCTCGCATCTTCAGAATTGTCAATCTAAACGATATACGGGCGAGTCTGTACTCCAGAAACATACGTAATGTGACTGATAATAGATTGGATGTATGGACAAAAATATGGACGGGGTAAAAAATAAGTGCCAATTCGGTAAAATTTCACAAATTTTCGAAAATGTGCTTTTTTATTAACACGATTTTCAGTGGGTCAAGAGGATATTTCTCTTTAGTGAGATGCTCTGGATTTTGGCCCAGAACATCGGCACATTCTATTCACTCCTTTTTGGGATATTTGTGCTCAAATTTTGACCCCCGGGTGATGATATTTTGTACCAAAATAAGTGCCAACATCAGTCAGTTGTTACTCTTTATAGTACCTCTGAATGTTAAGACTCCATTCTGGACACCTGAACAGACAGCCCGCCAAAAAATCGTCTGCTCAGTCATTACGCTGGTTTATAGTGTAATATATCACAGCTGCTTTGTTTCTGTTGATTTTTTGTTATTAAAAACTAGCGTTTTGTTCCTTATACCCCCCATCTCCCTTGTGTACTCGAAAATGTACATTATTATCTCCTCTGGAAACAGAATGATGGAGGTCTAACAGTTTAAAGTTTTCCCGTTATATACTGCCACAAGTAATTGATTCGGCCTATAGCTCAGTAAGTTCAGGCGTTCGCTTTGTTGTATGAAAAGTGCGTGGTCGATGCGATGTGAGTTCAAAACCCATCTCTTCTTAATATTTTGCCCATTATCCTAACACATACATTTTTTCCTTTGTTCTGGTTGCATCGTCATCTATAGAACGTGTTTTCGCAAATTAGCTGCTCGAAAGGCTGGGATACTCCATAATCACATTTAAACAAAAATGTTGAAAAACAACCAATTTCCGCAAAAAACAGACCATTTCTCCTCAAGCCACATTGTCTAATTAGGTGTGCTATTACCTTGCAAACGTTAAGTCAAATAACGAGACGATAATCACTGTTTGATGATGCCTTTGGTCTGTTCAGCACCACTGTCTGCCAGATTTAATATTTCCTTGAAATGAAAGATTGCGAATATTCTCTACTACACTTAATAAACAGCCCTTCTGACAAAGTAAAAGTGTATGTGCAATGGCACTCTTTATTACGACCATCCCGCGTTGAGTCCTTAGGCAAGGCACTCAACTCCGATTATCCACCTGGGGGCACGATGACGCTGTGTACTAAGATGTACTTCACGTCGATGGGGCGCATGTCTTCAACCAATCTAATCCTGCCTGTGCAGCAGTAAGGAGTTAAGATGTTGGGGAGCTGGCATCTGCTCGTCGTTGGTCGGTGGTTCTCTCTGGGTACTCCTGCTTCCTCCACCCATAAAACTGTCCCCGTCACCATTTGACCTTGGCTGTCAAAGTGTCGTTCAACTCTGATAAATAAATAAATAATAAATTACCACCGTAGGCAATTTCTTCTATGTTATGTCATTGGTGAGGCCCTCAATTTCATCTGTCCAAGTGGGAGCAGTTTGTGCATTGTGCAAATCCGTCCAACAGGTTAATGGTACACTACCCTTCAACCAATGCTAGAGCTGCATGAGCCGTTTCAGTAAGTTAGGAAGTAAGGTAGTAGATAGCTGCCGCAGGATGGTTCTCTCCATGCTATCCATACTCTTTCATCCGACACAATACAAATCAGGTTGGTAAAAGAGTCACGATACCCCAATAATAAACAAACAAATGCTTTCCATGACTACAAACTTTAAATTTTCTGTGTATTTTGAGTTAAAAGATGTTTCTTTCACAGAATGACTGGTAAGGTGTCTCTACTTTCAAGTTAGGCAACTTTTGGAGCTAACCTGGGGCGGCGGACTAGTGTCAATATTCCTTGTGCTATAGTGTGTGTGTCAGTTTTTATGGATAGCATTCCTTCAAAGCGTGTGTATGGAATAGTTTGTTTTGGGGGGAGCGTTGTATTTGAGTTTTACATTTTAGATCCCTCAATCTTCTTTTCGTCTTAATTTGCCACTCGAGGGTTTATCTGGAATATTTTTCGATATGCATGTATAGAGGCGGGAGTCACGGTGGGTATGGAAAGTGTTCGCGTTATAACAATTAGTGTTTCACAGTTGATGTTTAGATTCCTACCTCCTGGTTTCCTACCTCTTCCTCTGTTTATCCCGGCTGAACATTAATTTAATGTATCATACTGAAGGTGAATGAATATTTTAGAGGGGAGCCGTTTGATCTGATATTTAGGTTCACATCCGACTTGTTTCATCATTTACTGGGCATTAGGTACCTAAACACGTTGGTCCTGGTTTTGCTTCAAACAAGCGAATGGTAACATTCGTTCCATATTGTAGCCCTGGGAACGTTATGTGCAGTTTAAGACGAGTCTCTCTTCAAACTACCCAGATCTATTATCGCGAAGAATTGTTAGCCGATTTGTGTGATTACTGGCCTTGATATTAGGTAATTTTATGTGTTGGTCAGTATTAATTCTGTGTCAGTATTAATTCGGGTAGGTCACACAACAAAACTGGGATTCGTTGGAAAGTTCAAGCCTTTCATGTAACAGCCAAAGATCAAAACTATGGACTCTTCTATTCTAAGTTGCGAACTTGTATACCCCAGTGTTCCAGTTAAGAATTCAACATTTATGATAATGTGAATGAGGTGTTCACTCACCACACAGAAACTTTTAAAATGACTTCAATAATTCAGAAGATAACATTTCACAAGAATAAAATCGTGAACTATGGAAAATTTTATGCGTGTCACTTATTGGTTTAGTCAACTAAAAAACTTTTTTTTTTTCAATTGTTTGCCTATGGTTACCCTTATGAAATTTCTCAAAAAACTTCAAATTTTTTTTGGCCCATTTTATGATGCAAAAATTTTCTGCATATAAAAATACCATTGTTTTCACATTTTCTGCTGCTGAAATCGCTTGTTCTGACTGAACAAATCAACTTGAAGTACAGAATGGGTATCACTGTAGGCCTAAATTCAACTTTTCCGTCAATGACAGCCACAGGTTCACGCACAGTGTCACTTTCCATACATTATAAAATCGGGACTCGGAGTTTCACTCGTTAGAAATATGAAACACGAGTCAAACAAAATTCACCCATAATCTATCTGAACAGACTGAATGAATAATCTTCAATTCATTTTTAGTGTTCCATCTATTCAAAATATAGCTGTCATAGCCGACAGAAAATAATTTGTCAGTTCCAATCGTTTGTTTTTCAGTACTTCTATGACCAAACGGTCCGCCTGTAAAGTGGAACCACGCGTTACTTCCACTGGGGAATCACTCACTCAGGTGTCTACACAGGTGTTAGCACTTTCTGATAAATAGAAATTACCGTCCCCTGGAACGCCGCCTTGGCAACGTCTCGGAGAGAGTGAATATTTATTTGCCAGAGGGCGCTTGTCAACGGAGGGCCAAGGCTGGGGTTGATCAACTTTGCCGGGGACCTAAGATACTCTTTTACCGGGGACAGGGGATTTTCACTAGCTCACTTTTGTAAATCGCAATTGCTTAGTCACAAACCACAGAGTAGCGCCGCGCTTTAGTCAATTGCTTTCAATGGTAATGAACTAGCATGGGCTAATTTCTTGGCGGGGCTGAGGTTCCATCAATTCCTAGGGTACTCAGGGCTTCTTCATTAATAAGATAAAGACTATTAACAAACCAACAATTTTTATATATAAATCTTCTATACTCTTATTTACAAATAGCCAACAAATCCTAAATAAATAATCTCAACACTACTGAAATGAGTTTTGTGACTAGTCACTGAATCCCACCGAAAACAAGTACTAAAATATTATCTATAATTAAATTGTTTCCCCATCTTATATTCGTAGAGAAAGGTCGAAGCTGCGACTACTGATAAGAAATCACGAAATCTTTCACTCAACCGCTCATGCGCGTATTTATCCTGTTGCGCCTACTACATTATGGGGAATTACCTTTAATACTAAATTTCACCTTTTAGAATATTCGATCATCTACAATTTCTGCTAATAGTGCTTCTAACTCGCAATAATAACAACTGATCATCTAATAACACAGATTCACTAATACACTTAAAACTGTTAACTAATAACTATGTAACTACGACGTGTTATCACAACTAAATATTATAAACTAAGTACTACATATACTCATCGATTCTTCTTCGGCGTCTCCCCTCGATGCAAATCATCAGATCGGGAATCCTGTCGTCCAAATGACGGCTTACCGGAACCACACAAATACATTAACGCTTTACTACACCGCGTGAACTAACGATTATTCCATCCTAGCGAGTCTGTCTTGAGGTTAACTCGAGGGGTCTTATATAGGCGTGCGCATCACCTATCAAAAACTTAATTTGGGCAAAGGTGCTAATTTAGAAAAGACGGCTTTGATGACTTGCAGTGACATGAACTGACTTTTCAATAAGTTCTAATTTGGAATGCTTTGTTTACACAGTCCCTGCATGACAGCGACTGAACAAAGAACACTTTCCGAATACGAACTTAATTAAATTAATGCGCTTACCCAGTTTACTCATACTGATTATTAAAAAGTTTCTTTCTTTCATTTATTCTACATAACTCGGATTGTTTACTTATTTTTAAAATTTAGAATAACCTTAAAATAACAACCCTGTGATATATGCCTCCCTCTAAATTAAAAGGCTCCGCTTTTTCGACGAATATCTCATTTGGCAAACTTGAAAAAGGTAAAACATGATAAAATGAAATAAATGCATGAAAGATAAAATACAATAATTTTGAAAACTAATGGAGTGTCTATTTGTTTCTTCTTCTGTGATCTTCTCTTCCTTGTAATTGAATATATTGAGGTTGAAAGTGTCCGAGCGCGTTTGTGATACTATGTTGATGTTGATAATTCGATACTGTCCGATGCATATAAAATGAATTGTGTCGCCAAAATCGTTAGACGTTGAGTATGAATGTTGAATGTCACGTAGTCCTTTTCTGAATGAATTCCAAATTTAATTTCTGTGCTGATCCAAAGCTGTTGTCCGCGTGCTTCATGTCCGTTTGTTGTTAATTTATTGTTAGGTCTAGTTCTTTTCCTCTTCTCGATGTAGCGTTATTCCTGGGGTTTACTCTTTCTCTTCAGGCTTGTCGTTGTGTATAATTTGGTTTCCTGTTGTGTGTCCTTCGTTTGTGATGTCTGTGTTCTCTGTATAGTACCATTTTACCATCTCCATTTGCAACCTGAAAATATAAACTAGACAAAAATTGAGTTTACGCGTTCTGAAAAAAAAAACTTGTATAATGTTGCCCTGAAAGAAGAAACAAATTAGACGCAGCGCTCTGGTTAACCTGTAGAAAAAAAAAGAACAAACATTGCTTTGAACAAGGAGCAACTTGAAAAAAAAAATAAACAAAGAGCTACTTTGAAAAACATCACAAATAACCAATCAGGAACTAATCAACCAGTCTTTATATCCAAGCGAAGAGCCTTGCCACAGATCTCCGTTGGATATTTTGCGCAATTTGAATGCAAGTGGCAAGATTGCATTCAGATCACACAATATTATTATTATTATTATTATTATTATTATTATTATTATTATTATTATTATTATTATTTTAAGGTAGGGGTCCGTCTTGCGGGTGGCCCCTCTAAAGTATTATCATAATTTTAATAACTATCCTTATTGAATTTTCATTTTGCCCTTTAAACACCTGTAACTTTAATACCCAATGGAACTTGTATTACTCTTTAAGCCAGACAGTTACCCTTCAACTGGCAAATGCTTTTTTTTCTGTTTTAACCTCTTTACACAGCTTCGATTGTGCCGTGGAGCGCGTAAGCGGAATACATGGAGTACACGAGAGAACGCGAGTTTTATGGGGTAATAATAACGAGACAACATTAAATCAGGAAAAAAAAAACAACGCTTCACCCAACAAAGTGGTGGCGTATCCGTCAAGCGGTACCCACCAAGAAACTCATACTAACCGTAAATTACATATGTATTATATGACGAATTAAATAACGGGACTTATATTATTTTATTTTATTTATGTATTTATTTTTTAATAAGTTAACAAATGCTTTGAATACTTAGTTTTGTACTCACAATATCTCCCACTCGTCTAAGTCTGGGATGCTGATGGAATCAGATATTGTGTTGACGCTTGTTTTCAGTTTTCTTTTTCTTCTTTTTCCTTTTGCGGTCTTTGAAATGTGGAATTCTTGGATTAACTCTTCCGGTACATTTTCTCTCGGTTCCCATGTAGTTTCTTTAGATCCCTGCCACTTAATTTTATAATGTTTCCGACCGTGAAGTTTCTTGCACGCTAGGATCCTATCTACAAAATAGGTGTCTTCTTCGTTTTTCTCGGTGTCTTCATCTGCGGGAGTCTGGTTTTTATCTTCCGGGCGGGGATTCGACGCGATATCGGGTTCTGTATCTGGAGCTCCTGTTTCCTGAGCCGTTTGCTCTTCGAGTGTAGTGGTCGGACGATCCTTGGGGTTGGTGAATGGCTTGAGACGGTTCGCGTGTACTGGTGACTTGAGTTGAATATCGTCCGAACATCTGCGGACAGTGTATGTTGGATTGCTGTCATGCGTGATATAGTATGGTCCTGTCCAACGTTGGCATAGCTTCCGTGAAAGCCCAACAGGCGTTTTGTTGTTATATAACCATACTTTGTCACCTGTCGAGAATCTTGGGGCCTTTGCCTTTTTGCCATGCTGTTGTTTATACTTATGCTGTGCGTCGTTAATATTTTGTTTTACTATTTCTCTGGTGACTTCGAAGCTTTTCTGTATGGCGTCTAGATGTTTATAGGCTTCGGTTCCGATGTTGTTAGTTGGAATAAGCTCCGTATCTATCGGTAACTGGCAATCTTGTCCGAATAAAACACGAAAAGGACTCATCTGCGTTGACTCTGTGCAGGGTGTTGCCCTATACGCGAACAGCACACTTGGTAAAAGATCCGGCCAATTTTCTTGTTTCGCATCGCAATACATTCGGAGTGTTTTTGTTATTGTCGAGTTCATCCTTTCACACGCAGCATTTGTCTGTGGATGGTAACTGCTTGTCTCCAGTTTCGTAATCTGAAAAAGTTTACAAAGTTCTTTGATAAGTTTTGACATGAAATTTTGTCCTCTGTCTGACAATAGTGTTTTGGGGGCCCCGTACCTACAAATAATTTCTGAATATAGAATTTTAGCTATTTCTGATGCTTCCATTGTTCTTAAAGGGAATGCCTCGGGCCATTTTGTGAAAGCATCAACAATTAACAAAATATATTTATATCCATTTCGGAGAGGTCTTGAGGGGTCCTAAAATGTCAATATGGAGACGGCTAAATGGCGCTTCGACAGGTAACGGTTTTAGAGGCGCTGGATGGTGGTGGGTCGCATCCTTGTTTTTCTGACACTGGAGACATGATTTTACATAATATTGAATGTCAGAAAATAAGTGTTGCCAAAAATACTTGAATCGAATGGACTGATAAGTTCTATCAATACCTTGGTGTCCACCCAGCAGTGAGTCATGATATGACAATAGCACATCATTCCTCAAACTGAGTGGCACCACGAGCTGTTTAATTAAACGGTCTATTCTATGGCCCTTACCTTTTGGGTAGTAGAGATGATACAGGATTCCATCTTCCAAAATGTAGTCATTTGCTTCCAAAATGACTCTTCTAGCGTCTTTATCGTCTTCGGGTAATATTCTGTCTTCTAAATATTCGATAAAAACATTTACGTCCGGATCCGATCTTTGTTTATTTTTAATGTCAGCCTCGGAGACGGCTGCGACGCGCGTAATAGAATCTATTGGGTCACACTGTTGTATTACCTCTTCGGTTTGTGTTTGAGACGCCGCGTGTTCTTTAACGTCGTTTGTGGCTATCACGGTGGCCTGGGGAGTATCGTTTATTGCCGGTTTTGTAATTTGTGGATATTCACGTCGCGATAGCGCATCCGCGTTCAAATGCTTTCTACCTGCTTTATGGACGATTTCAAAATTATACCCTTGTAATTTTAGCGACCAGCGGCCTAATCTGCCGCTACATTGTTTAAGGTGTCGTAAATATGAATTAGCAACATGATCGGTGATTACGGTAAACTTACCATTCGCTAAATAAACATGATAGTGTTTAATACCTTCAACTATTGCGAGACATTCGCGTTCTGAAATACCAAATTTTTGTTCTGCTTCAGAAAGAGACCTGCCTCCATATGAGACAACCACTTCCTTACCATTTTCATCCAACTGACCTAAGATATAACCTATTGAATATCCTGACGCGTCTGTATATAGAAAAAATTCTTTATCAAAATCTGGGAAAGCCAAAATTGGAGGTTTTGTCAGGGCCTCTTTCATGGTGTTAAAGGACTTCTCACATTCTGCATCCCACTGAAATGGTACATTCTTTTTGAGAAGATTATTGAGAGGTGCTGCTTTTTTAGAAAAATTGAACACGAAACGTCGATAATAGTTACAGAGACCAAGGAAAGCACGAACATCTTTGAGGTTTTTTGGACGGGGGAACGAGGACACAGCGTCCGTTTTCGAAGTATCAACAGAAATACCATCTTTAGAAAGAACGTGCCCCAAATAGCGTATTTCCTTTGCAGCGAAATCACACTTAGAAGGCTTCAACTTTAGATTTGCTCTACGCAAGGCCTCAAACAATTGTGACAAGTGCTGGAGGTGTTCCTCAAAAGACCTAGAAAACACAATGAGGTCGTCTACGTAACACAAACATGAGTGCCATTGTAAATCTCGAAGGACTTCAGCCATGACCAACTGGAAACTTGAAGCGCTATTCATCAAGCCCATGGGAAGTCTTTTAAATTGATGAACTCCCCTGTGGGTGACAAAAGCGGTTTTGTGTCTGGAATCCTGGTCTAAATCAATTTGGAAATATCCTGAGAACATATCAAGACAAGAGAATATCGTAGACCTTGATTTTCCAAGAGTGTCGAAAACGTCCTCCAACCTGGGCAAAGGAAATGAAATGGGTTTTGTCAAGGCATTCAGTTGCCTGTAATCTACAGTGAACCTAAACGAATTGTCCTTTTTCCTAACCATAACAACTGGGGACATCCATTCCGAGACTGAAGGCTCAATAATGCCATGTTCTTCAAGTTCGTCAATTTGTCTGCTAATCTCTTCCTTCATTGCTGGTGAAGCCCTATAAAACCGACGTCTTACTGGGGCCGCATCACCTGTATCGATTTTATGGCTATATATGCGAGACATTCCAAGTTCGGACAAATCCTTAGCGAAGCAATCCCTATTCTGACCTATTAGCACCAAAAGTTCCTGTTTCTGAAGAGTTGACAAATCAGAGTGGGATAAATTGATGCCAAGCGACTCGGCTTCGGCAAAGTAATTGTCATAATTGTTGGAACCATCATGACCAATGTAATTCACCGTCGCTTTGGCACTAACATCGCTTTTTTCAACTGAATGCAGAATATCATCCGGACGGATGGAGTAAAAACAACCGATAACCTGTGAAGATGTGAGCCTAACATAGGAATTGGTGGGGTTAAGAACTTTAGAAACAGCCCTATTGTTAACCACTTCTACAAGCGTACGTGCAGCCAAAATGTTCTTGTGACTAACTAAATTTGAATCCGGTTCGATAATACCTACACGCGAAGTAATTCTATCAAAACCCACACGTACCGGTATAATAGTCTCACTTCGGGGTTCCAAAGTTACGTCCTCTAGCACTGTTACATTATTTGCACAATTAGGTTGTTCTTCGATATTGTTTATTGGAGCGTGTGTCATACCATTCTGCAGTATAAGAGTTCTCTGACCTAGGTCAATATTAGCCTTGTTTTCAGTTAAAAAGTCCATACCTAAAATAATATGTGCTGGCATTTTTTCCAAAATTAAAAAAGTTTGAGTCATATCTAGCCTACCCAGGGATAAATGTAAATTTGTTTCTCCTAAAACCTTCAGTAAATTGCCGTCTACACCCGCTATGAGTTTAATACTAGGAGGAAGAATTTCAATTTTGCCCCACAAGCGAACGGACTCTAAGATTTCTTTTGATATACAGGAGCGACTGGCTCCCGTATCAACCAGTGCAGGAATTCTAGTATATAGATTTTCCAACCTAACGTCGACTTTATTTCCATCCATTTCCGTACTAACTGAGGTGCTTAGTACAGGTATCGCATTAAATCTGCATGTTGAACTGACATGGCCAATGCGCTTACACGTGTTACATCTATAATTTCTAGCGGGACAAGTTGATGAGTTATGGTAATGTCTTCCACATCTATGGCACAAGGGAAATTGTCGCCTCTTACCTATAAACGGGCGATACTCCTGACGTCTTGAGAAATCTCTTTCAGTGTGTAGTTGGCGCTGGCCACAGTCATTCCAGTGTTTATGTGGGTCAGAGTTACGTGAGATCTGGGCAGCTCGAATTGCATTTTGCTGAATGACTTTCTCCTTAATTTCGCGAATGTAATCAAACATCTCTCGGAAAGCTTCTGTGGAACCCATTGTCAGTCTAGTGAGAGTACTGGGAAAGGTTCAAGCTAAATAGATGAACTAATTCGGATTCTCCACCAAATATGACCAAACGGTCTGCCTGTAAAGTGGAACCACGCGTTACTTCCACTGGGGAATCACTCACTCAGGTGTCTACACAGGTGTTAGCACTTTCTGATAAATAGAAATTACTGTCCCCTGGAACGCCGCCGTGGCAACGTCTCGGAGAGAGTGAATATTTATTTGCCAGAGGGCGTTTGTCAACGGAGGGCCAAGGCTGGGGTTGATCAACTTTGCCGGGGACCTAAGATACTCTTTTACCGGGAACAGGGGATTTTCACTAGCTCACTTTTGTAAATCGCAATTGCTTATTCACAAACCACAGAGTAGCGCCGCGCTTTAGTCAATTGCTTTCAACGGTAATGAACTAGCATGGGCTAATTTCTTGGCGGGGCTGAGGTTCCATCAATTCCTAGGGTACTCAGGGCTTCTTCATTAATAAGATAAAGACTATTAACAAACCAACAATTTTTATATATAAATCTTCTATACTCTTATTTACAAATAGCCAACAAATCCTAAATAAATAATCTCAACACTACTGAAATGAGTTTTGTGACTAGTCACTGAATCCCACCGAAAACAAGTACTAAAATATTATCTAAAATTAAATTGTTTCCCAAACTTATATTCATAGAGAAAGGTCGAAGCTGCGACTACTGATAAGAAATCACGAAATCTTTCACTCAACCGCTCATGCGCGTATTTATCCTGTTGCGCCTACTACATTATGGGGAATTACCTTTAATACTAAATTTCACCTTTTAGAATATTCGATCATCTACAATTTCTGCTAATAGTGCTTCTAACTCGCAATAATAACAACTGATCATCTAATAACACAGATTCACTAATACACTTAAAACTGTTAACTAATAACTATGTAACTACGACGTGTTATCACAACTAAATATTATAAACTAAGTACTACATATACTCATCGATTCTTCTTCGGCGTCTCCCCTCGATGCAAATCATCAGATCGGGAATCCTGTCGTCCAAATGACGGCTTACCGGAACCACACAAATACATTAACGCTTTACTACACCGCGTGAACTAACGATTATTCCATCCTAGCGAGTCTGTCTTGAGGTTAACTCGAGGGGTCTTATATAGGCGCGCGCATCACCTATCAAAAACTTAATTTGGGCAAAGGTGCTAATTTAGAAAAGACGGCTTTGATGACTTGCAGTGACATGAACTGACTTTTCAATAAGTTCTAATTTGGAATGCATTGTTTACACAGTCCCTGCATGACAGCGACTGAACAAAGAACACTTTCCGAATACGAACTTAATTAAATTAATGCGCTTACCCAGTTTACTCATACTGATTATTAAAAAGTTTCTTTCTTTCATTTATTCCTCATAACTCGGATTGTTTACTTATTTTTAAAATTTAGAATAACCTTAAAATAACAACCCTGTGATATATGCCTCCCTCTAAATTAAAAGGCTCCGCTTTTTCGACGAATATCTCATTTGGCAAACTTGAAAAAGGTAAAACATGATAAAATGAAATAAATGCATGAAAGATAAAATACAATAATTTTGAAAACTAATGGAGTGTCTATTTGTTTCTTCTTCTGTGATCTTCTCTTCCTTGTAATTGAATATATTGAGGTTGAAAGTGTCCGAGCGCGTTTGTGATACTATGTTGATGTTGATAATTCGATACTGTCCGATGCATATAAAATGAATTGTGTCGCCAAAATCGTTAGACGTTGAGTATGAATGTTGAATGTCACGTAGTCCTTTTCTGAATGAATTCCAAATTTAATTTCTGTGCTGATCCAAAGCTGTTGTCCGCGTGCTTCATGTCCGTTTGTTGTTAATTTATTGTTAGGTCTAGTTCTTTTCCTCATCTCGATGTAGCGTAACTCGGATTGTTTACTTATTTTTAAAATTTAGAATAACCTTAAAATAACAACCCTGTGATACTTCTATAGGAAAGCAACTTCTGCGATTTGGAAGACTGCAGTATTTTCGATTATACCTCCATAGCAACTTCTGATCAGAAAGGCGGAGGTAAATGAGTCTGAAAACTAATGATGCCTTCCAGAAGCTAATTTTGATTATTCCCTTTTGAAAATGGAAAGGCCTTCATTATATACGACTGAGCAAACACCGAATAGAAATGACGCTTGAATATCAGTCAATACAGGCATCTAAGAAACTGATTTTAAGCCACTTGAAAGGTCTTTTCCCACACGGGAGGCCAGGCTTGGTGGGGTAATTTTGCTGCCGAGAGATATTCCTACAAACTCAATGACGTGTATGTAGATAACGGTGTGCGAGGTGATAAGGGTGGATTTGCTTCGGATACCCCCAAGCATAGTCCCATAATTGTGCAATGCTATGGGATGAGCTTTTACTAAAATTTTCCAGCTAAGTTTGTCAGTGGTCATTTAGAGTTAAAAGAGTACGTTTTTAACAAATTCAATTTTTAAATTCTTTGAGTTATTTGGTGCGCAGATTTTCGATGTGTGCTTATACCCAAATCACAGACTATAATGATTTGTACTTTTCAGTGGAGGGCTCGGCTGAACTATGTTTAGTCCTGCCAATACTTCACTCCCCCCCCCCCCCCACGCACACACATACGCACATATAAGCTATAGACTAGGGAGTGCATTTACGCAACAGCTGACGCGTTTATGTTTTATAATAGTACACATGAGCATATTCTTGTATGGGCCCTGGGAACTACAGAAGTGATGTTAATCGGGGTGGACACGTTGTGCGTTTCTGCTTTAATATGACCCAGGGCCCAAACAAAGCCTTGCGGTTTCTTCTCTGAAGAGGCATCATAATTGTAAACAATAAGCTAAACTTCATTTTGTTATGTTTAATAGCCATTATTTAGGCGTGAATACTGGGTGGGTGTGACCTAAAATGCCAGTAAACAATTAGGTTGTGGTTAAATTCTGAGTCTTTGGAACTCTGAAATTGTTTTTTCCTAATAGGTGTTTTCCCTTCATCAGGGGGCCCTCGCATCTTCAGAATTGTCAATCTAAACGATATACGGGCGAGTCTGTACTCCAGAAACATACGTAATGTGACTGATAATAGATTGGATGTATGGACAAAAATATGGACGGGGTAAAAAATAAGTGCCAATTCGGTAAAATTTCACAAATTTTCGAAAATGTGCTTTTTTATTAACACGATTTTCAGTGGGTCAAAAGGATATTTCTCTTTAGTGAGATGCTCTGGATTTTGGCCCAGAACATCGGCACTTTCTATTTACTCCTTTTTGGGATATTTGTGCTCAAATTTTGACCCCGGGTGATGATATTTTGTACCAAAATTAGTGCCAACATCAGTCAGTTGTTACTATTTATAGTACCTCTGAATGTTTAGACTCCATTCTGGACTGGCCTCGTTTTGGTTGTTGAACTGGCAAGAGGCATGGATTTTTGTTCGCCTAAATTTCCTAAATATCCATATATCTATTATCTTGTTTATTGGGTTTTGAGAATACAGCGATACTTTCAAGTGAGGAGATTAATAATTTTCACAGATCTCAGCCTTTAAGGCTAATTAAAAAACATTTTGAGTATTTTTGATTGCCGAGGTTCGATATTTGTTTGCTTTCAAGATGGCGACGCCCATAGTTACCAGTAAACAAAGTAATAACAAGCCAAATAAAACGATGATGAGAGTTGTAGATTACAAAAAGGTCTCCACTGTTCGATTATTATTTGGTGACAATAGAGAAATGAAAGCAATTAATATTATAAAAGAAGTTGATTCTGTGTGTGGCCAACACTCTGTTCTCGCCTGTGTCCCTGTGGGCGGTGATGCTTTCGATGTAACATTGTCTGATAAAACTCAGGCTGCAGTTTTAGTAGATGTTTTTAGTGACAAACACCCTATCACCCAAGAACAATTTTTTCTGAACATGTCATGGTATCGTTCATGCATCTTCCATCCTACATTGATGATGATGTTCTTATTAAGAAGCTTGAACTTTTGGGTGTAACTGTAGTGTCTAAAATCTATAGAAAATTTTACTCTGGAACTGAAATTGCTGATGAGACAAGGTATATGAAAATAAATTTCCTCCTACAATCAAGTCGTTACCATATAGTATGAAGTTCGACACAGTTGATGGACCAAATTACTTCAGAGTTATCCACAATGATCAGATTAAAGTGTGCAGAAACTGTTTATCAGATTCCCATTTGATACAAGACTGCTCTAATTTGACTTGTTTTAAATGTAAATTGAGAGGTCATATAGCCAGGAATTGTCGATCGGTTCTATGCATAGACTGTAAAAAAACTCAAAGTAACTGTATATGTAATGTAGACACTGAGAATCAGTCTAGTTCAAATAATGAGGCTGTGATTTGTAACATTAACAGTGAAGGTGAAGTGTCCAGCCAGGGTATTATTTGTGAACGAGGTGACAAATTATGTGAGAAATGTGGCTTTAGTGGAAGGGCTTGTTCATGTGACCCCTTCGACAATTTGGGCATAAATAACGGATGGCTTAATTCAGCCGATAGTGTAGCATCAACTGAATTGGTTCCTTCACTAAAGTCAGACAGTATGGATACTTCACATGATTCCATAGTTGATGAAGTTACTTTTGGTGATTTCTTGGAAAATATTGATAAATCACAATCTGGTGAGGATGGGTTTGCAGTTTCAGTGCCTGACTCTGGACATAGCCTTGACAATACTCAGAGAGTTGAATCTAAATGTAAAGAAAATGTAATTATTGAGTCAGATGCTGAACCTGTTAACTCATCTTCTACCCCAGTTCCTATGAATGTTGATCCTGCTATATTGAAAAGAAAAAATCAGTCACCAAAAGCAACCGATTGTGAAGATAAATCTCGTAAAATAAAGAGGGGTGATGTTCTATCATGATTATGTCATCTAAGCATTGTTTCTTCCTTTTTGTAACAATGGCACTTGTGGCAACTCATAATACTAATGGTCTCACTGATATAAATAAATTTCGAAAATTATGTACAATTTTCAACTCTCGTCATGTTGAAATTGTGGCACTTCAAGAAACATTTTGGACTAATGACCCTGATAAATCTTTCTTGAATTGCTGGAATGGTTCAATTGTTTACAGTAATTATACAACACAATGCAGAGGAGTTGCTCTTCTAATTTCTAGAAAGTATGCTAATAATATTATCAATACTTGGAAAACCCCAGATGGCAGATTTGTATGTGTTCAACTGTCCATAGAAAATATAAAGTATCATATTATGAGTGTTTATGCACCTAACTTTCTATCTGAAAAAGTTGAATTTTTCTCAGAATTGAATAAATTCATTACTCGTAAAGAAAATGCAATTATACTTGGGGATTTTAATACTGCATTATCTCCCTTAGATAGACCACTTGGTAAATTTGTGATGGAAAAAAGTGTAAAATCATTAAACAGCCTCATACAAAATAATAACTTGACTGATCAGTGGAGATATAAATATCCGGACAAATCTGAATTTACCTGGCATAGATTCCGTGAAGAAGTACTTCAACAAAGTCGAATTGATTTAATTCTTAATTCTTCCAACTTAAATTCAATCTTTGATTACTGTTTTATATCTCATTCTTCTCTTAGTGATCATTCAATTATTTACACAAAATGTAATTTTGAGATGATTGATAGAGGGCCTGGAGTGTGGATTTTAAATAATACCTTGTTAAAAAATTCTGAATATTGCAAAAGCATTGAAAAATTGATTCAACAAAGCAAGTTACAGAGTTTATATAATGATGATATTTTAGTATGGTGGGATAATCTCAAATATCAAATGAAAAAATATAGCATTTATTTTAGTAAAAAAGTTAATAAAGAGAGATACCAATACAAAAATAATTTAGAAAAGCGTTTGAAAATTGAAATGGCAAAAGCCACACACTTGAACAATAGGCATGATTGTATTTTACGAATTAAAGAATTACAAGCTGAGTTGAATGCGATAGAAAATTTTGAATTGGAAGGTGCGATACTGCGATCCAAAGCCAATCATACCTTACAAGAAGATAAATGTACTAGCTATTTTCTAGGTTTAGAATGTTACAGACAACAATTTAACTTTATTAAAGAAATCCTTGATAATAATGGCTTAACTATAACTGAGACATTCATGATTGTAAATACTGTAAAAAATTTCTATGAAACATTATATAAATCTGAAGACATAGACCCATTATCCGAAGCTTTACTTTTAGAAAGTTTGGAAAGAAATTTGAGTCAAGAAGACGTTGAGTTCTGTGATTTTGAAATAACTTCCGAAGAGTTGTCAAATGCCCTTTCTAACATGGCATCTAAAAAATCCCCTGGCTCAGATGGTTTAACATCTGAATTTTATAAACATTTCTGAAGTATTTTGAAATTAATTCTTTTTGAGGTGTTCAACAAAATATTTGAACAAAAAGAGCTTTGCCGATCTATGAAAACAGGCATCATTGTTGTAATTTATAAAAAAGGGTGATAAAAGATACCTTAAAAATTGGAGACCGATTAGCCTTTTAAATACTGATTATAAGATTCTGTCAAAAGTACTCGCAAATCGTTTAAAAAATGTCATTTGTTCTTTGGTGTCTCCTACTCAAACATGTGTACCAGGTAGGGATATTAGTGAGAACATTGCCAGCATTCGCGATATCATTAAATACAAAGAAGATGAAAATCAAGAAGGTATTCTCATCAAATTAGACCAAATGAAAGCATTTGATCGAGTGAATCATGTATATTTGTTTCATGTTCTTCAAAAATTTGGATTTGGCCAAAATTTCATACAGTGGGTTAAAATATTATATCATGAGGTTAAAAGTTGCATTAAAGTAAATCAGCATACATCGTCTTATTTCAGAATTGAAAGATCGGTTCGACAAGGTTGTCCATTGTCGGCAATGCTGTACGTATTAACAGCAGAACCTTTAATATGTTTAATTAACAATAGAGATGATATTCATGGAATAAAACTCCCAGATGGAAGTGTGTGTAAATCTTTTAATCATGCCGATGATACTTAACTGTTACTAAAAAATAAAGTTTCATATGAAAATACACTCAGTGTTTTAGATATTTACTCAAAAGGTTCAGGGGCAAAAATTAACATGGACAAATCTGAGTACATGCCTTTAGGTATTTCAGAGTTTTCTGATTTTTAGGACTTCCCACTGAAAGATTGTAAAGAAACAATACTAATTTTAGGAATATTTCTTGGTCCCAATGAAAATAAGTATAATATTTTTAACTGGAATGAAAGAATTACTAAGATGAAGAAGATTCTCTTTTTGTGGAAAAGAAGGAATTTATCGCTAAAAGGCAGAGCCTTGATTTTGAATACTCTCCTCTTGTCGACAATTTGGTATACACTTCATGTCGTAAGTATCCCTCAAAATTGTTTGCAAGAAATAAAGAAAATTTGCTTAGATTTTCTGTGGTTCGGTAAAAAACATTTAGTTAAATATAGTACTATAGTTGCTAAATTTAATGATGGGGGTCTAAATTTTGTTGACATTGAAACAAAAATGTATGCCATGAGATGTAAATGGATTAAAAAATTATTTGTGAGTGAGTTTCCATGGACAAAATTTTTTTATTACCATATAGGTAAATATAAAATGTTAAATTTATCTCAAAATATATTCAGTATTAGCTTGGACAAAAAAATTTTGAAATCATCGTCAAATTTTTATTTTCAAATACTTGAGGCATGGAGACTATTAACTGATAAGAATAAATATCTAAATCTGAACACATCTAATATTCTAGAGCAATCCTCACTGACTCCACGCACTTTAATTTTAATTTTCTGTGACTTTTATTAGATCCCAAGAACTGCGATAATTTAAAATATCAACTGTTTTTGTTACCGTAAGCTGTTGTTACTTTAAACACTTTGGTGACCTCCACTGTAACTAATATTCATACAAACTTCGATCTGTTTCCACCATGCCAGAATTATCCCACAATTATTCTGATTTAAATGACAAATTTGGACAGAATAAATAAAGTAACAGGCCACTCCCACTTACAATATCGGTGACATAAACCAATGATATTTTTCTGTCCTTTTGCAATAAATTTCATCCAGTGAAAAATTCAACTAAATATTCCTACAAGCTGGAAAAATCAGTTAACGTTTTTCATAATAGTATTACCAAATAACGCTGCATAAAATCCACAAACAAGAAAAAAATTATCGTTACACCTATTTGATACAACTTTTTCTTAATTTAATTAAACGCTTCATCGTGTTGATTCCGATTGGCTATTTCACGAGCTATGTGATTGCCATATAATAGTAGTCTATTGTTCTATGCCTTCTTTGACCCCTATACAATTATTTCATTGGTTCATGTTAAAAATAGTGTTAAAAACTGGACTGGTCAAATTGATGCATGTTTATTAGGCCTAATCATTCTCTCTGGTGTAAAACGTGTAACACTTTACACTATGGAGTGGTTGCTTAGTAAAACATACGTTAAAACACCCACAAAATTAATTTCGCCATACTCCTTTCACGTCTTACCACTGTTTTCCCCATAGACAATACTGGACCCCTCTGACATAATTTGCAAGATTTTATTATAAACTTGTTTTTTTAGGATATTTTGTTGTTATTTCTCTGCTTTTTTCAGTAATAATAATAGTAATAATAATACCTACCTGGCTATATTTTGTGTATCTTGTGTGTGATGTAATTTGTTGTGCAAAAATGTGCATTACTACAGTTATTGTCTTATACGTGATACTTTATTATACTACACCCACTCATGAATGTCATTTTTAACGATGCCTATAAAGTAATTTGGACAGAATAAATAAAATAACAGGCCACTCCCACTTACAATCAATTTCGGTAACAAAAACCAATGATATTTTTTAGGCCTTTTGCAATAAATGTCATCCAGGGAAAAATTCATCTAAGTATTCCTAGTATTTCCTACAAGCTGGAAAAATCAGTTTACCTTTTCATAATAGTATTACTGGATAACGCTGCATAAAATTCACAAACCAGAAAAAAGTATCGATACACCTATTTGACATAACTTCTTCTCAATAATTTAATAAAACGTTTCATTGTGTTGATTTTCGATTGGCAATTCCAAGCGCCATGTGATTGTCATATAATAGTAGTTTATTGTTCATTGCCTTCTTTAATTACTATGCAATTATTTCATTGGTTCAAGTCAAAGATAGTGTTAAAAACCGGGATGGTCAATTAAATGCGGCGTACGTGTGTGCTTTAAAATTCGTTGCAATTATTTCATTAAGGGCCTATATAAGTAATGAAATTTTGTTTATTTTGAAAATTCTCACCTCTGATATTCCTTCAATTCAAATTAAATATACACAAAATGTACATCAAAATGAAGGTGGGAATGTATAGAACACGAAACACATGTGTAATCAACTCATAGAGTCGACTGTAGGCACCACTGGTTCCTGGAAGTCTGTTGCCGTATTCACATCAGAACTGATAATTTAATAATATTTCACGAAAAACAACTTGTGGCCAAATGTGCTTTGCATATCCAAGAACAAAGCTAGGGGATAAAAAATCTTCAAAATACGGCGACAGAGCTGCATTGGGGAAAATTCCAAAGCTTTTGCTTTTGTTTACGTATCAGTATACTTTCGATTTCCGGTCGACGTCATCGGACAGAAAAAGCATGTAAAAACAACGCCGTCTAAAATCAAATAATAAAAAAGATCGCCTTCATACAGTATACTGTTATTAGATTGAGATTGCACAGTTGCATATTCAATGCATGATGCCTGTTGAAATATCTTAGAATTACGATTTTGTTTTTCGATGGAAATTCGTGGTAACGAGTGATTTGCGCATGTCTGTCGAGCATGGAAACCATCTTCAATAAAAAAATGCAGACAGTGTTGTCCTTTTCCAAAATGCAGTCCAATCGCTGTATTCGAAAGTGTTTTGAATGCCTAGCTTTGTTCTTGGATATATGAAGCACATTTGGCCACAAGTTGTTCTGATGAAATATTATTTTATTATCAGTTCTGGTGCGAATACGGTAGCCGACTTCCAGGAACCAGTGGTGCCTACAGTCGACTCTATGAGTTGATAACATATGTGTTTCGTGTTCTATACATCCCAACCTTCATTTTGATGTATAATTTGTGTATATTTAATCTGAATTTAAGGAATATGAGAGGTGAGAATTTCAAAATAAACAAAATTTCATTACTTATTTTGGCCCTTAAATTATGACCAACATAAATTCTAGTGAGTGGCCCTTTTAAGCATTTCAGCATTCGCAAGTCTGGCGAAAAAAACTGAGTTAAGCATACAAAACGGGCGGTGCTTTTCAATAAATACTTGCGAAATAATTTCAGGTTGTGTCGTAGTGTAGTAGTGTAAGCCTAGTAGGCCGTATGTTAGAATTATTTCGCAATTTACCGAAATACTAATAGGCCCTATTTACAAATGGTTTAGGCTTAGTCCAAAAATAACCTCAAATAATGTATTTAAATTTTTTGGACTTGGTACGTCTTTCAAAGGACGTACCAAACGAAAATTAAAACACAGGCTTTCAGGCCATTTTCGACTACCCCCCCCCCCCCCCCCCACCATCCAAGTTTCTGACTCCTGTGCTAACGGTTAAGAAGGGGGCTGTATCGTAAATGGAACTCTGCACTTAACCAACGGTTGTAATTTGTGACTGCGTGATTCTTGAAGTAATAACTTTATTAAATCAACTTGACGTAATAAAGTTAAAGTTATCACTTCAAGAATTGTGCAGTTAAAAGCTATAATTCTAGATCTCTGAATACTCACTGACGAACTTGAGAATTCAAAACATACTGCTAAAACGACGGACCAAAAAAATAACGTGATTTTTGGGTACCAAAACCCGCCAGAAGTCTCCATTTAAAACTGATTTAATTTTTTTTTTGGAGGGGGGGGGGGCACCCCACCCATATCATCGATCGTCACTCGCGTCCAACCCAATCAACGCTCGGGCTTGCCTTTGGCATCTGCATCAGCATCCCGACACTTTTGAAAGGAGATCCGTGGCAGAATTAACTCGAGGGTCCAAATTTTCATTTCACCGGCACTGGTATTAATAGATGTTTTCTATTCATAAGGCACGCGCGAAATTAGGGGAGGCACGCATAAATATCGGCCTGACAGAAGCGGGGATATTAATGTTTTGTAAAACAATAAATTTGTTTTAAAATAACATCGCAATTTTTTTCAATGGCCTCATTCAAGAAACAACAAAGGGGACGTTTTGACCAACTGTTGGGGACGTTTTGACCAACTGTTGGGGACGTTTTGACTAATTTTTGGGGACGTTTTGACCAACTATTTGGGGACGTTTTGACCAAAACATTTGGGGACGTTTTGGTTTGGGGACGTTTGACTAGGATTCGAATGAGGTGTTCACTCACCACACCGAAACTGTTAAAATGACTTCAATAATTCAGAAGAGAGATTTCGCAAGAATAAAATCGTGAACTATGGAAAATTTTATGCGTGTCACTTATTGGTTTAGTCAACTGAAAAACTTTTTTTTTCACTTGTTTGCCTATGGTTACCCTTATGAAATTTCTCAAAAAACTTCAAATTTTTTTTGGCCCATTTTATGATGCAAAAATGTTCTACATATAAAAATACCGTTGTTTTCACATTTTTTGCTGCTGAAATCGTTTGTTCTGACTGAATAAATCAACTTGAAGTACAGAATGGGTATCACTGTAGGCCTAAATTCAACTTTTCCGGCAATGACAGCCATAGGTTCACGCACAGTGTCACTTTCCATACATTATAAAATCGGGACTCGGAGTTTCACTCGTTAGAAATACGAAACACGAGTCAAACAAAATTCACCCATATTCTTTCTGAACAGACTGAATGAATAATCTTCAATTCATTTTTAGTGTTCCATCTATTCAAAATATAGCTGTCACAGCCGACAGAAAGAAATTTGTCAATTCCAATCGTTTGGTTTTCAGTACTTCTATAGTAAAGCAACTTCTGCGATTTGGAAGACTGCAATATTTTCGATTATACCTCCATAGCAACTTCTGATCAGAAAGGCGGAGGTAAGTGAGTCTGAAAACTAATGATGCCTTCCAGAAGCTAATTTTGATTATTCCCTTTTGAAAATGGAAAGGCCTTCATTTTATGCGACTGAGCAAACCCCGAATAGAAATGACGCTTGAATATCAGTCAATACAGGCATCTAAGAAACTGATTTTAAGCCACTTGAAGGGTTTTGTCCCACACGGGAGGCCATGCTTGGTGGGGTAATTTTGCTGCCGTGAGATATTCCTACAAACACAATGACATGTATGTAGATAACGGTGTGCGAGGTGATAAGGGTGGATTTGCTTCGGATACCCCCAAGCATAGTCCCATAATTGTGCAATGCTATGGGATAAGCTTTTACTAAAATTTTCCAGCTAAGTTTGTCAGTGGTCATTTAGAGTAAAAAGAGTACGTTTTGAACAAATTCAATTTTTAAATTCTTTGAGTTATTAGGGGCGCAGATTTTCGATGTGTGCTTATACCCAAATCACAGACTATAATGATTTGTACTTTTCAGTGGAGGGCTCGGCTGAACTATGTTTAGTCCTGCCAATACTTCAACCCCCCCCCCCCCACACACACACACACACGCACACATACGCACACATACGCACATATAAGCTATAGACTAGGGAGTGCATTTACGCAACAGCTGAAACGTTTATGTTTTATAATAGTACGCATGAGCGTATTCTTGTATGGGCCCTGGGAACTACAGATGTGATGTTAATTGGGGTGGACACGTTGTGCGTTACTGCTTTAATATGACCCAGGGCTCAAACAAAGCCTTGCGTGTTTCTTCTCTGAAGAGGCATCATAATTGTAAACAATAAGCTAAACTTCATTTTGTTATGTTTAATAGCCATTATATAGGCGTGAATACTGGGTGGGTGTGACCTAAAATGCCAGTAAACAATTAGGTGGTGGTTAAATTCTGAGTCTTTGGAACTCTGAAATTGTTTTTTCCTAATTAGTGTTGTCCCTTCATCAGGGGGCCCTCGCATCTTAAGAATTGTCAATCTAAACGATATACGGGCGATTCTGTACTCCAGAAACATACGTAACGTGACTGAGAATAGATTGGATGTATGGACAAAAATATGGACAGGGGTAAAAAATAAGTGTCAATTCGGTAAAATTTCACAAATTTTCGAAAATGCGCTTTTTTATTAACACGATTTTCTGTGGGTCAAAAGGATCTTTCCCTTTAGTGAGATGCTCTGGGTTTTGGCCCAGAACATCGGCACTTTCTATTCACTCCTTTTTGGGATATTTGAGCTCAAATTTTGACCCCGGGTGATGATATTTTGTACCAAAATAAGTGCCAACATCAGTCAGTTGTTACTATTTATAGTACCTCTGAATGTTAAGACTCCATTCTGGACACCTGAACAGATCCCCCGCCAAAAAATCGTCTGCTCAGTCATTACGCTGGTTTATAGTGTAACATATCACAGCTGCTTTGTTTCTGTTGATATTTTGTTATTAAAAACTAGCGTATTGTTCCCTATACCCCCCATCTCCCTCATGTACTCAAAAATGTACATTATTATCTCCTCTAGAAAGAGAATGATGGAGGTCTAACAGTTTAAAGTTTTCCAGTTATATACTGCCACAAGAAATTGATTCGGGCTACAGCTCAGTAAGTTCAGGCGTTCGCTTTGATGTATGAAAAGTGCGTGGTCGATGCGATGTGATTTCAAAACCCATCTCTTCTTAATATTCTGCCCATCATCCTAACACATACATTTTTTCCTTTGTTCTGGTTGCATCGTCATCTATAGAACGTGTTTTCGCAAATTAGCTGGTCGAAAGGCTGGGGTACTCCACAATCACATTTATACAAAAATGTTGAAAAACAACCAATTGCCGCAAAAAAACAGACCATTTCTCCTCAAGCCACATTGTCTAATTAGGTGCGCTATTACCTTGCAAACGATAAGTCAAATAACGAGACGATAATCACTGTTTGATGATGCCTTTTGTCTGTTCAGCACCACTGTCTGCCAGATTTAATATTTCCTTGAAATGAAAGATTGCGAATATTTTCCACTACACTTAATAAACAGCCCTTCTGACAAACTAAAAGTGTATGTGCAATGGCACTCTTTATTACCACCATCCCGCGTTGAGTCCTTGGGCAAGGCACTCAACTCCGATTATCCACCTGGGGGCACGATGACGCTGTGTACTAAGATGTACTTCACGTCGATGGGGCGCATGTCTTCAACCAATGTAATCCTGCCTGTGCAGCAGCGAGGAGTTAAGATGTTGGGGAGCTGGCATCTGCTCGTCGTTGGTCGGTGGTTCTCTCTGGGTACTCCTGCTTCCTCCATCAATAAAACTGTCACCGTCACCATTTGACCTTGGCTGTCAAAGTGTCGTTAAACCCTAATAAATAAATAAATAATAAATTACCACCATAGGCAATTTCTTCTATGTTATGTCATTGGTGAGGCCTTCACTTTCATCTGTCCAAGTGGGAGCAGTTTGTGCATTGTGCAAATCCGTCCAACAGGTTAATGGTACACTACCCTTCAACCAATGCTAGAGCTGCATGAGCCGTTTCAGTAAGTTAGGAAGTAAGGTAGTAGATAGCTGCCGCAGGATGGTTATCTCCATGCTATCCGTACTCTTTCATCCGACACAATACAAATCAGGTTGGTAAAAGAGTCACGATACCCCAATAATAAACAAACAAATGCTTTCCATGACTACAAACTATAATTTTTCTGTGTATTTTGAGTTAAAAGATGTTTCTTTCACAGAATGACTGGTAAGGTGTCTCTATTTACAAGTTAGGCAACTTTTGGAGCTAACCTGGGGCGGCGGACTAGTGTCAATATTCCATGTGCTATAGTGTGTGTGTCAGTTTTTATGGATAGCATACCTTCAAAGCGTGTGTATGGAATAGTTTGTTTTGGAGGGAGCGTTGTATTTCAGTTTTACAATTTAGATCCCTCAATCTTATTTTCGTCTTAATTTGCCACTCGAGGGTTTATCTGGAATATTTTTTCGATATGCATGTATAGAGGCGGGAGTCACGGTGGGTATGGAAAGCGTTCACGTTACAACGATTTGTGTTTCACAGTTGATGTTTAGATTCCTACCTCCTGGTTTCCTATCTCTTCCTCTGTTTATCACGGCTGAACATTAATTTAATATATCATACTAGGGTGAATGAATATTTTAAGAGGGGAGCCGTTTGATCTGATATTTAGGTTTGTAATGGATTTGGTAACAGCAGTTGAAATATAATATGCAATAGAAATTCTAAATTACTCTGTTATAATTCGTCTGCTCATAACAGAGGTTTAATTCTATTTTTGTTGGCGTCAAGTCATTTCCATGTTTAAAATGAATCGATGTACCTTATTGGTTCACACCGTAGTGCATTGTGCTGTTGTTTCATTCGTAGATGTGAAAGCGAGGGATCAATCAGATTCCAGTATTCGAAATCTTTCCCCGCGAAATTATCCTATATAAGAGCGGTCTCGCTCATAATTTGCCGCCCATGTCTTGGCACTAAAGCTCTAATTCAGCTGCGCCAGCACAACTGCCTGTTGAGGATAGTTATGGGGACACTCTGTAAAAAAAAGGTTAACCGTAATGGGTACCGTCATCTTCGGACCCATTTAACTCGGCCCTGGTGATTCTAACACTGATTCTCCCCAGGTCCGAGTTCTCTGGGAACCATTCAAGTTAATACACATGTTGGGTGGAATTTTAACCCCTTTTGGTTGAAAGTGTAGTGGGCCCGTGGTTTTTGATCCGTCATTCATATTCATGTCCATTTCATATCATACTATTTTTGGCTTCTTAATAAACCACGTATAAACTGTTTTTTCTATTCTTGTGAATTCATCGAGACCACAACACATAACTTAATGATTATTCTGCCTCTGGAGTTGAGTTATATTTTATCCATGGTTTGCTAGCTGACCCAGATCCTCACGAATCTGAAGAACAACAGGGAGATTTCGGCCAGGGTTCTAACCACTGGGGAGTCGTTCACCCCACCCCTGTTACAAATTGACGAGGCTACCAGGATCTGGTTATTCCAGCTACATTCATTATGGGTAATTGTTCTCGACAAGGTCTGCATTCTTTGAACGATTCAGATGTGTTCAATTCATGGGGAAATTAGAGCTCGATTTTTGGTATGCATAATTTCAGTAGCTCCCCAATTGAGTGCAATTGTAAACCTTTGGAATCCTACTTAGTGGTTTTAGGCGGCATAATGAGCCCAAGTATACCACTGCTGGTGAAGTGGAAGCTCATAAGCAGGATATAATTAAAGATTGGTAGACAAAGGCATTCAAAGAGTGAGTTGAAGTCTAAGATTATAGGCTGTTCATTCTGTAGTCTATTTTACTCTGCACTAAACCCCCAAGATGTCACTATACTGGGATTAACAGGGGCCGAAATACCCCCCCCCCCCCCCCCCCCCCACAAACACACACAATACATATTTTGTGTTTTCGTCGGCGATCTGAGCAATTTGAACCAGAGAATTTGAGATGGTCTGAGCTGATCAGTCAACTCAGGCCAAACATTTAAGATACGAATGTGAAAAATACCCGATAAAGTCTTTTTAGCATCTTGTTATAGATGGATTTATTTTGAGACTGGTAAAGGTATTGAAGGTTAAATGTTCAGCCATATTATTTGGCATTTGAAGCGCCAATGTAGCTGAAGAAGCTTATTCGTAAAAGCTGTGAGTGGTATTGGTCGTAAAAAATGTCTGTCGTTGAATTATATATCTGTATAGTGTATGTTTTCGCAAATTAGCTGGTAAAAAGACAGGAATACTCCACAGTCAGTGTATTTAAACAAAAATGTTCGAAAACAAACAATTGTCCAAAAAAGACAGACCATTACCTTGCAGGCCATATTGTATAATAAGAGAAGCTATTATGTTGCAAAAATTAAGTAAAATAATTGATGATGCTTTTTGTCTGTCCAGCACCACTGACTGTCTGACAGATTTAATGTTTCCTTGAAATAAAAGACTGCGAGTATTCTCTACTACACTTAATAAATAGCCCTTGTGACAAACTAAAAGAGTATATGCAGTGACACTGTTATGTTACCACCATGAGCAATGCATTTTTTCTCTGTTATGTCAGTGGTGATGTCCTTATTTTCAGCTGTCCATTTGGGAACAATTTGCGCATTATGCAAATGCGTACAGCACGATAATGATACACTTGCCGTCAACCAATGCTAGCCCTTGGTGTGGTGGTTTAGTAAGTTCGGAAGTTAGGTAGTAGATAGCTGGCACAGAATGATTCTCTCCGTGCTATCCGCCCTCATTCATCCGACACAATACAGTTCGGGGAAAGAGTCGTGATACACCAATAATAAACAAGCAAATGCAATCCATCACTACAAACTTTAAATATTCTGTGTATTTTGAGCTAAAAGATATTTCTGTGACAAAATGACTGGTAGTATAATGGCTTTACTAACAAGTTAGACCACTTTTGGAGCTAAACAAGGTTGGCGGATCAGTGTCATGATTTCATGTGCTGTACTGTCTGTCATGTATGGAGAGCATACTTTCAAAGCGTGTGTATGGGATAGTTTGGTTTGGTTTGGTCTGGGTGGGGGTGGGGGAGGGGCGTTTTACTTCAGTTTTACATTTTACATCTCTGAATCGTCTTGATTTGCCACTCACGGTTTTATCTAGAATATTTTTTGATATGTTGTGTGGAGCAGGGAGTCACGATAGGTTGGGAAAGCATTTACGTTACAACAATTCGTGTTTTACAGATGAAGTTTACATTCCTACGAGCATCGACATGGAGCATTCAGGCTTCCTACCCCTCCCTCTGTTTATACCGGGTCAGTATTACTTTTGTGTATCATACAATGAATGAATATTTTAGAGGGCAACCGTTTGATTTGAGTTTTTGGTTCAGATTCGACTTGTTTCAGCATTTGGCGGGCATTCGGTACCTCAGCACACTGGCCGTGGTTTTGGTCGGCTGTCGTTTAAGACTGCTTGCGTCAGACAAGCAAATGGTAACATCGGTTCCATATTGTAGCCCTAAGAAAGTTATGTATAGTTAAAGAGAAGTCACTTTCCAAACTTCCCAGATTTATTAACTTAAAGAATTGCTAGCCGATTTGTGTGATTACTTGCCTTAAGAGTAGTTCATGTTCTGTGTTGGGCAGTATTACTTCTGTGTAAGTATCAATTCATGTACGTCACACAAGAGATCGGGATTCGTTGGAAAAGGTCACGCCTTTCATGTAACAGCCGAAGGTCGAAACCATGGACTCTTCTTATCAAAATTGTGAACTTGTATACGCTAGTGTTCCAATTATGAATTCAACGTTTATGATAACGTCAATGAGGTGCTCACTCACCACACAGTGACTGTTAAAAATGTCGTCTATAATTCAGAAGTTAATATTTCACAAGAATAAAATCATGCACAATGGAAAATTTTACGTGTGCCATTTATTGGTTTAGTCAACTAAAACAGAATTATTTTTCAATTTTTGCCTATGGTTTATGATCCAAAAAGGATCTATATACACAAATACCATTGTTCACACTTTTTTTCTGCTGAAATCGCCTGTTCTGACTGAATAAATGAACATAAAGTAAACAATGGGTATCACTTAAGGCCTAAATTCAGTTTGTCCGGAAATCACAGCCGTAGGTTCACGCACAGTGTCAGTTTTCTGTACATTATAAAATCAGTACTCGGAGTTTCCACTCGTTAGATATATGAAACACGAGGCAACCTCTGCAAACAGAATCCGTCCATATTCTGTCTAAACGGACTGAATAATATTCTTCGGTTCATGTTTTTTAGTGTTCTATCTATTCAAAATATAGCTGTTACAGCCGACAGAAAGAAACTTGTCAATTCCAATCGTTTGTTTTTCAGTACTTCTGCAGGAAAGCAACTTCTGCGATTTGGAAGACTGTAGAATTTTCGATTATACTTCCACACCGTCTTCTAACCAGAAAGACGGAGATTAGTGGTGTGTCTAAAAACAAATGTTGCCTTTCAGAAACTGATTTTGATTGTTCTTTTTTGAAAAGGGAAACGCCTTCCTTATCTACGATTGAGCAAACCCTGAATAGCAATGGCGTCTAAATATCAGTCATAAGAGGCATATAAGAAACTCATTTCCAGTCACTTGAGGGATTTTTCCTCAAGCTAGTCCGAGCTAGGTGAGGTTATTTAGGGGCTGTGAGATATTTCTACATACATACCGATGTGTATTACGTGTAACGGCACGTCAGGTGATTAGGGTGAATTTGCTTTGGATACCCCCAAAGTGCAATCCCATATTTGTTCAGTGCTATGGGATGTGCTTTCAATATATTGCCCAGCTACCACACACGTGTTATCAGAGGTCATTTAGAGTAAAGAGAGTACGTTTCGAACAAATCCAATTTTCAGCCTATTTTAGAGTTTTCAGGACTTCAGATTTTGCGATATGTGTGCTTATACCCCAAATCTCAGACTATCATGATTAATGCCTTTCCGTGGAGGGCTGGGCAGAACTATGTTTGGTTCCGCCAACCCTTTAACCCAACCCCCCCCCCCCCCCCCCACACACACACACACACACACATGCGGTAGCTGTAGACTAGGGAGAGCATTTACGCAACAGCCGGTGGATGAATATTTTATAAGAGAGCACATGAGTATATTATTGTAGGGGCCCTGGGAACTACAGTAGTGATGTTAACTTGGGTGGGCACGTTGTGCTTTACTGCTTTTGGTCTTAGGACCCAAAGACTTGTGTGTTTGTTCTCCGAAGTGGCAAGGTGATTGCAAACAATAGGCTAAACTTCATTTTGTTATGTTTAATAGCAATGATTTAGCCATGAATTCCCCGCGAGAACCTCTGGAAGCGAAGCAGTATTTGTCCACTGCGGTAAGCAGGTTCTGTTTTACTGGTAAAATAGGGCCCAGTCTCCAATGCTTGGGAAGTGCAAACCCTCTCTAAAGTGGGTGATATGGCTTATTAACGCTCACGCCTGGTCTTGAAAATACTCATGTTGTGGTCATGACTAGCCATTGTGCGAAAATATGTGACCTTAAACATCAATAAGTAAATTTAGGCATGAATACTGGGTGGGTGTGACCTAAAATACCAGGGAACAATTATGTGGTGGTTGAATGCTGAATCTTTGGAACTTTGAAACTGCCTTTTCCTACTAGGTGTGCTGCCTACATCGGAGGACCCTCGCATTTTCAGAAATGTCAATGTAATTGACGAATGGGCGATTCTGTACCACAGAAAGGTTCGTAACGTGTCTGAGAATAGATTGGATGGTTGGACAAGAATATGGACAGGGGTAAAAAAATGCGTGTCAATTTGGTAAAATTTCACAAATTTTCAACAATGCGCTTTTTTATGAACAGGGTTTTCAATGGGAAAAAATGGTCTTTCTCTTTATCGAGGTGTTCTGGATTTTGGTTCGAGACATCTGCACTATCTATTCATTTCTTTTTGGGATATCTGTGTTCAAATTTTGACCCTGGGTGATGGTATTTCGTACCAAAATGAGTCCCAACATCAGTCGGTTGTTACTATTTACAGCAGCTCTGAATGAGATGACAATGTGATTCCGGTCTGAACAACTAAACAGATCCCCACCAAAAAATCGTCTGCTCAACCATTACGCTGGTTTTGTGTAATTTATCACAGCTGCTTTGTTTCTGTTTATTTTTATTAAAAACTATCAATTTTCCTATACCCTCCTCATGTTCTCGAAAATTTACGTTATTTTCTTCTCTGGAAACAGAATGATGGAGATCTTACAATTTCAAGTTTTCTATTTATTTTTGCCACAAAAGAACGAATGGGCTGCAGCTCAGTAAGTTCAGGCATTCATTTTGCTGTATGAAAAAGTTCACGTTCAATGCGATGTGTGTTCAAAACCCATCTGTTCTTAGATTTTTCTCATTATCCTAACACATACATTTTTCGCTTTGTTCTGGTTGCATCTTCGTCTATAGTGCATGTTTTCGCAAATTAGCTGGTAAAAAGACAGGAATACTCCACAGTCAGTACATTTAAACAAAAATGTTGGAAAACAACCAATTGCCCCAAAAAGACAGACCCATTACTCTGCAGGCCATATTGTATATTAAGAGGCGCTATTATGTTGCAAAAATTAAGTCAAATAACTGATGATGCCTTTTATCTTTTCAGCACCACTGGCTGTCTGGCAGATTTAATGTTTCCTTGAAATAAAAGACTGCGAATATTCTCTACTACACTTTATAAATAGCCCTTGTGATAAACTAAAAGAGTATATGCACTGACACTGTTATGTTACCACCACAAGCAATACATTTCTTCTCTGTTATGTCAGTGGTTAGGCCCTTTATTTCAGCTGTCCATGTGGGAGAAATTTGCGCATTGTGCAAATGCGTACAGCACGTTAATGATGCACCTGAAGTCAACCAATGCTAGGCCTTGGTGTGGTGGTTTAGTAAGTTCGGAAGTTAGGTAGTAGATAGCTGGCGCAGAATGATTCTCTCCCTGCTATCCGTCCTCATTCATCCGACACAATACAGGTCGGGGAAAGAGTCGTGACACACCAATAATAAACAAACAAACAAACGCAATCCATCACTACAAACTTTAAATATTCTGTGTATTTTGAACTAAAAGGTATTTCTGTGACAGAATGACTGGTAGTATAATGGCTTTACTAACAAGTTAGACCACTTTTGGAGCTAAACAAGGTTGGCGGACCGGTGTCATGATTCCATGTGCTATACTGTCTGTCATGTATGGATAGCATACTTTCAAAGCGTGTGTATGGGATAGTTTGGTTTGGTTTGGTTTGGGTGGGGGTGGGGGAGGGTCGTTTTGTTTCAGTTTTACATTTTACATCTCTGAATCGTCTTGATTTGCCACTCACGGTTTTATCTAGAATATTTTTTGATATGTTGTGTGGAGCAGGGAGTCACGATAGGTTGGGAAAGCATTTACGTTACAACAATTAGTGTTTTACAGATGAAGTTTACCTTCCTACGAGCATCTACATGGAGCATTCAAGGTTCCTACATCTCCCTCTGTTTATCCCACGTCAGTATTAATTTTGTGTATCATACAATGAATGAATATTTTAGAAGGGAACCGTTTGATTTGAGTTTTTGGTTCAGATTCGACTTGTTTCAGCATATGGCGGGCATTCGGTACCTCAGCACACTCGCCTTGGTTTTGCTCGGCTGTCGTTTAAGCCTGCTTGCATGAGACTAGTAAATGGTAACATTGGTTCCATATTGTAGCCCTAAGAAAGTTATGTATAGTTTAAGAGAAGTCACTTTCCAAACTTCCCAGATTTATTAACTTAAAGAATTGCTAGCCGATTTGTGTGATTACTTGCCTTAAGAGTAGGTCATGTTCTGTGTTGGGCAGTATTACTTCTGTGTAAGTATTAATTCATGTAGGTCACACAGAGAGATTGGTATTCGTTTGAAAAGGTCACGCCATTCATGTAACAGCCGACGGTCGAAACCAAGGACTCTTCTTATCAAAGTTGTGAACTTGTATACGCCAGTGCTCCAATTATTAATTCAACGTTTATGATAACGTCAATGAGGTGTTCACTCACCACACAATGACTGTTAAAAATGTCTCCTATAATTCAGAAGATAATATTTCACAAGAATAAAATCATGAACGATGGAAATTTTTACGTGTGCCATTTATTGGTTTAGTCAACTAAAAAAAATATATTTTTCAATTTTTGCCTATGGTTACCCTTATGGAATTTATCAAAAAACATTAAAAAAATTTTGGCCCATTTTAGGATGCAAAAAGGATCAAAATACAAAAATACCATTGTTTACACTTTTTTTCTGCTGAAAACGCCTGTTCTGACTGAATAAATGAACGTAAAGTAAACAGTGGCTATCACTTCAGTTTTTCCGGCAATCACAACCGGAGGTTCACGCACAGTGTCACTTTTCTGTACATAATAAAATCAGGACTCAGAGTTTCCACTCGTTATATACATGAAACACGAGGCAACCTCTGCAAACAGAATCCATCGATATTCTGTCTAAACGGACTGAATAATAATCTTCAGTTCATGTTTTTTTAGTGTTCTATCTATTCCAAATATAGCTGTTACAGCCGAGAGAAAGAAACTTGTCAATTCCAATCGTTTGTTTTTCAGTACTTCTACAGGAAATCAACTTCTGCGATTTGCAAGACTGTAGTATTTTCGATTACACCTCCACAGCGTCTTCTAAGCAGAAAGGCGGAGGTTAGTGTGTCTAAAAACAAATGTTGCCTTTCAGAAGCTGATTTTGATTGTTCCCTTTTGAAAAGGGAAACGCCTTCCTTATCTACGACTGAGCAAACCCCGAATAGCAATGTCGTCTAAATATCAGTCTTTATAGGCATCTAAGAAACTCATTTCTAGAACTTTGAGGGATTTTTTCCTCAAGCGAGTCGGAGCTTGGCGAGGTTATTTAGGGGCCGAGAGATATTTCTACATACATACCGACGTGTATTACGTGTAACGGCGCGTGAGGTGATTAGGGTGGATTTGCTTTGGATACCCCCAAGTCCAATCCCATATTTGTTCAGTGCTATGGGATGTGCTTTCAGTTATATTGCCCAGCTACCACACAAGGTTTATCAGTGGTCATTTAGAGTCAAGAGAGGATGTTTCGAACAAATCCAATTTTCAGCCTATTTTAGAGTTTTCAGGGCTGCAAATTTTGCGATATGTGTGCTCATACCCCAAATCTCAGACTATCATGATTAATGCCTTTCAGTGGAGGGCTCGGCAGAACTATCTTTGGTTCCGTCAACCCTTTAACCCAAACCTCCCCCCCCCCCCCCCCCCCACACACACACACACATGCAGTAGCTGTAGACTAAGGAGCACAGTTACGCAACAGCCGGTGGATGAATATTTTATAAGAGTGCACATGAGTATATTCTTGTAGGAGCACTGGGAACTACAGTAGTATTGTTAACTGGGGTGGCCACGTTGTGCTTTACTGCTTTTGGTCTTAGGACCCAAAGACTTGTGTGTTTCTTCTCTGAAGTGGCAACGTGATTGCAAACAATAGGATAAACTTTATTTTGTTATGTTTAATAGCAATGATTTAGGCATGAATTCCCCGCGAGCACCCCGGGAAGCGAAGCAGTGTTTGTCCACTGCGGAAAGCAGGTTCTGTTTTACTGGTAAAATAGGAGCCAGTCACCAATGCTTGGGAAGTGCAAACCCTCTCTAAAGTGGGTGATATGGCTTATTAACGCACACACCTGGTCTTGAAAATATTCATGTTGTGGTCATGACTAGCCATTTTGCGAAAATATGTGACCTTAAACACCAAGAAATAAATTTAGGCATGAATACTGTGTGGGTGTGACCTAAAATACCAGTAAACAATTATGTGGTGGTTAAATGCTGAGTCTTTGGTACTTTGAAACTGCCTTTTCCCACTAGGGGTGCTCCCTGCATCGGAGGACCCTCGCATTTTCAGAAATGTCAATGTAATCAACGCATGGGCGATTCTGTACCACAGAAACGTTCGTAACGTGACTGAGAATAGATTGGATGGTTGGACAAGAATATGGACGGCGGTAAAAATGTGTGTTAATTTGTTGAAATTTCACAAATTTTTTTCGACAATGCGCTTTTTTGTAAACAAGGTTTTCAATGTGAAAAAGGGTCTTTCTCTTTATCGAGGTGTTCTGGATTTTGGTTCGGGACATCTCCACTATCTATTCACTCCTTTTTGGGATATTTGTGTTCAAATTTTAACCCTGGGTGATGGTATTTTGTACCAAAATGGGTCCCAACATCAGTCTGTTGTTACTATTTATAGTAACTCTAAATGAGATGACAATGTGACACCGGTCTGAACAACTAAACAGAACCCCACCAAAAAATCGTCTAATCAACCATTACGCTGGTTTTTGTGTAATTTACCAGAGCTGCTTTGTTTCTTTTTATTTTTATTAAAAACTATCCATTTCCCTATACCCTCCTCATGTACTCGAAAATTTACGTTATTTTCTTCTCTGGAAACAGAATGATGGAGATCTTACAATTTAAAGTTTTCTATTTATTTTTTGCCACAAATGAACGAACCGGGCTGTAGCTCAGTAAGTTCAGGCGTTCATTTTGCTGTACGAAAAAGTTCACGTTCAATGCGATGTGTGTTCAAAACCCACCTGTTCTTAGATTTTTCTCATTATCCTAACACATACATTTTTCGCTTTGTTCTGTTTGCATCTTCGTCTATAGTGCATGTTTTCGCAAATTAGCTGGTAAAAAGACAGGAATACTCCACAGTCAGTATATTTAAACAAAAATGTTGGAAAACAACCAATTTCCACAAAAAGAGAAAGACTATTACTCTGCAGGCCATATTGTATAATAAGAGGCGCTATTATGTTGCAAAAATTAAGTCAAATAACTGATAATGCCTTTTGTCTCTTCAGCACCACTGACTGTCTGACAGATTTAATGTTTCCTTGAAATAAATGACTGCGGATATTCTCTACTACACTTAATAAATCGCCCTTGTGACAAACTAAAAGCGTATATGCACTGACACTGTTATGTTACCACCATAAGCAATGCATTTCTTCTCTGTTATGTCAGTGGTGATGGCCTTAATTTCAGCTGTCCATGTGGGAGCACTTTGCGCATTGTGCAAATGCGTACAGCACGTTAATGATACACTTGCCGTCAACCAATGCTAGCCCTTGGTGTGGTGGTTTTGTATGTTCGTAAGTTAGGTAGTAGATAGCTGGCGCAGAATGATTCTCTCCGTATTATCTGCCCTCATTCATCCGACACAATACCCGTCGCGGAAAGAGTCGTGATACACCAATAATAAACAAGCAAATGCAATCCATCACTACAAACTTTAAATATTCTGTGTATTTTGAGCTAAAAGATATTTCTGTCACAGAATGACTGGTAGTATAATGGCTTTACTTACAAGTTAGACCACTGTTGGAGCTAAACAAGGTTGGCGGACCGGTGTCATGATTCCATGTGCTATACTGTCTGTCATGTATGGATAGCATACTTTCAAAGCGTGTGTATGGGATAGTTTGGTTTGGTTTGGTTTGGGTGGGGGTGGGGGAGGGGCGTTTTGTTTCAGTTTTACATTTTACATCTCTGAATCGTCTTGATTTGCCACTCGCGGTTTTATCTAGAATATGTTTTGATGTATTGTGTGGAGGAGGGAGTCACGATAGGTTGGGAAAGCATTCACGTTACAACAATTAGTGTTTTACAGATGAAGTTTACATTCCCACGAGCATCGACATGGAGCATTCTGGGTTCCTACCTCTCCCTCTGTTTATCCCGGGTCAGTATTAATTTTGTGTATCATACAATGAATGAATATTTTAGAGGGGATTTGAGTTTGATTTGATTTGAGTTTTTGGTTCAGATTCGACTTGTTTCAGCATTTGGCGGGCATTCGGTACCTCAGCACACTCGCCGTGGTTTTGGTCGGCTGTCGTTTAAGACTACTTGCATCAAACAAGCAAATGGTAACATTGGTTCCATATTGTAGCCCTACGAAAGTTATATATAGTTTAACCCCCTGCACTCTGATCACAAAACGCCTGATTTGTCATCCATGGTTATCCCCCCTGTGTTGTCAGAAATTCAGCAGTTTAGATTTTGGTTGACAGAGCTCCAATTGAGCTCTGTCAACCAAAATCTAAATTGCTGAATTTCTCACAACACAGGGGGGATAACCATGGATGACAGGGAGGTGTGGTGGGGCTTAGAGTTGGGGAGGTGTCGAGTATTCTCGACATCAGAGTGCAGGGGGTTAAGGGAAGTCACGTTCCAAACTTCCCAGATTTATTAACTTAAAGAATTGCTAGCCGATTTGTGTGATTCCTTGCCTTAAGAGTAGGTCATGTTCTGTGTTGGGCAGTATTACTTCTGTGTAAGTATTAATTCATGTAGGTCACACAGAGAGATTGGGATTCGTTGGAAAAGGTCAAGCCTTTCACGTAACAGCCGAAGGTCGAAACCATGATCTCTTCTTATCAAAGTTGTGAACTTGTATACGCCAGTGTTTCAATTATGAACTCAACGTTTATGATAACGCCAATGAGGTGTTCACTGACCACACAGTGACTGTTAAAAATGTCTTCTATAATTCAGAAGATAATTTTTCACAAGAATAAAATCATGAACAATGGAAATTTTTACGTGTGCCATTTATTGGTTTAGTCAACTAAAAAAAAAATTATTTTTCAATTTTTGCCTATGGTTACCCTTATGGAATTTAGCAAAAAACTTCAAAAAATTTTTGGCCCATTTTATGATGCAAAAAGGATCTATATACAAAAATACCTTTGTTTACACTTTTTTTCTGCTGAAATCGCCTGTTCTGACTGAATAAATGAACGTAAAGTAAGGAGTGGGTATCACTTAAGGCCTAAATTAAGTTCTTTCCGGCAATCACAACCGTAGGTTCACGCACAGTGTCACTTTTCTGTACATTATAAAATCAGGACTCGGAGTTTCCACGCGTTAGATACATGAAACACGAGGCAACCTCTGCAAACAGAATCAATGCATATTCTGTCTACACGGTCTGAATAATAATCTTCGGTTCATGTTTTTTTAATGTTCCATCTATTCAAAATATAGCTCTTACAGCCGACAGAAAGAAACTTGTCAATTCCAATCATTTGTTTTTCAGTACTTCTACAGGAAAGCAACTTCTGCGATTCGGAAGACTGTAGTATTTTCGATGAAACCTCCACAGCGTCTTCTAACCAGAAAGACGCAGGTTTGTGTGTCTAAAAACAAATGTTGCCTTTCAGAAGCTGATTGTGATTGTTCCCTTTTGAAAAGGGAAACGCCTTCCTTATCTACGACTGAGCAAACCCCGAATAGCAATGACGTCTAAATATCAGTCATTAGAGGCATCTAAAAAACTCATTTCCAGTCACTTGAGGGATTTTTTGCTCATGCTAGTACGAGCTTGGCGAGGTTATTTATGGGACGAGAGATATTTCTACATACATACCGACGTGTATTACGCGTGAGGTGATTAGGGTGGATTTGCTTTGGATACCCCCAAGTACAATCCCATATTTGTTCAGTGCTATGGGATGAGCTTTCACACAAAGGTTATCAGTGGTTATTTAGAGTAAAGAGAGTATGTTTCGAACAAATCCAATTTTCAGCACATTTTAGAGTTTTCGGGGGTGCAGATTTTGCGGAATGTGTGCTTATACCCCAAATCTCAGACTATCATGATTAAGGCCTTTCAGTGGAGGGCTCGGCAGAACTATGTTTGGTTCCGCCAACCCTTTAACCCAAACCTCCCCCCCCCCCCCACACACACACATACAGTAGCTGTAGACTAGGGAGAGCATTTATGCAACAGCCGGTGGATGAATATTTTATAAGAGTACACTTGCGTATATTCTTGTAGGGGCCCTGGGAACTTCAGTAGTGTTGTTAACTGAGGTGGCCACGTTGTGCTTACTGCTTTTGGTCTTAGGGCCGAAAGGCTTTTGTGTTTCTTATCTGAAGTGGCAACGTGATTGCAAACAATAGGCTAAACTTCATTTTGTTATGCAATGATTTAGGAATGAATTCCCCACGAGAACCCTGGGAAGCGAAGCAGTGTTTGTCCACTGTGGTAAGCAGTTTCTGTTTTACTACTAAAAGAGGACACAGTCACCAATGCTTGGGAAGTGCAAACCCTCTCTAAAGTGGGTGATATGGCTTATTAACGCTCACACCTGGTCTTGAAAATACTCCTGTTCTGGTCATGACTAGCCATTGTGCGAAAATATGTGACCTTAAACACCAATAAATAAATTTAGGCATGAATACTGGGTGGGTGTGACCTAAAATACCAGTAAACAATTATGTGGTGGTTAAATGCTGAGTCTTTGGAAATTTGAAATTGCCTTTTCCTACTAGGTGTGCTCCCTACATCGGAGGATCCTCGCATTTTCAGAAATGTCAATGTAATCGACGCATGGGCGATTCTGTACCACAGAAATGTTCGTAACGTGTCTGAGAATAGATTGGATGGTTGGACAAGAATATGGACAGCGGTAAAAATGCGTGTCAATTTGCTGAAATTTCACAAATTTTCGACAATGCGCTTTTTTATAAACAAGGTTTTCCATGTGAAAAAGGGTCTTTCTCTTTATCGAGGTGTTCTAGATTTTGGTTCGGGACATCTGCACTATCTATTCATTCCTTTTTGGGATATTTGTGTTCTAATTTTGTCCCTGCGTGATGGTATTTTGTACCAAAAAGGGTCTCAACATCAGTCAGTTGTTGCTATTTATAGCAACTCTAAATGAGATGACAGTGTGACTTCGGTCTGAACAACTAAACAGATCCCCACCAAAAAATCGTCTGCTCAACCATTACGCTGGTTTTAGTGTAATTTATCAAGCTGCTTTGTTTCTGTTTATTTTTATTAAAAACTATCAAGTTTCCTATACCCTCCTCATGTTCTCGAAAATTTACGTTATTTTCTTCTCTGGAAACAGAATGATGGAGATCTTACAATTTCAAGTTTTCTATTTATGTTTTGCCACAAAAGAACGAATGGGCTGTAGCTCAGTAAGTTCAGGCATTCATTTTACTGTATGAAAAAGTTCACGTTCAATGCGATGTGTGTTCAAAACCCATCTGTTCTTAGATTTTTTTCATTATCCTAACACATACATTTTTCGCTTTGTTCTGGTTGCATCTTCGTCTAAAGTGCATGTTTTCGCAAATTAGCTGGTAAAAAGACAGGAATACTACACAGTTAGTACATTTAAACAAAAATGTTGGAAAACAACCAATTGACCAAAAGAGACGGACCATTACTCTGCAGGCCATATTGTATAATAAGAGGCGCTATTATGTTGCAAAAATTAAGTCAAATAACTGATGATGCCTTTTGTCTTTTCAGTACCACTGACTGTCTGGCAGATTTAATGTTTCCTTGAAATAAAAGACTGCGAATATTCTCTACTACACTTAATAAATAGCCCTTGTGACAAACTAAAAGAGTATATGCACTGACACTGTTATGTTACCACCACAAGCAATACATTTCTTCTCTGTTATGTCAGTGGTTAGGCCCTTAATTTCAGCTGTCCATGTGGGAGAAATTTGCGCATTGTGCAAATGCGTACAGCACGTTAATGATGCACCTGAAGTCAACCAATGCTAGCCCTTGGTGTGGTGGTTTAGTAAGTTTGGAAGTTAGGTAGTAGACAGCTGGCGCATAATGATTCTCTCCCTGCTATCCGCCCCCATTCATCCGACACAATACAGGTCGGGGAAAGAGTCGTGACACACCAATAATAAACAAACAAACAAACGCAATCCATCACTACAAACTTTAAATATTCTGTGTATTTTGAGCTAAAAGATATTTCTGTTACAGAATGACTGGTAGTATAATGGCTTTACTAACAAGTTAGACCACTTTTGGAGCTAAACAAGGTTGGCTGACCGGTGTCATGATTCCATGTGCTATACTGTCTGTCATGTATGGATAGAATACTTTCAAAGCGTGTGTATGGGATAGTTTGGTTTGGTTTTGTTTGGGTGGGGGTGGGGGGAGGGTCGTTTTGTTTCAGTTTTACATTTTACATATCTGAATCGTCTTGATTTGCCACTCACGGTTTTATCTAGAATATTTTTTGATATGTTGTGTGGAGCAGGGAGTAACGATAGGTTGGGAAAGCATTTACGTTACAACAATTAGTGTTTTACAGATGAAGTTTACATTCCTACGAGCATCGACATGGAGCATTCAAGGTTCCTACATCTCCCTCTGTTTATCCCGCGTAGGTATTAATTTTGTGTATCATACAATGAATGAATATTTTAGAAGGGAACCGTTTGATTTGAGTTTTTGGTTCAGATTCGACTTGTTTCAGCATATGGCGGGCATTCGGTACCTCAGCACAATCGCCGTGGTTTTGGTCGGCTGTCGTTTAAGACTGCTTGCATCAGACTAGCAAATGGTGACATTGGTTCCATATTGTAGCCCTAAGAAAGTTATGTATAGTTTAAGAGAAGTCACTTTCCAAACTTCCCAGATTTATTAACTTAAAGAAGTGCTAGCCGATTTGTGTGATTACTTGCCTTAAGAGTAGGTCCTGTTCTGTGTTGGGCAGTATTACTTCTGTGTAAGTATTAATTCATGTAGGTCACACAGAGAGATTGGTATTCGTTTGAAAAGGTCACGCCTTTCATGTAACAGCCGACGGTCGAAACCATGGACTCTTCTTATCAAAGTTGTGAACTTGTATACGCCAGTGTTCCAATTATTAATTCAACGTTTATGATAACGTCAATGAGGTGTTCACTCACCACAAAGTGACTGTTAAAAATGTTTCCTATAATTCAGAAGATAATATTTCACAAGAATAAAATCATGAACAATGGAAATTTTTACATGTGCCATTTATTGGTTTAGTCAACTAAAAAAAAATATATTTTTCAATTTTTGCCTATGGTTACCCTTATGGAATTTATCAAAAAACTTTAAAAAATTTTTGGCCCATTTTAGGATGCAAAAAGGATCTATATACAAAAATACCATTGTTTACACTTTTTTTCTGCTGAAATCGCCTGTTCTGACTGAATAAATGAACGTAAAGTAAACAGTGGGTATCACTTAAGGCCTAAATTCAGTTTTTTCCGGCAATCACAGCCGTAGCTTCACGCACAGTGTCACTTTTCTGTACATAATAAAATCAGGACTCAGAGTTTCCACTCGTTAGATACATGAAACACGAGACAGCCTCTGCAAACAGAATCCATCCATATTCTGTCTAAACGGACTGAATAATAATCTTCGGTTCATGTTTTTTTAGTGTTCTATCTATTCAAAATATAGCTGTTACAGCCGAGAGAAAGAAACTTGTCAGTTCCAATTGTTTGTTTTTCAGTTCTTCTACAGGAAATTAACTTCTGCGATTTGGAAGACTGTAGTATTTTCGATTACACCTCCACTGCGTCTTCTAAGCAGAAAGGCGGAGGTTAGTGTGTCTAAAAACAAATGTTGCCTTTCAGAAGCTGATTTTGATTGTTCCCTGTTGAAAAGGGAAACGCCTTCCTTATCTACGACTGAGCAAACCCCGAATAGCAATGGCGTCTAAATATCAGTCATTATAGGAATCTAAGAAACTCATTTCTAGACCCTTGAGGGATTTTTTCCTCAAGCTAGTCGGAGCTTGGCGAGGTTATTTAGGGGCCGAGAGATATTTCTACATACATACCGACGTGTATTACGTGTAACGGCGCGTGAGGTGATTAGGGTGGATTTGCTTTGGATACCCCCAAGTCCAATCCCATATTTGTTCAGTGCTATGGGATGAGATTTCAATTATATTGCCTAGCTACCACACAAGGTTTATCAGTGGTCATTTAGAGTCAAGAGAGGATGTTTCGAAAAAAAAACAATTTTCAGCCTATTTTAGAGTTTTCAGGGCTGCAAATTTTGCGATATGTGTGCTTATAACCCAAATCTCAGACTATCATGATTAATGCCTTTCAGTGGAGGGCTCGGCAGAACTATCTTTGGTTCTGTCAACCTTTTAACCCAAACACCCCCCCCCCCCCCCACACACACACACACACATGCAGTAGCTGTAGACTAGGGAGAACAGTTACGCAACAGCCGGTGGATGAATATTTTATAAGAGTGCACACGAGTATATTATTGTAGGAGCCCTGGGAACTACAGTAGTGTTGTTAACTGCGGTGGCCACGTTGTGCTTTACTGCTTTTGGTCTTAGGACCCAAAGACTTGTGTGTTTCTTCTCTGAAGCGGCAACGTAATTGCAAACAATAGGCTAAACTTCATTTTGTTATGTTTAATAGCATTGATTTAGGCATGAATTCCCCGCGAGAACTCCGGAAAGCGAAGCAGTGTTTGTCCACTGCGGAAAGCAGGTTCTGTTTTACTGGTAAAATAGGAGCCAGTCACCAATGCTTGTGAAGTGCAAACCCTCTCTAAGGTGGGTGATATGGCTTATTAACGCACACACCTGGTCTTGAAAATACTCATGTTGTGGTCATGACTAGCCATTGTGCGAAAATATGTGACCTTAAACACCAATAAATAAATTTAGGCATGAATACTGTGTGGGTGTGACCTAAAATACCAGTAAACAATTATGTGGTGGTTAAATGCTGAGTCTTTGGAACTTTGAAACTGCCTTTTCCTACTAGGGGTGCTCCCTGAATCGGAGGACCCTCGCATTTTCAGAAATGTCAATGTAATCGACGCATGGGCGATTCTGTACCACAGAAACGTTCGTAACGTGACTGAGAATAGATTGGATGGTTGGACAAGAATATGGACAGCGGTAAAATGCGTGTCAATTTGGTGAAATTTCACAAATTTTCGACAATGCGCTTTTTTATAAACAAGGTTTTCAATGTGAAAAAGGGTCTTTCTCTTTATCGAGGTGTTCTAGATTTTGGTTCGGGACATCTGCACTATCTATTCATTCCTTTCTGGGATATTTGTGTTCTAATTTTGACCCTGGGTGATGGTATTTTGTACCAAAATGGGTCCCAACATCAGTCTGTTGTTACTATTTATAGTAACTCTAAATGAGATGACAATGTGACACCGGTCTGAACAACTAAACAGAACCCCACCAAAAAATCGTCTGATCAACCATTACGCTGGTTTTTGTGTAATTTATCACAGCTGCTTTGTTTCTGTTTATTTTTATTAAAAACTATCCATATTCCTATACCCTCCTCATGTACTCGAAAATTTACGTTAGTTTCTTCTCTGGAAACAGAATGATGGAGATCTTACAATTTCAAGTTTTCTATTTATTTTTTGCCACAAAAGAACGAACTTGGCTGTAGCTCAGTAAGTTCAGGTGTTCATTTTGCTGTATGAAAAAGTTCACGTTCAATGCGATGTGTGTTCAAAACCCACCTGTTCTTAGATTTTTCTCATTATCCTAACACGTACATTTTTCGCTTTGTTCTGGTTGCATCTTTATCTATATTGCATGTTTTCGCAAATTAGCTGGTAAAAAGACAGAAATACTCCACAGTCAGTATATTTAAACAAAAATGTTGGAAAACAACCAATTTCCCCAAAAAGAGAAAGACTATTACTCTGCAGGCCACATTCTATAATAACAGGCGCTATTATGTTTCAAAAATTAAGTCAAATAACTGATAATGCCTTTTGTCTCTTCAGCACCACTGACTGTCTGACAGATTTAATGTTTCCTTGAAATAAATGACGGATATTCTCTACTACACTTAATAAATCGCCCTTGTGACAAACTAAAAGCGTATATGCACTGACACTGTTATGTTACCACCATAAGCAATGCATTTCTTCTCTGTTATGTCAGTGCTGATGGCCTTAATTTCAGCTGTCCATGTGGGAGCACTTTGCGCATTGTGCAAATGCGTACAGCACGTTAATGATACACTTGCCTTCAACCAATGCTAGCCCTTGGTGTGGTGGTTTAGTAAGTTCGGAAGTTAGGTAGTAGATAGCTGACGCAGAATGATTCTCTCCGTTCTATCTGCCCTCATTCATCCGACACCATACCCGTCGCGGAAAGAGTCGTAATACACCAATAATAAACAAGCAAATGCAATCCATCACTACAAACTTTAAATATTCTGTATATTTTGAGCTAAAAGATATTTCTGTCACAGAATGACTGGTAGTATAATGGCTTTACTAACAAGTTAGACCACTTTTGGAGCTAAACAAGGTTGGCGGACCTGTGTCGTGATTCCAGGTGCTATACTGCCTGTCATGTATGGATAGCATACTTTCAAAGCGTGTGTATGGGATAGTTTGGTTTGGTTTGGTTTGGGTGGGGGTGGGGGAGGGGCGTTTTGTTTCAGTTTTACATTTTACATCTCTGAATCGTCTCGATTTGCCACTCGCGGTTTTATCTAGAATATTTTTTGATGTATTGTGTGGAGCAGGGAGTCAGGATAGGTTGGGAAAGCATTCACGTTACAACAATTAGTGGTTTACAGATGGAGTTTACATTCCCACGAGCATCGACATGGAGCATTCATGGTTCCTACCTCTCCCTCTGTTTATCCCGCGACAGTATTAATTTTGTGTATCATACAATGAATGAATATTTTAGAGGGGATTTGAGTTTGATTTGATTTGAGTTTTTGGTTCAGATTCGACTTGTTTCAGCATTTGGCGGGCATTCGGTACCTCAGCACACTCGCCGTGGTTTTGGTCGGCTGTCGTTTAAGACTACTTGCATCAAACAATCAAATGGTAACATTGGTTCCATATTGTAGCCCTACGAAAGTTATATATATTTTAAGGGAAGTCACTTTCCAAACTTCCCAGATTTATTTACTTAAAGAATTGCTAGCTGATTTATGTGATTCCTTGCCTTAAGAGTAGGTCATGTTCTGTGTTGGGCAGTATTACTTCTGTGTAAGTATTAATTCATGTAGGTCACACAGAGAGATTGGGATTCGTTGGAAAAGGTCAAGCCTTTCATGTAACAGCCGACGGTCGAAACCATGATCTCTTCTTTTCAAAGTTGTGAACTTGTATACGCCAGTGTTTCAATTATGAACTCAACGTTTATGATAACGCCAAGGAGGTGTTCACTCACCACACAGTGACTGTTAAAAATGTCTTATATAATTCAGAAGATAATTTTTCACAAGAATAAAATTATGAACAATGGAAATTTTTACGTGTGCCATTTATTGGTTTAGTCAACTAAAAAAAAATTATTTTTCAATTTTTGCCTATGGTGACCCTTATGGAATTTAGCAAAAAACTTCAAAATTTTGTTGGCCCATTTTATGATGCAAAAAGGATCTATATACAAAAATACCTTTGTTTACACTTCTTTTCTGCTGAAATCGCCTGTTCTGACTGAATAAATGAACGTAAAGTAAAGAGTGGGTATCACTTAAGGCCTAAATTAAGTTTTTTCCGGCAATCACAGCCGTAGGTTCACACACAGTGTCACTTTTCTGTACATTATAAAATCAGGACTCGGAGTTTCCACGCGTTAGATACATGAAACACGAGGCAACCTCTGCAAACAGAATCCATGCATATTCTGTCTAAACGGACTGAATAATAATCTTCGGTTCATGTTTTTTTAATGTTCCATCTATTCAAAATATAGCTCTTACAGCCGACAGAAAGAAACTTGTCAATTCCAATCGTTTGTTTTTCAGTACTTCTACAGGAAAGCAGTTTCTGCGATTTGGAAGACTGTAGTATTTTCGATGAAACCTCCATAGCGTCTTCTAACCAGAAAGACGGTGGTTAGTGTGTCTAAAAACAAATGTTGCCTTTCAGAATCTGATTGTGATTGTTCCCTTTTGAAAAGGGAAACGCCTTCCTTATCTACGACTGAGCAAACCCCGAATAGCAATGACGTCTAAATATCAGTCATTAGAGGCATCTAAGAAACTCATTTCCAGTCACTTGAGGGATTTTTTGCTCATGCCAGTACGAGCTTGGCGAGGTTATTTATGGGCCGAGAGATATTTCTACATACATACCGACGTGTATTACGCGTGAGGTGATTAGGGTGGATTTGCTTTGGATACCCCCAAGTTCAATCCCATATTTGTTCAGTGCTATGGGATGAGCTTTCACACAAAGGTTATCAGTGGTTATTTAGAGTAAAGAGAGTATGTTTCGAACAAATCCGATTTTCAGCATATTTTAGAGTTTTCAGGGGTGCTGATTTTGCAATATGTGTGCTTATACCCCAAATCTCAGACTATCATGATTAAGGCCTTTCATTGGAGGGCTCGGCAGAACTATGTTTGGTTCCGCTAACCCTTTAACCCAAACCTCCCCCCCCCCCCACACACACACACACGCATACAGTAGCTGTAGACTAGGGAGAGCATTTACGCAACAGCCGGTGGATGAATATTTTATAAGAGTACACATGAGTATATTCTTGTAGGGGCCCTGGGAACTACAGTAGTGTTGTTAACTGAGGTGGCCACGTTGTGCTTACTGCTTTTGGTCTTAGGACCGAAAGACTTTTGTGTTTCTTATCTGAAGTGGCAACGTGATTGCAAACAATAGGCTAAACTTCATTTTGTTATGTTTAATAGCAATGGTTTAGGCATGAATTCCCCCGAGAATCCTGGAAAGCGAAGCAGTGTTTGTCCACTGCGGTAAGCAGTTTGTGTTTTACTACTAAAAGAGGACCCAGTCACCAATGCTTGGGAAGTGCAAACCCTCTCTAAAGTGGGTGATATGGCTTATTAACGCTCACACCTGGTCTTGAAAATACTCCTGTTCTGGTCATGACTAGCCATTGTGCGAAAATATGTGACCTTAAACACCAATAAATAAATTTAGGCATGAATACTGGGTGGGTGTGACCTAAAATACCAGTAAACAATTATGTGGTGGTTAAATGCTGAGTCTTTGGAACTTTGAAACTGCCTTTTCCTACTAGGTGTGCTCCCTACATCGGAGGATCCTCGCATTTTCAGAAATGTCAATATAATCGACGCATGGGCGATTCTGTACCACAGAAAGGTTCGTAACGTGTCTGAGAATAGATTGGATGGTTGGACAAGAATATGGACAGCGGTAAAAAATGCGTGTCAATTTGGTAAAATTTCACAAATTTTCGACAATTCGCTTTTTTATAAACAAGGTGTTCAATTGGAAAAAAGGGTCTTTCTCTTTATCGAGGTGTTCTAGATTTTGGTTCGGGACATCTACACTATCTATTCATTCCTTTTTGGGATATTTGTGTTCACATTTTGTCCCTGGGTGATGGTATTTTGTACCAAAAAGGGTCCCAGCATCAGTCAGTTGTTGCTATTTATAGTAACTCTAAATGAGATGACAATGTGACTGCGGTCTGAACAACTAAACAGATCCCCACCAAAAAATCGTCTGCTCAACCATTACGCTGGTTTTAGTGTAATTTATCACAGCTGCTTTGTTTCTGTTTATTTTTTATTAAAAACTATCAATTTTCCTATACCCTCCTCGTGTACTCGAAAATATACGTTATTTTCTTCTCTGGAAACAGAATGATGGAGATCTTACAATTTAAAGTTTTCTATTTATTTTTTGCCACAAAAGAACAAACCGGGCTGTAGCTCAGTAAGTTCAGGCGTTCAGTTTGCTGTATGAAAAAGTTCACGTTCAATGCGATGTGTGTTCAAAACCCACCTGTTCTTAGATTTTTCTCATTATCCCAACACATACATTTTTCGCTTTGTTCTGGTTGCATCTTCGTCTATAGTGCATGTTTTCGCAAAATAGCTGGTAAAAAGACAGGAATACTCCACAGTCAGTATATTTAAACAAAAAAGTTCGAAAACAACCAATTGCCCAAAAAAGACAGACCATTACTCCGCAGGTCATATTGTATAATAAGAAGCGCTATTATGTTGCAAAAATTAAGTCAAATAACTGATGATGCCTTTTGTCTGTTCATCACCACTGACTGTCTGACAGATTTAATGTTTCCTTGAAATAAAAGACTGCAAATATTCTCTACTGCGCTTAATAAATAGCCCTTGTGACAAACTAAAAGAGTATATGCAGTGACACTGTTATGTTACCACCATAAGCAATGCATTTCTTCTCTTTTTTGTCAGTGGTGAGACCCTTAATTTCAGCTGTCCATGTGTGAGCAATTTGTGCATTGTGCAAATGCGTACAGCACGTTAATGATACACTTGCCGTCACCCAATGCTAGCCCTTGGTGTGGTGGTTTAGTAAGTTCGGAAGTTAGGTAGTAGATAGCTGGCGCAGAATGATTCTCTCCGTGCTATCCGCCCTCATTCATCCTACACAATACAGGTCGGGGAAAGAGTCATGATGCACCAAAAATAAACAAACAAATGCAATCCATCACTACAAACTCTAAATATTCTGTGTATTTTGAGCTAAAAGATATTTCTGTCACAGAATGACTGGTAGAATAATGGCTTTACTAACAAGTTAGACCACTTTTGGAGCTAAACAAGGTTGGCGGACCGGTATCATGATTCAATGTGCTATACTGTCTGTCATGTATGGATAGCATACTTTCAAAGCGTGTGTACGGGATAGTTTGGTTTGGTTTGGTTTGGGTGGGGGTAGGGGAGGGGCGTTTTATTTCATTTTTACATTTTACATCTCTGAATCGTCTTGATTTTCCACTCGCGGTTTTGTCTAGAATATTTTTTGAAATGTTGTGTGGAGCAGGGAATCACGATAGGTTGGAAAAGCATTTACGTTACAACAATTTGTGTATTACAAATGAAGTTTACATTCCTACGAGCATCGACATGGATCATTCAGGGTTCCTGCCTCTCCCTCTTTTATCCCGGGTCAGTATTAATTTTGTGTATCATACAATGAATGAATATTTTAGAGGGGAACCGTTTGATTTGAGTTTTTGGTTCAGATTCGACTTGTTTCAGCATTTGGCGGGTATTCGGTACCTCAGCACACTCGCCGTGGTTTTCGTCGGTTGTCGTTTAAGGCTGCTTGCATCAAACAAGCAAATGTTAACATTTGTTCAATATTGTAGCCCTAAGAAAGTTATGTATAGTTTAAGAGAAGTCACTTTCCAAACTTTCCAGATTTATTAACTTAAAGAATTGCTAGCCGATTTGTGTGATTATTTGCCTTAAGAGTAGGTCATGTTCTGTGTTGGGCAGTATTACTTCTGTGTAGGTATTGATTCATGTAGGTCACACAGAGAGATTGGTATTCGTTGGAAAAAGTCAAGCCTTTCATGTAACAGCCGAAGGTGGAAACCATGGACTCTTCTTATCAAAGTTGTGAACTTGTATACGCCAGTGTTCCAATTATGAATTTAACGTTTATGATAACGTCAATGAGGTGTTCACTCACCACACAGTGACTACTAAAATGTCTTCTATAATTCAGTAGATAATATTTCACAAGAATAAAATCATGAACAATGGAAAATTTTACGTGTGCCATTGATTGGTTTAGTCAACTAAAAAAAAAATATTTTTCAATTTTTGACTATGGTAACCTTTTTGGAATTTATCAAAAAACTTCAAAATTTTTTTTAGCCCATTTTATGATGCAAAAAAGGATCTATATACAAAAATACCATTGTTTACACTTTTTTCTGCTGAAATCGCCTGTTCTGACTGAATAAATGAACGTAAAGTAAACAATGGGTATCACTTAAGGCCTAAATTCAGTTTTTCCGTCAATCACATCCGTAGGTTCACGCACAGTGTCACTTTCTGTACATTATAAAATCAGGACTCGGAGTTTCCACTCGTTAGATATATGAAACACGAGGCAACCTCTGCAAACAGAATCCATGCATATTCTGTCTAAACAGACTGAATAATAATCTTCGGTTCATGTTTTTTTAGTGTTCTATCTATTCAAAATATAGCTGTTACAGCCGAGAGAAAGAAACTTGTCAATTCCAATCGTTTGTTGTTCAGTACTTCTACAGGAAAGCAACTTCTGCGACTTGGAAGACTGTAGTATTTTCGATTATACCTCCACAGCGTCTTCTAACCAGAAAGACGGAGGTTAGTGGTGTGTCTAAAAACAAATGTTGCCTTTCAGAAGCAGATTTTGATTGTTCTTTTTGAAAAGGGAAACGCCTTCCTTATCTTCGACTGAGCAACCCCCGAATAGCAATGGCGTCTAAATATCAGTCATTAGAGGCATCTAAGAAACTCATTTCCAGTCACTTGAGGGATTTTTTCCTCAAGCTAGTCCGAGCTTGGCGAGGTTATTTAGGGGCCGAGAGATATTTCTACATACATACCGACGTGTATTACGTGTAACGGCGCGTGAGGTGATTAGGGTGGATTTGCTTTGGATACCCCCAAGTACAATCCCATATTTGTTCAGTGCTATGGGATGAGCTTTCACACAAAGGTTATCAGTGGTTATTTAGAGTAAAGAGAGTATGTTTCGAACAAATCCAATTTTCAGCATATTTTAGAGTTTTCAGGGGTGCTGATTTTGCGATATGTTTGCTTATACCCCAAATCTCAGACTATCATGATTAACGCCTTTCAGTGGAGGGCTCGGCAGAACTATCTTTGGTTCCGTCAACCCTTTAACCCAACCCCCCCCCCCCCCCCCCACACACACACACACACATACAGTAGCTGTAGACTAGGGAGAGCATTTACGCAACAGTCGGTGGATGAATATTTTATAAGAGTACACATGAGTATATTCTTGTAGGGGCCCTGGGAACTACAGTAGTGTTGTTAACTGAGGTGGCCACGTTGTGCTTACTGCTTTTGGTCTTAGGACCGAGAGACTTTTGTGTTTCTTATCTGAAGTGGCAACGTGATTGCAAACAATAGGCTAAACGTCATTTTGTTATGTTTAATAGCAATGATTTAGGCATGAATTCCCCGCGAGAATCCTGGGAAGCGAAGCAGTGTTTGTCCACTGCGGTAAGCAGTTTGTGTTTTACTACTAAAAGAGGACCCAGTCACCAATGCTTGGGAAGTGCAAACCCTCTCTAAAGTAGGTGATATGGCTTATTAACGCTCACACCTGGTCTTGAAAATACTCCTGTTCTGGTCATGACTAGCCATTGTGCGAAAATATGTGACCTTAAACACCAATAAATAAATTTAGGCATGAATACTGGGTGGGTGTGACCTAAAATACCAGTAAACAATTATGTGGTGGTTAAATGCTGAGTCTTTGGAACTTTGAAACTGCCTTTTCCTACTAGGTGTGCTCCGGTTATCTTAATTATTTGGTAAATCTCCCCGACAGCCGATGGTGTAAAGTAATGTTCCTGAGAACTTTCAACTCAAATATCAAGACGGGATGGATGGTTCAAGTCATGGAGCTAGTAGAAAACTACTCATTGGAGATCTCGGACCTTGACGTTGGAGCAAACCAGGGCAAAAAGATCGTCAGAGAAAGGGTCATGGAGGATTGTAACCAAATTGGCGAGAGGGGGTCAAATCAAAGAGATCTTTGGATGGCCTGCGTGATAAAGATAAGCCTGGTTTTGAAGAGTACCTTGATGACACCTTTGGGGGGTCACTGTTGTTCAAGCTGAGGTCGCGGTCCCTGGAGCTGAGGGGAAAAATTGGGAAAAACAGTGAAAAGGAGTGCCAGATGTGTAACTTGGGCGTGGTGGAGATCCTGGAACACTTTCTTATAGAATGCCCAAAATACCAGTCTAAAAGAACTAGATTCACGGGGAGTATAATGGAGAAGTGGGATGGGAGAATGAAGGACATGTGGTTAGGGGGCGACTCAAAGGAGAGGGTTAATATACTAATCGGAGAGATTGGGAAGAATGAGGCAAGGGATGTCATCAAGCAGTTCGTCTCCGAGTGTTGGGAGGAGAGAAGAAGCACGGGAATAGGGAGGCAGTTGGTAGAACATGTGTAACCAAGGCCTTCTCATACGAGAACCGCGACAAATCAGCGGCCGGCCGAAGTGTTATTATTATTATGATCGCCAAATCAAGTGCGATTACATCAATCAAACTTCAGTCTTATTGTAAAAACGCTGTATGAGTATCTCACCAGAGGTCAGAACTTTGATAACAACTTCAGAAGAACTTATAAAAACAAACTTTTAAAGTTGAGTTGTGCCAAACAACACCCAAGAAGAAGTAAATCATTTGGGGTTTGCATGTCGGCGTTGGAGCACACATACTGTCATTCTGTTATTCAATGCAGTGGATTTATAAAATGGATTTTATATTTCATTATTCATTATGGATCGGTCTCGTTTTCGAATCGATCCGCCCCCAAGGACGAACCATCCCTAGACGATCCATCCCCAGACGATCCGTCCACAGTCGATCCGTCCCCATGTACCGTAGTCAATCCGGCCCCAATTAATTGTAGTTATTTTTATTGTAGTATAGTTGGCAAAATTAAATATGAAATAGCAGAAATACAAAAATGAAATGAAAACTTGTATTTTAACGACTTGTTTTTTTACTTAACACATATCATTAGTCTATTCACAACCCTTGTATAAACATAAGCATAAATGTTTTAACTGTGTTATAACAGTAAAGTCAATCAACTATGATTTCTGTATAAACGAAAACAGATTAATCTGATTAATCTCATATAAAGGGTTAAATAAAATTTGATATATGTACGATATGTATTCTGGTATTCATCTAATTTTCACTTCATTGATGCAAAAACTGAAAAACAATAGTTAATCAGGTAAAGGGTTAAATAAATATCATCCCTTGGTGCTCAAGTAAAATTCACTGGTGCTTGTAACAATGTTTGTTTGTATTCTCTTTATTGATTTGTTTTTCTGTTATGCTTCTTATTAAATAAAGTTCATCTCGGAATAAATCTGCGGACGGATCGACTGGGGACGGATCGTCTTCGATGTAGAAACGGCTGACGCCGGATCATCTGGGGACGGATCGTCTTTGGGCCGGATCGGCCTGTTACCATCGGTCTCGTGCTCAATATATTTCGACTTCAGGAATAAAGGTAGGTCGTATACATTAGTCTTTAAAATAAAAAAAATATTCTGGAAAAACTCCTAATAGACCAAAAAAGCACAACAAAATGTACTAAACAATTATTTTTAAAGTTATTTTTCAACTCCCAAATTCAGAAATTTTTTTACCAAAAGTGGGAACATTCGGCCTCAAAAGTGGGAACATTCGGCCTCGACTGAGGCCGAATGTTCCCGGAAAAATACCTGGGGCCGAATGTTCCCGAGGCCGAAAAGACCCGGACCCCTAAGGAAGACAGTGACACCCCCATTAGGCTCCCCAACACCAACCTCAAAGGCCTAACAGAGAGAAGAAAGCAAAGAGAAAAACACCGCCACCCTTTCCTCCTTTGCTGCGTCCGGGCATGAGCTGTACAGTAAACTTTCACCGTCACCGTCCCTGTTAGCATTCGACGCGCAACCCATTTCGTTGATGGACACTGAATTGAGGACTCGGACTCAAAACACATACTGAATCGAGGACTCGGACTCAATTTAGTGTTCAGATTTTTTGTTGAATTACCAGTGATTAACCACACGTAACAGCGATCTTGTCGTTGTGATGGCCAGCAAAACTCGTTTAACTGTTAAACTGCCGAAACTACGGTGGCTGATTTAGGCCACCCTCAATAGGCCACCCTCAATACTTTTTTTATCTCAAGATCTCGAGATAATATCTCAAGATCTCGAGAAACTATCTCAAGATCTCGAGATAATTATCTCAAGATCTCGAGATAATATCTCAATATCTCGAGATAATATCTCGAGATCTCAAGATAATATCTCAAGATCTCGAGAAACTATCTCAAGATCTCGAGATAATTATTTCAAGATCTCGAGATAATATCTCGAGATCTCGAGATAATATCTCGAGATCTCGAGAAACTATCTCAAGATCTCGAGATAATATCTCAAGATCTCGAGATAATATCTCGAGATAATATCTCAAGATCTCGAGAAACTTTCTCAAGATCTCGAGATAATATCTCAAGATCTCGAGATAAGCATATATAATTGATGTCACCGACCATTAGCATGAATTCATTCAAACTGTTTATTCATTTGTCGTATCTTTTCCGACTGCAACATATTCGTGCCACCCCCCCCCCCCCTCCCATGACAATTACACGAATCCACTCCTGTCACTCAGAAAACTTATCAACCAATCACCTTGTTGCGATGTTATGAGAGCCCTCCAACTCTCAGTCCAGCACTACCAGCACTAATATAAACCGAGTCCCGTCATCCGAACTTGCACTTGCTGGTGTCCTGTTCCCACTCCAAACCCAAAGTGTCAACCTAGCACCCGGTACCTCCTAGTGCATACTGTAATGGGTTTTTTTACCCTAAAACTCAACGATTTCTCACTTCTTTTCCTCCCAGCCTATGCTGATTATAGTGATGTTTACCCTAAAACACAAAGTTTATTCACTACTTTACAAGACACACACCCATAAATACTAAATATTTCCTTCCAGCTCCACATTGAATGGAGTGATTTGTACCACAAATAGTTCTCCCAGCTCCACGCTGAAAGATTTCATCCCCACTCCATTGGTGGATTTTTCACCTACTTTCCACTTTGCTGACTGAGACATACAACATAAGTTTAACCCCATTCCCGGGTCCATTTTGAACGAGCAAATCGACGGTGCTACCCGATGTATAATAACCCTACACCAGCGACAGCTGTAAACCTACCCTAGGAGTCCCTTTCTTCTCGTTGGTTTGAAAAGTCTGGTTTAGGCGTAACTAGTTATCTCCAGCGGATACTGCTTCCAGACGATTGATTAAGGACCTAACGTATTACCAACGTCAGTGTTAGAAAAGGGCTTGCCCAGTACAAGGCTGTAGATGCTAGACAAAACCGTGAATTTATGGTCAATACCCAGCGATCTCCTGACACACAAGAGCCGTTCTCACAATTACACACCCAAACTGAAACCCATAATCCTGAGCCCAAGAGGCGAATAGAATCCCCCTCTTGTGAATCTCAAACATGTCAGGATGGGCATGACTAACATTGTTTCCACACAAATTCCAATTACATGTAGTAATGAAAAGACTGACCTGTCGCCCGACAAGTCTCAACGGTCCATACACCTTTCACACTCCTCCAGAGACATACCCGAAAGTGACAACTCCAATGGTTCGATTCCCAGTATCTCCGAACAAGATGAAGCACCCTCAACGTCGTTTACTGCACCATTAACCAGCTGCAACATGGCACCCCAATTAACCATACGATCCCCCGTGATCATATACTCTCACTCGCTCACAGGAGGTCCCCCAGTACTTTGTGACCCCATCCCCAACGTCAACTCATGAATCGACAGTAATACAGGACACCCCGTCCCATAAGATTGATTGGTCCCCTATGTTCTCACCGGCTGAAGCCCATTCCAACCTGGGAAACCTTAATTTCGCCATCCGTGAGAGAATAGTTCCATCAGGACCATGCGCCACTCCCTCTTAACTCACAAGATGACACAGCCACACACCCAATTTATGAGAGCAACATCTTGCCCACCCAAACCCCGATAGCGCATCACACCATTGATTTGTCCTCCAGCAATACCCAACTATGAATACACTTTTCATACTTCTCCAGTGGGACTCCCAACAATACCCCTCAAAACGACACAACTGCGAACCACCCTGCAATGATAGTCGAAACTCAAACCCATGAACATGCCGCCCGGTTTAACCTATTGCTGCTGCAGCTCCCAAAAAATGTTTGACCCAATTGGCGGTCCTCCCAAATAAGCGAAAGTGTCCCGCTCGTCAAACAGTAAACCCCGCAATGTTCTGTTGAAAAGATGTCCCCGCGACATTTGAAACAATAAGTAGCACCCCACTTTCTATTTTGCTACTCCCGGTCCCATAAAGGGATTTCCTCCCAAAGATACCCATAGTAGCATCCCCACCGTAGGTTAACTGCCATTTGGTGCCTTCCCCACCCTATATATCACATAAACCCCTCCCGGGGCGCAACAACAGTTTCCCTTCCTCCTAGTACCCTAAAAGGTAAGGGGGACCTTCCTCAAGAGGATTGAAGCCTGCCAATGATATAAGGGAAAGATGATCTCATGACACAAGAGCATCGCCTGCCCCTATCTGGTTATAACACATCCACTTCCTCCTTTTCGCTACTCCGTTTCCCACAAAGAGCCCCTTTCCCGACAGACCCGAGTAGCTCCCTTGATCCCCGATTTATCGGCAGTCTGATGCCTCCTGGCCCCTATATGCCCTCCTCTCCGAAGATTTCTGCCTAGTTTGGGGTGCATCACCACCTCCTTTTCTAATCTGAGTCTAAACACTGAAAATTCTGGAAAACTCTCATCCAAATGCTACATGTGGTAGGTAGGTATCTGTTAGATGCAGGCCTGTGTGCCCAGAAATGTTTGCAATTTTCATAAGATTCTTCCGAATCTTCACTGTCATATTTAAATTAATGATTGGGGTTTGACAGCATTCTCCCTACCAGCTCATATAGCGACTATATCAGTCCTATTGGTGGAGAAAACACATGAATGCGCTCAAAACTATTGCCAACTATTGTTGGGGAGGTGAGTTGACCATGTCAGAAGCCTTTAACCGAGTGCGCTTCGGATTTTTCTCAGAGTCTGAACAAACTAATAATTAAGAATGGAAGGTGAGAAGTATATATATAACATTTAAAGGGCCACGCACGTTCGTGTTTCAAAAATGTTTTTTTTTATAAAACCAACTGCATGACATTCCCCGTGTCAAAATAGCTATGTAAATTCTCGGGGAAACATACGAAATGCCCAGAAGTGCTAAAAAAACGGTCCTCGACAACGCAATGTTTACCACATAAATAAGCTAAAATAGTTTTTTGTGGTAATAAAATATAAAAAAAAAAAAATTTTGAAACACGAACTTGCGTGGCCCTTTAAATGTTATATATATACTTCTCACTTTTAGTTCTTGATGAGTTGTTTGTTCAACCTCTAGGAAAATATTCGAAGTGCATTCGGTTTAAGGCTTCTGACACGGTCAACTCACCTTCCTAACAATAGTTGGCATTGGTTCTGAACGCATTTATGCGTTTTCTACACCAATAGGACTGATATAGTCGCTATATGAGCTGGCAGGGAGAATGCTGTTAAAACCCAATCGTTAAGTCAAATATGACAGTGAAGATTGGGAAGAATCTTATTATGAAAATTGCAAGCATTTCTGGGCAGACAGGCCTGCATTTAACAGCTGTCTACCTACCGCATGCAGCATTTAGTTTAAACAATATTTATTCAAGAATTTGTTATTTGTGTACATTAAGCTAAACGATGTATACAACACGAAATACAACAGAACACAAAATAACAGAGATATAGAAATAGATATGGGTTGCTATGTAAGGTAGGGATTCGACAGAAAGCTAATAGCTTATGTTAGTCGTCTCCTTAGGTTGATTATCAGTTTTCGCAAGCAGGTAGTGTGGGTTAATAGGTGAGCTCACATATCGTTTCCCCGTGGCCCTGCTCCTGGTACGGCAGATTAACTCTTCACCCAACGAGGATATAAGATGGCGGGTACAAACTGAATTATTGAACCACTCGAGTTTTCATTATCTACTCAACAGACACAGCTCGTGACCCACCATCGGAATGAGCTCGACGAGCTCGCGCCTACGATGGGTCACAGGCAATCTCTCGGAGACCAAAACTGAAAATATAATAAATTTGAGTGACAGATTTTTGATAGTTCTGGCCAATATTGACCATAAAGCGAGGTGAAGGTGCGAGTGAGAGAGACGGACCACGGGGCAACGATATGTGAGAATGTTTAAACTACAACATGAATAAAATACAAAGATTTGAAAAAAGACAAATATCTGCCAGCTTGAATACTTAATGCATCAAATACACTCGAGAAAAACGTAAGAAGGTAGCTTGTTTCATTCGGTTCATCTAGTAAGACGTAAAAGTATAGTGAGTAGTGGCCTCGAGCTGCAAGACAAGTTAATGGCTGCATGCGGAGAGGGGTATAGTCGTCCAGTTAAGCTTATTTGGCATTATTCCTGTTTGGTAAGATTGAATGAATTAACGTTATGTTGTAAATCAATCATTGGAAACGTTTACTTGCTAAAATGAAGTCATGTACCACTTCAAAGATAAGACGGTTATCTTCGTTATTCAAAAGTTCTGAACCAAAGAGGAGTGTGGATGTATCAACTTCAAAGGGTAGCAGGTTTATTGTATAATTACGGATATCTGATAAAATTGGACAATGAAAGAAGAAGTGATCAGGAGTCTCTTGGTTACCACACTGACAAAGTGGGTTTGGTGATAAATGATTATCATATAGATGGGAATTAAGATTACTACACTGCAGTCGTAACCTACAATGATATATTTGGGCTGCACGAGAAGTCGCGTTACTGTAGAACCTTGGTGGTCGTTGATTATCGCCGTTCAGGAAGGTCTTAAAATGTATCAGTGACGAGTTCTCGCGGGCAGGCAGGGGTAAGTTGTTCCATTCGTCAGAAGCGCTAGGAATGAAAGAAGACTTATACAATTGTGTTCGACAAAAGGGAACTAGATGGTTCTGACTTGATCGTAGACTGAACATTGGATTCGTAGAGGAGACGAGTGGTGGGACTTTATTTGAGATATATGGAGGTGATATACAATGATACATCTTGAAAAACTGAATTAGCTTATGTTTATGGCGCCTTTCTTGGAGAGAATCCCATCGTGTTTCCGCATACAGCAATGTTTTACTAGCACTCACGGTTGCTCCCGTAATTATTCTTGCTGCAGCAATCTGTATTTTTTCGAGTTCCGCCATTTTGGACTGGGAACAATTATCCCAAACAGTATCAGCGTATTCTAGAAGAGGTCTAATAAAAGCAAAGTATATTTTTTCCAAGACAATACGGTCAAGACAAAATTTGTCCTCCTCAACAGGTCCAAACGAGACCAGGCTTTTGTGCAGATATAATCAATATGGTCATTCCATGTGCAGGTGCTGTTCAGTATTACTCCTAAATTTTTATGGTTGGACACTTCCGATATCCGTGAATCGCCTAAAAATAAAGGTGGATGGGAGATGGGGTTGCTTTTACGTGATATAAGCATACTTTCAGTTTTGTTCGGATTGAATTCAACCAGCCATGTTTCAGCCCAATGTTCAATTGTCGCAAGGTCATTATTGATTATGGTAGAGGCTTGTTCTGGATTCTCTATAATTAGATATAAGGAGGTGTCATCAGCAAAGAGGCGTATGCTACTAAGTAAGTTTCTAGTTATGTCATTAATGTATATTAGGAACAGTAACGGCCCGAGTATCGACCCTTGAGGCACACCGGCATTGATGGGTCTCCACGAGGATGCCTCCGATGCTATTACGACACGCTGTGACCTATCCGCAAGATACGATTTTAAAAACAGTAACATTTCACCAGAGACGCCAGTGCTCTCCAACTTGTAGATAAGACCAGCGTGCCATACTTTATCAAAAGCCTTACTGACATCACAGAAGACTACTCTGATTTCCTTACCTTTGTAAAGCAGGCGACAGAATTCGTCGTATATGTCAGTCAGTCGAAGGACAGTTGAATCACCGGGTGTAAAGCCTGACTGAAATTGGCTGAGAACATTGTTGTCAATCAGAAATTGCCACAAGCGTTTGAATACACATTTTTCGAATAATTTACCAACACAGCTGATCAATGATATTGGGCGATAATTGGTTACTGAATTTGAGGGTTGTTTTTTTAGGATCGGGGAGACATTTGCTTTTTTCCACAGTGAGGGGAAGTATGAGTTATTCAGTAGTATATTAAATAAGATTGAAAGTGGCTCGCACAAGGAGGATTTACATTCTTTAAGGAGACGCGGGCTTATTAGATCGGGACCAGACGCCTTGGACACTTTTATCGACTTCATAGCAGAATATACTTCGTCACAATGTAAAGTGATAGAATCAATACCATGGGAAACTTGTGGTGGTGCGTCTGGTAAGGAAGCATTCGAATCGTCAACTGTTGAGATAGAACTGAAGTATTCATTGAACACCTCGCCTTTCTCAGCACTTGAAGAGTAAATTTTGTTTGAGTGGATGAGAGTGGGAATTCCTATCAATATGGTCATTCCATGTGCAGGTGCTGTTCAGTATTACTCCTAAATGTTTATGGTTGGACACTTCCGATATCCGTGAATCGCCTAAAAATAAAAATGCATGCAACATTTGGATGAGAGAGTTTTCCAGAACTTTTAGTGTTTAGACTCAGATAAGAAAAGGAGGTGGTGATGCACCCAAGCTAGACAGAACTCTCCGAGGAGGAGGGCATATAGGGACCAAGAGGCATCAGATTGCCGGTAAATCGGGGATCTAGGGAGCTACTCAGGTCAGCCGGGAAAGGGGCTCTTTGTGGGAAAGGGAGTAGCGAAAAGGAGGGGTGGATGCGTTGTAACCTGGTAGGGATAGGCGATACTCTCGTGTCATGAGAGCATTTTCCCCTTATATCATTGGCAGGATTCAATCCTCTGGAGGATGGTCCCCTCTTTCTTCTTGGGGTACCATGAGGAAGGGGAACTGTTGTTGCGCCCAAAGAGGGGTTTACTTGATATAGGCTGAAGGGAGGCACCAGATGGCCAGTTAATCGACGGTGGGGATGCTACTGTGGGTATCTTTGGGAGGAAATCCCTTTATGGGACCGGGAGTAGCAAAAGGGAAAGTGGGGTGCTACTTGTTGTTTCAAATGTCGCGGGGGCATCTTTTCAACACAACATTGCGGGGTTTACTGTTTGGCGGGCGGGCGGGGCATTTTCGCTTATTTGGGAGGACCGCAATTTGGTCAAACATTTTTTGGGGAGCTGTAGCAGCGATAGGTCAAACCGGGCGGTATGTTCACGGGTTTGAGTTTCAACTATCATTGCAGGGTGGGTCGCAGTGGTGTCGTTTTGTGGGGTATAGTTGGGAGTCCCACTGGAGGAGTAAGAAAAGCGTATTCATAGTTGGATATTGGAGGACAAATCAATGGTGTGATGTGCTGTTGGGGTTTGGGTGGGCAAAATGTTGCTCTCATAAATTGGGTGTGTGTCTGTGTCACCTTGTGAGTTAAGGGTGAGTGGTCTGTGGCACGTGGTCCAGGTGGAACTATGCTCTCGTGGATGGCGAAATTAAGGTTTCCCAGGCTGGAATGGGTTTCAGTCGGTAAGAACATAGGGGACCAATCAATTTATTTATTTATTTATTTGTTGTTGTTTAAGATCACATAGTTCTGCGCAATGGCTAATCATGACAGTTTTACGGGTGGAGAAAGCCGGAGCACTCGAAAAGAACCACCGAGCAACAGCGAGCAACTGTCAGTTCCCCAACATACTAACTCCACACAAGCAGGGTCGGCATTGGTTGAAGACAGGTGCTCCATCGACATGCAGTACGCATTAGTACACAGCGCCACCGTGCCCCCACGTAGGCAGTGGGGGTGAAGTGTCTTTCCTAAGGACACAACGCGGTTGCGGAACCAAGGACCTCTCGTCTTGTAGCTTGCACGTATACTTACTGAGCCACGGCGCCCCCAGGACCAATCAATCTTGTGATACGGGATGTCCTGTATTACTGTCGGTTCATGAGTTGACATTGAAGATGGGGGTCACAAGTGCTGGGTGGGGGCTCTCCTGTGACCGGGTGAGAGTATGGGATCACGGAGGATCGTATTGTTAATTGGGGTGCCATGTTGTAGCTGGTTAAGGGTGACAGTAAACGACGTTGAGGGGGAATCGGGTTCAAGTTGTCCTTCTTTATATGCGCGGGACTGGATACTTCACTGTTGGAGTTGTCACTTTGGGGTATCTCCCTGGATAAGTGTGAAAGGTGTATGGACCGTTGAGACTTGTCGGGTGACAGGTCAATCTTTTCATTACTACATGTAATTGGGTTTTGTGTGGAAACAATGTTAGTCATGCCCATCCTGCACGTCTGGGATTCACCGAGGAGGGGGGGGGGGGGCGATTCCATTCGCCCCTTTGGCTCAAGGTTATGGGTTTCAAGTTTTCAATTTGGTCCTGGAGGTCAGGAGATTGCTGGGTATTGACCATAAATTCACGGTTTTGTCTGGCTTCTGCAGCCTTGTACTAGGCATACCCTTCTCTACACTGACGTTGGTAATACGCGAGGGCCTTAATCACTCGTCCGGAAGCATTATCCGCAGGGGGTAACTAGTTACACTTAATCCAGACTTTTCAAACCAACGAGAGGAAAGGGAATCCGACGGTAGGTTTATAGCTATCGCTGGTGTAAGGTTATTATACACCGAGTAGCATCGTCGATTTGCTCGGTCAAAATGGACGCGGGATGGGGTTAAAGTTATGCTGTATGACGGGTCCGTGGAATAATAGAGCGTCAAGAGACGATGTGTCTCAGTCACCAAAGAGGAAAGTAGGTGAAAACTCCACCAAGGGAGTGGGTGATTGGTTTCACTGTGGGGGTGAAACCTTTCAGCGTGGAGCTGGTGGAGCTGTTTGGTAATTACGGGTCTGTATCTTGCAAAGTAGTGAGTACACTTTGTGAGTTGTGGTAGAAATCATTCCATTCAATGTGGAGCTGGAAGGAAATATTTGGTATTTATGGGTGTGTGTCTTGTAAAGTAGTGAATAAACTTTGTGTTTTAGGGTAAAACTCACCACAATCAGCGTGGAGCTGAGAGGAAAGGAAGTGAGAAAACGTTGATTTTTAGGGTAAAAACACTACAGTATGCACTAGGAAGTACCGGGTACTGGATCAACACTTTGGATTTGGAGTGTTAGACAGACACAAACTTTTCATCTTGTAAAGTAGTGAGAAAACGTTGTGTTTTAGGGTAAAGGCGCTACAGTAGGTACTGGGAGGTACCGGGTGCTGGGTTGACACATTGGGATTGGAGTGGGAACAAGAAACAAGACACCAGCAAGTGCAAGTTCCGATGACGGGACTCGGTTTACATTAGTGCTGGACTGAGATTTGGTGGACCTTCATAACTAATACGCAACAAAGTGGTTGGTTGATAAGTTATTCACTTTTCTGAGTGGCAGGAGTGGATTCGTGTAATTGTCATGGGAGGCAAGAATATGTTGCAGTCAAAAAAGATGCGACAAGTAAATAAACAGTTTGTGTGACAGGAGTGAATTCATGCAAATGATCAAAGGGTGACATCGATTATATATGCTTATCTCGAGATCTCGAGATATTATCTCGAGATCTCGACATAGTTTCTCGAGATCTCGCGATATTATTTCAAGATCTTGAGATATTATCTCGAGATCTTGAGATATTATCTCGAGATCTTGAGATAGTTTCTCGAGATCTTGAGATATTATCTCGAGATCTTGAGATATTATCTCGAGATCTTGAGATAATTATCTCGAGATCTCGAGAGAGTTTCTCGAGATCTTGAGATATTATCTCGAGATCTTGAGATATTATCTCGAGATCTCGAGATAAAGAAAGTATTGAGGGTGGCCTAAATCAGCCACCGTACGTAACATATTCCCAATAGCCATCGTACTTTGTGGAATGCCCCTATATTTTTATATAAAGACTATCATTCATTTATTTAGTTGGGATAAGCTGTCCCCCAACTGACCCCTCAAAACAACATTACATACTACTCACACACACAGGTGAATGGACCAGAAATATATTATATGAAAACGTACTGAGGGCGTGGGTACGTACTGAGAAATATATTATATGAACACGTACTGAGGCAGGGCTTGCATTTTCACCAGGCCTACCAGCCCAGGCCTGGTAATCAGCCTCAAAACATTTCTGACCAGGCTGATCAGTCAGCCTGGTCCCCAATCTGTCAAGGCGGCAAATGCATCTGCCAGAGTTTATGGGGTGGGGGGGGGGGGGGGTGTAGCATTCGGAATAATCGGTGCTGTCGTCGAACCTAGCGTTAAGAAACTGTCAACTTCATAACGCAGAGGCGGATCCAGGATTGTTTAAAGGAAGCGCGCTAATTAGCCTCACAGTTAGTCCAAACTTGGACCCAAAGTCCGCAATATAATTTTTTTGATTTGGTACGTCCACGGGCCAAGCAGAACAGAACAGGCCTCAATTTTTTAGGGTTCCCACTGTGAACGGGAAATGTATTTATAGTGATATGTAATGTACACAACAATAACGGTGTTAGGGAGTTCATACTTCGGTATTTTGTACGGAAAGCGAAACGCTTGCGGAAATAGTGGTCGCTCAGATTGTCGAATTGACAGATATACATCGTGTGGACAGTGGATGGACGTTCAACAGATACCACGCGCAAATGGTTAAATGAAACAATGTGGATAAAGGCGTCGATAGATAGTTCTTATGAAATCTATTAATTCTAACTTTATAATTACTTAAACTCTAGGGCACTCCCCCAAGTACGGCAACCACCGGCAAAATGTCACGGCAGTTTGACGTGTTAACACTCTGGACTGACCTCACAGGGATGGTTAATTTTTATTTTCGGCACAATGATTAATAAAGATCGCTATAACGTGGTAAATCACTGGTAATTCAACAAAAAACTAAGAACTTAACTTGAGTCCGAGTCCTTTATTCAGTGGGAACGGGACAACCCGCCACTCTTCGACCGGGACAACCCGCCACCATTCTAAGATCGGTGACACATCGGGGGATTATTAGGTGTGGAAAGATTAGATTGACACTAATTATGTTGAATGGATAAGAATAAGAACTAACCTCACAGTTTAAACAGGAACTTTATTCATCACCACAAAGCATATATATCAAAAGTTTAATAATCAAATACATGGTACAAAGATTTTCACATCCATTGACATAAACATTACAATGTATATTTTTTAAAAAAAATTTCATATATGTATATAGTAAAAGGTATGCGAAAAAATACATATATATAACTTATGAAATACATTTGAAACCACGCCTCTATACTGCACAATCCGCCCCCCCCCCCCTAACCTGGGACAACCCGCCACCAATACCTGGGACAACTCGCCACCAATTTCGAGCGGTGGCGGGTTGTCCTGGTGGCGGATTGTCACGGATCCTATTCGGCTACCGGTCATATCGGCCGCCAGCCAAATCGGCCGCTGCAATTTCGAACGAATCGGCCGCAACAATTTGGGTCAAATCGGCCGCTGGAAATATTTTTTTCAAAAGAGGAAAACAGACAAAAATTAAGTAATTTTTCACACTCACCCCAAAACTAAGAATAGGATACACTGAATTCCGGAATCTAAATGGGATAAAAAAAAACATTCATTTTCTTATAGGAGTGCACTCAATCCCATTAGTGCCCCGATTGGAGAAACATTGGAAAATGATTGACACCTGGGCGTGACACTGATGCTTGACTAGTCTGTTTGACATCACTCACTCAACTAGAGAAGAAGAAGAAGGTAATGGTTTCGCACGCCGAAGGCGCGCAGGGACGGTATAAGGGACAAGCCCCTTTCGACCTTCATTGACTGTAGGTGATTCATTCTCACATGTCTAGGCGTGTTGAAGGAGGAACTGATTCAGGTACTCGGCCGGTGTCGCCAGTTGCGTCGTGATGGTCTCTTGGCTGATGTCGGTTGAACCCTCGGGTGAGGACCAGTGTGAGAGGTTGGGTCCTCTCACAAAGGTACTACCTCTCCCCGAGGGTGCAGTCGATCTGGATTTTCGGGCAAGTAGAGTCTGCCACTTCGAGGATGATTTTGAGTGATGGCCATCACTGGCAAGTATAATCTGCCTCAGGCTGTCTCTGTTTGGTTGGACTCTTTGAAGGAAAACAACAACGACCCCTTTCGGGGACCACCAAGAAGAAGACCCGAACTTCCCTGGTTCGGGGGCAGGCCTGCATTTGTAGTCCTATTGGGTTGGGACAAAAAGATGCGCAATGCGCTTACAAAAAGGGACATAGGCGGGACGCAGGACCAACGCTCGCCTCCCTTAAGGTGGTCGACCACTTTTAGGGATGGAGTGGAGGATGTTCAGGAACTGTGGAGGTGACTGTTTCCATAACGGTTAGACCGTCTGTAGCGGTTATTGGGGTGCTGGTCGAAAAGCATCTTCTGTGTACCTGCTTAAAAGAAGAAGGTAGAATTAGTTTTCATTAAAGTATGTAAACTGTAAAGATAAAAGTAGCACATCTTGTTCAATCTTAAGGTTTAATCTTAAGCTGAGTCGTGAAGGCAGCCCTTTCTGGTAGAAGGCCACAGTTAAGCTGTTTTTCTGCCTGTTTATTCACCTTCTCGTTCCCTTTTTATTATTTAGTTTTAATAACAGTATTTAATCCTGATGTAATTTTTAGTTGAGTCGGTGAAGGCAGCCCTTTCTGGTAGAAGGCCACAGTTAAGCTGTTTTTCTGCCTGTTTGTTCACCTTCTCATTCCTATTTATTTAGTTTTTAACAATGTTTAATCCTGTTGTAATTTTACTTGAGTCGGTGAAGGCAGCCCTTTCTGGTAGAAGGCCACAGTTAAGCTGTTTTTCTGCCTGTTAGTTGATCTTGTCGTTCCCTAGTTTTATTCGAGCGGTCTTAGTTTTGATTGCAATTTTTGGGTTTTTGTCGGCTTTCGCAAATTGCTCCAAGTTCGGAGATTAGTTCGCTGTCGGCTAACCGGTCATGATTTTTCGCGGCCAGGGTGGCTAGGCGGTCTTTAATGGTGGGAATATCGGCCCTGTCGTGGAGTGTTTTGATGGGTGTGTCCCATGGGGTGCGGAGGGCAACTCTAAGCGCGTGATTTTGGACATTCTGGAGTTTTCCCATATTGGTTTGGTTGAGGTCAGTTAGTATGATTGCACCGTATTCGAGTACTTGGCGCTCAAAAGCTTTGTATAGTTTGAGTAGGGTGAACTGGTTGGCCCCCCACGAAGTTCCCTTAAGCATTTTCAATAAGTTAATGCGTTTGGTGGCTTTTTTCGCCATGTCGTCGGTATGTTTGTTGAAGGACAGTTTTTGATCAAAATGGTGATGCCCAGGAATTTCGCTTCTTTGCATTCTGGGAGGGTGTTATCCATAAGTTTTAGGTCAAAATCCCGTTTGCTTATCTTGCGAGTAAAGGTGATTCGTTGGGTTTTATTGGCGTTTAGCTTAATTCTCCATTTGACACACCATTGTTCAAGCTCGTCGAGAGCGCGTTGCAGGGGTTTTTGAAGCAGATTGGCCGTATTGTTAGAGTCCCAGAGGCCCTTATCATCTGCGAATTTGGAAACCTGAACGCAATCCTCAGAGAAGCTAAGGTCATTAACGAAAAAGATGTATAGAAGGGGGTTAAGGACAGATCCTTGGGGGTGCCTGCTTCGAGGGGGGGGGGGGGGGGGGACACTGTCAGACATTTCATTGTTCACTCTGACTTTAATTTCGCGATCATTTAAGAAAGAGGATAGTAATCTGAGCAGTTTCATGGGGAGTCTCATTTTTGATAATTTGTAGCGCATTCCATTATGCCAAACAGAGTCGAATGCTTTTTCGACGTCTAACAGGACTGCCGCGCCTATTTGCTGATTGTTGATAGCGGTTTTCATTTGGGTGACTAGTCGGTAGACGTGTTCGATGCCTTCTTTACGGTTTCTGTAGGCTCTTTGCCATTTATTGAAGAAGTCGATGTCTTCAAGGTGCCCCCTGAACCGATTGGTAAGGATTCTTTCGAATGTCTTACCAATGCAGCTGAGCAGGCTGATTGGGCGGTAGCTGGCTGGATCGGAGGGGTCCCTATCGGGTTTTGGTATCATGACACCGATGGCTTCAGTATGTGTTTTGAGTCCGAGTCCGAGTCCTCAATTCATATTTAAACCATTTCGTTCGTTCGTTCGCGAATGAAGGGTGTAAGTTTGGGAAAACTCATATTTTATCGAGATCTTATTGTCTATGTTCACATCTAGGCACCAGAGCAATCGAAATTTGGAAAATGCAATGACGAATGGAAAGAAATAATCAGATTTGTATGTTTTTGGCCTTTGTTAAATATATATATTCCTGTAGTTTTTATAAAACTGTAGAGCTTTTAATTGTCGTCAGTTCAATTCCCTTCAGTATATAACGCACCTCAAGTTTATTTTTGACGTCTGTATGTACCGTATTGTACGAGCTTACCTAATTTCGCGATATTAATTTCTGTCGACATTTCAATGCTTATGAAATGCTTACTGATTTCTGTTAGAAATAGTTTTAACCGTTTGCTGTCTCCACATGACTGGGGAAAAATAGGCCGATATCCTTTTTGTACACCATCACAAAACAACATCCCAGTCCCACGGGTGCAGGTCGTTTCGGCACCGAGTCGTTTCGGCACCAGGGTTCAGGTCGTTTCGGCACCGGGGAAAAGTCGTTTCGGCACCTGATTAAACTTTTTCGGCACGTCATTCTGTCATGTATTTTAGTTGCTTAATAGCATATTTTCAGTATATTATGAATATTTTACACTGTTGTTTTTTTTTGTTTGAAGTAGTTTGGAACTGTATTGAAGGGACACACTAAAAAGTGTAGTCCGAGCTGAGAATATGGTGTAGCTGAGAATTAAAGCTTCGTTTTCTTTCTTATTTATCGTTAGATTTCAGTTATTTTTGGTATAACCCGCCACTCTTCGACCAGGACAACCCGCCACCAGGACAACCCGCCACCATTCTAAGATCGGTGACACATCAGGGGATTATTAGGCGTGGAAAGATTAGATTGACACTAATCATGTTGAATGGATAAGAATAAGAACTAACCTCACAGTTTAAACAGGAACTTTATATTCATCACCACAAAGCATATATATCAAAAGTTTAATAATCAAATACATGGTACAAAGATTTTCACATCCATTGACATAAACATTACAGTGTATATTTTTAAAAAAAATTTCATATATATATACTAAAAGGTATGCGAAAAAATACATATATATAACTTATGAAATATATGTGAAACCACGCCTCTATACTGCACAATCCGCCCCCTTAACCTGGGACAACCCGCCACCAGTACCTGGGACAACTCGCCACCAATTTCAAGCGGTGGCGGGTTGTCCTGGTGGCGGATTGTCACGGACCCTATTCAGTATGTGTTTTGAGTCCGAGTCCGAAATTCATATTTAAACCATTTTGTTCGTTCGTTCGTTCGTTCGCGAATGAAGGGTGTAAGTTTGGGAAAACTCATATTTTATCGAGATCTTATTGTCTATGTTCACATCTAGGCACCAGAGCAATCAAAATTTGGAAACTGCAATGACGAATGGAAAGAAATAATCAGATTTGTATTACGGCTGTCACGTTTATTCGATTAATCGACTATTGATCAGTCACGGCGAAATCGATTAGTATTTTTCATTGTTGAATAATCGGTAAATTGTATCCCGTTTTAAACGTTTAATAATTAAAAGAAAATTTGATGAAAAAACTATTGTTTCTAAAGATAAAGAGTTAAGAACATTGATGTTAAACCCCCAAGAAGCTGTTGGAAGCAATTGTCTTTCAGGTACATTCATCAAAGCTTTGATGTTCTGAACTTTTGAACCGTCAGTGTAATAATCAAGACCGGTCGGCAGTTGCGAAGTTCGCAACTGCTGACCGGTCTTGATTGTTACACTGACGGTTCAAAAGTTCAGAACATCAAAGCCTTGAATGTGCCTAAAAAGGATCGTCTTCGTTGTTTCCCTGAGGTAAGTCAGCTGACTTGAACTTCATTTTTATCGACTTCATAGAGAGGGGGGGGGGGCATTTAGGTACGATTAATCGATTATCATCGATTATTTGTGACGATTAATCGATTCCTAAATTTAAAAATCGTGACTGCCCTAATTTGTATGTTTTTGGCCTTTGTTAAATATATATATTCCTGTAGTTTTTATAATTTTTTTTCAAATTGTCCTCACTTCAATTCCCTTCAGTATATAACGCACCTCAAATTTATTTTTGACGTCTGTATGTACGAGCTTACCTAATTTTGCGATATTAATTTCTGTCGACATTTCAATGCTTATGAAATGCTTACTGATTTCTATTGGAAATAGTTTTAACCGTTTGCTGTCTCCACATGACTGGGGAAAAATAGGCCGATATCCTTTTTGTACACCATCACAAAACAACATCCCAGTCCTACGGGTGCAGGTCGTTTCGGCACCGAGTCGTTTCGGCACCAGTGTTCAGGTCGTTTCAGCACCGGGGAAAAGTCGTTTCGGCACCTGATTAAATTTTTTCGGCACGTTATTCTGTCATGTATTTTAGTTGCTTAATAGCATATTTTCAGTATATTATGAATATTTTACACTGTTGTTTTTTGTTTTGTTTGAAGTAGTTTGGAACTGTATTGAAGGGACACACTAAAAAGTGTAGCCCGAGCTGAGAATATGCTGTAGCTGAGAATTAAAGCTTCATTTTCTTTCTTATTTATCGTTAGATTTCAGTTATTTTTGGTATATAAATCATTTGTAGACAAATGAATCTAGACAAAGTGAATGGGTGTTTTTTAACGTATATTTAGTGAAATATACGATAAAATGGCTCCGAGAGACACTAAAAAGTGTAGCCGAGTGTCTGGTGTAGCCAAGTAATAAAGTGTCGTTTTCTCGTTTGTTTATCGCTCAATTTCAATAATTTTTGGTATATATATTAGTGATAGCCAGGCGAATCCAGATATAAAGAAACAGATATTTTAAACAGTATATTTTATGAGAAATACGAAAAAAATAACTCCGAGAGACACTAACAAGTGTAGCTGAATTACCGAGCCGGTTAATTAACTAGTATGTTGACATTATTTTCACAACAAAGGCGATTAACAGTAATCCTAACAATAGCATCATATCAATAGTCTTGGCGATTATTCTTCATGGCTATTCTATTTTTTGTTTTTAGTTTGATGATATTAAAATGTTGTTGTCATCTTTTTATATAATTCATATGTGATTTAGCATAATGTATGTAAACACATCATTTGCATCTTCGGGAACTTCTATCAGACTTCTATCATTTTATAGTTAATTTTTTATTCATTTTTAATGATTATCTAGAATAATCTTGAAATTCTTATTCTGACACAATCCTTACTCGCCTCTGTTAATTAACTAGCTTGCCAATCCAGATACACTTTCAAGTGTAGTTTAAGTGTATATCGGAGCCGGGCCAGTTAATTAACTGGCTCGGAAATTGAGCTACACTTGTCAGTGTCTCTCAGAATTATTTTTTCGTATTTCTCTCAAAATATACTGTTTAAAATATCCATTTAACTTTGTCTGGATTCGCTTGTCTATCACTAATACATATACCAAAACTTATTGAAATTATTTGATAAACAAACGAGAAAACGACACTTTATTACTCGGCTACACCAGATTCTCGGCTACACTTTTTAGTGTCTCTCGGAGTAATTTTTTCATATATTTCACGAAATATACGTTTAAAAATACCCATTTCACTTTGTCTCGATTCATTTGGCTACCAGTGATTTATATACCAAAAATAACTGAAATCTAACGATAAATAAGAAAGAAAACGAAACTTTATTTCTCAGCTACACCATATTCTCAGCTAGGGCTCGGGCTACACTTTTTAGTGTGTCCATGTATTGAATGATATTAAATTTAAAAGAGAAATGATTTCTTTGTGTTTTGTATGGCTTTGTTTTTAAAGCGATCAGAGCTGCGGCCCCATTTTGTTTGATTGATCCGATGTAGTTGTTTCTGCAGTGATTAAACATAACAGGGTGACCCAATGTAGTTGTTTCTGCAGTGATTAAACATAACGGGGTGTGAGCAACAGATGCTTATGATGCTTGATTTTTTGTGCTATAATGAGAGCTTTCCCGAAAATGATGTTAGGTTCTTGTGTTGCAGGTGTAGTTGAAGATGCATACTAGTAGTTTATAGTGGTTATTCTACGAAGTACAGTTAAAACTAGAAGTCCTGTCATGAAAGGCGCACAAATAGCACGTCGATTTGCGCGTTAATCTATGCTATGGCCATAGTAAGGCTATCAAATTCTGTACACGTGGCCTGTGCACAAGCAATGTTTCAGCCAATGGTCCTCCGGGTAACCCAGAGGTCCATTGGCAGAAACATTGCCTGTGTTTGCTATGAGTAACCAGGAGAACCTGCCGTGCTTTGGATGCCATTCGATATGGCAATTGCACGCAATTCCTACGTGCAATTAAGCCTAGATAAGCGCACAGTTCGTGACAGGACTTCTAGTTTTAACTGTATTTCGACTTGTACTGTAAGTCAAGTGATTTCTGAATTCCACTCGGAGGTCCACTGGCTGGAATTTTGCTTGTGCAAAACAATGCACATAGGCATCAACCCCTGACCGTACCTGATAGCCAGTAAAAACTTGTAACTCACAAAGCAAATCTGCAGTTTAAGGAGCACTGATAAGTTAGTTATCTTTTGGTCCATAAATTGCAGATTAGCTTGTTGAGTCCCAAAATTTTTATAAACTGGTAAGAATATGTTGGAAATATATGAATATCCACCTACTTTTGGAAGAAATACAAAATCCACCCTACTGTATGTGTTATGTAATACAATATCCATGTATGCACATTTTGGTCATGTATCTGGGGTCACAAAGAGGGTGGGGCCCAGGGTGAAAACTCCCAGATCCTGGAACTTGGGCTGGAGGGGTTTGGCCCAGGAGTCAAGGATCTTGGTTTCGCCTGCCCACCCTCTAGTCCAAATATGATCCGAAAGACTGTTTTTTAATTTTTAGCTTAACTTGACAAAGTCAGGATAAGCTATTGCTATCACGTGTGCAGAAGTCTGTTAGTCTGTTCACATTTTCCTTTAGCACAGGCTACACCCTGTTGTTCTTGTCTGATCATCACGGAATTTCATATGCAGATTTGGGGTCATGTCTAGATGAGAACGTCCCCTTTTGGTTGTAATCGGTCAACCAGTATGGCTCCCCGGGCCCAAAACCCGAAAACCATTAGCACAGCGCAGTCTACAGGTCATATTTATGAAGGGATTTCATTGTAACTTGTTAGGATGCCTCTGTATAATGCCTAGATGAGGACATCCCCTTTTGGTCATGATCTGTCAACCCTGATGGCTGCCCAAGCCCAAAACCCATAAACATTTAGCACATTCTGCAGGTCATGTTTAATATGGAGGGATTCCATTGTAACTTGGTGGGATGACTCCGTATGATGTCTAGATGAGAACTTCACCATTTGGTCGCAATCTGTCAACCGTGACGACTGCCCGAGTCCAAAACCCCAAAACCTTTAGCACAGTCTACAGGTCATATAGAGGGATTCCATCGTAACCTGGTAGGTTGACTTCATATAATGTCTAGATGAGAAAGTCCCCTTTTGAACCTGATTGGGCAACTGTGATGGCTACAGGAGCCCGAAGACCGAAAACCTTTAACCAGGCCTGGGATTTTCAGGAGAGTGATATAGTCTCTCGCCTACTGCTCGCCTTGAAAAAATTAAGGAGGCCGAAAACTAGCCCTCCTGGCCATAGAAAATAATGATTACCATAACAACATAAAACCCATATTGCTTCAAATCTCTGCTTTGTTAGTGGTCTCTGTAAGATGGCCACACTGTCCCTCCCACACCTCCGAGGCCTTGCCAAGGGCCGGAGGTGTGGGAGGGGCATTGTAGCCGTCTCACAGAGACTACCCTGTTAGCACCAAGTAAAATGTATAAAACCCACTAGGCAGAATTTATTTGTCCCCTACCGGCATCACCGGAGGGGACAATAGGTTTGCACTCTGTCTGTCCGTCAGTCTATCGGTCTGTCAGTCCATCAGTCTGTCAGTCACACTTTAGTTTTCCAGAGTTTTTTTTGGAAACGCTTTAACGGAATGATTTCATTTTTGGTAACCTACTGTAGAAGAATGTCTTACAGATCAAGTTTGAGTTTCATGCTGATTGCAGTATTCTTATGTGAGTTATGGCCCTTGAAATTATGGAAAATGCCAAAATATCAGTTTTCCAGACTTTTTTTTGGAAACGCTTCAACGGAATGATTTCATTTTTGGTAACCTACTGTAGAACAGTGACTTACAGATCAAGGTTGAGTTGCATGCTGATTGCCTTATTATTGTGTGAGTTATGGCCCTTGGAAATATGGAAAAGCGCCAAAATATCAGTTTTCCGGACTTTTTTGGGGAAACGCTTCAACAGAATGATTTTATTTTTGGTAACCTACTATAGAACAATGACTTACAGATCAAGTTTGAGTTTCATGCTGATTGCCTTATTATTGTGTGAGTTATGGCCCTTGGAAATATGGAAAAACGCCAAAATATCAGTTTTCTGGACTTTTTTGGAAACGCTTCAACGGAATGATTTCATTTTTGGTAACCTACTATAGAACGATGACTTACAGATCAAGTTTCATTTACACTCTGTTCATCCATCCGTCAGTCTGTCAGTCAGTCATACTTTAGTTTTCCGGACTTTTTTGGAAATGCTTCAACCGAATGATTTCATTCTTGGTAACCTACTACAGAAAGATGACATATCGATCAAGTTTGAGTTTCATGCTGATTGCAGTATTCTTGTGTGAGTTATGGTCCTTGGAAATATGGAAAAGCGCCATAATGTCAGTTTTCCGACTTTGTTTGGAAACGCTTCAACAGAATGTTTTCATTTTTGGTAACCTACTATAGAATGATGACTTACAGATCAAGTTTGAGTTTCATGCTGATTGCCTTATTCTTGTTTGAGTTATGGCCCTTGGAAATATGGAAAAGTTCCAAAATATCAGTTTTCCGGACTTTTTTTGGAAACGCTTCAATGGAATGATTTCATTTTTGGTAACCTATAGAATGATGACTTACAGATCAGGTTTCATTTGCACTCTGTCTGTCAGTCATACTTTAGTTTTCCAGGCTTTTTTTGAAAATGCTTCAACCGAATGATTTCATTCTTGGTAACCTACTATAGAATGATGACTTACAGATCAAGTTTGATGCAGATTGCATTATTCTTGTGTGAGTTATGGCCCTTGGAAATATGGAAAAGCGCCAAAATATCAGTTTTCCAGACTTTTTTTGGGAAATGCTTCAACAGAATTCATGCTGATCACATCTAGGTCATAACATTTGTATATTTAATGCTCATTAGTCCGGTAGGGGACATTGTACTGCTTCAGTGATATGTGCAATCTTGTTATTAGTAAATCTTCATTTTGCCACTTTTAACTTTTGTAAGCTTGAGGAGAGCTGATCACTCCCATGACCATGCGAGGGAAGCGATTTTTAACCCTCCTGCATTTTCAAGAATGCCAGGCCTGTTTAGCACAGTCTACAGGTCATATTTATGAAGGTATTTCATGTAACATGGTAAGATGACTTCAAATAATGTCTAAATGAGAACGTCCCCTTTTGATCGCGATCATTCGGCCTTGATGGCTGCCCGAGCCCAAAAACCTTTAACATAGTCTATAGGTCGTATTTATGGAAGGATTTCATTGTACCTTGTTAGGTTGACTCAATACAATGCTTACATGTAGATGATGCCCGAAAACCTTGAGCACAGTCTACATGTCACATTTATGAAGGGATTTCATTGTAACTTCATAGGATCACTCCTAATAATGTCCAGATGAGAATGTCCCTTTTTGGTTGCAATCCTTCAATCATGATGGCTACCCGAACCCGAAACCCAAAAACCTTTAGCACAGTCTACAGGTCATTTTTAGGAAGAGATTTCATTGTAACTTGGTAGGTTGACTTCATATAATATCTAGATGAGAATGTCCCCTTTTGGACACAATTGGGCAACTGTGACGGCTACAGGGGCCCGAAGCCCAAAACCCTTTAGCACAGTCTACAGGTCATAATTATGAAGGGGTGTCATTGTAGCTTGGTAGGATGACTCCAAATAATGTCTAGATGAGAACATCCCTTTTTGGTCACGACTATTCAGGCAAGAAGGCTGCCTGAGCCCAAAAACCTTTAGCATAGTCTATAGGTTGTATTTATGGAAGGATTTCATTCGAACTTGTTAGGTTGACTCCATATAATGCCTAGATGATGGCATCCCCATTTGGTTGTGATTGGTCAACTGTGCCGGCTACAGGTGCCCGAAGCCCGAAAAACCTTGAGCACAGTCTAAAAGTCATATTTATGAAGGGATTTCATTATGGCTTTGTAGGATCACTCAAGATGATGCCCAGATGAGAATGTCCCCTTTTGGTTGCGATCATTCAACCATGATGGCTGCCTAATCCTTTAAATAGCATATTCTTCAGGTCATATTTATGAAGGGATTTCATTGTAACTTGGTAGGTTGACTTCATATAATGTCTAGATGAGAACATCCACTTTCGGACACGATTGTGCAGCTGTGATGGCTACAGGGGCCAGAAGCCCGAAAACCTTTAGCACAGTATACATGTCATATTTATGAAGGGATTTCATTGTACCTTGGTAGGATGACTCCAAATAATGTCTAGATGAGAACATTCCCTTTTGGTCACGATCATTCAGCCCTGATGGCTGCCCTAGCCCAAAAACCTTTAGCATAGTCTATAAGTCGTATTTATGGAAGGATTTCATTGTAACTTGTTAGGTTGACTCCATATAATGCCTAGATGATGATCGTGATTGGTCAACTGTGACAGCTGCAGGGGCCAAGCCCAAAAACCTTGAGCACAGTCTATAGGTCAAATTTATGAAGGTATTTCATTGTAACTTCGTAGGATCACTCCAAATGATGCCCAGATGAGAATGTCCTCTTTTGGTTGCGCTCATTCAACCAGGATGGTTGCCTGAGCCCAAAGCCCAAAAACCTTTAGTACAGTCTACAGGTCATATTTATGAAGAAATTTCATTGTAACTTGGTAGGTTGAACTTGACTTTATATAATGTCTAGATGAGATCGTTCCCTTTTGGATGCAATTATGCAATTGTGCAACTGTGATGGCAAAAGGGGCCTGAAGCCTGAAAACCTTTAGCTCGGCCTATACATGTAGGCCATATTTATGAAGGGATTTCATTGTAACTTGATAGGGTGACTCCAAATAATGTCTAGATGAGAAAGTCCCCTTCTGGTTGCGATCATTCTGCCTTGATGGCTGCCCGAGCCCAAAACTCAAAAACCTTTAGCATAGTATAGGAGGTATTTAAAACCTTGAGCCCAGTCTACAGTGTACTGTTGGTATATATGAAGGGATTTCATTGAAACTTCATAGGATTTCTCCAGATTATGCTCAGATGACAACGTCCCTTTTTGGTCATGATCATTCAACAATGATGGCTTCCCAAACCCAAAACCCGAAAAACTTCAGTACAGACTATAGGTTGTATTTGTGAAGGGATTTCATTGTAACTTAGTAGGATGACTCAATATAATGTTGAGATGAGAACGTCCACTTTTAGTTGCAATTGGTCTACCATCATGACAGCAGCTACACAGGCCTGAAGCCCGAAAACCTTTAGCACAGTCTTCAGGCCATATTTATGACAGGAATTCAGTGTAACTTGATAGGATGACTCGTTTTGGAATCACTGAACTTGTTAACTTTTGTTGACATACGTTAACTGTAAGGGCCACATACATTAACTGTGGGGGGGGGGGTCATATTAACCCACCCCTCAGCTCTTTAGTACAATGTACACCTTATATTATTTTTATTAAAAATATAGCATACAGAGAACAGAAATTAACATATTCTCAATTATCACAATTCTTGTCTTATTTCATAATCCTTTCATAAACATTGAACATTAACCTTTTCATCAAACACAGCACACAGACAAGTTAAGCTACAGTGTCATTGACACTTTCATTTCTGTTTGGTACATCCTTTCAAAGGGCATTCCAAAACTAAAAAAAACATACAAAAAAATACAGGCTTTCAGGTCATATTTGACATAGTCCCCCTCCACCAAGGTTCTGACTTCTGTGCCAACAGTTAAGAAGGGGGGCTGTATCAAGAATGAAGCTATGCACTTGACCAACGGCTGTAATTCTGGATTTCATTATTATTGAAGTAATAACTTTATTAAGTCAACTTGACGTAACCAAGTTATCACTTCAAGATTTGTGCAGTCAATATAGCTATGTGCGGTAGATCATTGGATACTTGTTGATCAACTTGGAAATTTGAAACATACTGCTAAAAAACTTAATTTTGCCGGCCAAGAATAACGTGATTTTTTATCCCAAAAGCCGCCAGAAGACTCCATTTAATAACTGATTTAAAAATTTTGTTGGCGGGGGGGGGGGGGGAACACTGTCTCCACCAACCACTCTGTAATCGATCGCACCTCCGGCACTCGCTGCAGATGCCTTTATCATCTGTGCAATATCCCAACATTTTTGAAAGGGGAGCCATCACAGAATTAATCCGGGTCCGAATTTCCTTTCCCTGGCCCTGTGTGGACCTTCCACTTCGTGGGTGTTTTTTGTAATAAGACAGCTTGTACTGTTTTTGGACAAAATATTATTAGCAGACACACGACCCTGCTACTAGCAGACTATTTTCATTATCCTTTTCAAATGTATTTGAATACGAATACAAATACATTACAGTGTATTCATGAATACATTTTTCAATACTTGAATACTTTTTAAATTAGAAGTATTTATAGCAAGACCTTCAACTTTTTTGTTTGTTGGGTTAAAAGTCATTTTTAAACTGATGGTCCTTTAGCTGAAGCTTTAATTGTGCTTACCATGCTTTGTTGGAAAACTAAAGTAATTACCTGACTTGAATTCCACTCTATAGGTGTCATAGTAATTAGACTCCTCTCCATGGACAACACATCACAAAATGTGAGTGGATTACCTCTAAAAAATCACAGACTGCCATTTCCTCCTGAACGTTAAGTATCAATTGCAATGACACTACATAAGAAGGACTAGTAAAGTTTTAGCCAATGCACTTCATGGTTAAACCTGGAGGTCTGTTGGCTGAAAGTTTGCTAACAGCAGTAGTATTTTCTTTATAACATTTACATGCTTTCATCGATTATACTTAGACATACTGAGCTGTACAAAGGTGACCTTAAATAGGAATAGATAAATAAATATGTGTTTTCACTGTGAAATGAAGGATAAATAGAAAAATTTAAATAAAACCAAACATTTTAGAATAGATCATTGAATAACTGAGTTGTGTCCAATAACACAAGTTTTTTGGTTTTATTTTTATTGTCTATTTTCATCAATTTAAAAAGCCATGGGGATATGTGACCATTGTTACATAAATAGGTTGTATTGTGACAAGTTAATTGATAATTAAGTCCATAGTCTGCTTTCAATGCAAAAATTTCAGACAAGGTGTTTGGTGGTATATAAATAATATCGGGGATTATTAAGTCTTTAATATTGATATGAAGTGTGAATTTGTTGTCTGGAGTCCATGGGCTTGATCTGTGAAAATCTTTTATTCAGTATATGGTTCTTTACTTCCAAAATATAGAAAGTATTAAAAAAGTATTCAAAATGTATTCATGAATATTAATACAGCTCAAATTTTAAAGTATTTGAATATGAATATGAATACATGTATTCATAACATTCAGTGAATACTGAATACATGTGAAAACTTGATAAACTGTATTTGAATATGACTGAATACGAATACTGAATACGAATACCACAACCCTGATATATGCAGTTTTGTCACTCGTCAACACAAAAAAACATGCTGTCGAGTCTACCTTCGCTTGTGGGAAGGGGTTCATTGCAGTATTCGTTTCACTAAAAAATTAATATTATTTTGTCCTGTCCATTAAATGAAGTGTTGAAAGTGTGCTATTTTTTCTATCTTTATTGGTATTAAATTAAAAATGCACATTTTCTCATTTCAAGCGAAACATTTTGGTTGTTTCTATCGCATGTATGACAGTCTTGACAGATAGTCTGATTGAATTGTTTACCAGAAGCTACCTCTGACCTTGCATATCATTAACGTCAAAGATGGCTAATCGTCGATGGGCTTATAACATGCAAAAATGGATAATACCAAACCATGTACTGTTGTTTCCGAACGAGTCAGGAAATGACAGATAAACAGTGCCTATCAGTCAATAATCATATTAAATGATAATTCTGTTACTTACAATGATTGAAACAACAGGTGCTAATACATTGCAGACGTGTTCTCAGGCATTTGTGGTTGAACACTTGTATGCACCTGTCCAAGCACCCAAGGACAGTGGGCTTATCCTGTAGTGAGCTCACTTATTATAAGCTTTCACTCCAAGATCAAGTAGAGGGAGATTTCACTCTATTTCATATGTGCTTACTTTCATAAGCTTCCATGGCTGCTCTGGGCTGCTTGGTGGTTGACTGCCCTCCCCTATTTAATAAAAAATTAAAATATTACCAAACATCCGAACGACACCAATTTTGTCTTCAATTTGAAAACACCTTTTTTTTTATTCTGAATGAAAGCGACACCGAAGACCCCTGGTAATCTCATTAAAATGATAAGGGAATTGTTATTATTATTAATATCAGCATTTGTAAAATAAATAGATTTAGACAACAGTAAAGACTGAATTAATTGCAATTTCGTTTGAAACAGTATGATTTACCACTTGTCTCTGCTTGCTGGGTGTAAGCGGAGATCGAATTTGAAAATTCTAGACCCCCCCCCCCCCAAATACTCGGAAATACACCCGATAAAAACAGCTTTATAAACATCCACCCTAGTCTAATTTAGGGTTGTCCAATTTCAATCATGCTGGGTATGTTTAGAGTGGCCTTCGGTGAGGGTGGCCTTCGGTAGCATTCAAAAATAGTTTCTTTTTGAAATAAAACAACTAATTTGAAGAACGAGTGTTACAATCGTTCGCTCTACGATAAATAAAGATTGTTTGACTTCAAAAATGCTTTTAAATGCAACAGTTTTAGTTATATTGGGTGGCCTTTGGTGGCCTCTGGAGGCATTCAGTGGCCTTTGATGGCCTTCAGTATCCAGTAGGACCCACGCTGTGTACTAATGTGCACTGCACATCGTTGACTCGCTTGTCTTCAACCAATGCTAACCCTGTTTGTACAGAGTTAGTACGTTGGGGAGTCCAACAGCTGCTCGCCTATGCATGGTGGATCTATTCAGGTGCTCCGGTTTCCTCCAAGATAACTATCCAACATGAGGTGACCCTGGCTGTCAAAAGTGTTGTTAAATCACAGTTAATAAATTAGCTGATCAAATGAGCATACATGTATATTGATTGTCAGAGCTGACAATATAAAAAATCAAAGGGAGCCAAAAATCGTCATCATGAGATACAGCGAGGAGAGCCAACAGCTGTCCTGAAATAATTATTATTTTCAATCGGCTCTAAACAGTATAAAGACAAGATGATAACGAATTACAACAAAATACATTGTGTCCCTCAATTTTACAAGTTGAACCACAAAATGAATGTATTGTGTTATGATTTGTTATCTTCTTTGATTATTGGATGTTTCAAGAAAAATAAACAATCATACGAACCCACTTGAGTTTCCAGACCCACCCTTTATTCAGGGATACCATCATCTGAAGTTCTAAGCTGTAATATATCTGCCAGCGTTCCGTGTCATAAAATTTTATCGAGTAAAAGTCGCTCATTTAGTTCATTTTAACCCTAAATTTCCATCCAACTTCAGCTGTGAATTTGAAACCGATTTTGGAATTCAAGCTTTCAAAATTACGTGTAGAAATAAATATATCGGACAGTATAAATGAGGAGCAAGTGGTAAGTTCCAGTTCAGCAAAGGAAACCGCGTTTGATAAACTGATGAACATTTCACAATGCTTCACCTTCTGTGTTGACAGGTTATGAATGTTAATGAGCATCTTCTTCAGTATTGTGTATTGGTACCAAACACCCCAAATCTTGGCCTGGTCTTGAAAATGTCATTGGTGCAGATATAATGTACAACAGTTTTTTTAAAAATTCCATTCAAACATGCTATGTATACATGGAAATTACTGACAATGGCCAGCAAATGCGTGGATATTGCATTTAAGTGAAGTATGTGGTCATTTTTGGTAATTCGATATTTGTTTTATTTCTGTCAAAAAGCATATGCCACTTTTAATTTCACACCGATGAGGAGATTTTTATCATTGGTCATTTCAAGGAAAGTTTATTTAATATGCAAACACGCTTATACTATAGAGCCCCACCAAAAGTTAGAAGAATAATTCAAATACACTAACAATGGGTTACCTCTTTAAATTGAATTTGAATTGCCTCAATAATCTATCATGATTAGTACATTTTCGAAAAGAGTATCTGCAAACCAGAGAAGCCCATCAGTACATCGTTATCATATTTTTAAACAAACTGCCGAAATATCTGCCACTGAACTGGGATTTGGGGCCAATTTGAAACATGCTGTCAAAAAGGGAACATTTTTGCCATCCCCAAAAAAGTACATTTGCTTCTGAAAAGCCACCAGAAGACTTCATTTTATAGCATGTTTTCGGGGTTTTTTCTGTGGGGTATACCCCCCTCTCCTGGACCCCTCAATGCTTTTGGCATCTGAATGCAATGACCCTCGGCAGTTGCCCAGGAGGGACAGTTTCCGTTGGAATATTTTTTGCAGAGGGAGCGATAGTGAAAATTATCAGGACTGTTTCATTATTTTTTTAATTTGAATAAAATAAAAATTTCAGCCCTTAGTGAGTTCTTGGGCATCATTGTATGTTAAATGGGAACAAATGAAACTTCTGAAATGCAAAAATTGCATTTGTTTCATTCGTGCAAAGGTTTTGCAAAATTATTTAGCGTAACTATTTTTCTGTTTGTGTATAATTCCCATAAGCAAGTACAGTACATAGAGAGCAGATTATTAGTGAATCACCCGTCTTTCTTCCCACTGGCTGTAGTAAATGACTTCTAAATTTTTTTTTCAAGTTGTTGAATGGGGAACATGTACAAGTAAACATCGTATCCAGAATTGAAAACACTGTCGCAAATGTTTTTTTTGATCAGCACATGAGAGGTCATCTCTTTTTGAATGGCTGATTAGGGAGATTTCAATTGATGATTTCTGAGAGCAAGCTATTCCCTGAATGCATTAGGCTATAAAAAAATAACCTCTGTTTCTCAGGCCCACACGCATGCTCATTTTTGATGCACATGCAACCTTTTTATCACCCCCAAAAATCTTTAAAAAAAATCGAGATATTGTGCTCATTTTGGTAAATCGATAGTACTGAACGCTTGTGTTAGCAAAATCAAAATTAACACATTTCAAGCTTATTCTTCATCATACGTTAAAAAGTAGGTGGATTTTAGCATATTCACAACAGAAAATATTTTATTCTGCAAGAGGTAAGTCATAACGACAGCCAGAACGACAGTGTCTTTCACTGTTTCAGACTGACAACAAACATTCACAAAGGGGACTGGTCTATTCGCACCAGCCCCAAATGGCCCAAAGTCGCTTCACGCCATCCCATAAAATGGTGCAATTTGACTTTTGAGATGGTGCGAATCGACTTCGGCATGGTGCGAATCGATTTTTGGGGTGGTGCCAGTCGTTTGTTTTTGTAATAATATATTCTCAGGGGCGAACTCGTTTGGGGCGATTGACTGGTTTCGACAAACTTTTGTTTCCAGGTTGTGTTTTTTTTCTCAATTTCAGCATTGAGTTGTTTGGAAACGCAAATGTGTAGGTCAAGGTTTACAGCCATTTGATGTTTCAACATTCTTATTTTCATATTTTAGTTTCTTTTAACAATAATCATATCAGTTTGAATAAAGAAAACAAAGAAAATGCCCTGTCTCATTTCTGTTCAAATGAAGTTGGCTCTGACTGTTGTGTTAGGTTGGTGCATTGTGGACGACTTTAATCCAAACGGCACACTCAACGAACTGTTTCAGGGTTTGTGCATGGGACATGTGGGGGGGCATGTGGAGTTGAAACCTGGTCTTGTGGGTACAGTTCGTCACACGTGGAATGTTTTGTGGGCAAAAGTGGATATCCTGATAAATTCCAATATGCATTTCTTCAAGCAACCGTGAGTGACGTGGCAGAGGAGTTTGGAAAGTATTTCCGATTTTGCATTGATGATTATGAGAGAACCACCGATACTGAACCTGACCACAGAGTGAAGGGAGTTAAAATATTGCCTTCAACGATGGATAATTTACATTAGATATTATCTGGTGAACAACTGCTGAGGGCAATATTTCAACTCCCTTCACTCTGATGTCACCCCCATCCCCCCACCACCCTCCAACTTCTCAGCCCTAATTTGATATCTAGGGTTGCCAGGTGGGGGGATTTTGTTATCTGAATTGATGCCATTGAAATATGAGTATCGTCACTGGTGACTACCTTATAGATGGTAGAAAGCATATTAAGTAAAACAAAACATGTTTTTTTTTGTTGATTTGTTTTATTATGCCCCCTGACATAGGTCGGGTGGCATATAGTGATTGAAATATGCGTGTGTCCGTCTGTCTGTGTGTGTGTATGTGTGTCCGAGCCAATAACTCGAAAATGGTTAGGGCCACAGTCATCAAACTAAACACAATTATAAAGGACCATGGGAGGATGTGTCACACACCATAGCCGGGTTCGTACCTTCAAGGTCAATGTCACGGTCCTTCCGTCGATACTCCTGTTTATCTCGGGTGCCTCCCCCCCCCAAAACCCCCCGACTCAGGTCCCTTCCGATCCTCAGTGCCGGGACCTTCTGGTGGGAGATCGACAATCTTCTCTCCAAAGGGGCGATCGAGGTGGTCAGGAACATCCTTTCTCTGGGGTTCTACTTGAGACTTTTCTTGGTGTTGCAGATAAACGGCCAGTTTCATCCTGTCATCGATCTGAGTATCCTGAACGAGTCTATCATAGCACCTCATTTCAGTATGGAGACTTTTAGGTTGGTTCGACGGTCTCAGTGTCCTAGCAGACTCCCTGTCCCAACGGGACAGTGTCCTTCCCACCAAATGGATGCTGCATCGGTCGGTGTTTGAGACGATTTGCAAGCAATTAAGTCGTCCTTTAGTCGACTTTTTCACCACTCGCTGGAAGCATCAGGAGGTAGAGACCTTTGTCTCCCCTTGTCCGGATCCACTAGGCTTTTGCGGTAGATGCTCTGTCTCTGGAATGGACAGGTTGAATCGGCTATGCCTTTCCTCCTGTACCGATCCTTTCTCAGGTGTTGGCAAAGATTCATGCTTGAAGCTTCAGGGTCATTCTGATCGCACACCTGTCTCCACAGAGGGTGTGGATCAATCAGCTGCAGCCTCTGTTGGCAGATCGTCCAATTCGTCTACCTCTACACCGCGATCTTCTTTCCCAGGGTCAGCCCAGGAAATATCACAGCAACCTGGCGAGCATGTCCCTTCATGTCTGTCTTTTATCAGATCCTGTCTCCGACGTAGAGGTTTTTCGAGCCGAACAGTGGAGTGCATTTCTGCATCATGACGACATTACAATGGCATGACTTATGCATGCTGCTAAGTGGAAAGTTTTCTGTCGTTGGTGTACAGCTCAGCATGTGGATTAGCGGAATCTGTCAGTCGCTCAAATTGTGGATTTTCTGGTATACCTTTTTGACTCCAAGGGCCTCCAGCCTGTTACTGTTAAGGGCTATCGGTCTATGCTGTCATATACTTTGCTCTTATGTGGGAAAGCGGTGCATTGGTCCTAATCTCTTTCTCTCCAAACTGATTTGGCACTTTTCTCTGAAGAGGCCTTGAGTTTTGCGTCTTGCACCCAAATGGAACTTGGCATGGGTGTTACATTGTTTGGATGGGGCGCCGTTTGAGCCTTTATCTGATACCAATATGCATTTTCTCACATATAAGACCGCTTTCTTTCTAGCGTTTGCTTCTGCCAGATGTGTCAGTGAGCTTCATGTGCTTTCTGTTGATCCAGCTTTCTTCAGGAATGAGGCTAACAGTGTAACCTTCACTCACTACTGATTGCTCTTTTCTGGCCAAGAATCAACTTCCTGATTCGGTACCTCCTCTCATCTGCATTCGTGCTCTCCCTGCTGTCGATGGCCAGAGGCCTCTTCTTTGTCCTGTTCGTGCAATCAAGACTTATATTAATCTCACGCAGTTCAATCGGAAGGGCCAGAAGAGATTCTTTCTGTCTCTCATTCCTGGGAGGCAGTCTATCTCTTCCCATTCTATTTCCAGATGGATATGTCTCGCAATCAAACTGGCTTATTCCAGTTTGTCTTCTTCGGATCTTGCTTCGAACCAATTTAATACTCATGAGGTTCATGCCATTTCTACTTCCTGGGCGTTCTTCAATTCTGTTTTGCTCAGGGATGTTATGAATGCGACTTACTGGAGGAATGCTTCTACTTTCTCCTCCTTTTATCTCCACCATCTACAGCAGCAATCTGAGGACCTTTTTTCTTTAGGCCTTCTCATTGCTGCTCAGGCTGTTGTGCACCCTCGTTAAATATGTATTTTCAGATTTGTGCATCACTCAGCCCTGTTCTTTTCAGGTGTTTCATTCTTTTCAACACTGTGGTGTTGTGTTTCAGCTTCTTTTTCAGCACCTTTCTGCTTTCTTCCTTTACAGGTTTCACTGTCATTCCCTGCCCTCCTTGCATTTCTTTCTGCTGTGCTTATTAGTATTTGTCATATGTGATTCACCTGCTCCTATTGTTTATTTAGCCAATTGTAGACAATTGTCAGTAGGTTGGGATGAAATTACAATTTTTTAGTAAATTTTGTTTCTTAACATACCTACCACAATTGTTTACCGCAGACCCACCCTCCTAGGGGATATCTTTTGATACTGTTGCCTCAACTTGTTGGCAGAAATTTGGAATTGACATCATGGTTGTTGCGCATGCGCTCGGTAAATGCAAGAGGTGTGCAGAGAGAGTACCTGTAATGTCGAGTGCCAGTTTTGCTCGACCCTTTTTCGATTTTTCATGCTTTTGCACTCTTCCACTTTTCCAACTCGTTACTCAGTGAACACCACTTTTCTCAGCTAATGGACATAATGTGGTGGGCTACTGTAGTGGGATACACTGGTGGAGCCATGGGGTATCTAGGGAGCCCTCCCCTCCAATCCCACTTGCTCCTCCCATCCTCAAATTTGAAAAGATTCTTCTTGATTTCCTGCTCTCAGTACAAGTACAGTACCTTCAGTCATGAGATCTCCCCTCCCCCAAACTGTTCACCGGCATGGTCCCCCAGGATTTCAAACCATGGCTCCACCACTAGTGGGATCTGCCTTGTTCTGTCAGTGAGATTTGGGGCCTTGTGAAGATGAAAAAATTTACAAGAAAAGCTACATTTTAGAAAAAAATCAACACTTCCTTATTTTGTAAGGAGTTGCTAAGCGCTCACCCTGGTTTTCGTGGATAATAAGCAATTGTTGTGCTTATTTCGGTAATTATCGCATCTCTTCAAAATAGACTAACCCAGTTTCTTAATGGTTCCTGCTTCAAATGACAGTGGACTAAAAGGAACACAAATCATATTTCTTGTGATTTTGATAACTTATTTAAGTAAGTCGTGATATACAAAACACTTGTACTGGTAACTCACTCACTCCAATGTTTTCACAATATCACTACTAATTTCGACTGTAGAGGTTCGTTTTTGACTTTGATATTGCCCAAACATGGAAACTGGGCGAAGTGAGTGGTGCCAAGGTGAAGATATTGCCAACTTCACTTTGCCCTCTTGGCTGAACCCTGCATTGATTTCACCTCAGTCAAGACAGGTAATGTATGTTTTTGAAGGGATTTGGCTGCATAATGGGATTTGGAAGTTTGCAATATTGCATCTTGGGATTTGTTGTTTACACAAAATACACACAGAGAACACATGTTAATTATAACAACTGTGTATTGGGAATGCAGCATTAACTTGACACTTGACAGTTTATACCTTTCAGACCTTCACTACTGCACGATTCCTTAAAGTAAGTTCTAATAGTATACAAACAATTCGCAATAAGTTTAAAAACTTTCTATAGTTACCTGCTTTCCATTTAATATGTTCTGTTTTAATTTAACAATTTTATTGTTGACAAAAAACAGAACTGCCAGTGTGCAGCGTTATCTCTGAGCATGTGACACTTTCAAAGAACGTGTCAGAAGTCGGCTAATTAACATAATTTACCTGTCATTTTTCCCATGCGAACTTAAAGGTTTCAAAAATCAATAAATGTTATGTTTACCTTCAATCTAATTTACTATGTACCGCACATAGATGATTTTGGGTCAAAGATAATTTATATTAATTTTACGCCATATATTGAAAGGTAACTTTCAATGCCCATTTCGTTGAATATGAGTGAGTCTGAGGCTGTGCCCGCCGCCTGGTTCATTAAATTTACGTAACGATTCTTGAATATTCCTTCTGGTGGTGGTTCTGTAAATATCATTTAAGATATAAGAAATTTGCTACTACTATTTGGGAGGAGGGGGGGATTTGTTGTCAATCCTCCTAAAGTAAGCGTAAACGGCACAGCATTTACCTTTGCCCGACATTTTAGCCATTGGCGTGTGGGATGCTTGTGATTGAGAGGTCATAAACTTACCAATTCTGGGAAATGTTTTAAAACCGAAAGTCTCGGTTTTTTGTTAAGGTGGCGGTTCGGTTTTGGTTTTTAAAAAAAAATGAAAAACCAATAAACCGCCCAGCCTTATTGAATTATTGCTGGAAATGATCAGTATCCACTCAAAAACATTAGATTTTTCTTTTGTTATACATTTCTAGAACAAATTGATCATTTCCAGTGATAATTTGACTCCTATTCACCTTGAAGTGATGCTTGGAAAGCTATCATTTTGATTGATACCATGAAAGTGAAATTTTTGTATCTTCACAGTGGGGGATATGATTTCTACCTTTCCGCAATATTTTTGATAATCTATCATTTAGCATCTAATAAAAGTTAACATTAATTAATAGCACTTCTTAAAGAACAAAGAGTGTTGATGAGCATGTATTTTAGCCCTTCACTTTTTCTTTTTAGAAATGCTGAGGAGATTGAGTATGATAACCCCTTTTTCCCATGATGCCCTGTGTTCCATCTGTGCTTGATTTAATTCATGTGTGGCATCAGTGATAAAATGATAAAAATGAACATGAGTCTTATGAGTCATTTGAAATCTTTCATTTTGGGAATTGACCGAATTGCATGAGCGGTTTTTGTCCTCCTAGGATCGCATTTACCTAGGTGGTATGTGGGCAGTTTTATCACCCACCTCACAATGCCAGGCCTGATATCACCCAGTGCTTTTATTTCCCAATTCTACCGTTACCTTTTCTACGGTCATCTACTCTCATTTCATTAGGTCTTAACTCCACAATCTATCATCTTCTCACTCTCTTTTAATTAAGCTTTCAAACTACGGTTGTCTCTTAGTACAACACTGTAGACAACTGTAGAACTTTTATTATTTTCTGCCATCAAACAGGCTAAACTGGTCCTATTGCTATAATTTTGCATGTGTTGCTATTTGTACACCAGTAATTATTGAAAAACTGTATTAAATATGATTTTTTTGTAAAATGTACACTCTATACCACTCATCAGTGAGTTCCAGATAAGCAATCCAGTGCAACAGATTGACTCTTCGAACATAAAAAACAAGAAAGTTGTTTTGTGCTATGGTTAGGTACTGCAGTGGCGCAAGAGGACCAATGCAAGTGCTGAGTGCAGGTGTTGCCACTTATACACATGATTGAAAAAGAATGTTAAAAATGATCATTGTAAAATGTACACTCTGCCACTCATGAGTGAGACCCAGGTAAGAAAGAATCCAGTGTGACAGATGGGCTCATCGAACATAAGAAACGAGAAAGTTGTTTAACCTATGGGTGAGTGCTGGATCAGAGGAAGCAGAACAATGCAAATGCTACAGGCAGGTTTTGCCATTAATTTCTGAATGATTGAAAAACTGTATTAAATATGATCTATGCAAATTGTAAACAAATGTGGAGGCCTAGATGTATATAGTAAAACTATATGAATATATAAAATTCTTTCTATGTGGGACCTGTGGTGCCATTCATACCACATGCGATTAAAAAGCTGTAAAAAATGAATGCATGATCTATGTAAAATGTACGCTACAGTTAAAACTAGAAGTCCTGTTACAAACTGTGCACTTATCTAGACTTAACTTGCACATAGGAATTGCACGCAATTGCCATGTTGAATTGCATCCAAAGCACGGCAGGTTCACCTGTTGACTCATAGCAAAGACAGGCAATGTTTTTGCCAATGGACCTCCGGGTTACCCGGAGGTCCATTGGCTGAAACATTGCTTGTGCAGCACAGGCCATGTGTACAGAATTTGATAGCCTTACTATAATCATGACATGTAGGTTAACATGCAGATCACTGTGCTGTTTGTGTGCATTTCATGACAGGACTTCAAGTTTTAACTGTATATGTATATGCCACTCATCACCTAGACAAGAAGCAATCCAGTGCAACAGTGGACTCCTTCAACATAAGAAACAAGAACGTTGTTTGAGCAATGGTTGAGTACATGTGCAAGGCAAGAGGAACAATGCAAATGCTGTGTGCATGTGTTGCCATTTAGACCCTAGTGATTGAAAGACTGTATTGCAAATGATCTATGTAAAATGTAAGAAAATGTAGGATTTAGATGTGTAAAACAAATATGTAAAACAAATTTGAATGTATAAATATCTTTGTATGTTGGGCCTGTGTTGCCATTTACACCACCTGTGATTAAAAATCTGTAAAAAATAAATGTATGCAGTAAAAAGTAAAAATGTATTGTGAGCATATGTAAATTTAAATATGTGTATGATAATATTCAAGGGGAGAGAATTCAAATATTTTCAGGTATCCTGTGTCTTACCATGTTATTGAAATGTACTAACACGAATTATTATGTGTTGGGCTGTCAGAAATAATCAATTGTCAATTGGTCATGCCAAAACCGATTAGTATTTTTCTTTGTCAGAGAATCGGTAAATTTTACCCCGTTTCAGACATTTAATAATTGAAAAAAAAATTTGATGAAATCTATTGTTTCTAAAGGTAAAAGGTCAAGAACGTCGACGTTAAACCTCAAGAAACCATTAGAAGCATTTGTCTTTTAGGTACATTCAAAACTTTGATGTTCTGAACTTTTGAACCGGAGTGTAATAATCATGACTGGTCGGCTGTTGCGAACTTGTGAAGTTCACAACTGACGACCGGTCTTGATTATCACACTGACGGTTCAAAACTTCAGAACATCAAAGCATTGAATGTACCTAAAAGAGGATCGTCTTCGTTATTTACTTGAGGTAGGTCAACTGACTTAAAGTTCATTTTTAACAACTTCAAGGAGAGGGGGGGGGGGGGGGGGGGCGTCATCTAGGTATCATTAATCGATTATTATCGATTATATGCTGTGATTAATCGATTCCTAAATTAAAAAATTGTGACAGCCCCAATTATGTGCTACTGTAGAAAAACTAACCTCATCATAGAGAATGAAAGTGTTTCATAAAACATGAGTGGATGGTCACTACATTCAGATTACTAATCAATCTTATAAATATTAGAACACTGAGAAGATGTTCAAAAATAGCGTATCCGAGAAATTTCACATAAGTCAAGTGGACAAATATAAATTTTGTTGTAAAATCTTGAGTGCAGCAATGTGATACCTTCATTAGATTATAGTAATACATGTAAAAATTGATTTTTAATGCTACTGTGTTACTTCGACACGTGTCAGTCTTTTTAACTCCTGGATATTCGTATAATGTATATTTTGTAATTATATATATTGAGATTTATCATAAACTAAACCTAAATTTTATCTTGCAGTTTTTATTCAGAATTCCTAAAAATAAATATTAATTTTTGACTTTACCACTCTTACTTGTGATCTTCCAACAAAAATGATATTGCAATGAACTGGTTATGTATTGACTCAGCCCAATAAAAACTATTATCAGTTAACCCTGATGAGTATATTCTGGGTCAATAATAACCCCAAAACTGGTTACAAAAATGACTCAGTTTAGATTGATAATGAATTGACTTAATTACGAACTGATCTGTTTCCCCCTGATTGATGTGAAAGTAATTTTTTATGAGTTTTGTATATGCTGAATATGAAATCTGATTGAGTAGGAAATAAAATATGATATTGATTAATTCTCTGTAAATGTTTGTTATTATATTTTACCTTTTTATCCCCCTGAAATATTTTTTTTTTGGGGGGGGGGGGGGGGGATATAGCCATGGTGCTGTACGTCTGGCTGTCCATCCATCCATCTATTCATCTGTAGACAGAGTTTGTTTCTGCTCCCTAACTAAAATTCTGCTTCACCGACTGAAACCAAACTTGGCATGTGGGTTAGGTGTGATGAGAAGAAGAACGCTATTCATTTTGGGATCACTGCACCAAAGGTCAAGGTCAGTGTTACCTTGAGCTTAAACTTTTATCAGAGTTTGCTTTTTTAGCTCACCTGAGCGAAGCTCAGTGGGAGCTTTACTGATCACATTCTGTCCATCGTCCGTCGTCGTCAGGTGTTAACTTTACATTATCGACTTCTCCTTCAAAACCACCAGCCCAATTTTATTCAAATGTTGGGTAAATGTTTATTACCTAATGCCAATTCAGATTTGTTTAAATGAAGTTGCCCCTCCTCCTGGTTGGTGCCATGCCCCCAAGGGGCACCAAAATTTTTGAAAATCTTCTCAAGAACCAGCAGTAGCAGAGACTTGACATATGGTATGCAGCTTCCTTTTAAGGTGTAGACCCAGATTTGTTCAAGAGAAGTTTGATGGGCTATATTTGGCGTCATTATGGGAGGGGCAAAGTTTTTGGCTCCGCCCTAAATTTCTATTTTCCGAACCGAGAGGCTGATTTGAACCAAATTTTATGTGAGGGCTTATTGGGTCATAAGTACCTAATTTCTGACAATTTTTTTTTTCCTGTAGCCCCGGGAACCGCAAGAGCTAAAAATAGAAAAAATTCAAATGCCCCTATCTCCAAAACTGCACAGCACAGAATTTTTATTTGGTGTGAAACTTTCTTAGGACCAACAGAAAAGATTGGTAAAAAAAATTGCCATCGGTTTTATCATAGGGTATAGTTTCGGGACTTTGAAAAAGTGCTGAGTCGGCACTTTTTAACACTGTGGGCAATGGGAAAAATGTTAAAAATCTTCTTCTCCAGATCCAGCATGCAGAATCTTTTGATATTTGGTATGCAACATTGTAGGGTGGATCTGATTCAACTTTGTTCAAATCGGCCCCCTGGGTTTATATTTGGGCTCAGTATAGGAGCCCGAATTCGAACTTAGTGCATTTCAGGCAAATTTCTTAAAAAATCTTCTTCTCCAGATCCAGCAGGCAGAATCTTTTGATATTGGGTATGCAACATTGTGGGGTGGATCTGATTCAACTTTGTTCAAATAGGCCCCCTGAATTCATATTTGCGCTCACTATAGAAGCTTGAATTCAAACTTAGTGCATTTCAGGCAAATTTCTTAAAAAATCTTCTCCAAATCCAGCAGGCAGAATCTTTTGATATTTGGTGTGCAACATTGTGGGGTGGATCTGATTCAAGTTTGTTCAAATTGGCTTTGGGGGTGAGATTCAAGTTTGTTTAAGGCAAGTCCCTGGGTTCATATTTGGGCTCCCTGTGGTAGCCCGAATTATAACTTAGTTCAAAATGAGAAATTTTCTTTAAAAATCTTCTTCTTCAGATCCAGCAATCGGAATGTTTTGATATTTGGTATGCGGCATCCTTAGGGGGGTGAGATTTAAGTTTGTTCAAGCCATGTCCCTAGGTCCATATTTGGGCTCACTGTGGGAGCTTGAATGATAACTTAGTTCAAAATGAGGAATTTTCTTTAAAAAATCTTCTTCTTCAGATCCAGCAGTTGGAATGTTTTGATATTTGGTATACAGCATCCTTAGGGGGGTGAGATTCCAGTTTGTTCAAGCCATGTCCCTAGGTCCATATTTGGGCTCACTGTGGGAGCTTGAATTGTAACTTAGTTCGAAATGAGGAATTTTCTTAAAAAATCTCCTTCAGATCTGGACAGCAGTCGGAATGTTTTGATATGTGGTGTGTAGCATCTTTGGGGGGGGGGGGGGGGGGGGGTTCAAATTTGCTAAAGCTAAGTCCCTGGGTCCATATTTGGGCTTCTTCTTCTTCAGATTCAGCAATTTGAATGTTTTGATATTTGGCATGCAGCAACCTTTGGGGGATGAGATTCAAGTTTGTTCACGCCAAGTCCCTTGGTTCATATTTGGGCTCACTATGGGAGCCCAAATGACAACTTAGTTCAAAATGAGGAATTTTCTTTAAAAATCTTCTTCAGATCCAGCAGATTAATGCTTTTGATATTTTTTATGCAGCTTCCTTTGGGGGGTAAGATTCAAGTTTGTTCAAGCCATGTCTCTAGGTCCATATTTGGGCACACAGTGGGAGCTCGAATTGTAACTTAGTTCAAAATGAGGAATTTTCTTTAAAAATCTTCTTCAGATCAAGCAGTCGGAATGTTTTGATATGTGGTGTGTAGCGTCTTGTGTGTGTGTGTGGGGGGGTGGGGGGGGGGGGGTGTGGGGGGGAGATTCAAGTTTGTTAAAGTCAAGTCCCTGGGTTCATATATGGGCTCCCTGTGGGAGCCTGAGTTATAACTTTGTTCAATATGAGGAATATTCTTTAAAAGTTGTTTTTAGCTCAACTTGACAAAGTCAAGCTGAGCTATTGCCATCACTTCTCGTCCGTCGGCGTACGTACGTACGTTAGTATGTTAGTACGTTAGTACGTACGTCCACAATTTCCTTTGGCACACCTCACAGGTCGCATTTATGATCAGATTACTTTGAAACTTCTTATGCTTGTTTGGGGTGACCTCTAGATGGGAGCTATCAATTTTCTTCAATTTCCGTCAAAAAATGTTGCCGCGGCCAACGTTCTTAGAACTTAGTTTAGTCAAACCACAATATTTCCCTTTGGCACACCCTACAGGGGACATTTATGATTTGATTGCTTTGAAACCTGATACGCTTATTTAGGGTGACCTCTAGATGGGAGCTATGGATTTTCTTCAATTTCCGGCAAAAAATGTTGCCACGGCCAACGTTCGTAGAACTTAGTTTAGTCAGACCTCAATATTTCCCTTTGGCACACCCTACAGGGTACATTTACGATCAGATTGCTTTGAAACCTGGTATGCTTGTTTGGGGAGACCTCTAGATGGGAGCTATCAATTTTCTTCAATTTCTGTCAAAAAATGTTGCCGCGGCCAACTTTCTTAGAACTTAGTTTAGTCAGAAGACTCAATATTTCCCTTTGGCACACCTACAGGGTACATTTATGATCGGATTGCTTTGAAACCTGGCATGCTTGTTTGGGGTGACCTCTAGATGGGAGCTATCAATTTTCTTCAATTTCTGTCAAAAAATGATGCCGCGGCCAACGTTCTTAGAACTTAGTTTAGTCAAACCACAATATTTCCCTTTGGCACACCCTACATGGCACATTTATGATTTGATTGCTTTGAAACCTGGTACGCTTATTTAGGGTGACCTCTAGATGGGAGCTATTGATTTTCTTCAGTTTCCGGCAAAAAATGTTGCCGCGGCCAATGTTCTTAGAACTTGGTTTAGTCAGAAGACTCGATATTTCCCTTTGGCACACCCTACAGGGCACATTTATGATCGGATTGCTTTGAAACCTTTCATGCTTGTTTGGGGTGACCTCTAGATGGGAGCTATCGATTTTCTTCAATTTCCATCAAAAAATGTTGCCGCAGCCAACATTCTTAGAACTTAGTTTAGTCAGACCACAATATTTTCCTTTGGCTCACCCTACAGGGCTCATTTATGATTAGATTGCTTTGAAACCTGGTATGCTTATTTACGGTGACCTCTAGATGGGAGCTATCGATTTTCTTCCATTTCCGTCAAAAAATGTTGCCACGGCCAACGTTCTTAGACTTTAGTCTAGTCAGACCACAATATTTCCCTTTTGTACACCCTACAGGGCACATTTATGATCGGATTGCTTTGAAACCTGGCATGCTTGTTTGGGGAGGCCTCTAGATGGGAGCTATCGATTTTCTTCGGTTTCTGTCAAAAAATGTTGCCACTGGCAAAAAAACTGACATTGGTCTCAATGATCTTCAATTTTGCCATTTCATTTATAACTTACCAAGTTCAAGTTTGTCAAGTTGAGCTACAGTGTCATTGACACTTTCATTTTTTAGATCCACTGGAGAGAATCTTTGGATATTTGGTATAAGCTTTTCTTAGGAGGAGCAGATGCATCTTGTTGAAATCAATTCTCCGGGTTGATATTTAGTCTACCATGTCAGGTGAGTGCCTCAGGCCCCCTGGGGCCTCTTGTTTAAAATTTTGCTTGCCCGATTAAAACTAAACTTGGCTAATGTGTTGAGCATGATGAAAGGAAGAACCCACTTTGTTTTGGGGTTATTTTGTCAAAGGTAAAGGTCACAGTGACCTTGAATTTTAAAGTTTTATTGCTCAGAGTTGGTTTCCACTCTCTTATTAAAATGCTGTTTGCCTGATCAAAATCAAACTTGGCATGTGGATCGGGCATAATTAGAGGAAGAACCCTATATATTTTTTTAGGTCATTGTTTCAAAGGTCAAGGTCGCAGTGACCTTGAATTTAAAATTTTAACAGTCAGTGCTGGTTTCGGCTCTCTTAATTAATTATTATTATTATCAAAATTATGCATTACCAATCGAAACCTAACATGGCATGTGGGTTGAGCATGATGAGAGGAAAAACCCTACATACTTTTAGGTCATTGTGCCAAAGGTCAAGGTCACAGTGACCTTAAACTTAAAATTTTATCGGTCACGATAGAAACCAAACTTGACGTGTGTGGTGCATGATGAGAGAAAGAACCCTATATATTTCTTGAATCATTATGCCAAAGGTCAGGGGACAGTGACTTTGAAATAAAATTCTTTTTAGTTGGTGCTGGTTTCCACTCTCCAATTAAAATTATGTATTCCTGATCGAAACCTTACTTGGCTTATCTGTATTATTTGAGTAAAACTTCCAACAGTGGCTGTGTTAATTTAATGTAATATAATACATAAGTTACTGTATAAGGGTGATATTTCAGGGGATTGGCTCTCCAATCAAGGTACTCACTGATTATTCCAAAGAACATATTATTTTCCAGTTAATTTATCTTTTATGCATTTTATGAAAATAACTAGAAGTATAACCTATTATATTTTGTTTAGCAGAGCTCGTAGATAGTTTGTTTTCCTAATTTACAGAACTGAAATTTGTTTAAAATGTAAAGTAACTCAGTTGGCAAACAAATTTGTCCACCATGTATTGTCCTGGGTGTATGGAAATTTTTACCAATAGAAAAAAATGTTCACATAGAATTGTTTTGTTACAATTTATTGGTGAGTAACTATTATAATTTTTAGCTCAACTTGACAACATCAAGTACGAGCTATTGGGATGGGTTGTGACCTGTAGTCTGTCTGTAAATCTGCATATATGTTTGTTTGTATGTATATTCATCTGTCTGTCCACAATTGCTTTAGCACATTCTACAGGCCGCAGGTCTCATCTGATCAGTTCCACATTTCATATGTGCCATTGGGGCAATGCTTAGATGGGAGTTATTGAATTTCATATATAGCTTTGGCATGATGTCTAGATGGGAACTAGAGTTTTTCTGAATTTTGTTGAAAAAACATGAATTCCAGCAGCCATCTTGGATTTGAATAAGAACTGTCCCACAGTTTGTTTGGCATATCCTATAGGCTGCGACTCTTACCCGATCAGTCTGAAATTTGATATTTGGCTTTGGGGCAATGTCTAGATGGGAGCTATTAAATTTTTCCGAACGTTGAAAAACATGGCTGCCAGTGGCCATCTTGGATTTGACATATAAATTGTCAACATTTCCATTTGCACATCCCACAGGCTGCATCTCTCCCCCAATCTTTTTCAGATTTCATATATCGCTTTAGTGTGATGGCTACACAGATAGCAGCAATCGAATATTTCTGAATTTTGTTGAAAAACGTGGCTGCCAACAGCCATCTTTGATTTGGATATAAATTGTCAACAATTCCATTAACATACCCTTCAGACCGCATATCTCACCTGATCATTTTTGAATTTCAAACACAGCTTTGGTGTGATGTCTAAATGGGAGCTATCAAATTTTTCTGAATTTCGTTACAAAAATATGACTGCAAGTGCAAGCAGCTATCTTGATTTGGCGTATGAATTGTCAACAATTCCATTAGCACACTCTGCAAGCCACATCCCTCATCCAATGGTTTACATACCCATTGATGCTTCACACTGACCACTAATTAAACTAGTTTGTCAGGTGACTTGAAGCATATGTCATTTTTAGCCATTTTGTACAAAATTAGGTGCAATCAGTTTTTCACGCAGAACTTCCATATGAAAGCGCTGATTTGAATAATTTTTTGTATGACTGTTTAGTACCATGGGATACATCATATATAATACAGGTTTTTTTTCTTGTGCGTAAATTATGCAAATTAGACTAACTTTGATGTTTTTTGGTGTTACTTTCAGCACAATTAGTGCAAATACCAATACAGCTTGGGCTAGAGGCCGTATTTAAGAACCGATCTTTACGAAACTTCTTGGGTACCTTTGTGACGACCGTGGGACGAGAACGAGTGTTTTTGGGACCGGTCCGAAATTCAAGATATCCGATGGCAGCCATTTTGTACAAAATTAGGTGCAGTCAGATTTTTGCACAGAACTTCCATATGAAAGTGCTGATTTGAATAATTTTTTGTGTGAATGTTTAGTACCATGGGATACATCACATATAATACGTTTTTTTTTCTCGTGCGTAAATTATGCAAATTAGATGAACTTTGTTTTATTCAGTGCTACTTACACACAGTAAGTGCACATGTCAATACGGCTTGGCCTGGAGTCTGTATTTATGAACCGATCTTCACAAAACGTCTTGGGTTCTTCTGTTATCACCTTGGGACGAGACTGAGTGTTTCTGGGTGCTCTAAAATTCAAGATGGCTGCCAGTGGCCATTTTGTACCGAAATTAGGTCTAATCAGTTTTTTTTATACAACTTCTATATGGCCCAGGCTAGAGGCCATATTTATGAACCAATCTTTACGAAACTTCTTGGGTACCTTTGTTATCACCATGGGATGAGAACGAGTGTTTTTGGGTGTTGTCCAAAATTCAAGATGGCCACCCGCAGCTATTTTGTACCAAAATTAGTGCAATCAGTCTTTTGTACAGAACTTATGTATGAAAGTTCTGATTTGAATAAATGTTTGTATGAATGTTTAGTAACATGGAATACATCACATATAATACAGGTTTTTTTCTCGTGCAGAGATTATGCAAATTAGATGAACTTTGATTTATTCAGTGCTACTTATACACTGTAAGTGCACATGTCAATACGGCTCAGGCTAGAGGTTGTATTTATGAACCGATCTTCACAAAACTTCTTGGATGCCTTTGTTATCACCTTGGGGCGAGAACGAATGTTTCTGGGTGCAGTCCAAAATTCAAGATGGCTGCCAGTGGCCATTTTGTACTGAAATTAGGTCCAATCAGTTTTTTGTCACAACTTCTGTACAGCTCGTATTTATGAACTGATTGATCTTCACGAAACTTCTTGGGTCCCTTTGTTTTCACCTTGGGACAGGAACGACTGTGTTTTGGGGTGCCTTTGTTATCACTTTGCTATGAGAACAAATATTTGGGGGTTCAGTCAGACCCACTCTGGGACTCAAAGATTTCTTTTCTAGTTTAGCATTTGACTGTCACCCACCTTTACAATACTTTACTTATACATTTGTTACAGGCTATGGTGAGTATTTATGTACAGACCGTTACAATACTTTATGTGTACCTTTGTTTTCAGGTCATTACCTAGATGTTTGCATTGCTGTGTCACATACTATAAATGTACATGTCTTAACAAGTTGAGCTACAGTGTCATTGACACTTTCATTTTGTTAAGCCTAATAATTCTTTTATTTTCATATCTTATTCATAGCATGTAAAACATGAGTTATAAAGACAGAAAGTTGGAGATTCCTCCAAGATGGCTTCATTGTCCAAGGAAGGGTACTCCTATTGTTGGTAAGTTTGCTCATATTTAAAAATGTAATTGTCAGTGCCTCTCCATCCTTGAATATTCCACTAGCTGTACATAAGTCTTTAGTTTCTTTTGGGACTGTTGTTAATTATTTTTTTTTTTTTTTTTTTTTTCTATGAATGTACATCAGTCCTTGGTTTTGATAGTTGTGAAATGCCATAATGACGATTAACCAAGGTTCTGCAGTTGCATCTAACATTGGCCAATTTTAAGCCATCGGTAGAAGTGTTGGAACATTGTTTCGTACCGGTGGTTACATGGAACACCACAGGATGAAAATTGTTTTGTTAGTTCAACTTTGGCGAAGCCAAATTTGAGCTTATGTCATGGCCAGTTGTCTGTCATCCGTCTGGCCGTCTGTCCGTCAACAATTCACTAGAGGCCATATTTATGAACCGATCTTTACGAAAGTTCATGGGTACCTTTGTTATGACCCTGGGACGAGAACGAGTGTTTTGGGGTCTGATCCGAAATTCAAGTTGGCCGCTGGCAGCCATTTTGTACAAAATTAGGTGCAATCAGATTTTTGCGCAGAACTTCCATATGAAAGTGCTGATTTGAATAATTTTTTATATGAATGTTTTGTACCATGGGATGCATCACATATAATACGGGTTTTTTTCTCGTGCAGAAATTATGCAAATTAGATGAACTTTGATGTTTTTTGGTGTTACTTTCAGCACTGTAAGTGCAAATGCCAATACGGCTCGGGCTAGAGGCCGTATTTATAAACCGATCTTTACAAAACTTCTTGGGTACCTTTGGTATCACCGTGGGACGAGAACGAGTGTTTTGGGGTCCAGTCCAAAATTCAAGATGGCCAATGGCAGCCATTTTGTACAAAATTAGGTGCAATCAGATTTTTGCACAGAACTTCCATATGAAAGCACTAATTTGAATAATTTTTTGTGTGAATGTTTAGTACCATGGGATACATCACATATAATAAGGGTTTTTTCTCCTGCAGAAATTATGCAAATTAGATGAACTTTGATTTATTCAGTGCTACTTATACACTGTAAGTGCACATGTCAGTACAGCTCGGGCTAGAGTCTGTATTTATGAACCGATCTTCATGAAACGTCTTGGGTACCTTCGTTATCACCTTGGGACATGAACGAGTGTTTCTGGGTGTGGTCCAAAATTCAAGATGGCTTCCAGTGGCCATTTTGTACCGAAATTAGGTTTAATCAGTTTTTTGTACACAACTTCTATACGGGTCAGGCGAGAGGCCGTATTTATGATCTTTACGAAACTTCTTGGGTGCCTTTGTTATCACCGTGGGATGAGAAGGAGTGTTTTGGGGTGTGGTCCGAAATTCAAGATGGCAACCAGCAGCCATTTTGTACCAAAATTAGTGCAATCAGTCTTTTGTACAGAACTTCTGTATGAAAGTTCTGATTTGAATAAATTTTTGTATAAATGTTTAGTAACATGGAATACATCACATATAGAACAGGTTTTTTCTCGTGCAGAAATTATGCAAATTAGATGAACTTTGATTTATTCAGTGCTACTTATACACTGTAAGTGCACATGTCAGTACAGCTTGGGCTAGAGGCTGTATTTATCAACCGATCTTCACGAAACTTCTTGGGTACCTTTGTTATCACCCTTGTAATAGAACAAGTGTTTCTGGGTGTGCTCCAAAATTCAAGATGGCTGCCAGTGGCCATTTTGTACCGAAATTAGGTCCAATCAGTTTTTTGTCACAACTTCTATACAGCTCGTATTTATGAACTGATCTTCAAGAAACTTCTTGGGTACCTTTGTTTTCACCTTGGGACAGGAACGAGTGTGTTTTGGGGTGCCTTTGTTATCACTGTGCTATGAGAACAAATATTTTGGGGTTCAGTCAGACCCACTCTGGGACTCACAAAGATTTCTTTTCTAGTTTAGCATCTAACTGTCGCCCACCTTTACAATACTTTACCTATACATTTGTTACAGGCTATGGTCAGTATTTATGTACAGACCATTACAATACGTTACGTGTACCTTTGTTATCAGGTCATTACCTAGATGTTTGTCATTGGCTGTGTCACATACTATACATGTACATGTCTTAACAAGTTGAGCTACAGTGTCATTGACACTTTCATATTTACGTTTGATTCACAATCTCATACAAGCACTTAACAAGGTTAATAAGTTACCACAATGATTGGTCTAATCTCATTGATTAGTCTGATCTTACCCTCGTTTCACGTGTCGTGATGACTATGAAATACGACATCAGCAGTAAACAAGCCAACAGTGTTGCATCTTTGATCATTGGTCAAAGATGCTGTGCAGTTAATTTGTTTCTTCTGACATCGTATTTGTATTTTGATAAAAACAGTGACACACTCTTGAGGTCAATGTGCTAATCAAGCTGACTGTACTTTAAAACTGACCCTATTCTAAGCATTCTTGAACATACTATACCTTTTGTTTGTGACAATCTGACATCAGCACTCACAATCTGCCGATTGTGTGCTCAGCTAATCAGCAAGTGGATGGCAGTTGCAAATCCTTATCAGTTAATCACTATGCCCTAATTAATAATAATAGTAACTAATTATTTACTATTATTTATCTGCAGTCAAGTTCTTCAACTAATGTCTACGTCGTCTGAAGCAAAAATGCCAAATTTGTATAAAAGTCTTCTCCCACATATGTGACATTTGTGCAAACTTGGGCCCTTAGATCATTAAATAATTTTTAGCTCAACTTGGCAACGTCAAGTATGAGCTCTTGGTAGGGCTGCACAATATTTAAAACTGGTAACCCCCGGTGTAACTTTTGTAAAGATACACAAAATAGAACTAAATAAAGTTATTGCCCAGGAATCAATTCATCAATTCACTTACAGTAACAATGACCTTGGTCTAAGGTATTCAGACCCCCGCCCCCAAAATCAATAGGAGTCTTGCCATCCTACACAGTACCATCTTGGTGTAAGTTTGGAAAAGATACGTGAAACAGGAGCAAAGTTATTGCACGGAAACCAATTCGTCAAAATCATTGCGATTATAGTAAGAGTGACTTTGACCTTGGAACACAGCCCCCATCTTATCGGATGGCCTAGGGTGTAAGTTTTCGAAGATGCATGAAATGAAACTTTCATTGCCCAGAAACCAATTCGGTAAAAATATTTTTCATTGCAGCAGGGATGCAGGGATCTTGACATTGGGCACTAAATCCTAAAATCATTAAGTGTCTCCCCTTCACACAGGGTAACATGTGGTGATAGTCTTTTGAAGATACTTGAAATAGAACTAAAGCTATTGCCCAGAAACAAAAAAAATACCGTGGTATATCGGTATATCGAAAACTGTTCAGATATATGAACACAAGTACCAAAATCGAGACTCGAGGCATCACAGTCGGTATGATGCGGTTCGAAAAACCTTTACCAAACGCAGACGATATCAAAATTTATCATTTTCAATATTAGTTTATCAGATTTTCCCCAAAGATTTCAACAAAACTATATCATGTTACCCCTCATTGGAACGAGCTCAACGAGCTCGTTCCAATGAGGAGTCACATGATATAGTTCTGTTGAAATTTTTGAAATTTATTTTTTCAATGGCTGAATTTGTATATTACGAGGGCACAAACAGACAATGCCTTGGATAAAGGGATAATATTATTCAATCGAGGCTACAGTTAAAAAAACTCAAGACATCTTGAAAATTAAATTGTGGGTAAATAAATAATGATGATAAACTGATATGTTTGTAATTGCACCGGTATTCAATTGATATTGGTTTGAATACTGGTATATATTGGTTTATCAATATACCATGCAGCTCTAGCTCTTGGGATGGGTTGCAATCGGTTGTCCATCCATTCGTGTGTATGTCCGGGCTTCAGTACATATGCCCATATGTCCATACATTCCTCTGTCCATCCACAACTCCTTTAGCACACAGGCCGCAGCTCTCACCCAATCAGTTCCAAATTTTATATATGGCTTTTGGGCAACGTCTAGATGGGAGCTATTGAATTATTCCAAATTTCGTTGAAAAACATGACCACCAACAGCCATTTTGGATTTGGCACATAAATTGTCAGCAATTCTATTGGCATACCCTATATGCCACATTTCTCACCCGATCGTTTTGAAATTTCATACGCAGCTTGGGTGTCATATCTAGATGGGAACTATCAAATGTTTCTGAATTTTGTTGAAGAACGTGACTGCCAGCAGCCAGCTTGGATTTGGCATATAAATTGTCAACTATTTCATTAGCACCCCCTTCAGGCCACATCTCTCACCTGATTTTTTTCAAATTTCATATGTAGCTTTCGTGTGATGTCTACATGAGAGCTATCAAATTTTTCTGCAGTTTGTTGAAAACATGGTTGCAATTTACCATCTTGGATTTGGCATATAAATTGTCAACAATTCCATTGGTACACCCTACAGGTCGCATCCCTCACCAAATCTTTTTTTAGATTTCATATGTAGCTTTGGTGTGATGTTTTTTCTGTAGAAACCTGATTGAATGACTTGGCATTACTGGTGCTTTCTATTTAGTTCAGTCCCTTCTTGGACAAGTTGAGCTGCAGTGTCATCGACACATTCATTATTTGGTACACCATGCCAAAAAATTATTTATGACCTTACTGTCCACATTGCAATTATTATTTTGTTTGTTGTCAGATCAGTGCTTATAAACATGGTGCTTACCTTCACACACACATTTATTTATGTGACATTCACACATACATGTACTCTGTGACATTAATAACCCCATGGTCGAATTTGCAAAGTGGTTATAAACAAAAAACTATGTTGTTGACTTAGATTTACCAATAATCGGTTGGAGCTTGATGAATAATGTTACTTGTAGATGTACATGTATGATCAAAAGTGAATCATGGCCGATACATCAACTAAAATGCACTATTATTGTATGCCTTCAAGTACAATAAATGCATGTGATTGCTGCAAAAACAAAAAAAAATCAATTAACCCTTTACCCAATGTGATGGCCAAAACCGGCCAGCGCTATTTACAAAAATCACCATTCATTTTTAATTATTTTTTTATTTTTTCTCTCAAAAACATAGCTTATGAACCCTCATTGGAACGAGCTCATTGAGCTCGTTCCAATCAAGGGTCATAAGCTATGTTTTTGAGACAAAAAATGAAAATATTTAGTTATTCAAGAATTTTGTTTGCAGGTGGCGTCTGTTTTCGTGTTAGGTAAAGGGTTAATAGAGGTCTAATTTTGCATACCCCCCTCCAGGTGCTAATGGAATTTATTCAGTTAACTGGAATATAGGATTAATAGCGATTTAGTCACTTTCCTGTATTCTAGAGATAAAGTGAGCATTTATTCTATTATGTCTTGTTTGACAGAGCTCATGGAGCTCTGTTAAACAAGAAATAATAAATTAAATGCCTATATTGGATGTACTGTGGACAGATATGTCTTGTAAAAAGGAGAATTTGGTGATTGCCAGGGTAAGTGCTCTACATACAACAAGCTGTTTTATTCAATTAACCCTTTACCCAATGCAGACAATATCAAAATTTATTATTTTAATATTTGTTTTTTCAAATTTTTCAAAAAATTTGATTGAAACCATATCATGTGCCCCCTCATTGGAATGTGCTCGATGAGCTTATTCCAATAAGGGGCCACATGATATGGTTTCGTTGAAATCTTTTTTTTTAACTACTCAATTTATAAATTACGTGGGTGGATGTGGCCGATTCATTAGGTAAAGGGTTAACAGGCATTTGCTCTCTAACCTGTATGGAATTAATAGGCCAAATTTGTATTGAAGGTATGGTAAATGGTTTTGTGTTTAGAGATATATTCAGTTAACAAAGTTATTCATTTGAGAGATTTCCAGTTAAATGTCATTCATAATATTTTTATACTATAAACCAATAGCACAAACCAGCTGCTCAAAGTTATCAAGGGCCACACACAAATTTTGAACCCCCCCCCCTCCCCCGCAATCACCAAATTTGCTAGCAAAACCAAAAATTAAAAGTCCTATCTGGTCCTCCATAATTTTACTCTCCGCGCATGGGCGCCAACATCATTCTTTGTTTGGCCCAAAAGTCAGTAACAATGTTCTGACTCCTGTGCTTTAAAATCTCCTGTTTTGAGGATGCCAGACACAAATCATTGCAAGAATTGGTGGATCCAAGGCTGTTCTTGGATGATGGAAGTGTACAACAGTGGTTTTATACTTTCAGGGCTGTAACTTTATTATAATATAAAATTATTTCATGTTTCTCAATTTCGGGACATATGCCTGACGTTATCATTTTTGCAAATGATTAATCCACTGTTTGTTAAGTATTCCTTCCCTATCCTTCCATGAACCCTTCCGGTTAAACTCTTAAGCTTTTGGCTATTTTTTTTTATTGAAATTTCTTATTAAGTTTCTTGGGAGTTTAACGTGTATTACAGAATATTTGTTCTGTTTATCCCCATGGTTATGTTTTCACCCTAGGGGTGTTAGGTTGTTTAGTCTTGCATCTTCTATCCGATGTATCGTTTTTTCTTTGTATGAAGATCTAGCTTTGCATCTGGTATTTAAATTGGTTACTGACTTTGGGCCTTTTTGTGTACCTGATGTCTTGTTTCCATTTTTTTTTATTGATGTTGTTTATTTTAACAACATCCTCATTTATATGTAGTATTTTATTTTATATTACTGTAGAATTACTGTAGGATACATTGATTATTATTCCAGTAGTGTAGCTCAAAAAATTTGGATTTTCTCCTCACTTAGGCTCCATCGGGATGCCCTTGGACTCATAATGTTCCCTTTGGGAACTTGGGCATTTTTTCAGTCACGGATTCCTCTGCTACGTTTCACAAGCCGAAATCAAGTTTTCTTGTTGGGAGGCTCTGCGAGGTTCGATGTGACCGTGAGTCTGAGAGGTCCCTCTCTAACCTAACAACATTTGGGGCCAAATGTTGTTATGAGAAACTTGCATGAGCAGGAGCATATACCCACCCGCCGCTCGGGACTCTCCGTCTAGTCTGCAGCCGGGCTCAGCTTCAGTCACAACTTCCTCCGCTATGTTATTAAAATACACACGATCGCAGGCTAGCTACCTGACTTCAGATATCCAGTTAGCTGCATGAAGATGGAGCCATTCTTCGCCCGTGAAGTCGGACCATCCGGTAGCTAGCGATCCGAGGCATCGATCAACAGGACGTTTGGAGAAAAATTCTATCTCCAGATCTTCGTTCCAGGAGCAGCAAGCGGCAAAAAAACAGAAGACCACTGCTCCTCAAGCCTCAGGAACGGATTTGCTGTCGCAGTTTGTGCAGCATCCCAGCATATGAAAGAGTAGCCTCCCGCAGACTCCAGTGGTGAGCTGTCGGACGGTGCTGGGTGGGTCTGGTCAGTTGTGCATGTAGAAGAAGCCATAAGTTTCTCTACGGGACTCTTGGCTAGATCTGGGGCCAGATCTCCATTTGGAGAACCCTCTCCGTCCTGTTAATAGTCAGGGTCGACTGTGTCCATTGTGAGAAACCATATATTCTTCCACACTTCAGCCAGCGTCGGCTGTGGTTATGGCTGCCTCATCTTCCATGGATATGCACGATAAGGGATAGATGCCGACAAGTTTCGAACGGAACGTTCTGCGAGATCTGGAGCAGACTGCGAGCTGGAGATTTTACTCCTTTCCGACAGCAGTCGGGGTCGATCGTTTTTGATTCGAGAAACTTTAGTGAGTTAGGGCGCCTTTTCATGCTTGCGGTTCGGAACACTCCTTCCAAGCTGCAGCCGGATTTGGTGGCAGCTATGGCATCTTCCCTTGCTTCAATAATGAAGCACGTTGACCGCAGACTAGCTATCAGCCTTCGCAGGTTCAGGTCGATAGCTAGTCGTCTGAGGCTTTTTATATGGGACATGTGTTGAGGATCTGGGGCCAGATCTCAGTCCTGTGAGCTGCTTATGGTAACAAGTGGATTATCATTGCTCTGCTAGCCGCGGTCACGGACCAGTTGCCGCAGATTGCTCTGCATATCGCAGCATTACAGTAGTCGCTGGTACTACCGTTTAACAGACTTCGGGGGTGAGCTGTTGGACGGTGATGCATTGGTCCAGCCAGAGGTTTTTTTCTGCTGATGGATCTTTTGGATGGTGAGAGGGCTACGGAGTGTGAGTCTCCATCCCTCACAGAAGGACACTTTAAAGACTATGAAAATTCAGTCTTAAGCTCTTAGAATATTGTTCCGTCTGAATATAAGACTGCGTTTAGATGAGCAGGCCGGGGATGAAAATATGTCCATACCTGCATCATTTGATATATGCTCGGAAATAATGAAATGTGTTATTTCATTCAAAAGAGCTAAACTGGATGCAATGTCCTAAGCAGATCACCTTACCAGAGCTATGGCGCAACGTCTCAATGGAAGGAATATGAGGACTTGGTTCCTCGCTAAGAGTTCTTTCCAGGGCAGTCATGTATGCTACGTATAACTCTGCACGGACAGTGGAATTTGGAGTTGGTAAGATGTGATGCTGCCCTTGCGTCGTCATCACTTATAGATGACAAGTTGAAAAGCTCTCTATGAGTCGCTCCGGTTACCGGAAATATACTATTTGATGACAAGCTTACGTTGCTATATGAGCAGACTGCAAGAAAGCTTCTAGTGATCTGCTATTGAAGTCGTCTCATCAACACACTTCAGCAAGGCCATTCTGCTTCTAAGAAAGCATCAAGAGAATGTCTCGTGAGTGTACAGTAGCCCTCTTATATTTACTTCAGAAGTCGTCATTATAGCGACTCGGAAAGGGGCATAGGTCTCATCAAGACTATGGATCTGACGCCCCTAGGTCGACGATTAACGGAAGGTTATCATCTTCATGAGAACTGGATGTTAATCACGGAAGTTTCTTTCAAAGAGAGTTGCTCCTAGTGGAGGTAAAGGCTTTCTTATTGAAGGGAACAATTGAGATCGATGAGACGAGGGAGGGCATAGTTTCTCCTTCTGTAAGCATCGCAAGTTGTACAGGTGATGGACATGACCTCTATTGTTTGCCAGTTGACGGAACGATAATCTTGAGGTCATTGAGAAAAGATTTTGGTTGCTTTCCACTTGGTGATAGGTTATCAGCCTCGCTATTAAGTGGATAAAGTGTGGAAGATCAGTGGATGAGAATGTAGTCTAGGCAGGCCTGCGGCTATCAGCTCGAGCAAGCTCCACTTACAAGTTTGCTTGTTGGACAAATCTTTCTCTTAGATAGGCTGAGATATTCCTTGGTGTCAAGACTATGTATGTCATTGTGGACGCCATAATAGCCTTCTGTATGGTTACAGCAGTCTCTTGGGTTAGGCTCTGTCCGCTGTCTTTTGGGAATAAAACCGAAAAAGATATTGCTTTTCGGTTTGTTTTTCCTAGGTGACATAGACTTGAGTCTTATTGTTACACCATAGTAGCCTAGCTAAAATCATGAGCGAGATTTTTTCAATATTATGCAGTGGCATAACTGACTTTATTATCTCTTGGGACTGCTGTCTCTTTGGGTATTCAGGGCTGTTTATATAGCAGCTCTTCATTCCCTATCTTGCGCGACGATAATTGTAAGTCTCCGTTAAGTGAGCCTTCAGGTTCGCAACTTACACCGATATATCTGCCTTCATGAAGACGAAGACTTATAAACTATGGCTAGCATTGTAAGTCTCCTCATTGAGCTTTTAAGGCCTCAGTTATCAGCTTTTAATGGTCTTCATGTACAGGAAGACCTTTAACTGCTTCAGCTAGGCTGAGCTCATTTTCCTATCGGACATGATACTGTTTGCTAGAGGAGGTTATTCTCTTCAAACCGGTATGGTTGGTATGAGTTATTATGTAAATTTGGTGTATTTGTTCATCACGTCCTTCTCTACCCTTAGTGGCATTATGGAGTCAGTCAGTCCATGAGTGAACCTTACAGTTTCTACACTATTTGATGACTAACACAAGAACGATTCAAGTAATGCTGGTAAGGGGGTTCGATATAATTTGGGATGGGTTTGCGATCCGTCGTCCATTTGGATGTACATCCATGAGTCCATACATTCTTCTGTCCATCCTCAAATCATTTAGCACAACGTACAGGCTGCAGCTCTCACCTGATCAGTTCCAAATTTCATAAGTGACTTTGGGGCAATGTCTAGATGGGAGCTCTCAAATTTTTCCGAATTTTGTTAAAAAATGTGGCCACCAGTGGCCATCTTGCGTTTGGCATATAAATTGTCAACAACTCCATTAGCACACCCTACAGTCCGCAACTCTCACCCAATCTTTTTCAATTTTTATATGTAACTTTGGTATGATGTCTAGATGGGAGTTATCATTTGTTCTCTGAATTTTGTTGAAAAACATGGCCGCCAGTGTTCATCTTGGATTTGGCATATAAATTATCAATTCCATTCGTACACCCAACAGCCCGCATCCCTCACCTGATCTTTTTAGCTCACCTGACTGAAAGTCAGGGTGAGCTATTCTGATCAGTTTTGTCCGTCGTACGTCGTGAAGGTGGTGTTTGGGTCTTTTTCTCCCAAACCACTGTCCACCTTTTAATGAAATTTCATGTGAGAGTTAGTTATATAGGGGCATTTTGATTTCTTATCAACCTACCTCAATTGTTTACTACAGGCTTTCACTACAGTGGAAGAACCTAACTCGGATAAAATACTCCCTATTTTAATCTTTCCCAAGATTTGGGAAAGAAAAGTGGTGTAAAAACACCACGAAAAAATAAGCCAAAACTGGGTCGAGCGCCATCGGCGCACACCCAGTATGGGATGCTCTTCCATAGTACAAATCCACGACTACCGTTAAACAGTGCGCAATGCGTCAATTCGTCATTCTTTTGATTATCAGCACACGTGGTGGATGTGTGCCATCATTGCTCAGTAACAGTGATATTTTAACTCGTCGATAATTGTTTTCCTGTGACTGGATTTATGGATCTGAAGATCGTATAATAACAGGACTGTGTTTTATATATTCTCGTTTATATTTTCAACCACATTCTCATTGTATATTATTTACTATTCCATTTTCGCAAATGTTTTGTTTTCGACATCACGCGATTCGACAATGAATTTTCCGGTTGATGAATTATTGTTTTGGAGTTAGGTGTCAATCTGGGACTGTCCGGAAAGGATTTCTTCACTCTGTTGAGTGCTGAATTTCTGTTTTTTCGGTCCCTGTCGACTGTCTGGGTTCTGTCATGTACCCACCGTTTTTTTTCTGCCACCTTCTCTCGTAGTTGAGGGTGTTCTTCTACTTTCTGTTTCTGTTGAGTTCACCTTTTTCTTCTACTGCTCTCACCTCTGTTATTTCCAGTTCAGTTCCTTTAGGGCAATTCCTTTTGCCTTCGCCTTGGTATGTTCTTGGGGCCATTTTTTCCGCACCCGCTGGTGGTGTGGAACGCTGTCGTTTCGGAAGCCTCCCGACTCGACCACGTCTGGTGTGAGTTTACCCCCTCCGTGGGGGATGTGCAGCCCCTCTCCCGCCCCCGCGGGGGATGGGAAATGCTGTCATTTCAGGGCTTACCGACTCGACCATGTCTGGTGAGAGTTATTCCCCTTCTGTAGGGAATGTGCAGTTTTTTACCATGGTGGATACTGCGGGAGCTGTTGGATTTCTGGTGAAGAGATGCCTGGTTCCGGGACTATGCGCCCTCTCCATTTGACATCTGAGGCTGTCACTAGGGTTGTGACTCCTCCTTTGGAGGCCGAGCTTGGTGGCTCTCTCCGCTTTTCTGCCAGTTCCAACAGCTGCCGTCGTATCTGCTGCTACTGCTGTTCCGTCTACAACGTCATTGGGCACCGTTATTAGCCGGCCTCGGCTTATCCAGGCAAGGATCTGCAGGGATGTCTGTAGTGTGGTTGTGGGGTATCGGCCTCAGCCTTCCCCGACTTCCACTCGGCGAAGTCGGATGGGGCTGCCGACTGAACCCCCTACTGTGTCCTCTCAGCCGTTGAGCACAGTAGTTTTATACCTGCAGTGGTCTGCTGCGGTGTCTGGTTGTGTAGACATGGGGGTATCGGCCTCAGCCTTCCCTGACTTCAACTCGGCGAAGTTGGAAGTGGCTGCCGGCCGGACCCTCTACTGTGGTCTCTGCGCCGTCGAGCACCACAGTTGTCATTGGATTCGGATGTTCTTAGTGGGGCACTATGAACTCCGTGGCATTTCCGTCCACTCATTCTGGCCACACGACCAGTTTTGGGGGACCAACGTCTTTTGTGCAGCCTGGACCTTCTGCCCTGCAGAGATCCATGGTGACTCTCATGAGTTCCCGCTATGTTGATCCTCGGGGTGTGTCACATCCTTATACACGTCTGCCTTCAGACGTTTTGGCTGCCGCCCGTCGTCCTACGTCGGGTGTTTTGGAGGATCGTGACCCTTCGCTGGTTAAGAGGGTCATTGGTGAAGCCACTTTGCCGGTTCGTTCCCCTGTCGAACTGGCCAGTACGGGCAGTGAGCTTAGGGAGACCCTCTCCTTATTCACTCAGGTTCTGTCAAAGAGCCTTCCCGTTGCTTCCAGCGAGGCAGTGGGTGGTTTCCAGGCGCCCCCTAAGGCGCTGCCTCCCGGGATTGGACACAGGCCGCTTTCTGATCCCCTGGTGTTCCGACACCATGGGAGGCGTCAGCTGGTTTGCCCACGATGGGCTATGTGTCTTCCCACTCTGGGGAAGAGTCAGGCATGCTTGATGTCAAGAGCCAGCAGTCTTCAGACTTGGGGGCAGCTCTTGATTTCGTGTTTGGGTTCCTTCCAGATCTTAAACCATCTAACCAGTCGACAGTGTCAGCCAGGCCGCGATCATCGGTCGCGCGCCAACAGCCTATGGAGCAACCCGCTTCTGGGCATCTTTGACTGTGCCAGTCGGTACAGTTGGTTGAAGCATTTTCAGCCTTGGACTCTAAGCTAAGTTCCAAGGCTATGAAGGCTCCGTTCTTCACCAGGGTTGACACCTTTTTGCCTCCGGCGCATTATCGTTCCTACGGTTCCGCCAATCCGTTGGTCTACCAGACTTTGACGGTTTTGGATCAGGACTCCAATTCCCTCTGGCTTTACAAGTCCAAGTCTGCTGTCATTCCAATGACAACTCTGGAGTCCACGTTGGGCTTATCGAGAGAGATACTTGGTATGCTTTCTCTCTCCAATCACGTCGTCTCAGCTTTAGCTGCTTATCTGCCTCCAGATAAGTTTGACGAGGTACAGGCTCCTTTGCGTGTGCTGTCCAAGGTGCTCATGCATCTTACTCACACGCATACCTGTAACACGGCTAATCTGGAATTAGTTCGAAGGGACTCTGTGCTGAACACAGGCTGATCCCTTCCTGAGGAGCAGTGCGCTACTCTTCGATCTGCTTCTTTGGCAGGTCCGCAACTTTTCCATTGATCTGTGTTGACGGTCCGGGATGATGTCCTACGTCATTCCAAAGATCAGCTGCTGTTTCTTCAGCTTGATCAGCCTTCTAGGGTAGGCAGGGGCTGTTCCAAGCCTAACAAGTACCCTCTGCTTCCTTTGCGAAGCAAAGGGGCTGATCCTTCTGCCACCGCTTCTACTTCTTACTCAAGAGGTAAGGGTAAGCGTCGGCAGTCTTGAGGGAAGTCCCAGGATTCTTCATTCAGTAGAGGAGGTGTTTTCTCCTCTCGTGAGCCTCGTCGGGGTTCGAAATGAAGGTCCTCACCTCGACTCGTCCCAGGTTGGAGGAAGGATAGCAGAGTTTGCAGATCGTTGGGCCACCATCACATCCGATCCTTGGGTGTTAGATGTTGTTCGGTCCGGGCTGCGAATATATCCTTCCGAAGGCACCCCACTCTGTCCAGGGTGCCTCTTCCAACCACAGTTCCTTCAGACATTTTACGTCGGGAACTTTTGTCCACGGAGGTAGACAATGTCCTGACAAAGGGGGCGATTGAGGTCATCAAGAACATTAGGTCAGTGGGTTTCTATTCCCGTCGGTTCACGTTGCCGAAGAAGGACGGCCGACTCCGACTGGTTATCGATCTCAGTATCCTGAACCAGTCTATAATTGCTCCCAAGTTCAGCATGGAGACTTTCAGGTCGGTCCTCCGTTCAATTCACCAGGGAGATTTTGCTTCCAGCTTTGACCTGCGAGATGCTTACTTTCGCGTTCCGATTCATTGGGCGTTGCAGAAGTATCTCAGGTTCGTTTTTCTGGGGCGAGTTGACCAGTTCAAGGCCATGCCTTTCGGCCTCAACCTGCTCCTTGGGCCTTCACCAGACTGATGTCGCATGTGATAGCTTTCCATCGCACACAGTCCAGGGTGACTACTTCGGCATATCTGGACGATATCCTCCAGGGGCATTCCAATGCTGCCTTACTGGAGTCGGATGTCGCCACTCTGTTGAGCTTGCTCACGTCGCTAGGTCTCAGAGTTAACGAGGAGAAGTCGGACCTGGTCCCTTCTCAGTCGTTTTATCATCTGGGGATGGCTTTCCGCACACAATTCAATTTGGTGGCGGTTCCCCAGGCCAAGGCTGTGATTCTCTCAGCTTTTGCTCTGACTCTGTCCCAGTCCACATCCGCGACGGCTTGGAGTATTCTCCGGCTAATCGGTCTCTGCTGTTCGGTGACGGATCTCATTCCTCTAGGTCGGCTGCGTGTCTGACCTGACCAACACTTTCTGCTCAGTCGTTGGAGGCCAAATGTAGATTTTCTGGATCTGGTGCTTCAGTTTCCAGAATATTTTTATCCTCACCTTCTCCTCTGGGCTGATGTCCAGTGGCTTTGGCAGGGTGTTCCATTAGACTTACTCATGTCCGATCACGTTCTGACGGCAGATGCCAGCGATCTTGGATGGGGTGCGATGTTGGATCCTCTAGGTCTTTCCATTCACGGGATGTGGGACCAGGATCATGCAGCTCTACACATCAACCAGAAGAAGCTTCTTGCTCTTCTTCTAAGTTTCAGGCAGTGGATCCCTCACCTGTCGAATCGCCAGGTCCTTCTGTTGTCCGACCATTTGACGGTGGTTGCTTACATTCGGAACCAGGCGGCACGCACTCTGTTCCAGTGTACAAATTGGCTCGGATCTTCTACTGCTCGCTCAGGATGTCCACGCCGGGGTGGCTGTTCGTCACATTTCCAGTCGTCTGAACGTCCTAGCCGACTCCTTGTCTCGTCGGGGCAGGGTCATTTCCACCAGATGGATGCTCCACATGGCGGGTTTCATCGATCTCTTGGGACTCGTTGGAACCATCCGGTGGACACTTTTGTGTGCCCGTGTCCAGATGCTCTGGCTTTCGCCGTGGATGCTCTGTCCCTCCTTTGGGATGGTCTTGTCGGCTACGTCTTCCTACCGGTTCCGATTCCACCTCAGGTTCTCGCCCAGATATGAACCTGCAGTCGTCGAATCCTTTCGATCACACCCGTCGCCTCGGTGGGTGTGGATCAATCTGCTCTGCTCTCTGTTAGCGGCGGTTCCGGCATGTCTCCCTCTACCTCGTGACTTTCTTTGCCAAAGTCGCCCGAGGAGGTTTCACGTTGACCTGACTTCATTGTGCCTTCGCACATGTCTTTTATCGGGTCCTGTCTCCTCCATAGTGGTTTTTCAAGACACGCAGTGGAGTTGCTTTTCTTCTTCAAGGAGGCACTCACCCCACTGGTTTAGCCTCTGTGGCTAAGTGGAAGGTTCTTCTGTCAATGGTGTGCGACCACTCTGTTTTTTCTGTCACTCCTTCGATCACACTGCTTGCGGAGTTTCTGGTATATGTTTGTTTCTTGGGGTCTCCAGCAATGGGTACATGTCCATGCTTCGGAGACATTTTTTCATATGTGATACCGCATTGTTTCTACACTCATCCTTGCCTCTCCAAGCTTGTTCAGCTCTTTTCCTTGAAAAGGCCTAGGACTTTGCAGTTTACTCCAAGATGGTCACTTTCTTGGGTGCTGCTCTGCTTAGGGGTGGGGGGCATTCGCGCCTTTATCCTGGATGAATATGCGTTTTCTCACATGCCAGATCTCTCCTGCATCCATTTCTTGATGGATTTGTCTTGCTATTCGTGCAGCTTCCACTCGTCTAGCTACTGGTGATTGTATTACCAATTGTTTTTTCTGCCACAAGGTGCGTGCATTGTCTTCCTCTTTTAATAACGCTGTCATGTTGTTGGATGACGGATGTTATACTGGCAGCCTTCTGGAGAAATGCTACATTCTCCTTTTATCTGCAACAGTTGCAGGAGCTGACAGAGAACCTTGGGGCCCTCTTTCTTCGGCTCAAGCTGTTGTCTATCCCAGCCTTTCAGCTTTTTTCAGGGTCAGTTCCAGCTTTGTGCTGTTACTGCCCTTTCTGTCTGTGCGTCGCACTTCACCATACGCCTCATCTTTCATTGTCTTTTCTGATGTTTGTGATGCTATGGTTTGATAGGCCTAGGGATCTCTTCCTCTGTCCACGGTCCCAGTGCTATTGAGTTATGTGTGGGTTGGTTATGTGATTCCCTCCAGCCTTTTGTCTATTCAGCCTGTAGTAAACGATTGAGGTAGGTTGATAAGAAGTATAAATTTTATAGTAAATTTCCTTTCTTATTATACCTACTGAAATTGTTTACATGGAGGCCCTCCCGTCTTCTTATTCAGGTAAGAATCCTTCCTCCCTGCTGATCACATAACTCCTGTGTTGTTCGGAATCAAAAGAATGACGAATTGACGCATTGCGCACTGTTTAACGGTAGTCGTGGATTTGTACTATGGAAGAGCGTCCCATACTGGGTGTGCGCCGATGGCACTCGACCCAGTTTTGGCTTATTTTTTTGTGGTGTCACTTTTCTTTCCCAAATCTTGGGAAAGATTAAAATAGAGAGTATTTTATCCGAGTTAGGTTCTTCTACTGTAGTGCAAGCCTGTAGTAAACAATTTTGGTAGGTATAATAAGAAAGGAAATTTACTATAAAATTTATGCTTTTCTTCATATTAAATTGCAGCTTATATTGAGGACGGGAGTGGGGCCAAAATGCCCAAAATATTAAAAAATCTCATGAACCAGCTGTAGTAGAGACTTGATATTTGGTATGCAGCTTCCATTTGAGGTGTAGACTCAAGTTTGTTCAAGAGAAGTTTGGTGGGCAATATTTGCCTTTGTTCTGGGAGGGGCAAGAATTTTTGCCACTCCCAAAATTTCTATTTTCCAAACCGAGAGGCAGATTTGAACCAAATTTGATATGAGGGTTTATTGGGTCATAAGTTCTTAATTTATGCCCAAATTTTATTCCTGTCGCCCCATGGGAACCGCAGGAGCTCAAAATAGAAAAACTACACGGCACTGAGAATTCTTATTTGGTGTGAAGCTTCCTTAGGACCAACAGAATGGAATGGTAAAAAAAAATTGCTATCGGTCTTGTCATGGGGTACTTTTTGGGGACTTTGAAAAAGTGCTGAGTCAGCAATTTTTAACACTGTGGGTAATGGGAAAAACATGTAAGACTACTTTTCTCCCAAACCACTGCTCCAAAAGCTTTCAAATTTCGCATATAACATCCTTGGAAGATTGTTTCACATGTTTATTAAAATCAATTCCCTGGGTTCATATTTGGGCTCTCTATGGGAGCCCAAATGTTTAAATTAGTGCAGAATGAGGAATATTCTTCAAAAATCTTCTTCTTCAGATCTACCAATAAGAGGGGGGGGGGGGTTCAAGTTTGTTCAAGCCAAGTCCCTCGGTTCATATTTAGGCTGAAAATTTGGGGCCCCATTGCGGACTTAGAAATTTTCGACCGAAATCCGTAATTTTTTTTTGTTTTTCATGTGTTTCGGTCAATTTTAAGACAAAAAACAAATTTTTTTTTTTACACTGAAAATTTGGGGTCCGGGTGGGACATGCCTGCATGGGGGTGTACTGCACGTCGATGGTGCACTTGTCTTCAACCGCTGTAACCCTGCTAAAGCAGAGCTTGAACAGAGTTAGAATGTTGAGGAGCTGACAGTTGCTCATTGATGCTTGGTGGTTCTCTCTGGGTACCCCGGCTTCCTCCACCTGTAAAACTATCACAGTCACGATTGGCCATTGTGCATTACTATGTGACCTTAAACACCAAAATCCAGAAAATGTTTTTTTGTTTTTTATGCGTTTTGGTCAATTTTAAGACAAAAAATTTTTTTTTCTTTTTGGTCCGGGTGGAACTTAGAAAATTTTGGACCAAAATCCGGAAAATGTTTTTTTGTTTTTTATGCGTTTTGGTCAATTTAAGACAAAAAAAAATATTTTTTTTTACACTGAAAACTTGGGGGCCGGGTGGGACTTAGAAAATTTTGGACCAAAATCAAAAAAAAATTTTTTTTTTCTTTTTTATGCGTTTCGGTCAATTTTAAGACAAAAAAAATTTTTTTTTTACACTGAAAATTTGGGCTCCTGGTGGGACTTGGAAAATTTTGGACCAAAATCTGGAAATTTTTTTTTTTTGTTTTTTATGCGTTTCGGTCAATTTTAAGACAAAAAAAATTTTTTTTTTTTTTTACGCTGAAAATTTGGGGGTCCGGGTAGGACCTAGAAAATTCTGGACCAAAATCCGGAAATTTTTTTTTGTTTTTCTTGCGTTTCGGTCAATTTTAAGACAAAAAAACAAATTTTTTTTTTACCCTGAAAATTTGGGGTCCGGGTGGGACTTGGAAAATTTTGGACCAAAATCTGGAAATTTTTTTTTTTGTTTTTTATGCGTTTCGGTCAATTTTAAGACAAAAAAAATTTTTTTTTTTTTTTACTCTGAAAATTTGGGGGTCCGGGTAGGACCTAGAAAATTTTGGACCAAAATCCAGAATTTTGTTTTTGTTTTTTATGTGTTTCGGTCAATTTTAAGACAAAAAAAAATAATTTTTTTTACACTGAAAAATTTTGGGTCCGTGTGGGACTTAGAAAATTTTGAACCAAAATCCGGAAATTAGTTTTTTGGTTTTTCATGTGTTTTAAGAAGAAAAAAAAAAATTAGGCTGAAAATATTTTGTTTGGGAAAAAAATCTGTTTTTTATGCATTTATCTCAATTTTGGGACGTAAAGGTGCAGGAACTGAAAATAGAAGGAAAATCCTGTGTATTGTGTGGGCACAATCGCTTCATCTAGTTGGTATATGCTTTTCTTAGGAGGGGCGTATGCAGCTTATTCAAGTCAAGTCCCTGGTTTGATATTTAGACTACCCTGGGGCCTCTTGTTCAGATTTCATATGTAGCTTTGGTGTAATTTCTTTTCTGTAGAAACTTGAGTAAATGACTTGGCATTACTTGTTCAGTCCCTTCTTGGATAAGTTGAGCTGCAGTGTCATTGGCACTTTCATTATTCATCACAGAGCTTCCAATTTTACAGTGTTTTAAGATGGGTAAAATATCTCTGCAACTTCACTTGCCAATAATGGCAACTAACTTGAAGTGACTTTTTCACTGTGATCTGATAAAAAACTGTACACAGTGTGGGACTTCCTGGACTGTAATATCAAAATTAGGTGGATTTCTAACAATTTCCTGTTGTGATTATTAACACTGGGGAGACAGTGATACATGTACAAGCGCAAATAAGAAATGGGGTTCACAGATCACCATATTCTATTTTTCAGGTAAATTCCTTCCATTTAAAACACCTCTTGACAGCAAATATGATAGTCAGGTTCCAGAAGAATGCAGATTTGGAATAGACATGTTATTTTCATCAATGAAGTCCATGAAAGTAAGTGTTGCTATCAACAGATTTATGAATATATTTTGTACATGAAATTACCGAATGAGCAGAGTGTATCTTTTACTGTAAAAAGCTTTTAAAGTAAAGCTGTTTCTTACAGCCTATTTCCTGCAGGATGGTGGTTCAGTGGTAACAGCTTGGACTTTAAACCTAAAGGTCGACAGTTCGATCCCCATCAGGGGTTACTGCATTGTGTCCTTGAACAAGGCACTTCATCCCGTTTTCCCATGTTGTACTAAGGTGTATTGCATGTCAATAGTGCACTTGTCTGCAACCAATGCTAACCCTGCTTCTGTGGAGTTAGTAGATTGGGGAGTCTGGCAGTTTCTTGCCATTGCTCAGTGGTTCTCTCCAGGTACTCAGACTTCCTCCACCTTTAAAACTGTCCGACACTAGGTGACCCTAGCTGTCAAAAGTGCTGTTGAACCCCATTAGCCTGTACAGCCTATTTCCACTTCAACCATTTTCATACTGATGTAAAAATAGCATAACTTCAGTCTGCAGACTTTTTCTCCAATCAAACAGGATTGACTTGCTTAACCCTTAACTTTTTGGGTGCGAAATTATTTATGAAGGGTAATTTGCAACATGGGTTTTTTTTTCAAAGGTTCCAGCCTACCATCAAGAGTAGCCTTAGTTTAGCAAGATTTTGTTCATAAACAATAGTTTTGTTACAATTTATAAGTACTCTCCAATAAATTGTAACCAAACAATTTTTAGCTCTCCTGACTTTCAGTCAGGGGAGCTATATTGATAACTCATCATCTGTCTTCCATGAACATGGTGTCTGTGTCATCTACTCCCAAACCGCTGAACCAATTTAATTGCAATTTGAGATAATAGTTTGTTATGACATAGATTTTTTATATTGTTCAAATCAAGTTGCCTCGCCCCTTGGTAGGGCCACACCCAAAAAGTGTGCTTAAATCTTAAAAAATCTTCTTCTCATGAACCAGCAGTAGCAGAGACTTGATATTTGGTGTGCAGCTTCCTTTTGAGGTATAGACTCAGATTTGTTCAAGAGAGGTTCGAGGAGCTATATTTGCTTTCGTTATGGGAGGGGCAAGAATTTTTGCCCCACCCAAAATTTCTATTTTTCCAAACCGAGAGGCAGATTTGAACCAAATTTGATATGAGGGATTATTGGGTCATAGGTACTTAATTTATGCAAAAAAAACCCTGCAGGTGCTCAAAATAGAAAAAAAATTAAAACACTTATATCTCCAAAACTACATTTGCACTGAGAATTCTTATTTGATGTGAAGCTTCCTTAGGACCAACAGAATGGAATGGTTCAAAACAATTGCTATCAGTTTTATCATAGGGTTCTGTTTCAGGCCTTTGAAAAAGTTCGGAGTCAGCATTTTTTAACACTGTGGGTAATGGAAAAAACATTTAAGACTACTCTTCTCCCAAACCTCTTCTCCAAAAGCTTTCAAATTTCCCACATAACATCTTTGGAAGATTGTTTCATACATTTAATAAAATCAAATCCCTGGGTCCATATTTGGGCTCTCTATGGGAGCCCAAATGTTTAAATTAGTGCAGTGTGAGGAATATTCTTTAAAAATCTTCTTGAGATTCACCAATCAGAATCTTTTGATATTTGGTATGCAGCATGCTTAAGGGGGTGAGGTTCAAGTTTGTTGAAGCCAAGTCCCTGGGTTCATATTTGGGCTCACTGTGGGAGCTCAAATTATAACTTAGTTCAAAATGAGGAATTTTATTTAAAAATCTTCTTCAGATACAACAGTCGGAATGTTTTGATATTTGGTATGCAGCATTCTTAAGGGGGTGAGATTCAAGTTTGTTCAAGCCAAGTCCCTGATTTCATATTTGGGCTCCATGCGGGAGCCTGAATTATTACTTAGTTCAATATGAGGAATATTCTTTAAAAATCTTTTGATATTTGGTATAAGCTTTTCTTAGGAGGGGCAGATGCAACTTGTTCAAATCAGTTCCCTGGGTTGGTATTTAGGCTACCATGTCAGGTGAGGGGCCTCTTGTTTAGAAATGAAAGCAAATAAAATTGCCTTGGAAAAACTAAAATACAGAAAAAGCACACTGATTTGTGTTGTTTTCATTAAAATCCAAACCATATATCATCACACTGAAAACCTCTCCTTAAGATGATGAAAACTTGTTACAACTGACTCTGACACTAACAGGTGTAAGGCTGAAGGCGGAAGTTTCAGCCTCCATTTTAGTTTGTAGGATAATATATTCAATCGCAGTGTGCACGTGATGCGTTAAAGCAAGAGAAAATGAGAGACAAAAATGTTTTATTTGTTCCATGGATACTGACATGGGACAATTTGGCCCAAAGTTGAGATAAGTTGTTGGATGACTCTATCAGTGAAAAGTTTACTTCTATTTTTTCCCCGATTCACATCATTGGAGAGAATGCCCAATCAGAATTTTCTTGTGCTTATTATACCCCCCCACAAACAAAGTTTGGGGGGGGGGGGGGGGGGGGTATATAGGAATCACCCTGTCCATCCCCCATCTGTCCCTCCGTCTGTCCGTCTGTCCATCCTTATAAGTGCAACTCCTCCTAAATGGTTTGCAGAATTTTCATGAAACTTTACACAATGGAAGAACTCCATATGAAGATGTGCATGAAGCAGTATAATTCCGTTCTGACATTTCAAAGGGGAGATAATCTAACTTATACATTTTAATGTACCAAAAAGGCAACAACTGAGGCGCAGGGGGTATCACTTTGTGAGCTTGCTCACAATACCTCTAGTCTTGGAACTCATGTCCACTGTGGGTATGATATCCAGGGAGCTTAGGAGTGGATGGAATGATTTGGCCCAAAGTTGAGATAAGTTGTTGGATGACTCTATCAGTGAAAAGTTTACTTCTATTTTTTCCCCGATTCACATCATTGGAGAGAATGCCCAATCAGAATTTTCTTATGCTTATTATACCCCCCCACAAACAAAGTTTGGAGGGGGGGGGGGGTATATAGGAATCACCCTGTCCATCCCCCATCTGTCCCTCCGTCTGTCCGTCTGTCCATCCTTATAAGCGCAACTCCTCCTAAATGGTTTGCAGAATTTTCATGAAACTTTACACAATGGAAGAACTCCATATGAAGATGTGCATGAAGCAATATAATTCCGTTCTGACATTTCAAAGGGGAGATAATCTAACTTATACATTTTAATGTACCAAAAAGGCAACAACTGAGGCGCAGGGGGTATCACTTTGTGAGCTTGCTCACAGTACCTCTAGTCTTGGAACTCATGTCCACTGTGGGTATGATATCCAGGAAGCTTAGGAGTGGATGAAGTGGGTGCAGGGGATTATAAACAAGATGACTCTACTGTACATGAATCAAATGGATTTAATCTAGTTCTTGCGACAATGTCAAATCTTGAACTTCACAGGGCTGTTGTGTTTACATCTCCATCAGTATGTTAACAGATAAAAAATGGTAAGTTTTAGCATGGACATTGTTTTTTTAAAAATCAGTGTTTTAATTACAGGTCAAGATAGGATTGTGGATTGACTTGACAAATACGAATAGATTTTATGACAGCAAGACAGTGGAGGTTAAAGACTGCAAATATGTTAAAATACAATGCAGAGGGTAAGATTTGTTGCTTTTGATCCAGGAGTTAGGACTAGAAAAGTAAAAAAGAAACTGTTCCTCAGGCCCTCAGACCCTCCTGCATGATCTTTTTGGCAGTGCATGCTCTCTTTATAAGCAATGCAAACTTAAAAAAAAAATTAAATGGTTTATGTCTGATATTTTAACCAAATTAATAAAATTGATAAATTTGTCCCTTGAGTGCAAGAAGGCTTTGCAGTGCTTTAGCACTGCAAAGCCTTCTTGCACTCAAGGGCTGGACTACACCACCACCCATGCTATTCTGTAGATTATGAGGCCTCAAACATAAAACAAACCAAGAACCTGAACTTTTGATGGCAAAGAAGTTATTACAAAAATAAAAAATAAAATAAAAAAACACTTGCCCACATGCAATTTTTCCAAAAATGGCATGCGAAACAGAAGTTCTACTTTCTGGGGCCTTATGTTCAGATTAAAAGTGATTGTTTTTCTTCACACTGAAATGTTGTCAGGAAGCCTGCTTTTTTCCTGTGAAATGTGGCTTATCCATCACATATTGGAAATGTAGAAGCTGTTTAATCATAATACTGTTTTTTTCTGACAGTGATCTAGTGTTAAACAGAGGTTAGGCAATTTTTATTTTGAAACTTGCAATCTTAATAAGAGTTATTCCATGATATTAACTGGTAGAGTGCTAAATTATTTTTCAAAGGTGATTTCTAACCTGAGTATTTTTTTCAAAGATTTTTTTGCCACCAGCACGAGGAGCCATATTTTAGCAAGATTTTGTTCATAAAACTTGATTTCTTATAATTTATTAGAGAGTACCTATTAGCACTCATCCATAAATTTTAACAAAACAGTTTCATGAGCAAACATCAGGCTAATACATACAGTGCAAAACCACTGAGGTGGCTTTCACCACTTTTCAGTAGAGCCACGAAGGTGGCTTTTAGCACTCAACCAGTTCAATGTCTTTTAATGATTCATATTTATGGGGAGATGGAGATGTTGGAATGGTAGTGGATAATAAATTTTTCCATCAAATGTTGTATTATTGAATGGCCTCTGAATTAATTTGAAGGAAGACTAATTAATATCCTTTCTGCGACCATAAACTTGAACCGAACAATTGAACTACCCATCTATTCATTAGTATTTACAGTGTGGTGGTGGGGGGGTGGGGGAGATTTTTCCCGCTGTTACAGGTTCATAATGTTTGAAGAAGGGGCGGATGCTGGATTTTCTTATCCAAGATTCTTGCTGATTCAGGAACAGCTTTGAATTTGACTAGAAGCCTAAATATTCAAGGCCTCTAAAATAGGTCAAGAGTCTTTAGAGCCTTCAATATTCACAAATAAAAATGTTGATGAAGTGCAGAATCATAACTGTATTCATTATCCTCCTTCCTGGGAGGAGCGGATAATGACCAGAGTGTCCTAGTCAGGACTTAAATATCCTTGAATATAGCTATTTGTAGGGCCTTGAAATATGTAGAAAAATGTGGAGAAATGGCCTTGAATTTTATCAGTCCTTACCTGCAGGAACCCTGTTATCACATTAATGTCTATTTCCATACCATCATCAGCAAAGGACCTTCAGCACATGAGTGTGAAATTATGATATCAGCATCAGAAGTGTAGCATCTACATGGAAAGAGAAATGGGAATACAGTAGAACCCTGGTAATTGAATAGTCACTTTGCCAACAAAAATTATTCTATTAACTGGAGTATTCAATTAACAGGGATTGTGTTACTTTCCTGTATTCTAGAGATAAACTTAGTATTCATTCTATAATATTTGTTTGACAGAGCTCCATGAGCTCTGTCAAACAAGATATAACAGATAAAATGCCTGTATTGGATGTACTGAGGCGAAATAGGTAAAAAAACAAAGAAAAACTGGGGAGAGTCAGGGGAATTTCTCGACAGGTTACAAGATTTTTTTTTCAATTAACATGAGTTTACTCTATACCTATATTCAATTAACTGGTCAGATTTGTACAGGAGGTATGGTAAATGGTTTTGTGTTGGGGAATTATATTCAATTATCAGGGTTATTCAATTAAGTGGGCTGCACTGCACTGTAATTGAATTCCACTCTGTGGAATAAAACAGTGTGATTTCATGCTTCTGTTCAGTGAAAAATGTTGCAACTCATTCGCAATCCGACCCCCCCCCCCCCCCTCTCCCCCCCCCCCCCCCCCCTTAACATGGCACCAGTCAATACGGTAACATCTCCCGCCGATGACGTGTGATAAAGAGTGACTGTAGTTGAAACATATTTTTTGTCATCAAACATCAAACGATAACCTAGCAAAAAAATAGTAAAATGGTATCAACATTCCATACTAAGCACTTGTCTTTTGTCAGTTAATAACAAAATATCTTTTAACCCCCAGTGCACTGATGTCAAAATGTTTAAATTTCAGTCTCCTAATGTTGCTCATGAAGCAACTAGGAATTTAACAAGTTAATCTTATTTAACAGAGCTCACTGAGCTTTGTCAAACAAGATTGAATTGGTTAAATTCCTAGTTGCATTATGGGATATAATTGCATGTTGAAATTTTAATATTTTGACACCAGAGTGTAGAGCGTTAAATATTCAATTTGTATTGCTGTGAAAAATGTGCACATTATCAACACATTCTTTTTTCACGGGCATCAAAGTATATTCTTGTACTCTTAAAGGCCTGGAGATTTTTCATGCATTTTGCCACACTTAGACAATTAATAACCTGTGACATTGCAGTTGTGTCTTGTCAAGTCTTGGTTGCCTCTACAGCAAGCCTGGATATAATTTTTGGGGGGTGCCAAACAAAATGCCAGGTACAAACTGACTCCTGTCGTACATTTAGAGACCCTGCCAGACAGTTTTTTGGCATCAGTCGCAAACAGTAATTTTCAGTCTATTCAAAGCAGTTTAATGAGAATTTACACATACCTTGAAGGGTTTATACCATATCATTGATAAGTCAGTGTGACGACAGTACTTCAATTGAAAACACTGCATTCAGGTTGTTTTTGACAATTGTGAATACGGAAATTCAAATCAAGGGGAAGCTCTGTATGTTCGATAAGTTGCGGGAGTAATCGCCTGGGAAAGTATCCATCTACAAAATCCTTGTTTTATGTTTTTGTTTTGCATTGAATTTTTATAACGTGATATATGGAATTCATAAGTGATTGTCATGTATTATGATGACGGGAAATAAACTGTTATGGATTTGTACTTTCAATGAACAAAAATAGAGGTGAGCAATAATTCACCCCCCATTCCCACACGTCTCTGCTCATTTAACTATGAAAATTGGCCTCGGACAGAGTGAAGGGCACAAGCAACTGGCCATCTAACAAACGCATAACTGAGCCGGACTTTGTCTGTGTCCCATCTCTTATATCCAGACTTGCTTTATAAGCAGCCAGTACTTGTCTAGAAACAACTGCCAATATACCTAAAATGTACCTTGCACGTTTTGATGAAAACTGCAATGTTGTGGCACCTATTCTGATGTAGTAAGAAAGGCCAAAGTCAGAAATAGGCCTTTAAAAGTTAAAAAAGAGATCGGTGGTTGGCAGGTGCCAGAAAATTGAAAAATGTCTAGAAAATTGTGTTTGCTGAGCATTACTTATTTATAGCATTATAGCAAGAATTGCCAACCACCCCCCCCCCCCCCCCCCCCCACTCCCCTGCCCGATAAGCTGTTGCTAGTGGCTAGCCCTTTACAGTGCTTAGTGCTGGTAAGTCTCACATCTGACCCTGGGTAATATTCCAACTACATCATCTGTTGATGAAGGCAAGCCTTGATGATGTAGCTGGAATATTTTTCAGTCAGGCCTTGAACCATCTCAGTTGGAACAATCATGTTTACCCCCACACACACACAGTGTCTTGTCTACCCTACATACCGAGGTACCCCATTGTTTATCCTTTGTGGGGACTAACGGTTTCTACCTCGTTTTGCCGGTACAGTTCTGGGAAAACAACCGAGGTAAAGGGTTTCTTTTGTCTTTTGTACCTCGGTAAGGCGAAACACGCAAACTCTTTTGTCTAGTTACCTCGTCAAGTTGGTAAGACAACCCCCCCCCCCCCCCCACACAAACACACACACACACACACACACACACACACACACACACACACACACACACACACACACACACACACACACACACACACACACACACACACACACACATACATCATCCTAAAGATGCCCAGAATTCAATTTGAGAATTCATTTGCATTCGAATAACAGACCCGATTCAATTTGAGATTCAGTTCGAATCGAAAATGTGTGATTTGCAGGGTCCCACTACATGTATACATATATTTTATTTATAACAGGCATGGTGAAACTCCTGGCCCAGATTCAACTGAAACCTTTATGAATATATGTGAACATTTTATACAGCAAAAGCCTCTAGAAGTTATTGGTGAGTTTTTACATAAATGAAGCAACAGAGTCTTGCAATTCTGTACTTTTTTTCTATCTAACACTTAATCTATCATTGACTTGATCCATAATAAACAGAATCAGTGCTGTGCATATGCTTTCTCCATTAAAGTCTTTATATGATGTGGCAATTTAATTCCTCTCCTAATAAATACTCTTTAGATGCTAATTTGCAATGTTTCTTGGAAGAGTAGGCCTACATACTTGCTGGTCCTTCTCTTTTCTTTCCTTCGCAGCTAACACTCAGAAACATACTGTTTGATGATACAGTAGAGCCCACTTAGTTATGTATCTCTTTATAAAACCATTTTCCATACCTGTAGTGCCAAATTGCCCTGTTAATTGCATATAAGTTGTAGAGTAAACTCATGTTAATTGAACAAAAAACCCTGTAATATGTCTATAAATTATCCCGAGAATCACACCATTCTGCTTGTTTTTCACCTCTTTGGCCTCAGTACATCCAATACAGCCATTTAGTCTATTGTATATATCATGTTTGACAGAGCTCTATGAGCTTTGTCAAACAAGATATAATACAATAAATGCTTAGCTCATCTCTAGATTACAGGAAAATAACCAAATCTCTGTAAAATGAATATTCCTGTTAATTGAATATGTGTCATCACTAAGGTGGATACTCAATTGACAGGGTTCTGCTGTACTGCTGTTGACTTATTCTTGTTTTATTATGAAACATGCCAGCAGCCCCCCCCCCCCCCCCCCCTCAAAATAATTGTAGGTTTGTCTAATTGCTCAATTAACCCCTCCACACTGATGTCAAAATATCTAAATTTTAGGCAGTAAAAATTTCCCATAATGCAACTAGAAATTAATTTAACCAGTTCAATCTCGTTTGACAGAGCTCATTGGGCTCTGTCAAATGGGATTGAATTGGTTAAATTTCTAGATGCATTATGGGAAAAACAGCTTCCTGAAATTTTGGTATTTTGACATCAGAGTGAATGGGGTTAAACTAATGTTGCCAGGGGAACTGATTGAAGTTGTTGAGTAACATAGATCTGTTGCAGCTGAACAATTATATATGAAAGTCCACTGAAAAGTGGATGGGAGTAGAGACTGAGCAAGGCTGCATTCACTATGATATTGGTAAATTTACAAATTTGTGTGCAGTTTGGTTGTTAACATTAGTTTTACCCTTGCATGGCCTATGTTGAAAACCATTAAACTGTCATTTACACAAAAGTTAAACCCACTGATTCAAAACCTGTAAAATACATCATTGTTTGCGATTTGTATGGTATAAATTGGTAAAATAAATTGGTAGACTTTGCCACTTTCTTGCAGAAGCAAAATGAGGAATATTCTTTAAAAATCTTTTTATCACAAACCGCCAATCAGAATCCTTAGATATGTAGCATGCACCAGCCTTAGGGGAGTCAGATTTAAGTTAGTAAAAAATTCCTAGGTTAATATTTGGGTGGGCTCTCTATGGGAGCCCAAATTGTAACAGAGTGCAATATGGAGAACATTCTTTAAAAATCTTCTCCAGAACCAACTGTCAGAATCTTTTCATATTTGGTGTTCAACATCCTTATTGGTATTAGATTCAGATTTGACCAAATCAATCACTGGGTTAATATTTGCGCACCCTAAGTGAGCCCAAATTTTAACTCAGTGCACAATGAGGAATATTCTTCAAAACTCTTCTTTTCCAGAACCCTCAGCCAGAATCCTTTGATATATGATACACACCATCCTAAGAGAAGTCAGATTCAAGTTTGTTAAAAATCAAGTCCTTGATTTAGTATTTGTACTCCCTGTTGGATTCTGAAGTTTAACTTAGTCCTTTGTGAGGAATAATCTTTAGAAATCTGCTTCTTAGATCCAGTAGTCAATGTCCTGATGTTTGTGTGTGTGTTTGTGTGAGGGGGAGGGGTAGAGTAAGTTCAAGTTTGTTCAAGTTAAGTACCTAGGTTGATATTTGCTCACCCTAGTTTTGCATTACTGGAAATCTGGGCAGTATTAGTGTGGTTTCAATACAAGAAAAAAAAATTGTACTTGGACAACAGAGATATGAATAATTACATGACTTCATTCCAATGTTGTCTTAACTAGCCATGGACACTAATTAAATCATTCTTTAAACAACTTTTTCAGGTGAGCACCTCAGGCTTCATGGGGCCTCTTGTTAATTCTTGAAGCAAAAAGGTCAGCAAGTCCCGATCTTCTTAATCCAATTTTGTGACGAACTACACTCAGTTAATATTCCTTTGCATGCTGATTGTTGACAAACTCTAACTTTGGTTTTATTGAGATAAACCTGTTTATTTAAGAATTGAATGCAATTTTTATAATCTTTATTGCAGTAGGGACGTGTGGGAATGGGTACAAATTGTATGAATCCCGAATTACATTCTGTAACTGTTTAAACTACTTTTTACCAAACAACAAAGCAGAAAGACAAAATAAAACATGTACGAACGAACGAGCTGAAAACCCACCCTCACACAAAAGACAAACCGCACAACTTTTATTTTTCACAACTTGAGAAATGGAAACGAGTATTTTAGTAACAGGCTTTATGCAACAGTTGGGAAATGTCACCAAAGAAACAGCAGCGGAGTTGATCACTGCGAGAGGTGCTAAAAGTTAAAAACCCGCCCAAACACTGCCTGAATTACATTCTATCAACTGCGCTCTACCCTAAATGCGGGTCAAAGTTTGACGAAATGTATTCATTGGAAAATGAATTACATTTGGTCATGATGTTTTCATCCAGCTGACCAATGGGAATTGAGTATTTGGACCCAAAATGTATAACTACATTAACAATGTAATTATGTTTAATTATCAAACATATCAAATATACTATACTTTTACAAAAAATTTGGCTTATTAAGGCCATACAAAAATTGTATGCGGGTGGGCGTTTTTTTATTTTATATTTTATTTTTGTAATTATTTCTTTGCCATCAGAAGTTCATATTCTTGGTTTATTTTATGTTTTAGGCCTCATAATCTACAGAATAGCAAGGGTGGTGGTGTATTTTGTCCCTTATGTAAAATATAAACCATTTAATTTTTATTTTTTCAAGTTTGCATTGGTCATAAAAAGAGAGCATGCCGCAGCCAAAAGGACCATGAAGGATGGCCTGAGAAACAGATTTTTAATTTTATTAAGCCTAATTGCAGATGGTTTACAGAGAGAGTCCTTGTTAACTAAATGAAAATGATGTTAACAGTTACAAACTTATGCAAATCATAACAAAATGTATTCGCTTTAAAGCCAAAATAAAAGAGAAAAAAGTTTTGATTCTGGACAATCCTTCACTGATATTGAACCCTCTCATAGAATATTTTTATTGCCTTAAAGTGTCTTACAATACTACTACAAAATTGAGAGACTCAAAACTTTTTACATGTTTTGATTGCTGTATGTAAATGAAATCTGAAGAGCATAACTAAAGACAATCGTCCTGTAGCTTGGCAATTGTTCTAGGCAAGTCTTGGCGGCCTATATAGGTAGGGCTGCACAATATTCCAAACAGAATACCAGTATTGGTATTCAAAAAAATGTCGGGGTATACAGGTATATCGAAAACTGTTCAGATATCTGAACACAAGTACCACAATCAAGACTTGCGGCATCATAGTCGGAATGAATCAGCATGCCTTGATGGTGCAGTTCAAAAAACCTTTACCCAACGTAGACGATTTCAAAATTTATTATTTTAAATATTAGTTTATCATTTTTTTCCAAAAATGTCTACAAAACAATATCATGTGACCCCTCATTGGAACGAACTCGTCCCAATGAGGTGTCACATGATATAGTTTTGTTGAAATTTTTGAAAATTATTTTTTCAACTGCTGAATTTGTATATTACGTGGGCACATGCGGACGATTTCTTGGGTAAAGCTATAATATTATTCATTCTGAGCTACAGTTCAAAAACTCAAGACATCTTGAAAATTAAATTGTGTGTAAATAAATAATGACGATGAACCAATATTTTTGTAATTACACCGGTATTCAGTCGATATTGATTTGAATACTGGTATATATCGGTTTATCGATATACCATACAGCCCTATATATAGGCAGCCAAGACTTGCCTAGAAATGGCTGTCAAGGCACTCTCAAGGCAAGTTTTCCCAGAGACAGCATGTTGGGGTACCTGTTCTGTTGCAGTAAAAAGTGATCACACTCAGAATTATGCCCCTGAGATTTAAAATTGAATGAGTTAATTTGTATAATTATGCTCTTTCTATATATTCTGTGTGAAAAGATCTCTCTCAAACCATGCTCATTATATGCAAGAAAAATGTAAAAATTAAAAATCAAACCCTCCCTCCCTTTTCTCATGGGAATCTTGGGAAGTGAAGCAGTGCTTGTTTACTGTCAAAAACACACTCTGTTTTACTGGTAAAATAGGACCTGGTCACCTATGCCTGGGATGGAAGTCCTCTAAAATCTACTACCGGAAATAGATATTGTTTAATCTAATCTAACCCTGCCTGTGCTGCAGGGTGGAGTTACAATATTGGGAAGGTGGCAGCTGCTCGTCGTTGCACGGTGGTTCTCTCCGGTGCTCCGGCTTCCTCCACCCATAGAACTGTTACTGGCACAATATTACCATGGCTGTTAAAGTGTCATTAAACCTTAATAAATAAATAAATAAGACCTAACATTTTAATTACTGAGTTTTTCAAATTAGGAAATGCGAAAGTGAAAACTCCTGATTTAGGGTGCTAAATTTTTTTTAAAAGATCATTTTGTAACATGAGTATTTTTAGCTGACCTGACTGCAAGTCATTGTGAGTTATTGCCATCACTTGGTGTCCGTCATCCGTTAACTTTTGCAAACCTTGCTTCTTCTTCACAGCCATTCAGCCAAATTCAAACATATATTGTACAAACCATCCGCGGAGTATACCCTTTCTATTTTGTTCAAATGAAGCGGCTGCCTTCTCCGGGCTCTGGTCAATGATGCCAAAGCCTAAAAATCTTTAAAAATCTTTTTCTCATGAGCCACCAGAGAGATTGCCTTGATATGTCGTATGGAACACTCTTTGGTTTTGAAGTTTAAAGTTTGTTCAAGGGTAGTTGGTAGATCAATATTTGTGCTCTCTGTGGGCACATACCCATTTTGGGCTCTGCCCAAAATTTCTATTTCAAGAACCGATGGGCCGATTTGAACCAAATTTGGCATTTAGTATAAGTGGGTCCAAAGTACTTGATTGATGCCTGAAATTTATTTTTTTTCTTAGCCCCGTGGGCACCCTGCTGGCTAAAAATAGAAAAAAAATTCAAATGCCCATATTTCCCAAACTACACAGAACAGAGAAGTGTTATTTGGTATGAAGCATCCTTTTAACCAGTAGAATGGATTAAAAAAAAAAAAATTATCGGTTGTGTCAGGGTGTTCTGTAGGGGCATTTGAGAAAATGCTGAGTCAGCATATTTGCAAAAATTGAAAAAAAAATTTTCTTAAGAACTGCAGATCAGAATCTTTTGATATTTGGTATACAGCATCCATAGGACGGTCAAATATAAGTGTGTTCAAATCGAGCCCCTCAGTTCATATTTGGGCTCAATACAGGAGCCAAAATAATTAACTTAGGGCACTATTGGGAATAAGCTTTAAAAATCTTCTTCAGATCAAACAGTCTATTGCTTTTGATACGTGGTACACAACATCTCTACAGGGGGCAGATTGAAGCTTCTTCAAATTGAGTCCCTGGGTTAATATTTGGGCTTCCTATGGGGGCCTGAATATCAACTTGGTGCAATATGGGGAATAATCCTTAAAAATCTTCTTCTTCAGATCCACCAGACAGATTCTTTTGATATTTGGTATGCAGCATCTTTAGAGGGGGTTGAATTCAAGTTTGTCCAAATGAGAACACTGGATGAATACTTGGGCTCTTTATTGGAGCCCAAATTTTAACTTAGTGCAATATGAGAATATTTCTTTAAAAATCTTCTTTTTTTTTGACCCACTAGTGAGAATCCTTTCATATTTGGTATGTGACATCTCTAGAGGTGTAAAATTTGAATTTTTTCAAATCGTGTCTCTGGGTTAATATTTGGGCTTCCTGTGGGAGCCCAATTATTAACTTGGTGCAATATGGGGGATATTCTTTAAAAATCTTCTTCTTCAGATCCACTGGTCAGATTCTTTTGATATTTGGTATGCAGCATCTTTAGGGGGGTAGATTCAAGTTTGCTCAAATGGGATCCCTGGATGAATATTTGGGCTCTTTATTGGAGGCCAAATTTAACTTAGTGCAATATGAGAATATTTCTTTAAAAATCTTCTTTTTCAGACCTGCTAGTGAGAATCCTTTCATATTTGGTAAGTGACATCTCTAGAGGTGTAAGATTTGAATTTGTTCAAATCGAGTCCCTGGGTCAATATTTGAGCTTCCTCTGGGAGCCTGAATATTAACTTTGTGCAATATGGGGAGTAATCTTTAAAAATCTTCTTCAGATCCACAAACTCATCTGATTCTTTTGATATTTGGTATGCAGCATCTCTAGGGGGGTTAGATTCAAGTTTGTTCAAATAGGATCCTTAATGAATATTTGGGCTCTTTATTGGAGCCCAAATTTTAACTTAGTGCAATATGAGAAAATTTCTTTAAAAATCTTCTTTTTCAGATCCACTAGTGAGAATCCTTTCATATTTAGTATGTGCCATCTCGAGAGGTGTAAGGTTCAAATTTTCGAGTTCCTGAGTTAATATTTGGGTTCCCCAAGGGAGCCCAAATATTTACTTACTGCAGAATGGGGAATTATCATTTAAAATCATCTCCTTCAGATCCAGCAGTCAGATTCTTTTTATATTTGGTGTACAATACCTCTGGGAGGGTTAGATTGAAGGTTGTTCAAATCGGGTCCCTGGGTTAATATTTGGGCTTTTTATTGAAGCTCAAAGTTTAGTTTAGATCAATATGAGAAAATTTCTTGAAAATTCTTCTTCAGATCCACCAGTGAGAATCCTTTCATATTTGGTATGTAACATCTCTTGGGGTGTCAAATTCAAGTTTGTTCAAATCGATTTGCTTTTTTTGGGTTGGGGGCAAGCGAGAACACAGTAGTCGAAGACAAAACAAAAAGTTCATTCAGTTGTTGTTTTTTAATACTTCACACAGAGCAGAGCTTGCTAGGAAGCTTTCCTCCTAGGACCAGCAGAAATGAATGGCCAAAAAAGTTGCCTTTGGTTGTGTCTTAGCAATTCAAAAAAATTGCTCTTGCTGTTGATCACTTACTGATACACTCATCTCTTTTGACAATTTGAGCCAGGTGAGCGTTTTAGGCTCACTTGAGCCTCAGGTTTGTTATACCCCCACTCTCAAAGAGAATGTGAGTATACTGCATTACATGAATCAGGGTGTCCATCCATTCATCTGTGCCTCCATGCATCCGTCCATGCATATTTACGTTCATCCATCTGTGCATCTGTCTGTCCATCTGCAGTGATACCTCAGCAGTGCGTGTATGGATTTCAATGAAATTTGGTATGAGGGATCTTTGTGACAAACTGCTGCTGTACATATTATAAAAAAAAAGTTGCCTGCATATTTTTCAGGAGAGTTACAGTCCTTATCCTGTTAATTTTTCATGATTTTTTCCATCTGAAACGATATCTCGGCAGTGAGCAGATGGATTTCAATGAAATTTGCTATTTGGGATCCTTGTGACAAGCTGCTCCGGCACATGTTATAAAAAGGTTGCCCACATATTTTTCACCAGAGTTATGGTCCCTACTTCATCACATTTTCATTATTTCTTTTCAACCTACTCACAATTGTTTACAATTGGCTGTAACGTAAGTGCAAGCCCTACTTCGGAACTAACTCCAGCTTTTAGAGAACTTTTCCAAACAAGTTGGAAAAGTAATAGAGTGCAAAAGCATGAAAAAGATCGAAAAAGGGTCGAGCGAGACCAGCGCTAAAAATTACAGGTACTCTCTCTGCTCACCTCTTGCGTTTACCGAGCGCATGCGCAAAAACCATGACGTCAATTCCTTTTTTTTCCGCCATTTGTACATGGTCGGAAATTTTTGTGACTCGTGCTACTTTGCTGTTATTCTTCGTGAACAACCTATTATTTGTGCTTTGCTTTTCATTGTGTGCAAGTGGATTGTATCCTTTTATCAAGCTATCCAAAATTGTTTTTGATTAATGTTATTTTTGATCATTATTACTTGTTTCTTCACACTTAATCTTGTTTTTCCCCCACGTGTGAACACGACCTTTGTGCTGTTTTCCATCGGCGGGAAGCTTGATTCCATTTTCATTCATATAATGCCAAAGACTATTCCTTGTACCTCTTGCTTGCAAGTGAAGCATGTGGACGGCTCTCATTCCATGTGTGTCACTTGCAACAATTGCACTCAGGCCCAATCATGTGGTATTTGTGGGGTTTGGTCCTCTAAATTCTGGGCTTTTGTTAACAAGGTGGTTTTGTCCTGAGCTAGAACCCCTCGTTCTCGGGGTAAGGGTAGCCGTGCTGTAGCAGACATTTCTGCTGGTGCACATGGTGACTCTGTCACACAGGATTCTGATCTGTCTTCTGTGGCGAGTTCCTCTGCAACTGTTGACGGTGCTAGTTCAGTGATACCTGACGTGGAGACCATGGTCTCTTTGTCTTCTGATGTCACTCTTGAGGCGTCTGTTTTCGTAGAGAGCCTCTCCGAGGTCAGCTCAGTGACCATCTCCGATCTGCCTCCTATGCCGTCGACAATTGCTGAGGAAGTTGTTACTACAGATCCTATTCTGTCTGATGGTGGTTCTTCCATCTCCTCTGGGGATGGTCTACAGTCTCGGGGGACCGAGGCTGTATCTGCTGGTGTGTCTGTGTGCTCTCAGCCTCCCCTAGCCTGGCAGCGGGGCTGTGCGGGTTTGCTATCTGCTCCGTCTCATCTGGCTAGGTTTGCTCCTAGTTGGTTGAGCCGGTCGGAGCTTCGGCAGCGATTCCTCGTCCCTCGAGTGAATCATTTATTGTTCCTCCTTCCCCTGCTAGTGTGCTGCCTAGCAGGATGGTGTTGGGACGTTGGCATCCAGGGCCTGCTGTTTGGCAGCGGTCAGTGACAGCCCCTGTTAGCTGTCACTCTCGGAACCTTCCTCCGGTGATTCCTCACTGTGTTCTGAGTCTGGGTGTCGATCGATGCTTGCCATCGGTCTCAGAGGATGGGCTGTTGGGGCTGTCTGCCGCGCAGAGGCCAATGACAGGTTCCTGTCATTCTTGGGACAATCCTCCGGTGTCTTCTCACCGTGTCCTAGGTCCAGCTACTGATCGACGTGTGCCGTCGGTCTCTTTCGAAGATTTGCAGGCAGGACCTTCTGTTTCGCAGAGGTCAGTGATGGCCCCTGGGCGTCACAATCGGGACTATCCTCCGATGTCTTCTCACTGTATCCCTATTCTGTCTGCCGATCGACGTTCGACGTTGGTCTCTTCTGAGGGTTTGGGTTCTTCTACCAGAAGGATCCATTGGGAGGACACTACGTCGGGCGATGCTGCTGCGACGGATTCTCAGGGTGACCTGCGTCAGGCCATTTTGGCGCTCAGCCGGTTGCTTTCTGGCAACCCTCAAGTTGGCCTCCCTGTGCCTCCGGAGGCACAACCTCCTTTGGTCGGTCGCAGAGATGTCTCGCCTGGCCCCTTGGATACTGCTCAGTCTTCCCAGGAGGTTTCTGCTGGTCAGCCCAAGTTGGGCTACGACTCCTCTGCTACGGAGGATGATGATTATCTGGAAGGTGATGGGCCCCCCTCGTCAGTCTTGGGGCAGGCTTCTGATTTCGTCTTCGGCTTATTGCCGGACGTTCAACCTTCAGACCAGCCATCTGTGACCGTCCGGCCGTGGTCCACTGTGGAGCGCAGTAACCCTGTTGAGCCTTCTAGCTCTGGGGCTTTGCGTCCTCTGCAATCGGCTCAGGTTGTTGAGTCCTTCCAGGGCTTAGACGCCAAAATGCGTCCTCAAGGGTTCCTTCTTTTCTAGATCTGATGCCTTTCTGCCTCTATCGTGGTTTCGTGTTTACGATTCCGTCTCTCCACCAGTCTTCCAAGGGATGACTACTGTGGATGAGGATTCTTCTTCCCTCGGGTTAACTAAGCCTAAGTCGGCAGTTCTCCCGATGTCGGTAGTTGAATCTATGGTGGGCTTGTCCCGAGAGATGCTGGGCATGTTATCTCTCGCAGACCATGTCGTCGCTGCTCTGGCTGAATATTTTTCACCAGGGGAGTTTGATGATGCTCAGACGCCTTTTCGCGTTTTGTCACAGGCTCTTATGAACTTGACACACGCTCACGCCTGTAACATGGCTAATTTGGAGCTGGCACGCCGGGATGCGGTGTTGGATTCTTCTCCATCCCTTCCTTCTGAGCAATGTGCTGTTCTGAGGTCTGCCTCTTTGGTGGGGCCTCAGTTGTTCCATGGTTCCTTGGAAGCTGTTCGTGGCGAAGTTCTTCGTCATTCGAAGGACCAGCTTTTGCTGCGACAGCTTGACCAACCTGCTGCTGCGGGTGGTGGTCGTTCCAGGCCTGCCAAGCGTGCTGCTGCGTCTGCCTCACTGGTGACGTCGGCTACGCCTTCGGCTCTGTCTGCTCCTTCTGCACATAAGAAGCGCTGACGTGGCCAGGCTCGCTGGAAGCCTCAGGCAGGAAAGTCTCAGGACTCTGTCACTTCCCAAGGTGGTTTCTCCTCTCGGTAGCCTTGTCGAGGCTGCAAGTGAAGGTTCTCACCTCGATTCGCCTCCAGTCGGGGGAAGGCTGTCGCTGTTTTATGACCGTTGGACAGAGATAACGTTGGACCCTTGGGTCCTCGACGTCATTCAATCCGGTCTGCGACTGTCCTTCCATCGGCACCCCAGTTTATCTCGGGTGCCCCTCCCGACTCAGGTCCCTTCCGATTCTCTGCGTCGGGACCTTCTGGTGCAGGAGATCGACAATCTCCTCTCCAAAGGGGCGATCGAGGTGGTCAGGAACACCCTTTCACCAGGGTTTTACTCGAGACTTTTCTTGGTGCCGAAGAAAAATGGCCAATTTCGTCCTGTCATCGATCTGAGTATCCTGAACGAGTACATTATAGCTCCTCGCTTCAGTATGGAGACTTTCCGGTCGGTTCGACATTTAGTTCATCAGGGCGACTTTGCTGCCAGTATCGACCTGAAGGATGCCTACTTCCATGTACCCGTTCATCTGGCGTCACGGAAATACCTTCGGTTCTCGTTTCGGAATCGAGTTTATCAATTCAGAGCTCTCCTGTTCGGTTTGAACCTGGCTGCTTGGGCCTTCACCCGACTGATGTCACATGTGCTTGCTTTCCACCGTACTCTGTCAGCTGTGACTTCGTCAGCCTACCTGGACGACATCCTCCAACGGCACCACGATGCTGCTGTTCTTGAGTTAGATGTCCGGCAGTTTCTTTGCCTGCTAGCGTCGCGTGGTTTCAGAGTCAATCGCGAGAAGTCAGATCTCCTTCCTTCTCAGCGATTCCGTCATTTGGGGATGGATTTCGACACTCTTCACAATGTAGTGTCGGTCCCCCATGCTCGGGCGACGATTCTTTCCGCCTTGACTCGGAACCTGCTTCAATCTTCCTCGGTCTCGGCCAGGACTTTCCTTCGTATGCTGGGCCTTTGCGGTTCGGTGACAGATCTCATTCTGCTCGGTCGCTTGTTTGTCCGACCTCTTCAACACTTCCTGTTGGATCATTGGCGTCCGAATGTAGATCTGCTGGACCTGGAACTCACTATTCCTCGGTCTCTGCTTTGTCACCTCCACCCTTGGGCCAATATTCCCTGGCTGACACAGGGTGTTCCGTTGGATCTTCCTTTGGCTGATCGCATCCTTACTGCGGATGCCAGTGATCGGGGCTGGGTGCGACATTGGATCCTCTCGGTCTGTCTACTCACGGCGAGTGGGACAGCGAGCAGGTGGGCCTTCATATCAACCAGAAGGAGCTCCTTGCTCTTCTGTTGAGTTTTCGGCTTTGGGTTTCTCATCTGTCGGACCATTTTGTCCTACTTCTTTCGGACAATTCGACAGTAGTGGCCTACATATGGAATCAAGGAGGCACACATTCGATTCCCATGTATCGGCTGTCTCGGGATCTTCTGTTGGCGTGGGATGTGAACGCTCGGGTGTCCATTCGACACATTCCCGGGCATCTCAACGTCCTAGCAGACTCCCTGTCCCAATGCGACAGTGTCCTTCCCACCGAATGGATGCTACATCGGTCGGTGTTTCAGGCGATTTACAAGCAGTGGGGCCGTCCTCAGGTCGACCTTTTCACTACCTTTGTCTCCCCTTGTCCAGATCCTCTAGCATTTGCAGTCGACGCTCTGTCTCTGGACTGGACAGGTTGGATTGGCTATGCCTTTCCTCCTGCACCGATTCTTCCTCAAGTATTAGCGAAGATTCGTGCTTGCAGTTGCACAGAGGGTGTGGATCAATCTGCTGCGGCCTCTGTTGGCAGAACGGCCGATTCGTCTACCTCTACATCGTGATCTTCTTTCCCAGGGTCATCCCAGGAAGTATCACAACAACCTGGCGAGCCTGTCCCTTCACGTCTGTCTTTTATCAGGTCCAGTCTCCGACGAAGAGGTTTTTTGAGACGAACAGTGGAGTGCATTTCTGCATTGCGGCGACATTCCACTGGCTTGACTTATGATGTGAAGTGGAAGGTTTTCTGCCGCTGGTGTGCAGATCACAATGTGGATTACCGTGATCCGTCAATCGCTCAAATTACGGATTTTCTGGTATATCTTTTTGACTCCAAGTGCCTCCAGCCTATTACGATTAAGGGCTATCGGTCTATGCTGTCTGATATGTTCTCTTATGTGGGAAAGCGGTGCATCGGTCGTAATCTTTTTCTCTGCAAACTCATTCGGCACTTTTCTTTGAAGAGGCCTCGAGTTTTGCGTCTTACACCCAAGTGGAACTTGGTGTGGGTGTTGCATTGTTTGGAGGGGGCACCATTCAAGCCTTTATCTGAGACCGATACGCGTTTTCTCACCTATAAGACGGCTTTTCTTCTAGCGTTTGCTTCTGCTTGACGAGTCAGTGAGCTTCATGCACTATCTGTTGATTCTGCCTTCTTCAGAAATGAGGCTAACAGTGTCACCTTCACTACTGATTGCTCTTTTCTGGCTAAGAATCAACTTCCTGATTCAGTACCTCCTCCCATCTGCATTCGGGCTCTCCCTGCTGTCGATGGCCGGAGACCTCTTCTTTTTCCTGTTCGTGCGATCAAGACTTACATTACTCGCACTCAGTTCATTCGGAGGGGTCGGAAGAGATTCTTTCTGTCTTTCATTCCTAAGAGGCAGTCTATCTCTTCCCATTATATTTCCAGGTGGATCTGTCTTGCAATCAAGCTGGCTTATTCCCGCTTGTCTGCGTCGGATCTTGTTTCGAACCGGTCTAATGTTCATGAGGTTCGTGCCATTTCTACATCCTGGACGTTCTCCAATTCTGTTTCGCTCTGGTATGTTATGAATGTGGCTTACTGGAGGAATGCCTCTACCTTCTCCTCCTTTTATCTCCGCCACCTTCAGCAGCAATCTGAGGACCTTTATTCTTTAGGCCCTCTCATTGCTGCTCCGGCTGTTGTGCACCCTCGTTAAAATTGTTTTTATCGAGGTTGTGCTTCGCTCAGCCTTGTTCTTTTCAGGTGCCTTCTCTCTATCTTCATTACAGGTTTCGTTATTGTTCTCTGCCATCCTTGCTTTTCTTTCTGCTGCTCTTGTTGGTATTGGTTATGTGATTCACCTCCTCCTATTGTTTATTCAGCCAATTGTAAACAATTGTGAGTAGGTTGAAAAGAAATTAAAATTTTTTAGTAAATTTTGTTTCTTAACATACCTACCGCAATTGTTTACTGGAGGCCCACCCTCCTTGGGGATATCTTTGATATCGATGCCTCCCCGCTAAATCACAAACTTCTCGTTGGCGGAAATACGGAATTGACGTCATGGTTGTTGCGCATGCGCTCGGTAAACGCAAGAGGTGTGCAGAGAGAGTACCTGTAATTTGGAGCGCTGGTCTCGCTCGACCATTCTTTTGATCTTTTTCGTGCTTTTGCACTCTATTACTTTTCCAACGCCAAAACCAAACGCCTGGTGGACCACGCAAAATTTCGCAGATATATTGGTTATTCACCATAGGGGTGTTGGGTCGTAAATGAAGTGGGGTTTGAATGTTTGTTTTTCAGTGAAACGTGAAAATTATAACACAGGACGAAAGCCACGAAACGCCTCGTGGGTGAAACGTCTCGGGTTGAAATGTCTCTGGGACAAATCAAATGTCGAACTGCCAACTTTCAGAGATTTATTTTACCAAAAAAAAAAAAATCCTTTCACAACCTGCCTAATAAAATCGTGAATCGCAATTTTTCCCCATTATATTCAAAATTATCACAACCCATTTGAACGGGCAGTTCATCCATAAATCATATTTTTTTGAAATCTGAAAATGAAATACAAAACGAATGTTTGCGTGTTTTTATTAACCAATTCGACCGCACATACCTGCCTATATGTGATTTATTTTCAACTATGACGGTTACTTTTATATCAAGCAACGGTTACTATTATCTAATTATCCTGCATCTCAAATGCATTTATTTAAATTAACGGGAAACTCGTAACAGTTTCAAATAACAGTACACAAATTCCTAATGATGGCCATTTACAATACAAATGTTACTAAAAATAAATGCCAGGAGACTATGTTCCATTCAACATAACACCTGACTTTGCAGACTTTCTGAGGGTTGGTGCGAATCAAATGTGGTGCGAATCGACCATTCCCCTTTGTGACTGTTTGTTGTCAGACTGAAAGACACCTTCCTTCTTGCTGTCATTATGACTTACCTTTTACAGAATAAAACACTTTCGTGAATATTGCTAAAACCCACCCACTTTATTAAAGTATGATGTAGAAAAAGTTTGAAGTGTGTTAATTTAAAATTTGCGAACACATCGATATCGATTTACCGAAATGAGCACAATATCTCAAATTTTTTTTGAAGATTTTTGGGTATCATAAAAAGGTTGCATGCGCACCAAAAATGACCATGCACGTGGGCCTGAGAAACAGAGGTTCTTTTTTATGGCCTTACTAAAATTTTTTAATTTTTTGGTCCTTACTTTGTTTTAATCCATTTATGCTTCATTGGTCCAGCACTGCTCTGGGGGGAGGGGGGGGGGGGGTATAATTGCCTTCAGCAATAGCACTTGTTTCAAAGAGACAATGCTTCCAGCAAGGGTAGCCTTAGTTTTGCAGGACTTTGTACACCAATAATTGTTTTGTTATTATTTATTAGAGAGTGCCTGTTGGAACTCTCCAATAAATTTTAACAAAACAGTTTAATATCAACATTTCTTTATCTGCTAAAACAACAAACAAGTATATGCACACAGTTTAAGCCACTAAAGTATCTTCTAGCACTCTAGCAGTTAAACAGTATTTCCAATTAGCATATACATGCATTATGGTATGTTTCTGAACTGTTGCAAAATATTTATGAAGAAAAAAATCTTTTACCTAGCATGCTGGCCAAATTGCCCAGCATTATATATAAATATCACAACTCAAATTTTTTTTGTTCATTTTTGCCTTCAAAACATCACCTGTGACTCTCAAACTACCATAGCTTATCAACTCTCATTAGAATGGGTTCAATGAGCTTTTCTTAGAGAGAAGTAATAAGCTGTGGTGTTTTTGTCATTTATTTGGGAAAGATACTGTAGGTTTTGTATTCTGGATGCATTAGATAAATGGTCAAGACTTTTCTGTATCTTGTCCACTGTAACAAACAATTTTCGAATTTCCATGTTCTTTTGCTTTTCAGGTGTTCATTGCACACATGGATTCAACAGAACTGGCTTTCTTATCATGTCATATCTTGTAGAGAGAATGAACTGGAGGTATATATACCTGTACACCATTGAGTAAACGTACTCCTTTATAAATTCAGTGTCATTACTGATGATAGTTTTAACCTTGATATGCTGTCCAACTAATGTTTATACAAGAGAACAGCATTTGATTTGTTTTAAAAAAAAAAATTGTAGCATTTTAAAATGACGAAAAAATGAAAAGCACTTTTTTTGAAATTGCCTAGCTCCATTCATTATATTATATGTACTTTTTGGGGCTCTGAAACCTAAAGGAAGCATTATTTTGCTTCTAGGATGAGTATTATTGGATGTTTATTATACCCCCACACTCAAAGAGATTGTGGTGAACCCTGGATTACATGCATCTGTCCATTTATCTGTTCGTCTGTCCATCTGGCCATCCAGATCCATATCTCAGCATTGAGTGGATGGATTTCAGTGGAATTTGGATGCAGTATCCTTGGAATGACCCATTTCCACCACATGTTGAATGGAGTTGCTCATACTATGTTCACCTAAGTTATGGCCCTTACTTTGTCAAATTTTCAGTGATTTTTGATTTTGTCCATCCAGACACAACCCATCTCTCAACTTGGTACCTGTAGGGGTACAGCCAAGTCAGAAATCTCACAATCGAAATTTCAATCCTGAAAATATACTGCTCAATGTTTGCTAAGCACCAAGTATATCCAACTACCTGTTTTACGTTTTAGTTGAAATATTGTGATGAAAAGTGTATTTATTTTTTATTTGATTGTATCTTTAATGATTTAAGTACAGAAATTAAGATTTTATTTGTGTTTGACATTATTTTTTAGCTTTTGAATACGATAACCATGGAAAATGGATATTATTGGGAAAAGAGGACATTTTTCAAACTTGCCAAAAAGTTGTCGGAGCAAACTGGTATGGGTTCAGTTTCGAGTATGAGACCCATTACTGTTAATTACAGCTTGACAACACCTTCTCATGCCCCCAATCAGGTTCCTGGTGGTCCACCTGTTTTACGTTTTAATTGAAATATTGTGATGAAAAGTGTATTTATTATACCCCACGCAACGAAGTTGTGGGGGTATAATGTTTTTGACTGGTCCGTCCGTCAGTCCGTCAGTCAGTCCTACTTGTTTTCCGGACTTTTTTTCTACACGCTTCCAGATATTGAGCTGATTTTTGGTATGTGAGTCTAACATGGTGGCCTACAGATCAAGTTTGCATTTTTTTCCTCTCCACTGATTTTTACCGAAATTACGGCCCTTGGACTCTGAAAAATTCATCAAAATTACAGTTTTCCGGACTTTTTTTCTACACTCTTCCAGATATTGAGCTGATTTTTGGTATGTGAGTCTAACATGGTGGCCTACAGATAAGTTTGCATTTTTTTCCACTCCACTGATTTTTACCGAAATTACGGCCCTTGGACTCTGAAAAATTCATCAAAATTACAGTTTTCCGGACTTTTTTTCTACACGATTCCAGATATTGAGCTGATTTTTGGTATGTTAGTCTAACATGGCGGCCTACAAAACAAGTTTGCGTTTTGTTCCTCTCCACTGATCAAAATTACAGTTTTCCGGACTTTTTTTCTGCACGTTTCCAGATATTGAGCTGTTTTTGGGTATGTTGGTCTAACATGGTGGCCGACAGATCAAGTTTGCATTTTGTTCCGCTCCACTGATTTTTACCGAAATTACGGCCCTTGAACTTTGAAAAGGTCATCAAAATTACAGTTTTGCAGACCTTTTTGGACTTTTTTTCTACACGATTCCAGATATTTAGCTGATTTTTGGTATGTTAGTCTAACATGGCGGCCTACAAAACAAGTTTGCGTTTTGTTCCTCTCCACTGATTTTTACCGAAATTACAGCCCTTGAACTTTGAAAAGTTCATCAAAATTACAGTTTTCCGGACTTTTTTTCTACACGTTTCCAGATATTGAGATGATTTTTGGTATGTTAGTCTAACATGGTGGCCTACAGAACAAGTTTGCGTTTTGTTCCGCTCCACTTATTTTTACCGAAATTATGACCCTTGGACTTTGAAAAGTTCATCAAAATTACAGTTTTCTGGACTTTTTTCCTACACGCTTCCAGATATTGAGCTGATTTTTGATATGTTAGTCTAACATGGTGGCCTACAGAACAAGTTTGGATTTTGTTCCTCTCCACTGATTTTTACCAAAATTACGGCCCCATAGACTTTGAAAAGTTCATCAAAATTACAGTTTTCCGGGCTTTTTCTCTGCTTGAATTCTTTCAATACCATTGAAACTACAGAACACTGTTTTCTGCAGTATTCCTAGAATCTATGTTTATTTTTAAAAAATGATTAGAGCTTGAAATATCGGGGCGCGTGGGGTATGTGAGCGTGCTCACTAAGGTTCTATATTTTTATATTTAATTATAGCTTTAATGATTTAAGTACAGAAATTAAGATTTTATTTGTGTTTGACATTATTTTTTAGCTTCTGAATACGATAACCATGGAAAATGGATATTATTGGTTAAGGCTTCCACGTTTAGACAAAATTGTAAATGTTTAAACGACTGTCTGTAAACGAAACGGAAACGTTTACACGTACTAACAATGCAAGTAGTCAATATTTGATAGAACTGTGTAATAATACACAGTAAGTTCATCATATCTTTGTGTACAGGGCATACAATTTATGTTATTGAGACAGCCGATTTACAGTTCGTCCAAAAACAACGTAGACAAACGATCACAGCATGCAGATGCCGAAGGCAAATTCGCTCGGTCTATTGGGGGTGGGGGTGGGGGGGGGGGCTGGGGATTCTCCCTCAGGTAAATTTGGAAATTTATGGGGGGACTCTGAGCTCATTCTGGTGTGTTCGAGGTGAAATTCCTTGTGTTTTTTCAAACAGTAATGTTGGAGCGAGTTGCCATGTCACACAATAGTGACAATCCCAGACTTCAGAGTGGAATGCAATGTCGCAAAAATAAACAAAGTCTACAAATTTTCAAATGCCGCAAGTGCCAGTCTGTCTGTCAAACTCCATAAATCGATCCTAAGATCATCCCATGTGTGAATAATAAATTAATAATCCATGTCAGGTGAACGAAATCAACGAGAACAATTGTGTATCACTTTGGGAATATACATGTAAATCCGAATAAACTAAAACATCCCACAAATGTTTCGAAGGAAACACCAAAGATAAGCACGTGCCATGCGGCTCACGTGACTGTGTCACATATGATATCACATGATTTGAAGATGATTTCGTTCGGTTACTGTGGTGGCGGCACCAGTCGGAACCAGTACACAGTTTTTCTGAAGCATTACCAAAATATTGCATTGCGAAGTTGGAATTTTTTTTTTTGTGTCTTTGACTTTCTGCATTAATCTGCAATTTTGAAATTACTCTATTAAAACTTCATTCCGTGTACACGTTTACCAGAACTGTAAACGTTTAATGCCCATAAACGAAACGATCACGTTTACACATGCAAACGTGGAAGCCTAATTATTGGTAAAAGAGGACATTTTTCAACTTGCCAAAAACTTGTCGGAGCGAACTGGTATGGGTTCAGTATTGAGTATGAGACCCATTACTATTAATTACAGCTTGACAACACCTTCTCATGCTCCCAGTCAGGTTCCTGGTGGTCCACCTGTTTTACGTCTTAGTTGAAATATTGTGATGAAAAGTGTATTTATTTTTTATTTAATTATAGCTTTAATGATTTAAGTACAAAAATTAAGATTTTATTTGTGTTTGACATTATATTTTAGCTTTTGAATACGATAACCATGGAAAATGGATATTATTGGTAAAAGAGGACATTTTTCAACTTGCCAAAAAGTTGTTGGAGCGAGCTAGTATGGGTTCAGTATCAAGTATGAGACCCATTACTGTTAATTAGAGCTTGACAACACCTTCTCATGCTCCCAGTCAGGTTCCCGGTGGTCCATAGTGGGATGTTGTTCCATTCTTGGACCAGCATGGCACCAAGCTCCTGGACACTTCTTGGCTGGACTGGACGGGCTAAAACTGCAAGCTTCAACTCATTCCAGACATGTTCGATTGGATTGAGGTCGGGGGATCTTGCTGGCCAGTCCATACGCACAATCCCCTCCCTCTGTCGGTACTCCCGGACAGCATGGGCAACATGAGGATGGGCATTATCGTCCATCAGAGTGAATCTATCCCCCACTGCACCTGCACACAATGTGGACATCCAGGATCTCATCAATATACCGCTGAGTAGTCAATGTATGACGTTCAAGGACACAGAGCTCTGTACGTCCATCCCTGCTGATGCCGCCCCAGACCATGATTGACACTCCACCACAGCGGTCATACTCAGCAATGTTGGCTGCATGGAATCGCTCTCCTGGTCTTCTCCATATCCTAGAATGCCTATCTATGTGGTCTAGGCAGTACCTTGACTCATCTGTAAAAAGGACAGGTCGCCAATCTTCTCTGATTCATCCAACGTGGTCCATGGCCCATTCCTATCGTGCCTGGCGGTGGCTCTGGGACAGCGGAATGTGAATACATGGTCTTCTCGATCGGAGACCACAATCCTGCAACCTTGACCGGATAGTCTGCGTCGAAACATTTACCCCGGATGCATTCTGAAGGTCACTGCAAAGCTGGGTTGCTGTGGCAAAGCGGTTCCTATGGGCCTGAATGATCAAAAACTGGTCATCAGCTGCAGACGTTGCCCTGTCTCTGCCACCACCATGCCGTTTTACTGGTGCTGGTGTGCCATACTACTGAAATTTTGCCCAGGCTCAGGTGATCACCGTATGGTACACACCAAGGGATTCACCAACCTGAGGATGGGTAGCCCCTTGCTCCACCATCCCTACAACCCGCCACAATTCTGCTTCAGACAAATGTCTTCTTACATTTGCATTTGCCATATTCAATCATTAAATCACAAGGGTTTGTGTTGAAATGAAGATTGAATACCCTACATATGTCATGTACATGTAGTCAGTACAGGAAAACATCATGAAAATCAAGGGGTACATGCTTTCCATGACTGTCATGAAAAGTCTGCATGTCAAGAGAGCTAATGCAAACACTGGGGACCATCTCAATACATTCCTCAATCATATCCACCAAAAATATCGCAAATATGTCACAAGCAAATTTCACAATGATGTGTCAAATATTTGGTGCTTAGCAAACTTTGAGTACCATATTTCATCTAAGTTTTTGGGCATCAAAAAATAATTAAATTTTTGAGTGTCCAAAAACTTTGAAAACAGAAAAAATACACGCAAAAGCAGAAGTGGGGTCCAAATTTGAAACGAGTGTAGTGAAATATGGGACACCGGTAAGTTTCAATGCACACAATTTACCTCGGAAATGGGAAAGATGAATTATTCGAAACAGCTGTCCAAAACTGTGATTTGTCATCAGTATTCCCAACGAAAGAATAAATACATATGAACATACCTAATGTTAGTTGCAATTATATAACTTCGCCAAAAGATCATTGAGAGCAAATCAATTTTGATCTACCGGTACATGAATGTTAATTATGTTGAACAGTTATCAAGTCATGTGCTTGTGTTGTTACAGTCAGATAAAAAAAGCCAACTTGCTTTGGTCTTTTCAAAATGGACCAATATCGGTATTGCCCTTTAAAGGCATTGCAATGCAAACAGTTATTGAATGTGGTCTGTTTTTAGGTTGGTTGTTTATTTTGTGAAAACTGTTATATCTTATTTGATATCTCAACAACTGAAGATGGACAAATTTCTAGTAAAATACAAGACAGCAGATGAAGCGAGACCAAAAGTGGAATTAACACACTGCAAGCCATCACCAAAGAGGCCAGTTGGACGGCCAGTGAAGAGAAAAATAACAGATTCTGATGAAACAGCAGCCCCTGGATAGTGTCTGTGAGATGTTTATTGACCCTAAGAAAATAATGACTATAGAGGCTGCAATGAACGATATATTCAATTCCGATGACGAAGATGACCTTGTTGAGGCAGTAATTTCAAATGAGCGTGATTGATGTATTTTGCCTAATTTTCTGTGTAACTTTTGTATTGTGATTCTTTAATTTTTTTTGTCTCAAAAACATAGCTTATGATCCCCCATTGAGGGATCATAAGCTATGTTTTTGAGACAAAAATTTAAAAACATTAAAAAGGTATCGGCCTCAGAACCATTCCATGTGGTACTCCAGAGTTGACGTGCTTTTCTTTTAATGTGAATGCGACACCATCGTTTTTTAGCGTGATTGATGTATTTTGTATACTTTCTGTGTAACGTTTGTATATTTTTGTATGTATAATTTTCTGTGTAACTTTTGTATATTTGTCCATATGTTTGATCAGTTCTGTGATAAATATTTATTGTGATTCGTAAAATTATTTTTGCCTCAAAAACATAGCTTATGATCCCCCATTGAGGAATCATAAGCTATGTTTTTGAAACAAAAATTTAAAACATTAAAAAGGTATCGGTCTTAGAACCGTTTTTAATGTGAATCCGATACCATCATTGTTTTTTAGCTTGATTGATGTATTTTGTATACTTTTCTGTGTAACTTTTTCGCTGCGACTAGCAGCTCTATAAGTGGCAATGTCGGTCTGTTGGTCGGTCTGTCGGTCGGTCTGTCTGTGACCAACGAGTTTGTCTGTGACCAGCGAGTTTCAAAACTCAATAACTTTTGAAATACTTGATGGAATGACTTTATATCTGGCATGTAAGTGTATCTTATTGATGTCTAGCCACTGTTCAATGCATGTGATGTTCCAAATATTTTTCTTGGAGTTATGGCCCTTGATGAACTTAGAATTTTGTGAGATTGCACCACCCGTCGCAGCTACGGCGTTGATGTCGCGATTTTTTTATATTTTTGTATGTATAATTTTCTGTGTAACTTATGTATATTTGTTTATATGTTTGATCAGTTCTGTGATAATATATTTATTGTGAATCTGAAAATTATTTTGTTGTTCCTACAGCCCCTCCCCCAGCCCCCCACCAACCTATGGTATCAGCACAGAATGATACCTCTCAGTATATACCACCCTGGACCCTTGAATAACTATGGTTGAATCGTCAAAAGATCTGAACGGAATCTTCCAAAAATAAACTGGTCCAAATCATACATTGCCGGAAGTGACCAGTATTCTTGTATTGTGTTAATTTTTTATGAAACCAACTAACAGCACGGGATAATGTTGTACCCTGTGCTATTTTTAATGTTTGGATTTTTCAGTACTGTACAATATGCATGTGTTTAATCTCAGTAAATATTTCCCGATCTTTTGTACTGCTGGAGCAGGGGCAGTTTATATATAATGGATTACCCGGTAATATAAATTGGATTACTTTGACATACACAGGTTAGAACTTGTTTTCTTTTTTACCTTTCTTCATATCTTGACTTGGGCGAAACATGCTTTCAATTTCATCAGCAAATTTGATTTGTCATTATGTCACAGGTCAAATCTGTCGGTGTCATATGTCAATGGCATAAACAATACTCACCAGTTACAAATAAGAAACAATTTTATTTTTTATGGACTTTATTTTCACATTTCACAGTTCAATTTTAAAAAATGCATACAACAAATTACAGGACGGTTTGGCAGTGGGGTGTCCGAAAACATTGATGCTTAAAAAAATGTATTTTTTTACAAAAAATAAGATGTCCGAAAACATTGAGTGTCCGAAAACTTAGATGAAATTCGGTAGTATATTATAAGCAGTGTGCAAGTGATTGAATCAATCAACATAACTTATGTGTATCGCAAATGTGTGTTTTGAAGTTAAATGCATGTGTTATCAGTGAAGTACCTGTGAGACTTCAAAGAATTCCATAAGTGTGTTTGTCGACATGTACTCATCAGTGATTGCAGCACTCTGTCTGTTGCTGGATTGGATTTTATAAAGAGCAAAAAATTCCTTCCACCACGATCAAAACAGTGACTGACTTTGAGGTTACAATAAGATGGCACTAAAGAAATCTTTGAATGTCATGTTAAAGTATGTTTGTTTCATTTCTATCAGGCTGTAAGGTGAAATGAACAAAAATGGGGTTTGCAGCAAGCCTTCTAAAATGAAGAATAGGTGGCTCTTTTAGTTTGATAATCTTCTGTTTTACCATTCATGTGACTATGTGATATTGATGATGGCTGGATGAATGCTTTGGAAGAAGCAGATCTAGAAAATCCCAAAATATGTCAATTATTGTGATTATATGACTGAACAGTGGTTGGAGAGAAGAGGTAGAGCCCCCACAGAACCACTTTGAAACTGATGGTGCATTAGGCCTTCACGGTATTTTACTGAAACTCGGTATTTTTTTCAATACTGAATGAATATCAAATAGAATTTCAACTCATTCGATATACCGACTTTCAGGGTATTACCCATTAGGAATGTCTGTAATATCATTCAGCTGAATACAATTCTCATTTGTTTGCTTGAACATGCTCCATGTTAATCCTGTAATGGCCACATACAGCGAAAGTGCGAAACATAATCACATGTAAAGCTAACAAATTTTTTCAAGGGATTAAATGAAGCATAATACTGTGAGTTGATTTCTTTTAATCGACAGACAATACTGATTTATTAGTTGTTTACAACTGTGTAAAATAGCTTTCTCTGGCGACAATTTGTTAATTGATCCCACACCAAATTTAATGCTCCTTTATTATCGAACATCCTGTTGTGTAATTGTTAGCATACACAAAACAATTCATCTCTTTTAATGTACATCCCCTTCCAATCCATGTTCCATTATAATGTGTTCGCTTGCATTACTTTTTTGTTTGGTTTTAAAAATGTTTTAATCCGACATTGTATATATAAACAAAAATGTCCAAAATCAAATCACAACCAAAAGTAAAACGAAAAATGGAGTTAGTATCAAAACCTAATGCAAAATCAGCAGTTTGGACATATTTTGGTTTTGAAAACAGGGAGGGTTCCATACCTATTAAATGTGATATAAAAGCTATTTGCCGTGTTTGCAGAAAGAACTTCTCGACAAAATGTGGCAATACCTCAAATTTAATTGCACATTTGAAAGCAAATCACCCCATAGAATACAGCAAGCTTGACAGAAAGAGGAAATGTGAACCTGAATCACAAAACACCCCAACCAAGCAGCCGCTAATCACTGCTACTGTTCAGCAGTCAAGTGCCTACGAGAAAAATTCTCATCGCTGGACCAGCTTCACTTCAGCCACTACAAAATACATTGCAGGAAGTATGGTGACCCTCTACACAGTGGAGCGAAAACTCTTCAGAGACATGATAGCAGCCTTCGATCCACTATATAAACTAACAGGCAGAAATTATTTTGGAGAGACTGCTGTTCCAAAATTATACAATGACGTCCGTGAATGTGTCAGAAATGAACTGAGGTGTGTTCAATTTTTTTCAGCTACAACAGATATATGGTCTTCCATTGGGATGATACCATATATTCGACTAACTATACATTTCATTGATAGTGAGTGGACATTACAGTCACGTGTTTTAGAAACGATGTATTTTCCCGACACACACACAGGTGGAAATATTGTCAGAATGTTTTAAATCCTGGGATTTGGACGAAATTAAACTTGTGTGTACAGTATGCGCCAAGTGTATCCTGTCTCAAACACCCGACACGGTGGACGATTTTCTGAAATCACCGGCCAACACCATGTCACACTGTGTAATTTGACCAAATTAATCACCGTGTGCAACGGTGTTTAGGTGTGGAAAAGATTATCTCCTTCTTGGTAAATCACTGTGCAACGGTGATTCAGTGTGAGAAGGATTATTTCCTTCTTGGTAATATAATTAACTGGCTACCAATTGCGCTACTGCGAAAACGTGTGTTGAAATGGGGTTTGGTGAACAGGCTAAGCCTTTTGAAACGTGTGCTGATTCAAACTGGTGATGTGCATTCAATTTTAGAAAAAATAAAAATTACTGCACACGTTATCTGTATGAAAACGATTGTACCAACAAGTCCATTTCATTTTCGTTCAATACACTGGCCATAAAGGGATAATGGTTTCAAAACGCAACTGAATTCTGACATGAGAGGTTTGCAGGAAATCTGCCAATGTCATGGCCGATTTTGATCATGCAGTGATTCACTGATTTTTCCATTGCTACCTGCGGCTGCAGCGAGACGAGTAAAAAATCAACCTTAAAATCTGTTTGACTTTCACACAAGTCTACAATGAATATTTGGCAGTAATAATAATAATATATATGGCAAAATCCACTTTTCAATCGGATGTCTATTTAAACAGAAATTTTTTTCATTCTATTTAAATATACCGATTGAAAACAATATAACGTTGTGTTAACAAAGACCTCACCCCATTGCTTGCCACGTCTGAGAAATTTATTCCTTGGAGAACTCGGACCAGTCGAAGACCCCCCACACCCACCCCTCCAAAGAACTTGGCTTGTGTTGAAGAAATTTGAAGCAGGTTGGTCTTATGAAAGGAATAGATGGATGGGGGGTTGGGGGGGGGGGGGTTGGGGTGGAGGGTGGCGTTTTTGGCCCACCAGCAGTCCGAGACATTTCAGTTTACCCTGGGACATTGTGTCCCCGATATTTTTTAAAATTCAACACGAAAACGTGCCAGGTAAAACACCGAGGTCAAAACGACCACTGGAAGCCATTTCGGCCACAGATCATATTTTGAGAAATTAAAACTAAAGGCATTACAAGCTCCTTACATACTGCCAACTAACACCTTGCTTGAAATTTAATTCCCCTCTTTTAAAATGGCGAAAATTAATGAGACTATCGGGCACATATATGTCATGTCACCTTGATTGAAAAGAGAACACAGAACACCAATAATAATTTTAATACATTTATTGTCTTTTCCTTTTGTGGGTCCAGTATATTTTACAGGCCAGCAGTGCCGAGTAATCATTTCTTTCTTTCTTTTCTTTAATCAAAGCATAGATTTTTACAAACCAACACTTACAAATATTTACATAACACAACAGGTTTGACATGCAGCATTGTTTTGTATTTTTAATTTTCAGTGAATAAGGCCTGTTACTTCCCTTTATTCATCAATAAACATTTCTATCCTCTCCCTCCTGGCCCCCCCCCCCCCCCCCCCCCAAAAAAAAATAAAAAATGATAATAATATGCCGTCTTGGTATTTCCACACATGTTTCACATTTCAGATTGGGTGTTTTGATTGTCATATTAAAAAATAAAAGAAAATAGAAAACCGTGAAGTTGTTTTTAGTTTTTCTTGTACAGGTTACTCTCCATACCGGAAAAGGACGTAAGTATGTAAATATAGTAGGGTATGTTTAAAAGTTTGAAGAGGCAAGTTTTCAAATTTAAGCACAATCAGTTAGGTTGCTTTTATTGAAAACAGATGTTATGAAAATTGTCTTCATATCTAACCAAGATTCTGCTTTTGAGTTGTTTAATAATATCAGTATTCCTTTGTCTTCATTTGCCTAATTAGAATCTAGTATGTAATACTAGATTCTAATAAGACAAATTAAGGCAAAGAAATATTATTAAACACCAGACAACGAAAATATTGAATCGGGGTTCCCCAGGAAACTGGGCTAGGACTGAGTATTTCCAAATATAATAAGGTTAATGGCCTCAGCTTGAAGGGAATCAACACATTATTAACTAATGTATTAATTCCCTCCAAGCCGAAGCCACTAAATCTATTATTTTTAGGAATACTTGGTCCGAGGACAGATTCTGGGGTACCCTCGATAAAATCTTTATAGACTGCGCGCACACACACACACACACACACACACACACACACACACACACACACACACACACACACACACACACACACACACACACACACACACACACACACAACACACACACACACACACACACAGTCTTGTCTACCCTACATACCGAGGTGCCCCATTGTTTGTCCTTTGTGTGGACTAACGGTTTCTACCTCGTTTTGCCAGTACAGTTCTGGGAAAACAACCGAGGTAAAGGGTTTCTTTTGTCTTTTGTACCTCGGTAAGGCGAAACACGCAAACTCTTTTGTCTAGTTACCTCGTCAAGTTGGTAAGACAAACCCACACACACACACACACACACAATTTAAACTAAGTAAAGGCAAAGGTAACAACCGCCTTACAGATGTGGGATTAGGAACTAATGTGGTTAACCTGTCTGGCACCAATGACCTAACAACCCAAGAGAAATCGCTTTTAGATCGCGGTTTAACTTTTGTACCAGCACCAAAGCCTAAAACTGATAACCAAACAAATTTACCATCATACAACTGTAATTTTCTAAGGCAAATGAAATTAGCAGACCGCTTTAGAAACTCCAGCGGTCGGAAACTTCCTTTTACAGAATCATCTGGTTGGTCACCTCCAGATAGTGAAGTAGATCCCGAAATTATTGAGGCTAGCAAACGAATCATTCAAAAGGTGTTCAGCATGAAGATACTCTCCGATAAAGACAATTTAACAGCTGGTGAACGGAGAGCCCTCACGAAACTTCGAAAAAATAAGAAATTAGTAATTAAACCAGCCGACAAAGGTGGGTCGGTAGTTGTTCTATCTCGGGATAATTATATAAAGGAAGCCATGAGACAGCTCAGCAATACCAAGCATTATAAGAAAATAGATTCACTTATTTGGCCTAGTAATATCGAAAAATTCAATAAGATCTTAAAATTTCTCCTCGACGAAGGTCACATTACCAAAAAACAATTGAAATATTTAACAGCTAAGCTCAGTGCTCAAACAAGACAATTTTATATCCTTCCAAAGATCCACAAGGACCGTTCTTCGTGGACGGATGACTTAACTCCACCCGGGAGGCCAATTGTATCAGATTGTAATTCGGAATCTTATGCGATCTCGGAATTAATTGATTATCATCTGAAACCTATAGCAAATAGACATCCGAGCTATCTAAAAAATACACAGGATTTCCTGTCAAAAATTTCGAAATTGAAAATATCGAAAAATGCAATTCTGGCTACTTTGGATATCGACAGTATGTATACGAACATTGATATTGATAAAGGTGTTAAATCAGTTAAAAATGCATTTGAAAAATATCCGGATGCGAAACGCCCGGATGAACAAATTTTGGATCTTTTAGAGCTGAGCTTAAAAGGTAATGACTTTCAATTCAATGGAGAATATTTTCTACAAATAATGGGTTGTCCTATGGGCAAAAGATTCAGTCCTAATTTTGCAAGCATTTATGTAGTGGAATGGGAGGAAAATGCCTTAAGCAAATGTGCAAAGCATCCTCTCGTATATCTCAGGTATTTAGATGACATTTTTATTATTTGGGAACATTCAAAAGAAGATTTTGATGAATTTTTAGAAATTTTGAACAATCACGATCCAAATATTAAATGGAAAGCTACTATCAGTGAAAATCCTGTTGATTTTCTCGATGTGACCGTGTATAAAGGCAAGCAATTTCAGGCGTCCGGTCATTTAGATTATAAAGTGTATTTTAAACCAACTGATTCACATCAATTGTTGCACACAGAATCATTTCATCCTCAACATACATTTAAAGGTATCATCAAATCACAACTCATTCGTTTCCACCGCAATTCAAGTGATAAGGTAAATTTCAATGAGGCTTGTTCTACTCTATTTGGCGCCCTCAGATCGAGAGGGTACTCGCTGCGTCTTTTGCACAGCCTGAAATCCCAAACCCTGAAAAAGCTCGAAAGTCCAGCTGAAACTACCGATTTCGAACCACTGGAGATTGAACACAACAGACCGTTGCAGAATGGTAGTGGCGCGGTATTTAATTGCAAAAAGCCTCGTTGTAGACTGCATACTTTTATGCCTGATCAGAAAGAGGAATTTTCCTCCGAACAAACGAAAAATCATTATCAGATCCGTAACCCCCTCCATTGTGATTCACCAAACATTATTTACCTTATCACTTGTAAGCGATGTCGGAAACAGTATGTTGGTCAAAGTCAAAATCCTTTTCGAGAACGTGCTACTAGACACAAACAGGATATAAAATATAATGCTGATGCCCCAGTAGCACAACATTTTAACCTTCCTGGCCATTCTTTGGACGATTTCGAAATCCATCCTATTGAACAACCACCAATTAAAGACACATTAGAAGAAACGGATGAATTTAGAAAAAAACGTGAAGCTTTTTGGATCAATACGCTTCAAACCCTCTGGCCATTTGGTATGAACATATCAGAGGGCGAATGCGAAAGGAGGTCCATCATTCCTTTCACTTCAACGTACAACAGAATGAATATCGAAATAGCAAAAATGTTAAAAGATGAATTCAATTTTACCAATGCTAAATTAAATGAACCTTTGAATCTTCGACCTGTCATCGCCTATAAGAAAAACAAAAGCTTGCGTAACATCCTTGTAAGGACTAAATTAGAGCCCATCAATGAATAACATCAATTTTTGCCAGTCAGTTTAACCAGTTCCTAAGCTCATCACTTAGTTTAAATCAATTTTATGTAATTTTTTGTCATGTTTGAAACCCATCGGGGTTCAGTAAATGAAAACAATTTTTCGGCGGCATATTAAAAGAAAAAAACGTTTCAGTATGAAATGTCTGTGCCAGTGCGATTTTTTAACCTCAAACACACACACACACAAACACACAACACACAACACACACACAACACACACACAACACACACACACCACACCACACAACACACCACACAACACACCACACAACACACAACACAACACACCACACAACACACCACACAACACACACACACACACACACACACATATGCTTATACAAGTATCATGTTAATTTCTCGCCAGTCAGTCACTTCACCTTATTCATCAATAAACATTTCTATCCTCTCCCTCCTGTGATCTCCCCCCCCCCCCTCCCCCCAAGAAAAAAATATGCCGTTTAGGTATTTCCACACACATTTCACATTCAGACTGTGTCATTTTAAAAAGGCAAAGAAATATCATTAAACACCAGATAATGGAAATCTAAACTTTATAGTTAGTTTTTCGCCGGTCTTCTCAAACACTCATTGATTTTGGGGATGACCATGTTCCTCCAGTTTTCTGTGGGCTGTAATTCCGGGTGAGAGTAGAGCACACATCTCTCAAGGTATTTCTTCCTGATGGGGTCTACTTTTTTCTTATTCTTGACCCCTGCCTCCATAATACAAGTACTGATGACTCAAATGTGCATGCATGAATAGCTCGGGGAATAGTTTCTCAAAAATGTTTTTAGCAAAGTTCCCTGGTCCATGGGAGTTTCCGAGGATCATCCTAGCATCATCTTTTGATACGTAGAAGGGGTGTGGTATATTACTGAATGGGTCATCAGTGTCTTCAATGTTTAGTGTTGCCACTGAGAATGAGTTATTTCCTTCTTGGCATGTAGTTACAGATGAACTCATTAAATTTCTAACTTCATTAAAAAGTAGCCACTGGTTTACTTCTATGTCGACCATTTTTCTGTGCAGTTGGGCCATCTTTCTTTCTTGTCTCTTTTCCATTTCTTTTAACATATTTATTACAATATCCAACTTGTCACCCTCTTTGACATTTGTTTGTTCACTGTTTGTCTGTGGATGTGCTTCCTGGTTGTCAAAACGCCTTGACTAACATTGTGTACGATGCCGATGGAGATAAAACTTTGTCGCTTGTTTCCACAAGAACTGCAACAGGAGCAGCATACAAAAGCTCGCTGAAATCATGTTGTGGTTCTAGTTGTTGTGGCTGTTGTAGTTGTGGTTGTTGTTGTTGCGGATGTGGCTGTTGTGTTTCTATTTCTTGTGGTTGTGGCTGTTGTGGTTCTGTTTGTTGTGGTTGAAAGTGATGTGGTGGTTGTGATTCTGTTCCTTGTGGTTGCAAGTGATGTGGCTGTTGTGGTTCTGAGTGGTGCTGTTGTTGCTGGTCATTTACAGCATTAGTCTGGGACCCTGTAACCAGTCGTAAAGATTCTGCAGCCTGTAATTGAAAAAGAAATAGTTTTAATCCTGACGTGTGAACTGTCACATAATTCGAAGTGTCAGACGTTAATCCCCCACGATGTCTTGTCTTGTCATTAAATGATTTACACATTTAAATGGCGCCACCAGTTTATTTTGCAATATTGTTTAATTACCGTTACTTTATGAAGCAAAACATTCTCATAGAGGTGGATAAGACATGTATATTTAATAATTTGCTGAATCCTGCCATAGTCGTCAATGCTGTGGTTTAAATGGCATGTTCGGAGATACATTTCTTATCAACCTACCTCAATTGTTTACTACAGGCTTGCACTACAGTGGAAGAACCTAACTCGGATAAAATACTCTCTATTTTAATCTTTCCCAAGATTTGGGAAAGAAAAGTGGTGTAAAAACATCACGAAAAAAATAAGCCAAAACTGGGTCGAGCGCCATCGGTGCACACCCAGTATGGGACGCTCTTCCATAGTACAAATCAAACAGTGCGCAATGCATCAATTCATCATTCTTTTGATTATCCGCACACGTGGTGGATGTGTGCCATCTTTGCTGCAGTAACAGTGATATTTTAACTCGTCGATAATGGTTTTCCTGTGATTGGATTTATGGATCTGAAGATAGTATAATAACAGGACTGTGTTTTATATATTCTCGTTTATATTTTCAACCACATTCTCATTGTATATTATTTACTATTCCATTCTCGCGAATGTTTTGTTTTCGACATCACGCGATTCAACAATGAATTTTTCGGTTGATGAATTAATTTTTGGAGTTAGGTGTCAATCTGGGACTGTCTGGACAGGATTTCTTCACTCTGTTGAGGGCTGAATTTCTGTTTTTTCAGTCCCTGTCGACCGTCTGGGTTCTGTCATGTACCCACCGTTTTTGTTCTGCCACCTTCTCTCATAGTTGAGGGTGTTCTTCTACTTTCTGTTTCTGTTGAGTTCACCTTTTTCTTCTACTGCTCTCACCTCTGTTATTTCCAGTTTAGTTCCTTTAGGGCAATTCCTTTTGCCCTCGCGTTGGTGCGTTCTCGTGGCCGTTTCTTCCGCACCCGTGGTGTGGAACGCTGTCGTTTTGGGAGCTTCCCGACTCGACCACGTCTGGTGTGAGTTTACCCCCTCCATGGGGGATGTGCAGCTCCTCCTGCCCCTGGGGGGGGGGGGAGATACTGTCGTTTCATGGGCCCCCAGACTCAACCACGTCTTGTGCGAGTTTGACCCCCTCCGTGGGGGATGTGCAGCTCCTCCCGCTCCCGTGGGGAACGCTATCGTTTTGGGGTCACCCGATTCGACCACGTCTGGTGAGAATTGCTCCCCCTCCGTGGGGGATGTGCAGCTCCTCCCGCACCAGCAGGGGGTGGGGAGCGCTGTCATTTCGGGGCTTCCCAACTCGACCATGTCTGGTGAGAGTTATTCCCCTTCCGTGGGGAATGTGCAGTTTTTTACCGTGGTGGATACTGCGGGAGCTGTTGGATTTCTTGTGAAGAGATGCCTGGTTCCAGGACTATGCGCCCTCTCCAGTCGACACCTGAGGCTGTCACTAGGGTTGTGACTCCTCCTTTGGAGGCCGAGCTTGGTGGCTCTCTCCGCTTTTCCGCCAGTTCCAACAGCTCCCTTCGTATCTGCTGCTACTGTTGTTCCATCTACAACGTCATTGGGCACCGTTTTTAGCCGGCCTCGGCTTATCCCTGCCAGGGTCTACATGGATGTCTGTAGTGTGGTTGTGGGGTATCGGCCTCAGCCTTCCCCAACTTCCATTCGGCGAAGTCGGATGGGGCTTCTGACTGAACCCCCTACTGTGTCCTCTCAGCCATTGAGCACAGTAGTTTTATACCTGCGGTGTCTGGTTGTGAAGACGTGGGTATATCGGCCTCAGCCTTCCCTGACTTCAACTCGGCGAAGTTGGAAGTGGCTGCCGGCCGGACCCTCTACTGCAGTCTCTGCACCGTCGAGCACCACAGTTGTCATTGGATTTAGATGTTCTTAGTGGGACACTATGAACTCCGTGGCATTTCCGTCCACTCATTCTGACCACACGTCCAGTTTTGGGGGACCAACGTCTTTTGTGCAGCCTGGACCTTCTGCCCTGCAGAGGTCCGCGGTGACTCTCATGAGTTCCCGCTATGTTGATCCTCGGGGTGTGACACACCCCTATACACGTCTGCCTTCAGACGTTTCGGCTGCCGCCCGTCGTCCCACGTCGGGTGTTTTGGAGGATCGTGACCCTTCGCTGGTTAAGAGGGTCAGAGGTGAAGCCACATTGCCGGTTCGTTCCCCTGTCGAACCGGCCAGTACGGGCAGTGAGCTTAGGGAGGCCCTCTCCTTACTCACTCAGGTTCTGTCAAAGAGCCTTCCCGTTGCTTCCAGCGAGTGGTTTCCAGGCACCCTCTATGGCGCCGCCTCCCGGGATTGGAAACAGGCTGCTTTCTGATCCCCCTGGTGTTCCGACACCATGGGGGGCGTCGGCTGGTGTGCCCACGATGGGCTATGTGTCTTCCGACTCAGGGGAAGAGTCAGACATGCTTGATGTCGAGAGCCAGTAGTCTTCGGACTTGGGGGCAGCTCTTGATTTCATGTTTGGGTTCCTTCCGGATCTCAAACCATCTAACCAGTTGACAGTGTCAGCCAGGCCGCGATCATCAGTCGTGCGCCAACAGCCTATGGAGCAACCTGCTTCTGGGCGTCTTCGATCGTGCCAGTCGGTACAGTTGGTAGAAGCATTTTCAGCCTTGGACTCTAAGCTAAGTTCCAAGGCTATGAAGGCTCCGTTCTTCACCAGGTTTGACACCTTTTTGCCTCTGGCGTGTTATCGTTCCTACGATTCCGCCAATCCGTCGGTCTACCAGACTTTGACGGTTTTGGATCAGGACTCCAATTCCCTCGGGCTTTCCATGTCCAAGTCTGCCGTCATTCCAATGATGACTCTGGAGTCCACATTGGGCTTATTGAGAGAGATGCTTGGTATGCTTTCTCTCTCCGATCACATCTTCTCAGCTTTAGCTGCTTATCTGCCCCCAGATAAGTTTGACAAGGTACAGGCTCCTTTGCATGTGCTGTCCAAGGCGCTCATGCATCTTACTCCACGCACGCCTGTAACACGGCTAATCTGGAATTAGTTCGAAGGAACTCTGTGCTGGACACTGGCCGATCCCTTCCTGAGGAGCAGTGCGCTACTCTTCGATCTGCTTCTTTGGCAGGTCCGCAACTTTTCCATGGTTCTGTGTTGAAGGTCCGGGATGATGTCCTATGTCATTCCAACGATCAGCTGCTGTTTCTTCAGCTTGATCAGCCTTCTAGGGTAGGCACGGGCTGTTCCAAGCCTAACAAGTAGCCTCTGATTCCTCTGTGAAGCAAAGGGGCTGATCCTTCTGCCTCTGCTTCTACTTCTTACTCAAGGGGTAAGGGTAAGCGTCGGCAGTCTTGAGGGAAGTCCCAGGATTCTTCATGCAGTAGAGGAGGTGTTTTCTCCTCTCGCGAGCCTCGTCGGGTTTCGAAATGAAGGTCCTCACCTCGACTCGTCCCAGGTTGGAGGAAGGATAGCAGAGTTCGCAGACCATTGGGCCACCATCACATCCGATCCTTGGGTGTTAGATGTTGTTTGGTCCGGGCTGCGAATATCCTTCCGAAGGCACCCCACTCTGTCCAGGGTGCCTCTTCCAACCACAGTTCCTTCAGACATTTTACGTCGGGAACTTTTGTCCACGGAGATAGACAATCTCCTGACAAAGGGGGCGATTGAGGTCATCAAGAACATTAGGTCAGTGGGTTTCTATTCCCGCCTGTTCTTGGTGCCGAAGAAGGACAGCCGACTCCGACCGGTTATCGATCTGAGTTTCCTGAACCAGTCTATCATTGCTCCCAAGTTCAGCATGGAGACTTTCAGGTCGGTCCTCCGTTCAATTCACCAGGGAGATTTCGCTTCCAGCTTCGACCTGCGAGACGCTTACTTTCACATTCCGATTCATTGGGCGTTACGGCAGTATCTCAAGTTCGTTTTTCTGGGGCGAGTTTACCAGTTCAAGGCCATGCCTTTCGGCCTCAACCTGCTTCCACCAGACTAATGTCACATGTGATAGCTTTCCATCGCACACAGTCCAGGGTGACTACTTCGGCATATCTGGACGATATCCTCCAGGTGCATTCCAATGCTGCCTTACTGGAGTCGGATGTCGCCACTCTGTTGAGCTTGCTCACGTCGCTAGGTTTCAGAGTCAGCAAGGAGAAGTCGGACCTGGTCCCTTCTCAGTCGTTTTATCATCTGGGGATGGCTTTCCACACACAATTCAATTTGGTGGCAGTTCCCCAGGCCAAGGCTGTGATTCTCTCAGCTTTTGCTCTGACTCTGTCCCAGTCCACTTCTGCGACGGCTTGGAGTATTCTCCAGCTAATCGGTCTCTGCTGTTCGGTGACGGATCTCATTCCTCTAGGACTGACCTCTCCAACACTTTCTGCTCAGTCGTTGGAGGCCGAATGTAGATTTTCTGGATCTGGTGCTTCATTTTCCAGAATATCTTTATCCTCACCTTCTCCTCTGGGCGGATGTCCAGTGGCTTCGCAGGGTGTTCCGTTGGACTTACCCACGTCCGATCGCGTTCTGTCCGCAGATGCCAGCGATCTCGGATGGGGTGCGACGTTGGTCTTTCCATTCACGAGATGTGGGACCAGGATCATGCAGCTCTACACATCAACCAGAAGGAGCTTCTTGCTCTTATTCTGAGTTTCAGGCAGTGGATCCCTCACCTGTCGAATCGCCAGGTCCTTCTGTTGTCCGCCCATTCGACGGTGGTTGCTTACATTCGGAACCAGGGAGGCACGCACTCTGTTCCAATGTACGAATTGGCTCGGGATCTTCTACTGCTCGCTCAGGATATCCGCCGGGGTGGCTGTTTGTCACATTCCCTGTCGTCTGAACGTCCTAGCCGACTCCCTGTCCCGTCGGGGCAGGGTCATTTCCACCAGGTGGATGCTCCACATGGCGGGTTCCATCGATCTCTTTGTGACTCGTTGGAACCATCTGGTGGACACTTTTGTGTCCATGTGTCCAGATGCTCTGGCTTTCGCTGTGGACACTCTGGCCCTCCTTTGGGATGGTCTTGTCAGCTACGCCTTCCTACCGGTTCTGATTCCGCCTCAGGTTCTCGCCCAGATATGAACGTGCAGTCGTCGAATCCTTTCGATCACACCCGTCGCCTCGGTTGGTGTGGATCAATCTGCTCCGCTCTCTGTTAGCGGCGGTTCTGGCATGTCTCCCTCTACCTAGCGACTTTCTTTGCCAAAGTCGCCCGAGGAGGTTTTATGTTGACCCGACTTCATTGTGCCTTCACACATGTCTTTTATTGGGTCCTGTCTCCTCCGTAGTGGTTTTTCGAGACATGCAGTGGAGTTGCTTTTCTTCTTCAAGGAGGCACTCACTCCACTGGTTTAGCCTTTAGCCTCTGTGGCTAAGTGGAAGGTTCTTCTGTCGATGGTGTGTGATCACTCTGTTGCTTCTGTCACTCCTTCGATCACACCGCTTGCGGAGTTTCTGGTATATGTTTGTTTCTGGGGTTCTCCAGCAATGGGTACATGTCCATGCTTTGGAGACATTTTTTCATATGTGATACCACATTGTTTCGACACTCATCCTTGCCTCTCCAAGCTTGTTCAGCTCTTTTCCTTGAAAAGGCAGTTTCCTCCAAGATGGTCACTTTCTTGGGCGCTGCTCTGCTTGGGGGTGGGGGGTGTTCACGCCTTTATCCTGGATGAATATGCGTTATCTCACATGCCAGATCTCTCCTGCATCCATTTCTTGATGGATTTGTCTTGCTATTTGACAAATTGTCTTGCTATTCGTGCAGCTTCCGCTCGTCTAGCTACTGGTGATTGTATTACCAATTATTTTTTCTGCCAGGAGGTGCATGCATTGTCTTCCTCTTTTAATAACTCTGTCATGTTGTCGGATGACGGATGTTATTCTGGCAGCCATCTGGAGAAATGCTACATTCTCCTTTTATCTGTGACAGTTGCAGGAGCCGACAGAGAACCTTGGGGCCCTCTTTCTTCGGCTCAGGCTGTTGTCTATCCCAGCCTTTCAGCTTTTTTCAGGATCAGTTCCAGCTTTGTGCTGTTACTGCCCTTTCTGTCTGTGTGTCGCACTTCACCATACGCCTCATCTTTCATTGTCTTTTCTAATGTTTGTGATGCTATGGTTTGATAGGCCTAGGGATCTCTTCCTCTGTATACGGTCCCAGTGCTATTGAGTTATGTGTGGATTGGTTATGTGATTCCCTCCAGCCTTTTGTCTATTCAGCCTGTAGTAAACAATTGAGGTAGGTTGATAAGAAGTATAAATTTTATAGTAAATTTCCTTTCTTATTATACCTACCGAAATTGTTTACATGGAGGCCCCATCTTCTTATTCGGGTAAGAATCCTTCCTCCCCGCTGATCACATAACTCCTGTGTTGTTCGGAATCAAAAGAATGACGAATTGACGCATTGCGCACTGTTTTACGGAAGTCATGGATTTGTACTATGGAAGAGCGTCCCATACTGGGTGTGCGCCGATGACGCTCGACCCAGTTTTGGCTTATTTTTTTGTGGTGTTTTTACACCACTTTTCTTTCCCAAATCTTGGGAAAGATTAAAATAGAGAGTATTTTATCCGAGTTAGGTTCTTCCACTGTAGTGCAAGCCTGTAGTAAACAATTTCGGTAGGTATAATAAGAAAGGAAATTTACTATAAAATGTATACTTTCATTTCAGTCTGAGGAACTAAAATATTAAAAATGCCTCCGTCGAAATTAAGCCACAAGCTGAAGTTCGATATTTTAGAAAAGTACAAACGTGGGTGGAAAATATTTGCAATACACAAAGATTTGAAAGCTAATGGACATTGCGCATCATATGAAACCGTCCGGTCTGTCGTGGAAAAATATCGTAATGGTGAATTTCATCACGCTGTGGCAAATAGAGACACTGTTCATAAGTTTTGGAAAATTACAAAAAACCATATTGTTTTAATTCAACAGATTTTGGCTGATGATTGTTTACAATCGAGTGCAAATATTCAAAAGCAGTTAGCAAATCACAATCTTGATTCAGGTTTATCCAGGAGTACAGTTTTAAGGGCTATTCGCCTTGCAGGTTGGGCAAGTGCGCAACCATGGTACTTTGCCATGGTCAGCAAAAAAAAAACAAGAAAAAAGAACTGCATTTTGTGAAGAATTCATTCGCCAAAAAGAGGAGTTCGGGAATGGTATCGTTAGTGATGAGTGCACAATCCAATTACATGACAACAAAACAACTTGTTTTAGGGAATTAGATGCCGCTGTACCAATAATAACACACCCAAAACATCCACTCAAGGTTCATATGTGGGTGGCTGTTTCACACCAGGGAACATGTCCTCTCCTAATATTTGATGGAATCATGGATAAAGAATTTTTCACAAACAGTATCCTCAATAACATTTTGTTACCATTTTTACGGCAATCTTATTCAGGCACACATCGATTCGTACAGGATAATGATCGTAAACATACATCCAAATATACACAGCAATTTATGGTGGAAAATGGTATTCACTGGTGGAAATGGCCTGCAGGTAATATTTTTAATTCCATTTTTATACAGTAGAACCCTGTTAATTGAATAGCAACTTTGCCTGTGGAAATTATTAGAATTACCGGGAGTATTCAGTTAGCAGGTCATATTTCTGTATTCTGAGTCAAACTGAGCATTTAATCTATTATACCTTGATTGACAGAGCTCATGGGCCTTTGTCAGTCAAGATACAATGGGGTAAATGCATGACATAATACAACATTTTTTATACAATTAACGGGAGTTACTATGCAACCCATATGCGGCGATCAACAGGTCAAATTTTTATTGATGATGATTTGGGGCTTCAAACTTTCCGGACCGACATTGGTTCACTTAACAGGGGTTCTGGTCATATTTTAGTTAAGTCTTGAGTTAAACTGAGCATTTATTCCATTATATATTGTTTGACAGACCTCACAGAGCTTTGTCTATCACAATGTAATGGGTTAAATGCCTAACATAATACAAAAGATTTTTTTTATACAATTAACGGGAGTTGCTATGCCACCTATATGTGATTAACAGGTCAAATTTGTATTGATGATGATTTGGGGTCACAGACTCACCGGACCGACATTGGTTCGACGTGTAGGAAATAATTTGTTTTTTTTAATTGGTCGTAAACTCTGCCCCATTACATGTACGTACATATGAATTCGGCAACTAAGCGACCCACCAAAGTATGTGATATAATTTGTTGCAGTGGTATGTTCTGTGGGGTGTATCACACCAAGAAATTATATAACGTGCTATGGGTCTTTTAGGAAAGGTTTATGAAACCACAACGATTTTTACTCAAAGAAATGAAAAAATTAAATTTTATGAAAATTTATAATTTACATCTTTTGCACAAAAATTTTTGGGGGTAACCTCCTCTCATGAATACAAAAACATTAATGTGAAGTAATTGCTTTTAATTTTTGTATTTTGTAGAGAGCCCTGACCTAAACCCAATAGAGATGGCGTGGAACCAATTGAAAAGATTTCAAGAAAAAATCCACAGAAGAAAGAAGAGTTATTAGACTGTATTACAGAATTCTGGGAAAATGAACTGGATTCGGAGACTTGTAACAACTACATAGACCATATGTACAAAGTTATCCCAATTGTTAAAGAAATAAACAGGATGGCCTCTGGTGACCTACTGAAATTTCTATTCAGATCGGAACAATCTCAGGGGGAAAAGTATCGATTATTTTTGTGAACTACTGAGCACCCCAGAGAAACAAGATATTTTTACTAAAAGTTCCACAAAATATCAACTTAGGCATCTTTGTGTTATTGACTGTTTACTGTGTTATAGAGGAGAGTTGTTAAAAGTTATTTACCTTTTTCTTTACAAGTGTCTTTTTAGAACGGGTTGCTCTAGTTGTTTTTGGCTGTTGAGCGTTGTCACTGGTTGTCCATCCAGGATGACTGGAACTAGATGTGTTGTCTGTGTTGGCTACTGCTACTTCTGATCGGGTTTGAGGTTTATTAATCTGATCACACTTTGCTTTCAAGACAGTGTAATCGCCGGCATCCAGAACCTGTAAAAGGTATGGGAAACCTTCTGTTAGAAAATTCTAGCACAGCCACTTGTTGGCAAGGCAATAGTGTGAATAGCAGACGACAAATTTTTGAATAGGTTTTTCAGTTTTTGTCCCCAAAACATAGCCTATGACCCTCATTGGGATGAGATCAATTAGCTCATTCCAATGAGGGTCATAAGCTATGTTTTTGAGACAAAAAATGAAACCATAATAAAATTTGATTTACAATTTTTTTCTGACTGCTACTGATTTTTTCTTTTTCAATGACATTATAGTTTAGTAACGACCCGACATGAATGATCAGCAGTTCTCGGGTAATTAAGTTTCCACCATGACAAATTTTTAAAGGTTTGGTTGTCGCTTACCGCTGCCTAATGTTGCATTTAGGACAGTTACATTCACTTGATTAAAATGGTTTGTTTTCCAAAACCAAAAGACTAGACACACATATAATATTATTAAAATAATTATAAATGGCCGCAATGAAAAGTTAAGACATTACTTTTAATAACCCCTTTGTAGATAACAACAAAACTCCAATATCATCGTCTGCTTTGTTGTCAGACTGATAGAGAACGGTCAAATGTACATTTGTATGTCACCTGTCCAATCTATGATGCATTTAGGAAATGTATGAGTGGTCAAATTGAAACGTACAGGGGGAGGGGGATAATTAAATCTTTCATAATTTCTGTGTTTAATCCCTCCTTGATGAGAACCCCCCCCCCCCCCTCCCCCGAAAAAAACTTGATTGTTGGATGAAGCGAAATGCTGGGAACTGTTGATTGTTCAGATTTTAATCACGCGACGTGTCGGGCTGTTATTGAGATGATAACTCATCAACGGCCCAACACATCACATGACCTGTGGTTGTTGAGCTTTACACTATTTTAACGTTCGAGTAAACTTCCGTTAATGTGCTAGAAATGCCCTGTAAAGTGGTGATAATAAATGAGAACACATGCCTCAGCAATTGCCGTCTCCCTTTCGTTGCCATATTGAACCATGTTTGTTTCCGACAGTTATTGGCCAGTCTGGTTGTTGGTCTTTGAAAAATTTCCGCGTCCTCACTTGTGCCTTGCCATCTTCGTCGTACATAACCACATAATTACTGTAGGTTTTTGTTAGTTGCCTGAGAGACATTTTCAAGTTAACGGAAGTGTAATTGCAGAGAAATGAACCGACGACGGTAACAGGAGTATATATACACTTTCAGGTTGTGTTGTTGTTATCAAGTTGTTTTGTTAATTTTGTTTGTGATGTAAACTCAGTAAGAGGTGAGAAATTTTCACCCTGTAAGTTTGTTTCAACTTCGCTTGTGTCAGTATGAGGCCATGTTTATGGTAGTATAACACATGATTTCATTTCAACTTCTGACACATTGATGTTCTCCCAAATTATCATAATTAGCAGAAATGTGCAGTCAAACTACCAAACTGTTTTTACACTAATTATGTTTGTTAATGCAGTTCCTATGTTAGAACAAAATAAATATAATTTTCTTTTTGAAGTTTGTTTTTTTTATTGGCGGATTTTATTTTTGTAACCGCTGTGGATAGCACGCGAGTGCTCCCCAACTCCTATTTGTGTGACATTGTTATTGATATTCTCACCAACACCAGTGACATCTCTATGTGGCAAGTACCATGGCAAAACATTATTTTACGAAATTTAGATCCAAGTGTGAACTATCGTCAGTGGCGTAGGAAGCATTTGAATGGGGAGGGGGGGGGGGGGGATTGGAGGGGTCAAATCTCTGAACGTTGGGGGGGGGGGGGGCACACATTTCTGATTATTAAGTGATATATGGCTGGGCATCAGATGTCGAAGGCATCTGACACGAGTGCTGAAGCTGCAAAGTGAATGGTGAGCGGGGGGGGGGGGGGGGGGGGGGGGGGGGGGGGGGGGGGTTTCTGGGGGCATATCCAGAAAAAATTTAAAACGGAGGTGTTAAATGGTGCATTCTGGTGGCTTTTTGAAAATCCTATTGTTTTCTTCAATAGAAAAAGTCGATGTTTTAACAACATGTTTGACATTTTTAAAGATGCTGGTACTTCCTTCCCGTGAATTAAGAATTAATGCTGCGTGCCTGTGATACAGGATTTACGCAAGGGAAATGTCGTATCCACAGGAACAGATGCCCCATCATGCCTCTATAGGTTCATTAATAAGTCATGGAAGCCGCAACCAAAAAAGTTGGTACTGCATACACACCAGTGTGAGTTAGACTGGTGTTTGATAGTGTTGGCTGGTTATACAGGCAGACGAGGCCTATTTTCACCAAACACGGAAGGGGGGGGGGGGGCAGGAGCTCCTGTGCCACCCTGGTTTCTATGCCCCTGACTACCGTCGACAGTATAATAATAAAACAGATTACCAGCGAATATACTGCAACGAAATGGTGTAGCCGAGAATCTGGTTGGGGCAGGGTGTGGTAAAAAATGAAAACACATTATAACTGATTTATATATGAATTTGTTAGATGTATGTTTGACACGTATAAACTAAAACGCACATTGAGGCGAAAAAAGAAATATTTTTAAAAAATTGCATTGGCGATGAGATTACAACCCCCACTCTCCCTGCTGCCCCGAATAAGTAGAAACATAGAAACAATTTTTGTTGGAAAATTTGTAGCTTGTAGTGACGGAAAGGTATCTATCCCACTGCCGTAGGAATGCAAATACATGTACATTTACACCACAAAAGTTTGTTTTAAACTTTTATACATGGACGAAATAGACAGCGCAGGTTTGTACCAGCTGAAAATGAAGTGGAAGATTTCTGTTTTTTCGACGCATGTTGTCGCGTGCACACACCACTTTTTTCATGCCCATGTTTGGTTCCACGAAAACACAAAGGTATCGAAGGCACACACATACAATGATACATGCATTGGTCAGTATTTCTATTTCTTCTGTCTCCGCGTACACATATAGGGCTTTGTCCTCATCTTAATTTGTTGTCCTTGCACAGATACATGTAACAAACATTTATCGATTTGAGTGCTTCTAAATAAAACACGGTTGAACACCGTGGTGGATTAATGGACATTAATTAATCATTATCGCTACCGAAAAAATCAAACGCTGGCTTTAAGTGGAAAGGGGTAATCTATTTAATCCCTTATCCAATTAATCACGATGTTTGAAAATTAGCCACCATGTGCAACCGGCTGAAATTTGTGTTTTTCACTCATCACCGGGGCGGGTGTTTGAGACTGGATACACTTAGCACATACTGTATGACAACTGACAATGGCTCGAATGTCATGTGTGGTATCGAGTAACTTCATTGTATATTTTTGTATACCTAATCTTACCATTTTATTCCTACTTTTATTATTCATATTTTTTTTAATCAGAATAAATGAATATCGTACATGATTAGTACATAGTTATTTTTCACACGGGAAATTGAACTCTCGATCATAAAAATCCGATCCTCATCTTGTGTACTTTCTTAAGTCATAAGCGACACTGTCGCACACAGGCACTCGTCATATTATCGGAATTTTACGTTTTCAATCCTTTCTAATATTATACTATCAACATTAAATTTTATATTTTTGTTGATAGTATTAATATTAAAAATGATTGAAAATGTAAAATTCTGATAATACGACAAGTGCCTGTATTGTCGCAAATGGAAGTGACAGACTGACAGAAGTGTAAATTTCCATATTGGCCGAACAATCCTATTTTCCTTCACATCTTCACAGGTAAATAAACAAGTTATTAATATAGCCTTTTAATGCATTAGTTGTTGGCTGTTAGAGTGCTGAAGTGTACAAACATTGAACCAAAGTTATTATGAAACTCTGGTCAAATATTTGTACATTCCATCACTATTTGGTATTCAATCATACCGCGGTATTTTTAGCTTCGTCTAGCAGCTCTATAAGTGGCAATGTCAGTCTGTCGGTCTGTCTGTCAGTCGGTCTGTCAGTCTGTCTGTGACCAACGAGTTTCAAAACTCAATAACTTTTGAAATACTTGATGGAATGACTTTATATGTGGCATGCAAGTGTATCTTATTGATGTCTAGCCACTGTTCAATGCATGTGTTGTTCCAAATATTTTTCTTGGAGTTATGGCCCTTGATGAACATAGAATTTTGTGAGATTGCATCACCCGTCGCAGCTACAGCGTCGATGTCGCGATTTTTAAAATACCGAACTCGGTATCAAAATCTCAATACCAGGAAGGCCTATGGTGCATGTACAATCAATCAGCTTGAAGGCTGGCATGTCAAACTTAAAAAATTTGGAGCAAGTCATCCAAATTTATATAAAATTATAGACGTGATTAAAAATGAACAGCTATTTGAAGGGGCAATGATTATGCAACCAGCATCAGGTGGTAGACTGACACAAAAGGACACAAGTATTGGCATGTTAACCCTTTAACCAACATAATGGAAAAACTGGCCAGTGCTATTCACTTAAATCGCCTTTCAATTTTCATTATTTTTTCATTTTCTCAAAAAAATAGCTTATGATCGTTGGAATGAGCTTTCGTATTGGATAAAGGGTTAGTGAGAATTTTGAAAAGAAAAGCAAAAATTATTATGAGGACTCAAATCTTCAGTTAAATATGCAGGTAGTGTATTAACCCTTTACCTAATGAATCGGTCACATCTGCCAGAATAATTTGCAAATTCAGCAGTTAAAAACATTTAAATTTTTCAAAAAATTTCAACAAAGTCATATCATTTAACCCCCTCATTGAAATGAGCTCGTTGAGCTTGTTCCAATGAGGGGTCACATGATATGGTTTGGTTAAAATTTTGTGTAAAGAAATGGAAAAATGATATCGTCTTCATTGGGTAAAAGATGGTTGGACTGTAAACTTAATAAAAAATGTACTGTTGTGTGTATATTATAAAATATTTACAGTGTGTATTTAGTATATATTGATTAGAAATGAAAATGCATGTAAATAAATAATATGATTGGGATGCTGAGTTATTCATTTTTAAGTCACTTACCAGGACTAACTAAACATTAATTCCTATTGTTCTCCAACTGCCCTCTCTGATGTTTGAGAACTGTAGGAGGTGACATATCGGGATGATCCCTCCAATATCTTGGAAGTTTTTTTCACTTTTTGTAAAAAGTATCAAGGTGCAAAGTGCTATTTCATGTTTAATCCATTTCTCTCATAATGTACAAAAGATTACCAATAAATAATATGCCCCAGTTTCTTTTCACTCTCATTCAGTTGTAATTTCTTTGGGTCATATTTTTTCTATATGTACTGGAGTATAACAGCAGTTGTTCGAACCTTATATTGTGCATGTACATGAGGTATGTCTTGAGTAATTTGATAAGTGTTATCTTAAGAGAAGTGTCACTTGATGTTACTGACCGAAATGTTATTTTACAGATCTAGAAGAACTTTTGATATAATATGGCAAATATAGCATAATGTTGCAAGCCTCATCTAGCAGTTCATAGACTGGCCAGTCATCTCTTGACACTTTATCCAGAATGAATTTCAGATGACATGTACAAAAAGAATTCATGAATAACTAAAAATTTCGATTTTGATATTTGGCTTGAAAACATAGAGGAATGAGACAAAAAATGAAACAAATAATACAATTTGAATGGTAAATTTTATGAATAGCACAGGCCAGGTATCTCCTTCCATATTTGACTGATAGTGATGAGGTGATTAATCAGTATACAAGTGTCCATCAGCTAATAAGCACACATCTGTTGACAATCGGTAGTTGGGAGTGTGAGATCTGCCTTTGCTGATGGTCATACATAAAAAAACTGTCAAGATTTCCACAATTCATCATCCAGATTTAAGACGTTTTTATTGAAATGACTCTTGAGTGATTCTTGAGTGATTCGTCTTTCCATTTGATCAAATTTGATCAAGCAGATTGAATATGTGTGAATAGTTAGGTTAAATTCTTGGGGATAATTGTGTGTTAAAGGTGGAAACTCTGGTGCATCGATCGCAGACATACAATAGCTTTCGTTTGGATTTGTGTAGTTGTAAACACTAGAAGTGTCACGAGGGAGGTCACGTCACAAGACCGTGTGTTTTCACATCAAAGAAATCAAAAAATGACAGCAAGAAATTGCAAGAACTTTCTTGCGACATTGTGTATATTACCTTTGATGCATTTTTGTGACAGCTTCCATAAAAGATAAAACTGTAGTGTTTGTGTTTATGTTTGTTTCGTTTCGTTTTATCCTTCCATAATTCCAGTTTATCAAATATTATGTATGCAAGATGGGAGTGTGCGTTAGTAAAATAAATGTGCTCCTCATCAATAATTAATTCGTTAATTAAAACCCCCAACATTGATAACAATCATCACCAAAGCAATTGTCAGGTTTGGGGGTTTACACGGTACATTGCCTGGTGTTTACCATCAATTAAAAATAAACACTGACTATCTGAAATGGGCATAAACAATCGGTCATTCGGATGATGGGTCATTTATCTTATCGGCTCATCACTATTGATTGACATGGATAAACTTCTCTATAGAAGTGTCTCATATAGATCAGAAGTCAACAAGGCAAGCTTCAGTTATATACAATTATATACTGAAGCATCCAACAGATTAAAGCATGCCTAATTCAAAGGGCCATCATATTATTAGTAGGTCAGTATTTCTTTTTTTTAGCCAGTTGTCCTCTCTGTCCCTGCGTCAAATAGCAAATGTCTACACCATATGGGAACACCTAAAAAGTGAAGCAGCACCTCTTTACTGTTGTAAAGTCAGCAGCTCAAATATAAACAGTTAGCTACAGTTGTCCTCTTCACACCTATGTTGTGGTCATGAAATAGTCTGAGATGCTGAAATTCATCTCAAACACCAATAAATAAATAGCAAATGCTGCCTGTCAAAACATTGTAATTTGTTTTAAAATTTACAAATACTTTGCTTTTCATACTGCTGTGCTCAGTCAGCCACAATGTGTGCAGTTAACCCTTTTCCCAATGAATCGGCTGTTTCTTATCAACCTACCTCAATTGTTTACAACAGGCTTGCACTACAGTGGAAGAACCTAACTCGGATAAAATACTCTCTATTTTAATCTTTCCCAAGATTTGGGAAAGAAAAGTGGTGTAAAAAAACACCACGAAAAAATAAGCCAAAACTGGGCCGAGCGCCATCGGCGCACACCCAGTATGGGACGCTCTTCCATAGTACAAATCCATGACTTCCGTCACAGCGCGCAATGCATTAATTCGTCATTCTTTTTCTATCCGAGGCACGAGCAGGATGTGTTTCCGCCATATGCATTATGAAACAGTGATAATTCAACTCGTGGATAATGGTTTTCCTGTGACTGGAATTATGGATCTGAAGATCGTATAATAACAGGACTGTGTTTTATATATTCTCGTTTATATTTTCAACCACATTCTCATTGTTTATTAATTACTATTCCGTTTTCGTGAATGTTTTGCGACATCATGTCATCGCGATTCGACAATGAATTTTTTCGGTTGATAAAAAAATTTATTGGAGTCGGTGTCGGCCTTCTGGGTTCTGCCACCTTCTCTCGTAGTTGAGGGTGTTCTTCTACTTTCTGTTTCTGTTGAGTTCACCTTTTTCTTCTACTGCTCTCACCTCTGTTCTTTCCAGTTCGGTTCCTTTAGGTCAATTCCTTTTGCCCTCGCCATTGGTGCGTTCTCGTGTCCGTTTCGTCCACACGTGCGGGTGGTGTGAAATGCAGTCGTTTCGGGAGCCTCCCGACTCGACCACGTCTGATGTGAGTTTACTCCCTCCGTGGGGGGTGTGCAGCTCCTCCCGCACCCGGGGGGGGGGGGGGGGGGCACTGTCGCTTCGGGGCCCCCCCGACTCGACCACATCTGGTGTGAGTTTGAGTTGGAGGAGGATGGGGGATGTGCAGCTCCTCCCGCTCCCGCGGGGGGTGGTGAACGCTTTCGTTTCGGGTCGCCCGATTCGACCACGTCTGATGAGAATTGCTCCTCCTCCATGGGGGATGTGCAGCTCCTCCCACACCAGCGGGGGGTGGGGACCGCTTTCGATTCGGGGCTTCCCGATTCGACCATGTCTGGTGAGAGTTATTCCCCTTCCGTGGGGAATGTGCAGTTTTTTTACCGTGGTGGATACTGCGGGAGCTGTTGGTTTTCTGGTGTAGAGATGCCTGGTTCCGGGACTATGCGCCCTCTCCAGTCGACATCTGAGGCTGTCACTAAGGTTGTGACTCCTCCTTTGGAGGCCGAGCTTGGTGGCTCTCTCCCCTTTTCCGCCAGTTCCAACAGCTCCCGTCGTATCTGCTGCTACTGCCGTTCCGTCTACAACGTCATTGGGCACCATTTTTAGCCGGCCTCGGCTTCTCCCTGCCAGGGTCTGAGGGATGTCTGTAGTATGGTTGTGGGGTTTCGGCCTCAGCCTTCCAAGACTTCCACGAAGTCAATTGGGGCTGCCGACTGAACCCCATACTGTGTCCTCTGAGCACAGTAGTTTTATACCTGCAGTGGTCTGCTGCGGTGTCTGGTTGTGTAGACGTGGGGGTATCGGCCTCAGCCTTCCCTGACTTCAACTCGGCGAAGTTGGAAGTGGCTGCCGGCCGGACCCTCTCCTGTGGTCTCTGCGCCGTCGAGCACCACAGTTGTCTTTGGACTCGGTTGTTCTTAGTGGGACACTATGAACTCCGTGGCGTTTCCGTCCCTCATTCTGGCCACACGACCAGTTTTGGGGGTCCAACGTCTTTTGTGCAGCCTGGACCTTCTGCCCTGCAGAGGTCAGCGGTGACTCTCATGAGTTCCTGCTATGTTGATCCTCGGGGTTTGTCACACCCCTATACACGTCTGGCTTCAGACGTTTTCGGCTGCCGCCCGTCGTCCCATGTCGGGTCTTTTGGAGGATCGTGACCCTTCGCTGGTTCAGAGGGTCAGTGGTGAAGCCACTTTGCCGGTTCGTTCCCCTGTCGAACCGGCCAGTACGGGCAGTGAGCTTAGGGAGGCCCTCTCCTTACTCACTCAGGTTCTGTCAACGAGCCTTCCTATTGCTTCCAGCGAGGCAGCGAGTGGTTTCCAGGCGCCTCCTATGGCACCGCCTCCCGGGATTGGAAACAGGCAGCTTTCTGATCCCCTGGTGTTCCGACACCATGGGAGGCGTCGGCTGGTTTGCCCACGATGGGCTATGTGTCTTCCGACTCAGGGGAAGAGTCAGACATGCTTGATGTCGAGAGCCAGCAGTCTTCGGACTTGGGGGAAGCTCTTGATTTCGTGTTTGGGTTCTTTCCGGATCTCAAACCATCTAACCAGTCGACAGTGTCAGCCAGGCCGCGATCATCGGTCGCGCGCCAACAGTCTATGGAGCAACCTGCTTCTGGGCGTCTTCGACCGTGCCCTTCGGTACAGTTGGTTGAAGCATTTTCAGCCTTGGACTCCAAGCTAAGTTCCAAGGCTATGAAGGCTCTGTTCTTCACCAGGGTTGACACCTTTTTGCCTCCGGCGAGTTATCGTTCCTACGATTCTGCCAATCCGTCGGTCTACCAGACTTTGACGGTTTTGGATCAGGACTCCAATTCCCTCGGGCTTTCCAAGTCCAAGTCTGCCGTCATTCCGATGACGACTCTGGAGTCCACATTGGGCTTATCGAGAGAGATGCATGGTATGCTTTCTCTCTCCGATCACGTCGTCTCAGCTTTTGCTGCTTATCTGCCTTCAGATAAGATTGACGAGGTACAGGCTTCTTTGCGTGTGCTGTCCAAGGCGCTCATGCATCTTACTCACACGCATGCCTGTAACACGGCTAATCTGGAATAAGTTCGAAGGGACTCTGTGCGGGACACAAGCCGATCCCTTCCTGAGGAGCAGTACGCTGCTCTTCGATCTGCTTTTTTGACAGGTCCGCAACTTTTCCATGATTCTGTGTTGACGGTCCGGGATGACGTCCTACGTCATTCCAACGATCAGCTGCTGTTTCTTCAGCTTGATCAGCCTTCTAGGGTAGGCACGGGCCGTTCCAAGCCTAACAAGTACCCTCTGCTTCCTCTGCGAAGCAAAAAGGGTCTGATCCTTCTGCCACTGCTTCTGCTTCTTACTCAAGGGGTAAGGGTAAGCATCGGCAGTCTTGAGGGAACTCCCAGGATTCTTCATTCAGTAGAGGTGTTTTCTCCTCTCGCGAGCCTCGTCGGGGTTCGCAATGAAGGTCCTCACCTCGACTCGTCCCAGGTTGGAGGATGGATAGCCGAGTTCGCAGACTGTGGGCCACCATCACATCCGATCCTTGGATGTTAGATGTTGTTTGGTCCGGGCTGCGAATATCCTTCGACGGCACTCCACTCTGTCCGGGGTGCCTTTTCCAACCACAGTTCCTTCAGACATTTTACGTCGGGAACTTTTGTCCACGGAGATAGACAATCTCCTGACACAGGGGGCGATTGAGGTCATCAAGAACATTAGGTCAGTGGGTTTCTATTCCTGCCTGTTCTTGGTGCCGAAGAAGGACGGCCGACTCCGATCGGTTCTCGGTCTGAGTTTCCTGAACCAGTCTATCATTGCTCCCAAGTTCAGCATGGAGACTTTCAGGTCGGTCCTCCGTTCAATTCACCAGGGAGTTTTCGCTTCCAGCTTCGACCTGCGAGACGCTTACTTTCACGTTCCGATTCATTGGGCGTTTCGGAAGTATCTCAGGTTCATTTTTCTGGGGCGTGTTTACCAGTTCAAGGCCATGCCTTTCGGCCTCAACCTGGTTCCTTGGTCCTTCACCAGACTGATGTCGCATGTGATAGTTTCCATCGCACGCAGTCCAGGGTGACTACTTCGGCATATCTGGACGATATCCTCCAGGGGCATTCCAATGCTGCCTTCCTAGAGTCGGATGTCGCCACTCTGTTGAGCTTGCTCACGTCGCTATGTTTCAGAGTCAACGAGAAGAAGTCGGACCTGGTCCCTTCTCAGTCGTTTTATCATCTGGGGATGGCTTTCCGCACACAATTCAATTTGGTGGCGGTTCCCCAGGCCAAGGCTGTGATTCTCTCAGCTTTTGCTCCGACTCTGTCCCAGTCCACATCCACGACAGCTCAGAGTTTTCTCTGGCTAATCGGTCTCTGCTGTTCGGTGACGGATCTCATTCCTCTAGGTCGGCTGCGTGTCAGACCTCTCCAACACTTTCTGCTCAGTCGTTGGAGGCCGAATGTAGATTTTCTGGATCTGGTGCTTCAGTTCCCAGACTATCTTTATCCTCACCTTCTCCTCTGGGCGGATGTCCAGTGGCTTTCGCAGGGTGTTCCGTTGGACTTACCCACGTCCGATCGCGTTCTGACGGCAGATGCCAGCGATCTCGGATGGGGTGCGACGTTGGATCCTCTAGGTCTTTCCATTCACGGGATGGTGGACCAGGACCAGCTCTACACATCAACCAGAAGGAGCTTCTTGCTCTTCTTCTGCGTTTCAGGCAGTGGATCCCTCACCTGTCGACCATTCGACGGTGGTTGCTTAAATTCGGAACCAGGGCGGCACGCACTCTGTTCCAATGTACGAATTGGCTTGGGATCTTATACTGCTCGCTCAGGATGTCCACGCCGGGGTGGCTGTTCGTCACATTCCCGGTCGCCTGAACGTTCTAGCCGACTCCCTGTCCCGTCGGGGCAGGGTCATTTCCACCAGGTGGATGCTCCACATGGCGGGTTCCATCGATCTCTTGTGACTAGTTGGAACCATCAGGTGGACACTTTCGTGTCCCCGTGTCCAGATGCTCTGGCTTTCGCTGTGGATGCTCTGGCCCTCCTTTGGGATGGTCTTGTCGGCTACACCTTCCTGCCGGTTCCGATTCTGCCTCAGGTTCTCACCCAGATATGAACCTGCAGTCGTCGAATCCTTTCGATCACACCCGTCGCTTCGGTGGGTGTGGATCATTCTGCTCCGCTCTCTGTTAGCGGCGGTTCCGGCATGTCTCCCTCTACCTCGCGACTTTCTTTGCCAAAGTCGCCCGGGAGGTTTTCAAGTTGACCCGACTTCATTGTGCCTTCGCACATGTCTTTTATCGGGTCCTGTCTCCTCCGTAGTGGTTTTTTGAGACACGCAGTGGAGTTGCTTTTCTTCAAGGAGGCACTCACTCCACTGGTTTAGCCTCTGTGGCTAAGTGGAAGGTTCTTCTGTCGATGGTGTGTGATCACTCTATTGATTCTGTCACTCCTTCGATCACACTGCTTGCGGAGTTTTCTGGTATATGTTTGTTTCTGGGGGTCTCCAGCTATGTGTACTTGTCCATGCTTCGGAGACATTTTTTCCTATGTGATACCGCATTGTTTCGACACTCATCCTTGCCTCTCCAAGCTTGTTCAGCTCTTTTCCTTGAAAAGGCCTAGGACTTTGCAGTTTACTCCAATATGGTCACTTTCTTGGGCGCTGCTCTGCTTGGGGGTGGGGGGCGTTCACGCCTTTATCCTGGATGAATATGCGTTTTCCCACATGCCAGATCTCTCCTGCATCCATTTCTTGATGGCCTTGTCTTGCTATTCGTGCAGCTTCCGCTCGTCTAGCTACTGGTGATTGTATTACCTATTGTTTTTTTCTGCCAGGAGGTGCGTGCATTGTCTTCCTCTTTTAATAACTCGGTCATGTTGTCGGATGACTGATGTTATACTGGCAGCCTTCTGGAGAAATGCTACATTCTCCTTTTCTCTGCGACAGTTGCAGGAGCCGACAGAGACCCTTGGGGCCCTCTTTTTTCGGCTCAGGATGTTGTCTATCCAAGCTTTTCAGCTTTTTTCAAGGTCGGTTCCAGCTTTGTGCTGTTACTGCCCTTTCTGTCTGTGCATCGCACTTCACCATACGCCTCATCTTTCATTGGCTTTTCTAATGTTTGTGATGCTATGGTTTGATAGGCCTAGGGATCTCTTCCTCTGTCCATGGTCCCAGTGCTATTGAGTTATGTGTGGGTTGGTTATGTGATTCCCTCCAGCCTTTTCTCTATTCAGCCTGTTGTAAACAATTGAGGTAGGTTGATAAGAAGTATAAATTTTATGGTAAATTTCCTTTCTTATTATACCTACCGAAATTGTTTACATGGAGGCCCTCCCGTCTTCTTATTCGGGTAAGAATCCTTCCTCCCCGCTGATCACATAACTCCTGTGTTGTTCGGAATCAAAAGAATGACGAATTAATGCATTGCGCGCTGTGACGGAAGTCATGGATTTGTACTATGGAAGAGCATCCCATACTGGGTGTGCGCCGATGGCGCTCAGCCCAGTTTTGGCTTATTTTTCGTGGTGTTTTTTTACACCACTTTTCTTTCCCAAATCTTGGGAAAGATTAAAATAGAGAGTATTTTATCCGAGTTAGGTTCTTCCACTGTAGTGCAAGCCTGTTGTAAACAATTTCGGTAGGTATAATAAGAAAGGAAATTTACTATAAAATTTATACATCCGCCCATATAATTTTCAAATTAAGCAGATGAGAAAAATATGTTTTTCAAAAAATTTCCACAAACCGATATCATGTGACCCCCTCATTTTAACGAACTCGTCGAGGTCACCTGATATGGTTTTGTAGAAATTCTTTGAAAATATTAAAAAACAATTATTAAAATAATAAATTTTGATATCATGTGCATTGGGTAAAAGATTAAACCGCAAAATACATACTAATCACCCAGTTTCCCTGTGCAAACACAGGAAGTGGGAGCAGAGCTTGTTTGCTGTGCTAAGTAAGCACTGTTTTAGTGACAAAATCGGACCTGGTTACCAACGTATGGGGTGGAAGTCCTGTAAAGTGTGCAGCATAGATATAAATGATTGACTAAACTTGAGGTCGTACCTATATCATTGTCATTATATATCCGTAGATGCTAAAAGTGACCTTAAACACTGTTACATAAATAACTTACCTAACCTGGGAAATCCTGTCTTTCTTTGTACCAGTCTACCCAGCTTTGTATGGACTAAGGTAACATTTGTAGCTTCTATCAAGCATGGGGCGAAATCAGGAGGGATCATGCAAAAGTCAATGATGTATGGTTTTGTCTTGTTCCACCTAAATGTTGGAATGCATCAATACATTGCATTGTTGGTTTCTGTAAAAAATATGGTCTTGATCCCTGTATCAAGTAAGGCTGTATCCTCACGCCCCCCCCCCCCCTTCCGATAAATGTTTATCATAGGAAAGTCTCATGGTTGTATTCTCCTTGAGTTTTAATGGACACTGGCCTCCTGTTTTAACATCATCCTCACCTTATAAGAATAAATGCTCAGACTGTTTATTGACGATCCAAGGAATCTTCTAACAAAATTTCTGGCTACTTGGGGAATGGAGGATGTCTCCCCATTTGGACCCTCGTATACATGCCCCTGATGGAGTCAGCAAAACACTTTTTAAGACATAACACCATTGTCACCCCATTTAGTGTGTCTGGTTTATGTGCCAAACAAACATCTTTAGGTGCTTCATTGTCAGAGGGGAGTGCGGTGGCTCAGTAGGTAGAGGTGCAGGCTGCAAGCCGAGAGGTCCTCGGTTCGAATCCCACCTGCGGCAACCGCGTTGTGCCCTTAGGCAAGACACTTCATCCCCATTGCCCACGTGGGGGCACAATGACACCGTGTACTAAGGCGTACTGCACGTCGATGGTACGCATGTCTTCAACCAATCTAACCCTGCCTGTGCTGCAGTGTGGGGTTACGATGTTGGGGAGCTGGCAGCTGCTCGTCGTTGCTCGGTGGTTCTCTCTGGGTACTCCGGCTTCCTCCACCCGTAAAACTGTCACGGTCATGGTTAGCCATTGTGCATAAATATGTGACCTTAAACATCAATAAATAAATAAATAATTCATTGTCAGAGGCTATAGCAAAATATATAGTCACATTATGCTCAGCTTCTGTTTCTGTCCACTGGTCTTTATCGGGCAGATATTCAAATGCACCACAGACCTGCCAATTGAACAAATTTGCCACAGTAAATCAATTGGTATGGTAAAATGACTGCATCTCGGCAAAAAACCCTTTTGCCTCGGCAGTTTTGAATCAGCATTTTAGGTTCAGATATTCATTTTGAGATTCAGTTGAAAGATGCTCCATCAGAAGCATCTGCAACACAATTGCAAAAGAAATATCGGGAGATCACCAAATGGGAAATGAAGCAGGGATCAGCCCACTTTAGTCAGTCAGTGCTGGCCGAGTTTAATTTCTGACCACTACTTTGATTGAAAAATGCTGTTTTGACCACCACCAATTCCTTGCAGTGGCAATCACAGAGGAGGCCCCCTGGCCTGTTATTGTTCAGCAATTGATAAAGTTGTGAAGAGCACACAAAAGGGGATTAGCCTACAAGTTTCTCAATGGGAAACTCAGCGAGATCTGGGGTCAGATCATGAATTGGAGAACATTCTCCGTCCTGTCAGCAGTCAGGGTCGACTGTTTCCGTTGTGAGAAACTTCATGGAGTCGGAGCCCCTGTCCTCACTTGTGGTTTGGAATGCTCCTTCCACACTTCAGCCTGGGTCGGCTGCTGTTACGGCTTCCTCTTCTTCCATGGAAAAGCATGCTAAGGGGTAGAAGCCTGCAAGTTTCTCAATGGAACACTCTGCGAGATCTTTAGTCAGATCGCAAGTTGGAGAACCTTCCCCGTTCCATCAACAGTCGGGGTTGACTGTTTCCGCTTTGAGGAACATCAGTGAGTTGGGGCGTCCATTCACGCTTGCGGTCTGGGATGTTCCTTCCACACTGCAGCCAGGGCCAGTTGCAGCCATGGCTTCTTCCTCTGCTTCATTGACGAAGCATGTTAGACCGCAGACTTGCTGTCCGACTTTGGACGTTCAACTGTTCCACTGAGGCGTTCCCAGTCTTCACCGCCGGAGTTGGATTAACCTGCAGCTAGTGGTTCGAGGCATCTACTGGGGTCAGATCTCCGGCCCGTGAGCAGGATATGGTGAAGATAATCGCTGCTCCACAAGCCTCATTCGCAGACCTGCTGTCGCAGATTGCACAGCTTATCGCAGTGTCCCAGTAGTCACAGGTTCAGCCGTCAACTGTCTCCGGTAGTGAGCTGTGGATGGTGCAGGGTCGGTCCAGTTATCTGTTCATTCGGATGGTGTTGACCAGGTTTATCAGATGGATCACTCAGATGATGAGAGGGCTACGGAGGTCGATTCTCCATCCCTCACGGAACAGAACATGAAGACTATGAATTTTATTCATCAGTTCTTCCAGATCTTGTTCCATCTGAACAAAGTCTGCATTTGCTAGGCAAAAAACAGCTTTCGTCCTTCAATAAGGTACCGTGCGAAGGAAAGACGAGGTTCTTTCCTTCCCTGGCCATTATGCTCAGGTGTCTAAGGCCTTTGGTCTGCTTAATGACGCCACCCTTGACCTAGCAATAGTACAAGAAAGGCAATGATCTATTCTTCACGAATAGAAGATTGCTAGCTCGTTATTAGGCTGAGACAGTTGTCTTGTTTGGAATAGGGCTGTTAGAAGGAAAAATTACATTTTTTAGCTCAACTTTGGCGAAGCCAAATTTGAGCTTATGCCATGGCCAGTCGTCAGTCTGGCCATCTGTCCATCAACAATTCAGTATGGCTCGGGCAAGAGGCCGCATTTATGAACCGATCTTTACAAAACTTCTTGGGTACCTTTGTTATGACCGTGGGACGAGAACGAGTGTTTTTGGGTCCAATCCGAAATTCAAGTTGGCCGCTGGCAGCCATTTTGTACAAAATTAGGTACAATCAGATTTTTGCGTAGAACTTCCATATGAAAGCACTGATTTGAATAATTTTTTGTATGAATGTTTAGTACCATGGGATACATCACGTATAATACAGGTTTTTTTCTCGTGCGTAAATTATGCAAATTAGACTAATTTTGATGTTTTTTGGTGTTACTTTCAGCACTATAAGTGCAAATGCCAATACGGCTCGAGCAAGAGGCCGTATTTATGAACCGATCTTTACAAAACTTCTTGGGTACCTTTGGTATCCCCGTGGGACGAGAACGAGTGTTTTGGGGTCCGGTCCGAAATTCAAGATGGCCGATGGCAGCCATTTTATGCAAAATTAGGTGCAATCAGATTTTTGCACAGAACTTCCATATGAAAGCACTGAATTGAATAATTTTTTGTGTGAATGTTCAGTACCATGGGATACATCACATATAATACAGGTTTTTTTCTCGTGCAGAAATTATGCAAATTAGGTGAACTTCGATTTTTTCAGTGCTACTTACACACAGTAAGTACACATGTCAATATGGCTCGGGCTAGAGTCTGTATTTATGAACTGATCTTCTCGAAACGTCTTGGGTACCTTTGTTATCACCTTGGGACGAGAATGAGCATTTCTGGGTGCGGTCTAAAATTCAAGATGGCTGCCAGTGGCCATTTTGTACCAAAATTAGGTCTAATCAGTTTTTTAGCTCACCGAAGGAAGCTTAACTTATCACTTGCCGTCCGGCGGCATCCGACGTGAACTTTACATTATCGACTACTCCTCACAAACTACTGGATCAAATTGAACCAAATTTGGTGTGCATGTTTCCTATCATATGACAATTCAAACTTGTACAAATAAACTTGCCGCACTTACAGGGGGCACCACAAGGGGCATAACTCTGATAGCACCCATGAATTTCTTTCCAAAATTCAAAAAAATCTTCTTCTTCAGATCCATGAGGCAGAATTCTTTCTTATTTGGTATATATTATCTCTAGGGGGGGGGGGGGGGGGGGGCAGATTCAAGTCTGTTCAAATGGGCCCCCTGGATTCATATTTGGGCTCACTATAGGAGCCCGAATTCGAACTTAGTGCATTTCAGGCAAATTTCTTTAAAAATCTTCTTCTCCAGATCCAGCAGGCAGAATCTTTTGATATTTGGTATGCAACATTGTGGGGTGGGTCTGATTCAAGTCTGTTCAAATCGGCCCCCCTGGATTCATATTTGGGCTCACTATAGTAGCCTGAATTCGAACTTAGTGCATTTCGGGCAAATTTCTTAAAAAATCTTCTTCTCCAGATCCAGCAGGCAGAATCTTTTGTTATTTGGTATGCAACATTGTTGGGTGTATCTGATTCAAGTTTGCAGGTCGGATACAACTTCTGTGACAATATAAGGGCCTTCCCAGTAGGATTGTAATTTTGGGCTCCTACCTTTAAATCGCCTTTTCTCTTGCAAGTACACAGCATTACCAGCCTGATAACCATTTAAGTTAGTATTCAAATCATAGTAGGATTTTTGACGGTTACTTGCTTTCAGCATACAGTCCCGTGCTATACCATGAATTTTAACCATCTTTTGTTGCAGGATTTGAACATATTCATTTTCCGTTACCTCTATATTTTGTTCGGCCGCACCATATATAAGGTCTACCGGCAATGTGGCTTCCCTCCCTAACATCATCATGCAGAGGGACTCACCAGCACTTTCATGTATAGAAGACCTGTATGCAAACATAACCAAATGTAAATAAATATCCCAGTTTCTTTGACTTTTGGAAATCACCTTACTAAGCATATCTTCAACAGTCCTGTTAAATCTTTCAACCACGCCATCACTTTGTGGGTGATAGGATGTGGTCCTGGTTTTGTTAATATTGAGCTTTTTGCACATACATGTGAAAAGCTCTGATTCAAATTGCCTCGCCTGATCAGTTTGAATCTGCATTGGGACACCATATCGGCAGATAAACTCTTCAAGTAATATTGAAGCTACTGTACTAGCTTCCTGATTCCTCATGGGGTATGCTTCCACCCACCGGGTAAAATAATCGGTCACCATTAAAATATATTTGTTTCCTTTACTGCTCACAGGCAGGGGTCCTAGAATATCACATGCTATTCTCTCTAGTGGTTCTCCCACCAAATATTGCTTCATTGGAGCACATATTTGCGGAGATGGATTCTTTCTTCCCTGGCACACCTGACACCTAAATATAAAGTTTCTAACTGAATTTTTCATATCCACCCAGAAGAAACGTCCCCAGTCTCTTGCAACCGTCCGTGTAATTCCCAAGTTATCTGACACTGGTTCACTATGTAATAATCTCAATATTTCTGTCACCAAACTTTTTGGTACGATATACCACCAGGAATTTCCACCAGTGATACAATTTTGCCATTTGCAAAATTAAACACCATTTATCAAAGAAATCCTCTCCCACTGTGCCCAATAAGCTTTAAGTTCCTTTGATCGATGACATACATCGGCCCACAAGGGTTTCTTACAGTTATCGGGTGATTTCCATCCGATAACTACCGATAACACATTATCATCTAGTTGAGTACTTCATAGTTCGTTTGTCGTTTTGGCTTTCAGCCAGGTCTCAGATTCTACTGAGTCTTCCATGTCGTCACTGTCACCATCACACGAGTGTGTGTTATTGATACAATGTATTTCCAAATGAGTTCTGCTTCTTTTTCGGTCAGTCTAGTCAAAGGTTTAGCTATTTTTGCAAAGTCTTTGATAAATCTTCTGTAGTAAGAACAGGTGACAAGAAAGCTTCTAAGTTCAGTAACATTCCTGGGTGTTGGCCAGGTCTTGACTACATTAGTCTTCTCCGGTGCAGCCTCTATGCCTTTCTCAGATACAACATGACCTAAAAATTTGACTTTTTGTTTAAATAAATGGCATTTCTTTGGGGATATCTTCAATCCCGCTGTACCTATCCTTTCTAATACTTCATCGAGTCTCTTCAAATGTGTCTCGAACACATCTGAGAAAATTACTATATCATCTATATATAGCAGATAAGTTTGCCATTGTAGTCTATGCAATACAATTTCCATGAGTTGCTCGAATGTAAAGCAGGTGTTTTTAGTCAAGTGTTGTCTGCCTATTCAGGCAGATGACACTGGACTAGAAGCACCTGCTCAGTGTTGAATTCTCCCCCAGCCCAAAGATAGCCAAAACATCACAGCCAGATTACCTGCCATATTACATCACAGGCAAGATAACTCCACTCACGGCTTTTAAGAGTTAAAGATACCATGAAAGTAATGACAGTTTCTGTTAACACCACTGCAAAAAAAAAAAAAATGGGGTGCTTAATTAAGTTCCAGGTGTATATTTCACCACCTTTGATGATGATTCTATTTTTTTAATACTTTCCTTTCAAATTCCAGTGTTGATGCTGCGCTGCAGGCATTTTGTGTGGTAAGTTACTTTTATTTAATCTCTGAACAGCTGAAAAACACCTAAAGCTTGAGCCTGATTACTTCTAGCACAATATATGGAGAGCGAGCAGATTTGAAAAAAAAAACACTCATACAATCAGTTTTCCACCTCTGCTTTGACTAATATTCTGAGAGAAAGAATAAGAAGCACAAACATAATTTCTGCCAGTGAACCTTCTGATTGAATCCAGAGCTCTAGAAGAGAAAGTTTGCATTTGATTCCTTACCCATTACTTAACAGGGCCACATAACATCATTCACAAAATTTTCAATAAATAACTCAAAACTTTCATTTATTATTGCCTCAAAAATATAGCTTGGGACCCCTCATTGGAACAACCTCAACGAGCTTGGCTGTCTTTAAAACTCATCTTCCCATGTACCACAAGAGAGAATGCCTTGATATTTGGTATGGAACATCTTTTGGTGTATAAGATTAAAGTTTGTTCAAGGGAAGTTGGTAGGTCAATATTTGGGCTCTCTGTGGGGGGCATATCCATTTTGGGCTTTGCCCAAAATTTCTATTTCAAAAACCGGTAGGCCAATTTCAACCATATTTGGCATGTAGTATAAGTGGGACTTAAGTAATTGATTGATCCCCCCTCCCCCCAAAGAAAAAATAAAATGTTTCACAGCCCTGTGGCAACCCCATGGGCTAAACATTTCAGAAGCCCATATATCCCAAACCACATGGAACAGAGAACTGTTATTTGGTATGAAGCATCCTTAGGCCTAGTAGAAAGGGTTGGTTAAAAGAAATTGCCACCGGTTCTGTCAGGGTGCCCGGTAGAGGGTATTGAAAAAATGATGAGTCAGCATCTTTGCAGTAGTTTATCCTGGAGGAATTTCTCATGCGCTGAGAGCCAAGAATAACATATTGGTTTTATCAAAACAATTTTCTGTCAAACACACGTTAATCTTATTTCAATCACAAAATGAAATTGTTCAGTGAATTTTCTGATTCCCTGACCAAACCTTTTCAATGCTGTGCACATTTTTGTGTTTTCTGGTTCCTTGGAAAAAATTGATCTGATTCCTGTATGAATATCTTTAAATTAACCCTCTCATGACTTCAGTGTGTTTTCCAGTTTTATTAGCTCACCAACTTTAGTTGTGTGAGCTTATGGCATGGCTAGATTGGTCGGCGTCGGCGTCAGCGGCGGCATCAGCGTACGTGTCCAATAATGTTAAAGTTTCTGTTTAGGTCACTTATTCACCCTATTTCCATATCATGGCTTTTATAATGATGCTATATGATGATTATTATCATTTTACCATGATTTAACCCCTCATACCCTACATTTTAGACATTTTTCTTGACATTTTTAGTTGCGTTTAGTTTTCTGTTTAGCTCAGAATTTCATGTTTAACTAAGTGTTTAGGTCAGCTGCTGTGCTCCTTCTCTTCCCATGGCACTTATATTCATCATACATGTTCCTCAGTATCATTGTTCCATGATTAACCCCTCATACACTGCATTTTAAACATTTTCTTGACATTTTTAGCCGCGTTTCGTTATCTGTTTAGCCCAGAATTTCATGTTTAACCAAGTGTTTAGGTCAGCTGCTGTGCTCCTTCTCTTCCCATGGCACTTATATTCATCATACATGTTCCTCAATATCATTGTTCCATGATTAACCCCTCATACACTGCATTTTAAACATTTTTCTTGACATTTTTAGCTGCGTTTAGTTATCTGTTTAGCCCAGAATTTCATGTTTAACCAAGTGTTTAGGTCAGCTGCTGTGCTCCTTCTCTTCCCATGCCACTTATATTCATCATACATGTTCCTCAGTATCATTGTTCCATGATTAACCCCCTCATACCCTGCATTTTAAACATTTTTCTTGACATTTTTAGTGGGGGCACAGTGGCGTCGTGGTAACCAGTTCTCGTCAGATCACCAAAGTTAAGCAACGTCGAACACAGTTAGCAGTTGGATGGGTGACCATTTCATTGATTGATTCGCTCTCCCGCGTTTTGTCCTTGGGCAAGGCACTTAACCCTGATTGCCTACATGGGGGCTCGATGACGCTGTGTACTACGGCATACTGTACGTCGAAGGTGCGCATGTCTTCAACCAATCTAACCCTGCCTGTGCCGCGGTGCAGCTTTCAGAGTTACGATTTTGGGGAGCTGACAGCTGCTCATCGTTGCTAGGTGGCTCTCTCCGGGTATTCCGGCTTCCTCCACCCATAAAACTGTCACCGACATGATATGACCCTGGCTGTTAATGTGTCGGTAAACCCAAATAAAAAAAAAAGAAAAAAAAAAAAAAATTGTCATTTTTAGTTGCGTTTAGTTTTCTGTTTAGCTCGGAATTTCAATGTTTAACTTAGTGTTTAGGTCAGCTGCTGTGCTCCTTCTCTTCACATGCCACTTATATTCATCATACATGTTCCTCAGTATCATTGTTCCATGATTAACCCCTCATACCCTGCATTTTAAACATTTTTCTTGACATTTTTAGTTGCGTTTAGTTTTCTGTTTAGCTCGGAATTTCATGTTTAACTTAGTGTTTAGGTCAGCTGCTGTGCTCCTTCTCTTCCCATGGCACTTATATTCATCATACATGTTCCTCAGTATCATTGTTCCATGATTAACCCCTCATACCCTGCATTTTAAACATTTTTCTTGACATTTTAGTTGCGTTTAGTTTTCTGTTTAGCTCGGAATTTCATGTTTAACTAAGTGTTTAGGTCAGCTGCTGTGCTCCTTCTCTTCCCAGGGCACTTATATTCATCATACATGTTCTTCAGTATAACTGATCCATGATTAACCCCTCATACCCTGCATTTTAAACATTTTTCTTGACATTTTTATTTGCGTTTAGTTTTCTGTTTAGCTCAGAATTTCATGTTTAACTTAGTGTTTATGTCAGTTTCTGTGTTTTAAGAGGTTGTGTTTAGGTAAGCTTTGTCACATGTTATGAGCCTGTTTGATACAGTTCTTGTGTTTGCCAAAGTTACTATCAAAGAGGAATGTTGGTGAGCTATAGGGCATTGGCGTCCTTCTTGTTTCATGTTGAACCCTTTCAATGCTGTGCACATATATGTTTTTTATGGTTTCTTGGAAACATCTGATTCTTGTATGCATGTCTTTAATTTAACCCTCTCAAGACTGCATTGTGAGTTCCAAAGATTTTATTTATGCCATGATCAAACCCTTTCAATGCTCTGCACATATGTTTTTTTCTGGTTCCTTGGAAACAATTGATCTGATCCCTGTATGAATATCTTTAATTTAACCCTCTCATGACTTCAGTGTGTTTTCCAAAGATTTTATTTCATGTTGACCCCTTTCAATGCTGTGCACATATATGTTTCTGGTTTCTTGGAAACATTTGTCTGATTCCTGTATGCATATCTTTAATTTAACCCTCTCAAGACTGCAATGCAGGTTCCTAAGATTTTTAGCTCAACTTGACAAAGTCAAGCTGAGCTATTGCCATCACTTCCTGTCCATCGGCGTACGTACGTACATAGGTACATATGTCCACAATTTCCTTTGGCACACCTCACAGGTCGCATTTATGATCAGATCACTTTGAAACTTGGTATGCTTGTTTGGGGTGACCTCTAGATGGGATCTATCGATTTTCTTCAATTTCCATCAAAAAATGTTGCCGCGGCCAATGTTCTTAGAACTTAGTTTAGTCAGACCTCAATATTTCCCTTTGGCACATCCTACAGGGCACATTTATGATTGGATTGCTTTGAAACCTGGTATACTTGTTTACGGTGACCTCTTGATGGGAGCTTTTGATTTTGTTCAATTTCCGTCAAAAAATGTTGCCACGGCAACGTTCGTAGAAATTAGTTTAGTCAGACCTCAATATTTCCCTTTGGCACACCCTACAGGGCACATTTATGATCGGATTGCTTTGAAACCTGGTATGCTTGTTTGGGGAGACCTCTAGATGGGAACTATTGATTTTCTTCAATTTCCGTCAAAAAATGTTGCTGCGGCCAACGTTCTTAGAGCTTAGTTTAGTCAGACCACAATATTTCCCTTTGGCACACCCTACAGGGCACATTTATGATTGGATTGCTTTGAAACCTGGTATGCTTGTTTGGGGTGACCTCTAGATGGGAGCTATCGATTTTTTTCCATTTTTGTCAAAAAATGTTGCCGCGGCCAACGTTCTTAGAACTTAGTTTAGTCAGAAGACCTCAATATTTCCCTTTGGCACACCCTACAGGCCCCATTTATGATCGGATTGCTTTGAAACCTGGCATGCTTGTTTGGGGTGACCTCTAGATGGGAGCTATCGATTTTCTTCCTTTTTTGTCAAAAAATGTTGCCACGGCCAACGTTCCTAGAACTTAGTTTAGTCAGACCTCAATATTTCCCTTTGGCACACCCTACAGGGCACATTTATGACCAGATTGCTTTGAAACCTGGTATGCTTGTTTGGGGAGACCTCTGGATGGGAGCTATCGATTTTCTTCAATTTCCGTCGAAAAATGTTGCCGCTGCCAACGTTCTTAGAACTTAGTTTAGTCAGACCTCAGTATTTCCCTTTGGCACACCCTACAGGGCACATTTATTAGCTCAACTTGCCAAAGTCAATCTGAGCTATTGCCATCACTTCTCGTCCGTCGGCATGTACGTACATACGTACGTACGTTGGCACACCTCACAGGTCGCATTTATTTTCATTTCCTTTAAAAAATTATTGTCGTTTTCACCAGCCTTTGAACTTACTGCATTTGTGTAGCAACTTATCCCTTTTGCACTCTCTGCAGGGTATATTTATGAATTTCCATAAAAAAGAGAAAAAAAACATTGCCACAGGCAATGACATTCAAACTTAGTGCATTTGTGCATTAACATCTTCCTTTGGCATGCCTCAGAGGGTGCATTCATTATCATGCTGTTTTGAAACTTTGTATGCTTATGCAGGATGACAAATATAGGAGCTATCAATTTTCTTTTTATTTCCATCAAAAATTGTTGCTGTTAGCAACAGTCTTTGAATTTATTGCATTTGTGCATCAGCATTCCTCTTTGACATGGACTACAGGCCACATTTATCAGGACTTTTTTTTAGTCCCCTGCTGGCATTGCCAGAGGGGACTATAGGTTTGCACTCTGTCCATCTGTCAGTCTATCAGTCACACTTTAGTTTTCCAGACTTTTTTGGAAATGCTTCAACTGAATGATTTCATTCTTGGTAACCTGCTATAGAACGATGACTTACAGATCAAGTTTGAGTTTCATGCTGATTGCATTATTCTTGTGTGAGTTATGGCCCTTGGAAATATGGAAAAGCGCCAAAATATCAGTTTTCCGAACATTTTTTTGGAAACGCTTCAACAGAATTCATGCAGATCACATCTAGGTTATAACATTTATATAATTATTAATGCTCATTAGTCCGGTAGGGGACATTGTATTACTTCATCGATACGTGAGCTCTTGTTGAACTTGGTGTGCTCATTGGGCGAGACCTTTAGATAAGAGCTATTGATTAGCATTCATTCCTGTGAAAAAAGTTGTCATTGACAATAACCTCTGAACATACTGCATTTGTGTATCAAAATTCTTCCTTTAGCCAGTTTTACAGTTTACATTTATAAATTCAAGGATTACTCTTGACGTTGTGCACACACAATGCTGTTATGTTGAAATTTCACTAAATAACATTGGTACCAATGATCTTCAATTTTGCCATTTCACTTGTAACTTACCAAGTTCAAGTTTGTCAAGTTGAGCTACAGTGTCATTGACACTTTCATTATTGATGCCATGATCAAACGCTCTCAATGCTGTGCACATATATGTTTTTTCTGGTTCCTTGGAAAAAAATTGATCTGATTCCTGTGTGATTGTCTTTAATTTAACCCTCTCAAGACTTCAGTGTGGGTTTCAAAGATTTTATTGATGCCTTGATCAAACCTTTTCAGTGGTGTGCACATATGGTTTTTCTGGTTTCTTGGAAAAAATTGATCTGATTCCTGTATGAATATCTTTAATTTAACCCCATCAAGGCTTCAATGTGGGTTCCAAAGATTTGATTTAATGTAATACTGTTAACGAAAACCTAACCCCCCAAATAAGTCTCCATAAATTCTCTTTCTGTTTTTATTTATTTTTGATGCTTTAACCATTTTCACACCGGCTTAATTTTCTCTCGTTTGAAATCTTTTTATTCTTTAAAACTACTGGACCAAATTCATTCATTTATGGCACAGACCATCTTTGGAGTAAACCTTTTCTCCTTTGTTCAAATGAAGCTGCTGCCATCGTCAGGCTGGTGGAATTTACTCTTCTGATTTCTTCCCCCAAATTACTATATCCCTTGGGGTGGGGTAAATGCTCCTTAAGCCTAATATGCTTTTATAAGCCACTTGCAATAATGCTTAGATTTCTTGTTTTGAACTTATTTTAGTCATGCAGATTCACTTTTTTTCAAAGAAACTCAGCAAGTCAAAATCTGGGCTCCCAAATTTTGGGCTACACTCAAAATACCTTTTTTCAGATCCAATGGGCAGATGTGAAACAATTTTGTCATGTAGTATGTAACTGGGTCATAAGTATTTCATTTATGCTGGAATTTTTAATTTATTTTGGGGTGGGGGGGGGGGGGGGTGAAGGTGGAGGTGATAGAACCACATTAGATGAAAACAAAACAAAAAATTTGCTTGTTGTTTTTTAGTACTTCAAAGCACAGAGCTTGCTAGGAAGCTATTCTGTGTCCAGCAGAAATGAATGGCCAAAAAAATTGCCGTTGGTTGTGTCATAGCAAATCAAAAAATTACTCTTGCTGCTGATCACTTACTGATACACTCATCTCTTTTGACAACTTGAGCCAGGTGAGCGTTTTAGGCCTTTCCAAAAAAATTCTTTGATAACTGAAAAAACAATTCATTTCATGCCTCCAAAATAGAGCTGATGACCTCTCACTGGAACAAGCTCAATAATATCTTCCCAGTGAAGGGGCATAAGCTATGTTTTTGACACAAAAAGTGGAGAGATATTTGAATTACAATTTTTGTGACCAGTGCTCATCAGTTTGGACTGTTAGATTTTATAACGATTTTAACCCTTTCAGCACTGGCACCCTGGAAGGTATCATTGCAGTCAATAATGTCAATGTCTAAATGGGCAAAACCATCCTGGTTTGTTGTGAGATTCAGTAATAATTTAATCCAACAGCTGTGGTGAGCTGTTGGATTAAATTATTACTGAGTCTCGCTTCAGATTTTTTGCACTTTATATCGTCTGCTCGTCCCCTACCAATTTTTTCATCCTGCAAAAATGTTTGGACACAATGTTGAAAGCGTTAAGGAGATATTTTTGTCTGGGTTGAATACTAGGTACCAGTGTGTATTGTGCTAGACCTGATACTCTATACTGAAGATTAAATCCAGATTCATCTCTCATATTATCACTTCCTCTATGCATGCACATCTCTACTCAGTTTTTCTCGTTGTAAATCTTGGAAAAAATTGCATGAAAGTGTTCCAGTTCAGCCTTTGAGAAGGCATTTTAAAATCTCAGAGAGATGTTATGATGCATCAGAAGCTACTTTTGCAGTTTTAGAGAGAATCTCAACTTAAACATGCTATTTTCAAAAACTGTTAATTTCTAAATGAAAACATTGATAAAAAAATAGGGTTCCTATTTTTGTGTTAAAGATTCTACTTAGGCCGCACAACGTAGAACTTCTGTTTCTCAGGCCATTTTTTTGTAAAATTGCATGTGAACGGGAGGTTTTTTATTTTATTTTTGTAATTATTTCTTTGTCATCAAAAGTTTATGTTCTTGGTTTGTTTTATGTTTAAGGCCTCATAATCTACAGAATAGCATGGATGGTGGTGTATTTCGTCCCTTGAATGCAAGAAGGCTTTGCAGTGCTAAAGCATTGCAAAGCCTTGTTGCACTCAAGTGACAAATTGATCAGTTTTACTAACTTGGGTAAAATATCAGACATAAACCATTTAATTTTTTATTTTATTAAGTTTACGTTGGTTATAAAAAGAGAGCATGCAGCAGCCAAAAGTCCCATATGGAGGGCCTTAGAAACAGATTTTTAACTTTTTTAGGCCTTATTTTGTGTATGTAAGTTTCGCTTGAGCTCTATATAGCTTCCAATAGCCTGAATGTAGGCATTATTATCCACTATTAATATCCACAGTCCTTTGTGTAATTTTGGGGGTTTTTGTACAACCAAACTTTATTATTTCTGGAAAATGGTTCCTCTCACTTCAGTAGCACCATATTGTTGACAAGTAGAATGTTTTCTCTAGAAATTGTTCTCTCTCTCTCTTGCCTTTCCACGCAGCAGATCAGCTATTTTGATGTAATACTAGAGCTCCCAGGCCTGGTGAGTAATTATTAGCCTCTATTCTTGCCTGATGATCATGAAGTTCTCCCACCTACTTCTGGTTGATGTCTGGGTCTTTTAGCTGCTCTATTTGTACATTAGCAAAAAATGTAATTTCAGGCCTTTTCACGAGAGCCCCTTTCTTGCCAAACTCATAAAATTCAGTAACACTAGCCCCACATCCTAAATGATACATGTAAAGACAAATGACTGACATCATATGATGATCACACAAAAAAGACTAAAAGCAGCTTCTGGTTATATTTAATCATTGAATCATTGAAAAATACATCATTAGCCCATGCCTTTGAATAGTCATAATATGTATGCAAGGCGTCCGAAAAAAAATGATATTTGGGTTATTTTGCTGTTGTATTGAATGAAAGGTTAAGATCCTAAAACTCTTTATGAAATGAGCTCATAGAGCTTTTCCATTGAGGGTTCAACATCAATGTGTTGAGAAACAATTTTAATTATAATTTTAATTTGCTGAAAAATGTATTTGTATACATGTATTGTTGAGGAAACTTTTTCTCATTTTTAAGTACATGGTTTAAAGTATATTTGTTTACATTCCATGCCTTGTAATATTGATGCTTAATTTTTGGAGAAAAGAAATAAAAATACATTTTTGGGGGGTCAACAATTATCTTTTCCAATTTTAGTTTTTCTGTTTAATTTGTTAGACATAATATTTCAGTCTCGGCCTCCAGGAATCTATAAGCAGCACTACCTCACCGAATTGTTTACCAAGTTTGCTGATAAGGAGGACACACCTCCTGCTCCAGAGTTACCAGACTGGTGCACAGGTAACGTTTATAGCCTGTAGTAGGCCTTGTTTTAAAGCATACACATTTCAGAAAATATTGAGATGCTTGAAAACCGAATGTGTAATATTTTTGCCAGAAAATAGCATTTAGCCAGTACTGCACACTGAAACAAATTTAGCATGTTTTATTGTTGTGTTGTTCCCACAAACAGAGAAAGGATGCCAGAAGATGACTGTTCACAACCAACTTTAACCTCTGCACACTGATGTCACAACATTGAAATTTCAATCTACAATTTTTTTCCATAATACACAGTAATACAACTTGGAATTCAACCAATTCAATCTTGTTTTGACAGAGCTCAGTGAGCTCTGTCAAACAAGGTTGAATTGATTGAATTCCTAGTTGCGTTACGAGAAAAATTTTCTACTTGAAATTTTGTGATTTGGGCATCAGTATGCAGTGGGTTAAACAAAATGGTTTGCAATTCAATATCTGAAGTGATTATTTGCAGTGTCAATTTTATGTTGCCCATTTTTGACTCACCAAATCTTTTGGAAGATTTAAGCCTTTATCATACCCCAACTTCAGAGAAGTAGGCGCTATATTGTCAAATCCCTGTACGAGTGTATATGTCTTCATCCATCTGTATACAGCCAGATGTATTATTAGTAACGTGGTATTTCAGCAGTGTGTACAAAACTGTACTATGCTGCTGAGATCCGTATTTCATGAGGCTGAAAGCCGAAGGAAATACAAATCTCAGAAGGTTACTACAGTCCTGTTCACCCTGCTGTGATGAAAACCTTGATAAAAGTAATAATTAGAGAAACTGAAAGAAACATATCTTTCTGTATTATTGAACAAGAATGATTTTAAGTTTTTTCCCTTCAATTGAACTCAAACATTTGGGAGACTTCAATTCATTGGGAAATGATGTGTTGTTATGACACGTATTGTGGGACACAAGTTGACTTTATAAGTGTCGTATTCAATACTGTGGCACAATGTGTGTCTTGAAGAATCAGGAACATGATATTCAAACTTATACAAGTGCTTTAATAAGTTTCGCTGAAGAGACAGTTGATATAAAAAGATCAGTTTCATGTTTCTTGAAATCACAACTGATCTGTAGTGTAGAAACACCACAACAGAATCCCTCTTTTCAACAGTAAAATTGGACTTTGGGGGTATATACACGTTTTATTTTCAGTTTTCAGAATATTCTCTTGAAACACTATTGTTCTCATATTGTTTATGAGTCTGAATGTTTATTATTACTGACAAAAATGCTTGAGGTGATGGGCGAAAGGGAAATTGATGAAGTGTTCCATAGAATGTCTGTACACCCCTTTAGTTGTCACGGGATATTCTCATGCACCCATTTGAACTTTGCACACCCCTTTGGAGTTACAGTACTGAATGCATTGGTTTTGACCAATCAGGAAGCTAGTATAATTTTAAAGGAGTAATAAAATTTGATATATGTACATACATGCATCTGCATGTCCAACCAGAATTTTTGTGAACTGGTTTCTTTGGAACATCTCGAACTAACTAAAAAATGAAAATGTGCATATTCCAGAATTTTTAACCGGTGTAATTTTGACCTGAGTCATCAGATTTCTGTATGGATTTTTTCTGTGTGGAAGTCATCCTGCAAAGATGATTTGATTTTTGCTCAAACAGTTCTTTCGAGGATGACTTGCAAGTTCGACAATTTGAACTTATCTCCCCTTGAACTTTGATTCAGTATGGATTTCTGTATGAAATTTCTGAGTGTGTAACTCCTCGTAACAAGTCTGAACTGATTTTGCTGAAACTTCTCAGATTTGCTGACAGGGCAAGTGAATTTTCCACTTGTTCTGAAATTGTCCACGTTCTAGGTGCATTTTGGAAAGTCAGAAGTAGAGGTATTAAATCTTTGCTTGTGGTGGTAATTTTTTCTTGTTCACATCCCCCATGGGAACATCATGAAGATGGCCACTGCTTGTATGATTTACTGTGGTAAGAAAAGATTTGTTTTACTAGTGAAATATGACCCAGTCACCAATGCATGGGGTGGAAATCCTTTAAAATGGGCAGCATGGGTATAAATGATTGACATCACTTGACTTTAGCTCTGTGTTGCAGTCACAGTTAACCATTGTGCAGAAATATGTGACCTTAGGGTCCCATGAAGTAGATCTTCTGTTTCTCAGGCCATTTTTTGTAAAGTTGCATGTGGATGGACAGTTTTTTATTATTTTAGTAATTATTTCTTCGCCTTCAAAAGTTCATATTCTTGGTACATTTTATGTTTTAGGCCTCATAATCAACAGAACAGCCTCATAATCAGTAGAATAGTGGTGGCGTATTTCGTCCCTTCAGTGCAAAAGGGTTTTGCTGTGCTTCAGTATTGCTAAGCCCTGTTGCACTCAAGGGACCAATTTCTCAGATTTATTAACTGGGGTAAAATGTCAGACATAAACCATTTAATTATTATTTTTTTCAAGTATGCATTGGTTATAAAAAGAGAGCATGCAGAAGCCAAAATGACCATGTGGGAGGAGACGGGAAACAGATTTTTAACTTTTTTTTAGGCCTAAATGCCATTAAATAAATGAATAATTTGACCACAGTACTGTATATCTCTAATATTCTTAAGTGTAAAAAGTGCTATTAACTGGTAGAGTGCTAAATTATTTTTGACCATCAAATCTTGTACATGTCTTTGCCTTGTTACAATTTATGGGAGAGTGCCTGGGGCTCTCTCCCATAAATTGTAACAAGGCAAACCCTTAGAGACAGAATAATATCACTTCAAAGATGATACAAAGCACATGCACTGAATATGAGCCTTCAAGCTGTGGTACCCACGCTTCAGAATAAAGCCCAAATATGGGCTTCCAGCACTCTACCAGTTAATGGTTTAGATAATTTTTCTTCAGAGTGAGGGGTGCCGTGTCTTATAAAATCTGAAACCAGTGGTTTCTTAGCTCTTTGTGGTGATTCTCTATATCTTTTACCCTGCACACTAATGTCAGAATACCAAAATTTCAAGCAGCTAATTGTTCCCATTATGTCATGAAGAGCTCTCAGCTCTGTCAAACAATTCTAAATTGATTGAATATTAGAAATGTTTATATTCTTAGGCTTTGCAGTAGTTTTAGTCAAGTCTTGGCTGCCGACATGTATATAGGAAAGCAAAACTTGACTAGAAACCACTACCAGGGTACTTTCTATTTAACTAGCGAGTTTTAACATGGAGGTAGGTAAAGGAAGCTGTTCTGAAGCTGGTGGAAAAAATGACTGAAGAGGCATTCGGTCCCTAAGAGTTAACTGGTTGAGAACTGGATAAATTTGTTATTAAAATTTTTTCAAAATTTGCTTCATTGAAAGAAAACATTTGTGTGATCAAAATATTATTTGCATTTGACTTAAAATGAAACATGAGCAAGAAAAATGTTCGGTTTTGTTCTGGTACCCTCATTTTTCTGAAAGCCCTGATAGTGGCTTCTAGGTCTCAAGTAGTTAATTCATAAAACAGTACTAAAAACAGTAGGAAATGTCTCTGAGATTTGAAATGTGGTGGTTTTAGTTAGTGTATATTTGGAATGGTTTAAAAAAAATGGGTATATAAAAATATTTTTTTGTCTAAATTTTAACCCCCTGCACTCTGATGTCAAAATACCAATATTTCAAGTAACCATTATTCCCATAATGCAACTAGAAATTTAATCAATTCAATCTTGTTTGACAGAGTTCAATGAACTCTGTCAAACAAGACTGAATTGATTAAATTTCTAGTTGCAATATGGGAAAAATTAGCAGCCTGAAATTTTGAGATTTTGACATCAGTGTGCAGGGGGTTAATAACTAGGGAGGTGCCTCTGAAACAAGATTTTTTAATGGCCTTGATTCAAATATTTTTCAATGATTTTAAACACATAAATGTTTTCTTGCCAGGGTGTGATGATACAGTTGATGATGATGGTAATTCTCTAGTGAGCAACGGTTTGAGTGAAGATGGTAGCAGGTCAGATGGTAGTAGGAAGAGAAGGAAAACTAGTCATTCTCGGAAAGAGGTGATTTATTTTACGTATCAGACTTGCCTTTGCTGACCTTATTCGTACCACACACAAGCGAATGCTTGAAAGTTATAAAACATTTAGGATTTGTACAGATTCTTGAAAGTGGTTAAAAGCTTTTTTGCTCGCCAGAGAGAAGCTCAAGGGCAGCTTTAGTGATCACTTTACATCCATTGTCCATCCCTCATCTGACAAGAAACATTACATTATCGACCTCTCCTCATAAACTACTTGACCGAATTGAACCAAATTTGTTATGCATGTTCCTTACCATATGTCATTTTAAGTTTATTCAAATAAAGTTGCCACACCCACAAGGGGCACTACAAGGATATGACTCAGTTAGTACATACTAAAGTTTAAAAAAAGAATAAAACAACCTTCTTCTCCAAAACAATCAATCAAAATCTTTTGATACTTGGAATACAGCATCCTTAGATGGGTCAGAGTGAGGTTTGCTTGAGTAAAGTCCCTGGATTCATATTGGGCTCCCAGTGGAACCTTGAATGTTAACTTAATGCTATATGATGAAAATTCTTTTAAAAATCTTCTCCTTTCGATTGACTAGTATCTACCAGTCCAAATCTCTCGATATTTGGTATATCAGATCCTTAGGCAGGTCAGATTCAAGTCTATGGAGCCTTATTTCCAATCCCTGTTGCAGCCCATATTTTTACTTAGTATAATATGAGGAATATTCTTTTAAAAATCTTCTTCAGATCCACCAGTCATGATCATTTGATATTTGTTATGTAGCATCCTTTATGGGGTCAGATTCAGGTTTGTTTAAATCAAATCCCTGAGTTCATATTTGTGCTCCCTATATGAGAACCCAAATTTTATCTTTGTCCAGTATGAGGAAAACCTCTTTAAAAGATCTTCTCCAGATTCACCAGTCAGAATCTTTTGATATTTGGGATTTGGCATCCGTAGTTGGATTAAATTCAAGTTTGTCCAAATGAAGTCTCGAATTTTAACTTTTCAGCCCGTCTGTTTACAGTGAGGGCTATAGTAATGACTTTTGTCTGTCTGTCCGTCTGTTAACTTTTAGAGTTTTGGTTAAAGTTTGTGGTTAAAGTTTTTTACTGAAGGTTCATGTGGGTTTTTTAGCTCACCTGACTGAAAGTCAGGGTGAGCTTTTCTGATCACTTTTCGTTCGTCGTCCGTCGTCTGTCGTGAAGGTGGTGTTTGGGCCTTTTTCTCCCAAACCACTGGCCGCATATCAATGAAATTTCATGTGAGTAGGGGTTATATAAGGGCATTTTGATTTTTTGTCAAATTAGGTTTCGGCTCACATTGACCAGAGGGATGGGGCAAAAATGCTCCAATTCGTAAAAAATCTTCTTCTCAAGAACCAGCAATAGCTGAGCCTTGATATTTAGTATGCAGCTTCCTTTTGAGGTGTAGACTCAAGTTTGTTCAAGAGAAGTTTGTTGGGCATTATTTGCCTTCGTTATGGGATGGGCTAAAATTTTGGCCACGCCTAAAATTTCTATTTTCAGAACCGTCAGGTCAGTTTGAACCAAATTTGATATGAGATGATAATGGGTCATAAGTAGTTGATTGATACAAAAAAAAATTTTCTCATTGCCCCGTGGGAACCTCGGGAGCTAAAAATAGGAAAAACCTTAAAACTCCCATATCTCCAAAACTACACGGCACAGAGAATTCTTATTTTGTATAAAGCTTACTTTTATCCAGTAGAATAGAATGGTTAAAAAAAATCCCTATCGGTTTGATCACAAGGTGCTTTTTTCAGGACTTTGAAAAAGTGCTGAGTCGGCACTTTTTAACACTGGAGGCAATGGGAAAAAGATTAAAAAATCTTCTTCTCCAGATCAAGCAGGCAGAATCTTTTGATATTTGGTATGCAACATTGTAGGGTGGATCTGATTCAAGTTTGTTCAAATCGGCCCCCTGGGTTCATATTTGGGCTCAGTAAAGGACCCCGATTTCGAACTTAGTGCATTTCAGGCAAATTTCTTAAAAAATCTTCTTCTCCAGATCTGGCAGGCAGAATCTTTTGATATTTGGTATGCAACATTGTGGGGTGGATCTGATTCAAGTTTGTTCAAATCGGCTCCCTGGATTCATATTTGGGCTCACTATAGAAGCCCGAATTCGAACTTAGTGCATTTCAGGCAAATTTTTTCAAAAATTCTTCTTCTCCAGATCCAGCAGGCAGAATCATTTGATATTTGGCATGCAACATTGTGGTGTGGATCTGATTCAAGTTTGTTCAAATCGGCTCCCTGGGTTTATATTTGGGCTCAGAATAGAAGCTCGAATTCGAACTTAGTGCATTTCAGGCAAATTTCTTAAAAAATCTTCTTCTCCAGATCCTGCAGGCAGAATCTTTTGATATTTGGTATGCAACATTGTGGGGTGGATCTGATTCAAGTTTGTCCAATTTGGCCCCCTGGATTCATATTTGGGCTCACTATAGAAGCCCGAATTCGAACTTAGTGCATTTCAGGCAAATTTCTTAAAAAATTTTCTTCTCCAGATCCAGCAGGCAGAATCTTTTGATATTTGGTATGCAACATTGTGGGGTGGATCTGATTCAAGTTTGTTCAAATCGGCCCCCTGGGTTTATATTTGGGCTCAGTATAGAAGCTCGAGTTCGAACTTAGTGCATTTCAGGCAAATTTCTTAAAAAATCTTTTTCTCCAGATCCAGCAGGCAGAATCTTTTGATATGTAGTATGCAACCTTGTGGGGTGGATTTGATTCAAGTTTGTTCAAATCGGCCCCTTGGATTCATATTTGGGCTCACTATAGAAGCTCGAATTCGAACTTAGTGCATTTAAGGCAAATTTCTTCAAAAATCTTCTTCTCCAGATCCATAGGCAGAATCTTTTCATATTTGGTATGCAACATTGTGGGGTGGATCTGATTCAAGTTTGTTCAAATCGGCCCCCTGGGTGTATATTTGGGCTCAGTATAGAAGCTCGAATTCGAACTTAGTGCATTTCAGGCAAATTTCTTAAAAAATCTTCCATGCTTACAGGGGTGAGATTCAAGTTTGTTCAAGCCAAGTCCCTAGGTCCATATTTGGACTCACTGTGGGAGCTTGAATTGTAACTTAGTTCAAAATGAGGAATTTTCTTTAAAAATCTTCTTCTTCAGATCCAGCAGTCGGAATGTTTTGATATTTGGTGTGCAGCATCCTTAGGGGGGTGAGATTCAAGTTTGTTAAAGCCAAGTCCCTGTGGGAGCCCGAATTATAACTTGGTTCAATATGAGGAATATTCTTTAAAAATCTATTTTTTTTAGATCCACTGGTCAGAATCGTTTGATATTTGGTATAAGCTTTTCTTAGGAGGAGCAGATGCAACTTGTTGAAATCAATTCTCTGGGTTGATATTTAGGCTACCATGTCAGGTGAGCGCTCTCAGGCCCCTTGGGGCCTTTTGTTTTTTAGCTCACCTGACTTTCAGTCAGGAGAGCTATAGTGATCACTCACCGTCCGTCGTCCGTCGTCGTCCGTGAACATGATGTTTGCGTCTTCTCCTCCCAAACCGCTGAACCAATTTAATTGATATTTGAGATAATAGTTTGTTATGACATCGCAATTTGATTTTGTTCAAATCAAGTTGCCTCACCCGTGGGTAGGGCCACACCCAAAAAGTGTGCTGAAATCTTCTTCTCATGAACCAGCAGTAGCAGAGACTTGATATTTGGTGTGAAGCTTCCTTTTGAGGTGTAGACTCAGATTTGTTCAAGTGAAGTTTGTGAGGCTATACTTGGCGTCGTAATGGGAGGGGAAAGAATATTTGCCCCTCCCAAAATTTCTATTTTCCAAACCGAGAGGCAAATTTTGACCAAATTTGATATGAGGGCTTATTGGGTCATAAGTACTTAATTTATGCCAAAAATTGTTTTCCCCGTCGCCCCATGGGGACCGCAGGAGCTAAAAATAGAAAAAAATGAAAACACCCATATCTCCAAAACTACACAGCACTGAGAATTCTTATTTGTTGTGAAGCTTCCTTAGGACCAACAGAATGGAATGGTAAAAAAAAATTGCCATCGGTTTTATCATGGGGTACTTTTTGGGACTTTGAAAAAGTGCTGAGTCAGCATTTTTTAACACTGTGGGTAATGGGAAAAACATAAGACTACTTTTCTCCCAAACCACTGCTCCAAAAGCTTTCAAATTTCACATATAACATCTTTGGAAGATTGTTTAACATGTTTATTGAAATCAATTGCCTGGGTCGATATTTGGGCTCTCTATGAGAGCCCAAATGTTTAAATTAGTGCGGTATGAGGAGTATTTTTGAAAAATCTTCTTCTTCAGATCTACCAATAAGAATCTTTTGATATTTGGTATGCAGCATCCTTAGGGGGGTGAGATTCAAGTTTGTTGAAGCCAAGTCCCTGGGTTCATATTTAGGCTGAAAATTTGGGGTCCCGTTGCGGACTTCGAAATTTTGGACCAAAATCTGAAATTTTTTTTTTTTGTTTTTTCTGTGTTTCGGTCAATTTTAAGACAAAAAAAAATTTTTTTTTTTTTCCCCCTGAAAATTTTGGGTCCGGGTGGGACTTAGAAAATTTTGGACCAAAATCCAAAAAAAAAAATTTTTTGTTCTTTCTGCGTTTCGGTCAATTTTAAGACAAAAATTTTTTTTTTTTTTTTCCCTGAAAATTTGGGTTCCGGGTGGGACCAAAATCCGAAATTTTTTTTTTGTTTTTTCTGCATTTCGGTCAATTTTAAGACAACAAAACAAAAAAAAACAAAAAATTTTTCCCCTGAAAATTTGGGGTCCGGGTGGGACTTAAAAAATTTTGGACCAAAACCCAAAATTTTTTTTTTTGTTTTTTCTGCATTTCGGTCAATTTTAAGACAACAAAAAAAAAATAATTTTTCCCCTAAAAATTTGGGGTCCGGGTGGGACTTAGAAAATTTTGGACAAAAATCCGAAATTTTTTTTTTTTTTTTTCTGCGTTTCGGTCAATTTTAAGACAAAAAAAAAAAAAAAAATTTTTTACACCGAAAATTTGAGGTCCGGGTGGGACTTCGAAAATTTTGGACCAAAATCCGTAATTGTTTTTTTTATTGTTTTTCGGTCAATTTTAAGACAAAAAAAAATTTTTTTTTTTTACACCGAAATTTTTGGGTCCGGGTGGGACTTTATATAATGTCTAGATGGGAAATTCCCCTTTTGGTCCTTATTGGGCAACTGTGATGGATACAGGGGCCCGAAGCCTGAAAACCTTTAGCACAGTCTACAGGTCATATTTATGAAGGGATTTTATTGTAACTTGGTAAGATGACTCCAAATAATGTCTAGAAGAGAACGTCCCATTTTGATCGCGATCATTCAGCCTTGATGGGTGCCCGAGCCCAAAAACCTTTAGCATAGGCAAAAGGTCATATTTATGGAAGGATTTCACTGTAACCTGTTAGGTTGATTCCATATAATGCCTTTTTGGTCGTGATTGGTCAACTGTGATGGTTACAGGTGCCCAAAGCCCGAAAATCTTGAGCACAGTCTACAGGTCATATGTATGAAGGGATTTCATTGTAACATCGTAGGATCACTCCAGATGATGCCAGGATGAGAATGTCCCCCTTTGGTTGCGATCATTCAACCATGATGGCTGCCCGAGCCCAAAGCCCGAAAACCTTTAGCGCAGTCTACAGGTGATATTTATGAAGGGATTTTATTGTCCCTTAGTAGGATGACTCCAAATAATGTCTAGATAAGAACGTCCCCTTTTAGTCGTGATCATTCAGCCTTAATGGCTGCCCAAGCCCAAAACCTTTACCATAGTCTATAGGTCATATTTATGGAAGGATTTCCTTGTAACCTGTTAGTTTGACTCCATATAACGCCTAGATGATGACATCTCCTTTTGGTTGTGATTGGTCTACTGTGACGGCTTCAGGGGCCTGAAGCCCAAAAACCTTGAGCACAGTCTACAGGTCATATTTATGAAGGGATTTCATTGTAACTCTGTAGGATCACTCCAGATGATGCCCAGATGAGAATGTCCCCTTTTGGTTGCGATCATTCAAACATGATGGCTGCCCGAGCCCAAAGCCCAAAAACCTTTAGCACAGTCTACAGGTCATATTTATGAAAGGATTTCATTGTAACTTGGTAGGTTAGACTTCATATAATGTCTAGATGAGAACTTCCCCTTTGGACACAATTGGGAAACTGACGGCTACAGGGGCCCAAAGCCCGAAAACCTTTAGCACAGTCTACAGGCCATATTTATGAAGGGATTTCAATGTAACTTGGTAACATGACTTTTTGGAATAATTTCACTGTAACTTGGTAACTTTTGTTGATATATGTTAACTGTGAGGGCCACATACATTAACTGTGAGGTCATATTAACCCACCCCTCCGCTCTTTAGTACAGTGTACACCTCATATTATTTTTATCAAAAACATAGCATACTGGGAACAGCAATGAACATATTCCCAATTATCACAATTCTTGTCTTATTTCACAATCCTTTCATAAACATTGAATGTTATCCTTTTCATCAAACACAACACACAAGTTAAGCTACAGTGTCATTGACACTTTCATTAGTCGGGTTGTGAAGAAGTCAAACTCGACTTATAGTTTGATGAATGGCGGGTGGGCGGGTGGGCAAAGGGCGGGCAGGCAGGCGTAAACAATTGGTTTCCGGATGATAACTTGATAATGGTTCAACCCATGTTTATGAAACTTCATAGGTAGGTTGGTGAGAGGAAGAACCCTATTAATTTTGGACTTGCTTGGTCAAAGATCAAGGTCACAGTGACCTTGAACATAGGAAATTGTAAACAATTCGTTTCTGGATGATAACTTGACTACGGTTCAACCCACATTCATGAACCTTCATATGTAGGTTGGCCTTCGTGAGAGGAAGAACCCTATTTATTTTGGACTCACTAGGTCAAAGGTCAAGTTCACACTGACCCTGAACATAGTAAATCAAAACAATTGGTTTCCGGATGATAACTTGATAATGGTTCGACCCATGTCCATGCTACTTCGTAGTTAGGTTGGCATCAGTGAGAGGAAGAACCCTATTTATTTTGGACTCACTAGGTGAAAGGTCATGGTCACAGTGACCTTCAACATAGTAAATCGTAAACAATTGGTTTTCGGTTGATAACTTGATAATGTTTCGACCCACATTCATGAAACTTTATAGGTAGGTTGGCAAAAGCGAGAGGAAGAACCCTATGTATTTTGGACTCGCTAGGTGAAAGGTCAAGGTCACAGTGACCTTCAACATAGTAAATCAAATAATTGGTTTCCGGATGATAACTTGATAATGGTGTGACCCACATTCATGAAACTTCATAGGTAGGTTGGCCTAGGGGAGTGGAAGACCCCTATTTATTTTGGACTCACTAGGTCAAAGGCCAAGGTCACAGTGGCCTTGAACATAATAAATCGTTAACAATTGGTTTCCAGATGATAATTTGACAATGGTTCCACCTACTTTCATGAAACTCCGTAGGTAGGATGGCATTGCTGCAAGAAAGAGCCCTATTTATTTTGGAATCACTAGGTCAAAGGTCAAGGTCACAGTGGCCCTTCACATAGTAAATTGTAAACACTTGGTTTCCAGATGATAAGTTGATAATGATTAAACCCACTTTTGTGCTGTCACAACTCGACATTGGATCAGTCATCCTATCGGCATTTTTTTCTTCCTTTTTAACCCTTAAGGGCCGTCATTTTGACCACACTTACCTAGAAACCACTACTAGGGTACACATAATTTAACCAGCAAGTTTGCACAATGGCATCTGTTCTGGACTTATCATAATCATTTTCCCTGTACAAATCCTGGGAAGTGAAACCATAAATTTGGTCCTTTTCTTGTACTTCAGGGATAAACAGATCGCTTATTCTGTTATAATATGTTTGACAGAGCTAACAGAGCTCTATCAAACAAGATAATATAGAATAAATGCTAGTATTTGAAGTTTGTTTGTGACACTTTTAACAGCCAGGGTCATATCGTGTTAGCAGTTTTATTGAGTGAGGAAGCCAGAGTACCCGTAGAGAACAAGAGACAATTGCAGAACTACCATAGCAGTTAGTTCTGGTTAGGTCTTTGCTACCTCTGTGATCAGACAAGACTGATCAGAAATCACCATTCAACCACAAGACTTATTGGCAGTAGTGTGGTGGAAATTCTGCAAATTGCCCAAACTCTAAACCCTTTACCAACCTGAAGAGCAAACAAAAAATTGTTTGAATAACTAAAGAGTTTTCATTTTTTATCCCAAAACATAGCTTAGAATACCCTCATTTCAATGACATCATTCCAGTGAGGCATAATAAACTTCTATTTTTTGGACTGAAAATACTAAAATTTGAATTGCAACTTTAGTGAATAATACTGGTGAGTTTTGTCTATTACATCAGGTGAAGGATTGATGGTTGAAGAGGTTATGAGATGTTATTTTTTAACATTTTCAGTTTATGGATGGTGCAGTACCTGATGTGAGACAAGTAACTGATAGCACAAAGGTGTATCACTTACAGAAAAAGTGCCAACTATTCTGTGGCTGGAAATCGTATGTATTCTTGTACTTTGTCATTTTACCTTCTAGCAAAAATATAACTCTTCCTCTCCTCCCCCCCCCCCCCCCTCCTCACTGTTCTACATTACTGGTAAAATAAGGCCTGGTAACCGGTACTTGATACAACTATACATGCTGACTGTGACCTTAAACACAATTAAAAAGTACCAAAAAAAACCATTGGCAGGTCCCATTTGTAGAAGATCATTTTATCAAACCTGGCTCATCGTTTTTGCAGGTATATACAGGGTGTGACAAGATCATAGTATGTCTGGTTTTGCATAAGATAGAAGATCACCACAATATGAAAAGAGGAATTATTTGTCAGCCACAAAGTTATGTCATGTAAACAAGCTTTTACAGATTTCTTGAAAGTGTTTAAAAGTGACTGGATTTTTAAAACTGATATTCCAGGTCCTTGAAAATATGTGAAAATCACATTTTATGTCAAAAAGTCATGGAACATCCTTGAAAAATGCAATTTACGCAACAAAAGTTCATGCAACTAAAAACAAAATGTTTCATTCTCAGGTAATCCCTCGCTAAAATTGCACTCTTCTTTAGTGGCTTTTATTGCTTTAGGCTTCACAAAGTTGGTGGTAGTATATTTCGTCCCTTGAGTGCAACAAGGTTTTGCAATGTAAAGCATTGTAAAGCCTTTTTGCCCTCAAGAGACAAATTTATCAATTTTATTAACTTGCGTAAAATATCAGACATAAACCATTTAATCTTTATTTTTAGCTCACCGAAGGGAGCTTAACTTATCACCGGCCGGCCGTCGTCCATCGTCGTGAACATTTTTCAAACGACTTCTCCTCTGAAACCACTGGACTGATTTTCACGAAACTTCATGTGGATGTTCATTTCTATATGGCAATTCATGTTTGTTCAAATGAAATGGTCACGTCCCATGGGGGCTCTGTATGGGGCATAACTCTGATAGCACCATATGAATAATAGAAAAATTATTTAAAAATCTTCTTCTCTAGAACCAGTGGGCAGAATCTTTTGATACTGGTATGCAGCATCTTGGTATGGATCTGATTCAAGTTTGTTCAAATCGGCCCCCTGGATTCATATTTGGGCTCACTATAGAAGCCCAAATTCGAACTTAGTGCATTTCAGGCAATTTCTTAAAAAATCTTCTTCTCCAGATCCAGCGGGCAGAATCTTTTGATATTTGGTATGCAACATTGTGGGGTGGATCTGATTCAAGTTTTTTCAAATTGGCTCCCTGGATTCACATTTGGGCTCAGTATAGAAGCCCAAATTCGAACTTAGTGCATTTCAGGCAAATTTCTTAAAAAATCTTCTCCAGATCCAGCAGGCAGAATCTTTTGATATTTGGCATGCAACATTGTGGGGTGGATCTGATTCAGGTTTGTTCAAATCGGATTTATATTTGGGCTCAGTATAGGAGCCCAGATTTGAACTTAGTGCATTTCAGGCAAATTTCTTTGAAAATCTTCTTCTCAAGATCCAGCAGGCAGAATCTTTTGATATTGGGTATGCAGTATACTTTGGAGGGGGGGGGGGGGGGGGGGGGGGGAGAGATTCGAGTTTGTTCAAGCCAAGTCCCTGGGTTCATATTTGGGCTCACTGTGGTAGTTCGAATTATAACTTTGTTCAAAATGAGGAATTTTCTTTAAAAATCTTCTTCTTCAGATCCAGCTGTCAGAATGTTTTGATATTTGGTATGCAGCATCCTTAGGGGGGGGGGGGGGGGGAGATTCAAGTTTGTTCAAGCCATGTCCCTAGGTTCATATTTGGGCTCACTGTGGGAGCCCAAATGATAACTTCGTTCAAAATGAGGAATTTTCTTTAAAAATCTCCTTCTTCAGATCCAGCAGTCGGAATGTTTTGATATTTGGTATGTAGCATCCTTAGGGGGGTGAGATTCAAGTTTGTTCAAGCATTGTCCCTAGGTCCATATTTTGGCTTACCGTGGAAGCTTAAGTTGTAACTTAGTCTGAAATGAGGAATTTTTAGCTCACCGAAGGGTGCTCAACTTACCACTTGCCGTCCATCATCGTCGTGAACTTTTTTCAAACAACTTCTCCTCTGAAACCACTGGTCCGATTTTCACGAAACTTCATGTGGATGTTCATTACTATATGGCAATTTAGGTTTGTTCAAATGAATTGGCCACGGCCCGTGGGGGCTCAGCATGGGGCATAACTCTGATAGCACCGTATGAATTATAGAAAAATTATTAAAAAATCTTCTTCTCCAGAACCAGTGAGCAGAATCATTTGATATTTGGTATACAGCATTATGGGGTGGATCTGATTCAAGTTTGTTCAAATTGGCCCCCTGGATTCATATTTGGGCTCACTATACAAGCCCAAATTCGAACTTAGCGCATTTCAGGCAAATTTCTTAAAAAATCTTCTCCAGATCCAGCAGGCAGAATCTTTTGATATTTGATATGCAACATTGTGGGGTGAATCTGATTTAAGTTTTCCAAATCGGCCCCCTGGATTCATATTTTGAGTCACTATAAAGCTCGAATTGGAACTTAGTGCATTTCAGGCAAACTTCTTAAAAAAATCTTCTTCTTCAGATCCAGCAGGCAGAATCTTTTGATATTTGGTATGCAACATTGTGGGGTGGATCTGATTCAAGTTTGTTCAAATCGGCCTCCTGAGTTCATGTTTGGGCTCAGTATAGGAACCCAAATTTGAACTTAGTGCATTTCAAGCAAATTTCTTTAAAAATCTTCTTCTCAAGATCCAGCAGGCAGAATCTTTTGATATTGGGTATGCAGCATGCTTAGGGGGTGAGATTCAAATTTGTTCAAGCCAAGTCCCTAGGTCCATATCTGGGCTTACTGTGGGAGCTTGAATTGTAACTTAGTTCAAAATGAGGAATTTTCTTCAAAAATCTTCTTCTTCAGATCCAGCAGTCGGAATGTTTTGATATGTGGTGTGTAGCATCCTTAGGGGGGTAAGATTCAGAGTATTATTGCTAGGTTTAATTGTTATTGTGATTAATTTTCATAGTAACTAAAAATAAAATCAGCATCTAAAAACAATGCCGATTAATAATGTAATCATGAACCGTCTTGGCTACATTGAAATTAGGTGACAAGTCGTCAAGTTAAGACAAGATTTTCTATTTAAGTTATCTTTAAAATAAGTATTTTTCACACTCAGAATTTTTTTTTCTGGGGAGCAGTTTTTCATAAAACAACACTTTTTTGTAAAAGCTGAAGTTTTAATTCCAATCTGGATTTTATTTTTGTGCAGCAAAAACCAACTTATATTGACCTACTTTTTACTCACTCTGGACCAAGAAATGGACACACTTGAATTGTTTAATTTAAGGCTGATCTGTCTCTTCTAAAAAGTAAATGCCCATTTGAATTTGAATTGTAAACTTTTCTTTTTATAAATAAATTAATACAGACAGGCATGTTTTTTTCTCATAAACAATTCTTTGTACAAATAAATTTACACATAAGAGATGTGTTATTGCCCAATTGTAGTGATTTATTTTTGTGAGAGATGAAAATGTAATATACCAGTAGATCATGCGAATGCAGAATCATCGCTCTACATTTTCTTCTCACTTCTCCCGGTTTCATCTGACTTCTCCCTAAAGTCAGTGGAGGGAGAGGTGACTTCTCCCTCAAATTACCCTCTAGGCTGGTCCCTGGGGTGAGATTCATGTTTGTTCAAGCCAAGTCCCTGGGTTCACGTTTGGGCTCACTGTGGGAGCCTGAATGATAACTTAGTTCAAAATGAGGACTTTTCTTTAAAAATCTTCTTCTTCAGATCCAGCAGATGAATGCTTTTGATATTTGGTATGTAGCATCCTTAGGGGGGTAAGATTCAAGTTTGTTCAAGCCATGTCCCTAGTTCCATAAAATTTGTCTCTCATGACTTCATTCCTTTGTAGTGTTGATGAACCATGTCTAACTGAATGTGACCCCAAATACTTCTTTGAACCACTTTGTTTGAATCACTTTGCCCGGTGAGCGATTAAGGCCCCTTGGGGCCTCTTTTTGTAAAGTTTGCATTGGTTATAAAAAGGAAGCTTTTGCGGCAGCTAAAAGGACAATGTGGGAGCACCTGAAAACAGATTTTTAACCTTTTTTTATGCTTTAAAGTGTTACTTTATTATGAGCAAGCAAAAAATAACTACAATTCTCCAGGCCTTTAAGAACACTTCTTTGACAAGAATCAAATGAACATTTTCGAGAAACCAAGTTAATTCTCATTGTTTTCCTTTTAAGAATCATTTGCAAGAATCGATTCTGATATTTGCAAGAATTTTAAGCCCTGCTCTCTCAGAGAGTTTCTCAAGGATCAATGATAGGTGCAGGTTATTATTGGTTAAGAATATATGCATATAACCTGGTAACTGACATGTCTACACATAACTAGGGGAATGTCTTGAAAAGTGCTTAAAAAGTCCTGTTTTTATGTTATCTTGAAAGTGTACAACCCTGTCTAAGATAACTTCTTTTGTATGATGTAACAAAATAATTTACTTTCAGTATTAAAAATGGTTTTAACACTTTCTTCGCCTTAAAATGTCAAAATAAAGTTTAAAAATCTCTGACTTGCTGTTTAATGCTTAAAAGCCTAATTCTGAATTTGATCGCAGATACTGCAACAAAACAGGTGTCCCTACATGTAGTCTTTCGGTAAGCATGCAAGTTATATACAAGTTAAGTCCCTTGGAAGTTGTTTCTAGTTAAATCTTGGCTGCTTATATAATCAGCCAAGACTTGTCTAGAAACAGCTGCAAAACCATGGGACATAAACTGTTAAAATGTAGCAAAAATGTGTAAAAACCTCCTGAGGGCCTTGAGGGTTAAACCTTCAAAACAAATTGCTCTCATTTTCTTCATGAATTTACCATACTGATCCTTGCAATTGGGTTCAACAATTTCTCCATCAGCTTTTTTTCTTGTTGCAGAAATGTCTTTCCAGGATCTCAGCCTGTTTCAATGGATATTAACAATTTAAACTATTTGAAGAACGAACCGTATAAAGTGAGCTGGAAGGCAGATGGTGGAAGGTAGATATCTGATATACCAAATGATTAAACCCAAATTCTTCAAGGCACTTCTCCACTTTTGACGAGGGCATATAAATGGTAGCATAGTGCCAAAGATGGGAAATTCCAATTATCAGGCATTGAATTCAAAGGTTTTTTTTTTATCTTTTATGAAAAACTGAAGCAATTTCAAAGTATTCCATTCGAAGTTGGATATGATGTTGCACAGGCAACATTGTGCATTTACTTTTTACCTTCTTGGTGAGTATCAAAATTTTGTCACAGTCTTTAAAATGATTCCAGTGTACTAAATAAAATAAAAACAAAACACAAAAAAGCCCAAACAGAGATATTCAAGTAACTCAGAATCAATTATTAAAAAAAACTTTTATGTTAGGTTTTACAACTTCTTGAAAATAGTGTCAAAATTAGGCTCTGGTTGCCAGTTTATTTTCTAAACGAGAAGATGTTAGGAATCCTAGTTGAACTCAACACAAAGCTGTGGCTTGAATGTAAACTGGTTCTCACTTTTGTCGTCTTCTACACTCCTTCATGGAATATGCATAGTATAATCAAATCTTCAGTTTTAAATTCTAAAATTTGACTCAACTCAAATTGAGTCCAGAATATTTTCAACAAGAATACAAAGCGATCCTTTTCCCATTAACATTCACTCAGTGTCAGTCTTCACATGGAACAAAGACTACAGAAGTCAACACTAATTGCAACCCAATATCCTAATTTGGGTTTCCCCCTTTAGACTGCAGGTTGCGACAGATGAGAATATAATGGTATTTCTTCTTTATTACAACTAACCTTTATTTTATTCTTCTTCCGCAAAGTTCATTCTAGTTATTTTAACCCTTAAAGGCCTATTTCCGACCTTTAAGACCCCTGAACAGGTGCCCTTAACATGCCATCATGAGTAGGTCCTGCTAACAACAAACAAATTACATAGACATTGGTTTCTAGCCAAGACTTGACTAGAAATCAGTTAGGCCAGTGTACATGTACTGCCTGTGGTCATGTGTGAATTCAGGACAATTGTCCAGCCCCTTAATGGTTAATTTTTTTTTTGTTCTTCATGTACATATTCAACTGTTTATATTTTTTATTTATTTTCAGGTTTAAATGCAGGTATATTTTCTTTTGATATCTGAATATAACCAAAAAAAACTAGAGGAAGTGATTGTACCTTCGGAACAATACACAGGATTTTCCTTAGTGGTTTTACTCACTGTTCTACTCAGCAAGACCCAAGGGAGCTCGATACCAAATAAAAATTTGAATTTTTTTCGGTTTTGTGAAATGTTTTGGCAGAAAGGTGTTAACCAACTACCATTTTGTGCCCTTGATTAATAGAGAAGTGTATTACAGTCATTCCTGTGAAAAGTTCAAGTCAATCGCCCCTTCCAGTCCAAAGATATTGGCTGTCGCATATTTGGGCGGTTTTGGCTGGAAAAACATTTTCTGCAATATGCAGATAGTTTTATTTATGAGAACTAATGAATCTAGACATAATAAAGTAAAAAAAAACACAGGAAAATTTTTTTCAATTTTTGGTCACAGTGTCCCGATGCCATGTTTGACTGCTAGCAGGAGCCAAGCGAAGAACAACTCCAAATCGAAAAGACGATAACTGATCATGTACACTGTGAATTCAACATTTCTAACCTTAGAAGCTTTCAAATCATCACCGTTGTTGAGTACTCTGACGGCAAAGTAGCCCGGTCGTAACCAAAATTTCCTACTTTTGGTCGAAAATTTCAGTCCGAAGTGGACCGAAAATTTTCAGTGTAAAAAAAAAAAAAAATGTTTGTCTCAAAATTGAACGAAACGCATAAAAAACGAAAAAAAAATTTCCGATTTTTTGACCTCGATTTTGGGTTAACAAAAAATCGAACTGAAATTCTTTCGATTTTTCTTATAAAGCGGTATTACTGCCTTCAATTTGGATCCCTTTTAGAGGGCTCATTATATTTAAATCTCGATATTTCAATCCAAAATGGCCGATTTTCGAGATAACTTTTCGTTTTGTGAAAAATTTTGGCAGAAAACATAAAAAATGGAAAAAAATACCGATTATGTTTGTTTTAGACAAGAGTAATTCTGACAAGTCTGTCGAGAAATTAAGTTGATAGCATTTTTCCTTCATGAGATATTGGCCTATGAATGTTTGGCCGTTTTTGCCCAACAAGAAACATTTTGCCCCAAATACTGATGGTTTTATTTATTAGGACTCATGGCCGTCATTGGTAGTTTTCATTTATGTGAACTAATGAACCTAGACATAATAAAGTAAAAAAAAAACACAAGAAAACTGTTTTCAGTTTTTGGTCACAGTGTCCCAGAGCCATGTTTGACTGCTAGCAGAAGCCAAAAGAAGAACAACTCCAATTCCAAAAGACGATAACTGTTCAAGTACACTGTGAATTCAACATTTCTAACCATACAAGCTTTCAAATCATCCCCGTTGTTGAGTACTGTGACGGCAAAGTAGCCTGGTCATAACAAAAATTTCTGACTTTTCTGGTGGAAAATTTTTTTTTTTTTTCGTCTCCAAATGGCCTGAAACACATAAATAACCAAAAATAAAAATACGATTTTTCGGCAGCCAATTTGGATTGTCGGAAATCCGAATCGAAATTTTTTCGATAGTTTTTACAATTAGATGATACTGTCTTCATTTTTAAGCCATTTTGGATGGTTCAGCATATCTTTGTACCGAGATTGAGATAAAAAATGGTCAAATTTTGAATTTTTTTTTCGTCTTGAAAAATGTTTTGGCAGAAAGGTGTTAACTACATACATTTTTGTACAATATGCTGATAGAGGAGAGCATTGCTGACATGTCTGAGAAAATGTCAAGTCAATCGCCCTTTCCAGTCCAAAGATATGAGCTGCCGAATATTTTTGTGTTTTTTGGCATAAAGGGTTAACTAAAACATTTTCAGAAAAATGGGAATATGACGATTAGTTACAACTTATGGCCCTTTATGAGTACAGAAACTTTAAAAAAAATCGTTCAGAGTGTTTTTGAGAAATAGTGAAAATAAAAGTGTTGAAGAATAATAATAATAATAATAATGGAAGAATAATAATAATAATAATAAAAATAATGATAATAATAAAAAAAAAAAAATAAAAAAAATAAAAAAAAAATAATAATAATCATTGCAATAACAAATAGATTTTCCCTTTAGGAAAATCCAAAATATAGGACAAGTAGATAAGTGTGCTGGCTTTCAGGGTAGTTGTTCATGTTTGATCCATGGTTGGTGAAAGCTTTGCGATGTGCAAATACTCTATGCCAGCCCCAGTTATGAGATTGATCCCCATTTTGTGATAACTCGGATTCTGCATTCTCTTCTCTTTTAGCTCCTTTCCCACAACATCCATTAGAATACCTCTGTACCTCTAACATTCAATATGAAAAGGTTTTTTTTTAGCTAACTAGAACAGCAATGTTTCCATTTATTTTTTTTTCTCAAGGGTTGAAAAAAAGAAATTGAATCATTAAATGTGTCTCATAATAATAAATCAGTTGATAAAAAACAGAGATCAATTCAAGTTCTTAAAACAGTTGAATATACTATCATTGCAAATGGTCAGTATAAAATTCAATGCCTGAACACACTAAAGTTCAGCTCTTTGTAGTAATTATTGTCATTTTAGGCCAAAATAGCTAAAAAATGAAGGGTGTGCCTAAAACTCGAACAAACATTTCATCTTAAAAGTTCTTATTTTAATTTTTCTCTTCATGATAACCATACTAATAATGATAAAATGTCAATATTATCCATTCCATGTAATAAAAATAAACTTACCAATTTACTGATTTGTCTTCTGAATGTTTCAAAAATGTGCATTGAAACAAACAAGATATGGCAATTTATTGAATCATAGTTTACAATCTTTAAAAAATCTCTTATACAAAATGGTTATTTCTCAATTCATTTAATCCTTATCCACTAGCACTCTGGTAGTGTAAACTAAGTTTCTCTTATCACTCTGTTTTCCTCTCATTTAACTATGAAATTAACCAATTATATGTTGTTTGACAGAGCTCACCGAGCTCTTTCATGCAAGGTATTTTTGGTTAAATATCAAACTGCATAATGCAAAATGTTTGCTGCTGAAAACTACCTTTTTAGCTCAACTTTGGTGAAGCCAAATTTGAGGTATTGCCATGGCCTGTCGTCTGTCTGTCTGTCCGTCCGACGTGCCGTACACACGGCTCGGGCTAGAGGCCGTATTTATGAACCGATCTTTACGAAACTTCTTGGGTACCTTTGTTGTCGCAGTGAGACAAGAACAAGTGTTTTTGGGTCCGAAATTTAAGCTGGCAGCCGTTTTGTACCAAAATTAGGTGCAATCAGATTTTTGCGCAGAACTTCCATATGAAAGCTCCGATTTGACTAATTTTTTTGTATAAATGTTTAGTACCATGGGATACATCACGCATAATACAGCTTTTTTTTCTCGTGCGTAAATTATGCAAATTAGACTAACTTTGATTTATTTAGTGTTACTTTCAGCATTGTAAGTGCAAATGCCAATACGGCTCGGGCTAGAGGCCGTATTTATGAACCGATTTTTACTGAACTTCTTTGGTACCTTTGTTATCACCGTGGGATGAGAACGAATGTTTTTGGGTCCGGTCTAAATTAAAGATGGAAGCTGGTGGCCATTTTGTACAAAATTAGGTGCAATCAGATTTTTGTGCAGAACTTCCATATGAAAGCGCTGATTTGAATAATTTTCTGTGTGAATGTTTAGTACCATGGGATACATCACATATAATGCAGGTTTTTTTCTCGTGCATAAATTCTGCCAATTAGACTAACTTTGATCTATTTAATGTTACTTTCAGCACTGTAACTACAAATGCCAATACGGCTCGGGCTAGAGACCGTATTTATGAACAGATCTTTACAAAACTTCTTGGGCACCTTTGTTATCACCTTGGGATGAGAACGAGTGTTTTAGGGTGCAGTCCGAAATTCAAGATGGCTGCAAGTGGCCATTTTGTACCAGAATTGGGGCAATCAGTTTTTTGTACAGAACTTTTGTATGAAAGTTCTGATTTGAATAAATTTCGGTATGAATGTTTAGTAACATGGAATACATCACATATAATACAGGTTTTTTTCTCGTGCAAACATTATGCAAATTAGATGAACTTTGATTTATTCAGTGCTAATTATACACAGTAAGTGCACATGTCAATACGGCTTCAGGCTAGAGTCTGTATTTATGAACCGATCTTCATGAAACTTCTTGGGTACCTTTGTTATCACCTTGGGATGAGAATGAGTGTTTCTGGGTGCGGTCTAAAATTCAAGATGGCTGCCAGTGGCCATTTTGCACCGAATTTAGGTCCAATCAGTTTTTTGTACACAACTTATATACGGCTCTGGCTAGAGGCCGTATTTATGAACCGATCTTTACGAAACTTCTTGGCCACCTTTGTTATCACTGTGGGACGCGAACATTTGTTTTTGGGTGCGGTCCAAAATTCAAGTTGGCCGCCAGCAACCTTTTTGTACCAAAATTAGTGCAATCAGTTTTTTTGTACAGAACTTCTGTATGAAAGTTCTGAGATTTGAATAAATTTTTGTAGGAATGTTTAGTAACATGGAATACATCACATATAATACAGGTTTTTTTCTCGTGCAGAAATTATGCAAATTAGATGAACTTTGATTTATTCAGTGCTACTTATACACAGTAAGTGCACATGTCAATACGGCTCGGGCTAGAGTCGGTATTTATGAACTGATTTTCAGGAAACTTCTTGGGGTACCTTTGTTATCACCTTGTGACAGGAACAAATGTTTTCGGGTGCCTTTGTTATCACTGTGCTATGAGAACAAATATTTTGGGGTTCAGTCAGACCCACACTGGGACTCACAAAGATTTCTTTCTTTTCTAGTTTAGCATCTAACTGTCGCCCACCTTTACAATACTTGACCTACACATTTGTTACAGGCTACGGTCAGCATTTATGTACAGACCATTACAATACTTTACATGTACCTTTGTTATCAGGTCATTACCTAGATGTTTGTCATTGCTGTGTCACATACTATACATGTACACATCTTAACATGTTGAGCTACAGTGTCATTGACACTTTCATTTACATAAGAGTGCAGAGGGTTAAAGGCCTGATTGCAACATTGAAAAAATTTTTTTACTGTAACAAAACAGGTGCTCCAATATTCTGACTTCAAGTACACTTGCAAGTTACAGTGTAAGTACCCCGGCAGGTGTTTCTAGACAAGTCTTAAATGTCTAGAATCAATTTCCAAGCCACAGGAAACTGACCATCAAAGTGGCACAAAAATGTACGCAATTTCCAGGTACTAAGGGTTAAGCGGAAAAACTTAGTAACTAGAAGTTAATTATAGCTTTAGTATACTTATAATTTATTTATTTATTTGGGTTTAATAATACTTTCAACAACCGGAATCACATGATAGCTTTATGGGTCGAAGAAACCAGTGTACTTGGTGATTACCACTGAATAGCAACGAGCAACTGTCAGACTCCCCAACGTACTAACTTCAAAGAAGCAGGGTTAGTTTGGTTGAATTCAAGTTCATCATCAACATGCAGTATGCCTTAGTACACAGTGCCACCATGTCCCCACAAAGGCAAGTGAGATTAAGTGCCTTGCCCAAGGACACAATGCACTTACCCCCAGCAGGGACTGAACCATGGATCTTTCTGTTTGAAGTCCAATGCTGTAATGGCTGAGGCACCACTTCCCAGCTTTAGTATAAATCACTCACCTTATCGTGGGGTAATGTGAATAACTTGTACCAGTTCATTAACCTGAATTATCCTGAAGTGTAGTATGATTGCACACAAGCCTGGAAATAAGCCAACTTTTTTCTGCAGAATGAGGTCCCCAGAGGGTGAACTTGATGATGCTACCCTGCACAGCGGTATAGCATTACTAAATTTACTCTCTGTGAACCTCAATCAGGGTCTCAGGTCTAAACAGAAAGAGGTACCTAGAGGATTAATTGGGGGATTCTAGCCCAATTAGCATCAGTAAATTCTCCCTGGGGGTTGGGAGCTCATTCTGCAAATGACATATTGCTTATTTTCAGGCTTAATTGTAGTTATTGCAAACAGAGTGGATGTACAAAATCATGAAATGTCCAAATGACCGAATGTCACAGCTGAATCAGTCGGATGGTGAAAGGGACAAGGAAGAGGATTAACCTTCCCTTTCGGATTAGCATATGGTAGCGATGAATTTTATTCATCAATATTATACTGACTTTGTTCCACCTGATCAGTAATCTGCGACTACTAGAGAGAAACTGCTGTCGTCTCTGACACAGATTTCGTGTGGAGGATGGCTTTGATTCTGAACAAAACCCCCCCACTTAAAAGATGTCTGTGTTGGAAAATCTTCTGTCAAATCCTTTCAAAAGGGAATCGCTCCTAGTGGAGGTACAGATTCTCTTATTGCAGGAAGCAATAGAGGTTGTCGAGAATAGACCTCTGTTGCTTTCCACTTAGTAGAATGTTATCAACCTCGCAAAAAATTGGATGAAAATTGCGGAAGATCAGTGGATGAGAATGTAGTCTTGGAAGGCCTGCGGCTATCAGTCCGAGCAAAGCTCCACTTGCAACAAGTACGTGTTGGACAAATCTTTCGGCGAATTCTTCCAAGAGAGTTTCTCCTTGCGGAGGTATAGGCTGTTCTATTGAAGAAAAGCAATAGAGTTCGTCCAAATATTCTCCAGTTTTTTCAAATCACCTGTTTTTTCGTCCTGAAGTAGGATGAATATTGCATAGGTAGGCTGAGACAGCTGTCTTGTTTGGAATAGAGCCATTAGAGGGAATAGGTATGTCTTTTCCTTCTCTGTGTTATATTCCTTGGCGTCATTTCATTTAATGTCTTTGTGGATGCCATAGTAGCCGTATGTACTGTTCAGTAGGTATGTACTGTTCAGTAGGTAGAGATGCAGGCTGCAAGCTGAGAGGTCCTCGGTTCGAATCCCACCTGTGGCAACCGCGTTGTGTCCTTGGGCAAGACACTTCATCCCCATTGCCTGCGTGGGGGCACGGTGGCGTTGGGTAGTTGGGCGCACTGCACGTCGATGGTGTACTTGTCTTCAACCAATGCTAACCCTGCTTGTGTGGAATTAGTATGTTGGGGAGCTGACAGATGCTCGCTGTTGCTTGGTGGTTCTCTCCAGGTACTCCGGCTTCCTCCACCCGTAAAACTGTCGCAGTCATGATTAGCCATTGTACATAAATATGTGACCTTAACCATCAATAAATAAATAAATAAATATGTACTGTTATAGCGGCCTTTTCTTGTGGCTAGTGTTGTAAGTCTGCGTTTAGTTAGCTTTCAAGGCCGCAAGTGACACAGATATGTCTTCAAGTAGACGCAGACTCATAACTGCGTAGCTACCTTGAGATTACTGTCTCTTTGGGAATTACAGCTGTTAGAATAGCGGCTTGTCATTCCATATCTTGTGCGGCGATGGTTGTAAGTCCCCGTTTAGTGAGCTTTCAGGTCACCAGTTACACTGATCTATCTGTCTTCACGGAGAGGAAGACTTCTAGCTACGTTAGCTAGGCTCTGACTGCTGTCTTTTGGGAATAAAACCAGTAAAGGTACAGTGCTTTTTGATTTGTTTTCCTAGGTGTCATAGACTTGAGTCTTATTGTTTACAGCATAGTAGCCGAGCTAGAATCATGAGCGAGATTGTTTCAGTAATTATGCAGTGACATAACTGATTGTATTATCTCTTGGGACTGCTGTCTCTTTGGGAATTTAGGGCTGTTAAATAGCGGCTCTTCTTTCCCTATCTTGCGCGACGATAGTTGTAAGTCTACGTTCAATGAGCCTTCAAGGTTGCAATTTATACCGATATATCTGTCTTCACGGAGATGAAGACTTATAAGCTACTTAGTGAGCTTCTAAGGCTGCAGTTATCAGCCTTTTAGTAACTTCACGTATAGGAAGACCTTTAGCTGCTTCAGCTAGACTGAGTTGGTTGTCCTATCGGGCATGATACTGTGTGTTAGAGGAGGTTATTCTCTTCCTACTGGTATGGTTTGGTGTTAGTTATATGAGGTGATAAGCTCTATTAATGACGCCATATTTACCTAGTGTGATTATGTCAATATGGTGTATTTGTTCATCACGTCCCTCTCCGTCCTTAGTGGCATTATGGAGTCGGTCAGATGCGAGGGAGTCCTTCAGTTCCTATTCTGTTTGATGACTAACACAAGAGCAATTCAAGTAATGTGGGTGAGAGGGGTTCAGTATGAATTTTTCATCGAACCCCTCCCCCTGTCAGTGTGTTAAGAGGTGTTTACAGGGCAGGACATAGTTTTCTTCCTGTAAGCCTCGTATGTATTTAGTATATATATGCCTTTCATGGCTTCTCAATTGACCTGCTAGGTCGTGTTCTAATGGCAACCTCATGGACGCATCCCCTTTTTAGTTGGTTTGTTTTCTGTGGTTGTACGTTTATAAGTCATATATGAGCATATGATTCTTTATCGATAAATTGCTAGCCTTCGTGTACCTGTAGGGTTGACATGTCAGTTATGTGGGTGACATTCTTCAATGTGGCAATTAATCCACTCTGAAAAGTTTTGCTTTGGTTAACTGCATATTAACGTCAGATTTTTCATTCAGTTTCCTGGTTACACTTGTATCACTCGGTCATACCAGGGTTACAGGCTGTATTCATATGATCATGAGTACATGTGGGATTTCATTGCATCATTATTTTGGAGTAATATATTCTTCTCCAAACAGTCTTTGATTGTCACGGACCTGGGAAACAATGAATTATTTCGGGGATGGTCTGTGATGGGTCTGTTAATCACAGCTCGTTCCATGTTCTAATCCAGGTTTCTATGAGATACAGTACACATTCTTGTATATTCGCTTGTGTGAACAGGAGTGTTATTATTGGAATTAATTGCACACCTGAACGGGGTCACCTAATGGTTGCCTTTGAAGCATGTTTTCTCTTCAGATACTTTCCATAGGGACAAGTGTATGGTTGTACTCATTATTCACCGGCTTTCGACCTTTCTACGGATTCCGTTTCTGGTATACGTTAGAAGTGTGCACTATTAATTACCAGAATCACCACAATAGCCTTGGCTTCTGAAGTGGCATTAAGCACCAATAATTAATAATAATTAATATTTGGGTGCCTGTTGGACGAATATATATTGTTTAATTGGTACCGCTTTTCACTGATTCCAGAGCGTTCCCCTCTTTGTTTTGAAGAATGTCCCTTCAAAAAAAGGGAGGGGGGAGTGAATTTTTATGTGTACCCATACTATGTATAGTACACATAATGCCGGCATCCGGGGTGACCATCTGTCGTTCGTCCATCCTTTGTCCGTCCGTCCGTCTGTCCATCCGTCTGTCCATCCGGCATCCGTATCCATTTCTTTGGCATTCGATAAGTTGAAAAATATTGCTTGGATTGTCAAGTTACTTTATATTTGTGTTCAGGTTACTGATGTGCCGAGCTGTATAGTTTTTGGTGTAAATTGGATAATTTGATCCCAAGATATTAACCCTTCATCCTTCAGATTGAAAATTTCTCCAATCCCTTTGGCATTCGATAACTTGAAAAATATTACTTGGATTGTCAGGTTACTTTATAGTTGTGTTCAGGTTACTGATGTGCCGAGCTGTATAGTTTTTGGTGTATTCTGTTATTTTGATCCTGAGATATTAACCCTTTATCCTTCAAATTGAAAATTCCTCCAATCCCTTTGGCATTCGATAACTTGAAAAATATTGCTTGGATTGTCAAGTTACTTTATATTTGTGTTCAGGTTACTGATGTACTGAGCTGTATAGTTTTTGGTGTAAATCTGATAATTTAATCCTGAGATATTAACCCTTTATCCTTCAAATTGAAAATTCCTCCAATCCCTTTGGCATTCAATAACTTGAAAAATATTGCTTGGATTGTCAAGTTACTTTATATTTGTGTTCAGGTTACTGATGTGTCGAGCTGTATAGTTTTTGGTGTAAATCTGATAATTTAATCTTGAGATATTAACCCTTTATCCTTCAAATTGAAAATTCCTCCAATCCCTTTGGCATTCGATAACTTAAAAAAATATTGCTTGGATTGTCTAGTTACTTTATATTTGTGTTCAGTTTACTGATGTGCCAAACTGTATAGTTTCTGGTGTAAATCTGATGATTTGATCCCGTGATATTAACCCTTTATCCTTCAAATTGAAAATTCCTCCAATCCCTTTGGCATTCGATAACTTGAAAAATATTGCTTGGATTGTCAAGTTACTTTATATTTGTGTTCAGGTTACTGATGTGTCCAGCTGTATAGTTTTTGGTGTAAATCTGATAATTTAATCCTGAGATATTAACCCTTTATCCTTCAAATTGAAAATTCCTCCAATCCCTTTGGCATTGGATAACTTAAAAAAATATTGCTTGGATTGTCAAGTTACTTTATATTTGTGTTCAGGTTACTGATGTGCCGAGCTGTATAGCTTTTGGTGTAAATCGGATAATTTGATCCTGAGATATTAACCCTTTATTCTTCAAATTGAAAATTCCTCCAATCCCTCTGGCATTCGATAACTTGAAAAATATTGCTTGGATTGTCAAGTGACTTTATATTTGTGTTCAGGTTACTGATGTGCCGAGCTGTATAGTTTTTGGTGTAAATCTGATAATTTAATCCTGAGATATTAACCCTTTATCCTTCAAATTGAAAATTCCTCCAATCCCTTTGGCATTCAATAACTTGAAAAATATTGCTTGGATTATCAAGTTACTTTATAATTGTGTTCAGGTTACTGATGTGCTGAGCTGTATAGTTTTTGGTGTTAATCTGATAATTTGATCCGGAGATATTAACCCTTTATCCACCAAATTGAAAATTCCTCCAATCCCTTTTCCATGAGATAACTCAAAAAATATCAATCCGATTGTCATGTTACTTTATATATTTATTCAGGTTACTGATGTGCTGTGCTGTATAGTTTTTTTCTGTAAATCTGATAATTTGATCCAGAGATATTAACCCTTTATCCATCAAATTAGACACTCCTCCAATCCATTTCTATATGTACCCATACCTTGTATGGTGTACATAATGTTGGCATCCGTGGTGGCCCTCCGTCATACAGCTTTCTACTAGTTGCGCGTATGGGTACACATCTGACAATTTCATCGGCCTATTTTTGTAAAATCTCCTCCGGTTTGATAAGTGTGTAACTATGAGTGAAGCTGTTTTGTCTGTAGATTATATCTGATCTTAGATACAGCTTGTTTATTATTTATATATGGCATATGTTTGTGGGGGTTAGTCTCTCACTCTCAAATACGCCATCCTAATTTATGGGGGCTTTGTCCGGACTGGCCTTAAAAGATGGGGGCTTGTTACACCCAATTAGCATAATCTTTAATGCTAAGAATATGGAATTACTTTGATATGGCTCCTTATTTATGATCTGTCTTCTCTATTATTGTATAGAGAGACATACATGTAATTCCTTTTAAATTTAATCTACTTTCACCTTGGAATGCAGGCTTAGGAGCTATATTTGGTCGGCTAATTCTCAAGTCCTAGGCCCTCCGCCTTTTTATGATTCATCTAGTCTGGTCCATTGGTTGTCATATAAAAATATAAATTTTAAGTAATTACCTTACAATTGTTTACTACAGGCTTGCACTACAGTGGAAGTCCCTAAATTGGGAAAAATATACTCCTCTATTTCGATCTTTCCCAAGCGATTTGAAAAAGAAAAGTGGTACAAAAGCACCAAGAAAAAATAAGCCAAAACTGGGTCGAGTGCTACCGGCACAACCCAGTAGGAGACGCTCTTCTCTTAGTACAAATCCAAGGCTTCTGGTCCCAGTGCACAGACACGTAGCTAATGACTCATTCTTTTTTCGTCTGCCCGCATTGCAAGACATCAATATTTGCATTCAGAAACAGTGATAATTCAACTCATTGATAATGGTTACCTGTGCCAGGAATTATGGATTGGAGGATCGTATAATAACAGGTCTGTGTTTTATATATTCTCATGATTATTTTCAACCACATTTTCATTGTATTTGATATATTCTCTGTGTTCGTGCGCGACTTCCGTGTACCGTGCGGTTCGGACATAAAATTTTTTGGTTGATAAATTTATGTTATCCTTTTGGATATTATTGTTATCATTGGAGTTAGATGACAATGGGAGGGAGGGGGGCTGTATGGACAGGATTTCTCTTCTCTGTTGAGGGCAGAGTTTCTGTTTTTTGGGTCCCTGTCGGCCATCTGGGTTCAGTTGTGTTCCCGCCGGTCCTTTATTTTCTGACACCTTTCTCTTGTAGTTGGGGGTGTTCTACTTTCTACATCTGTTGAGTTCACCTTTTCTTCTACTGCTCTCACCTCTGTTATGCCCAGGACTGTTCCTTGAGGGCAATGCCTTTTGCCCAAGCATGTGGTGCATTCTTGTGGCCGTTCCTGCCGCACCCATGGGGAGGGGGAATGCTGTTGTTTGGGTCTCTCGACACGACCACGTCTGGTGAGACTTCTACCCCTCCGTGGGGGATGTGCAGTCTTTTTCTGTGGTGGATACAACAGGAGCTGTTGAGTTGTCTGGTTTCAACAGCTCCCGTTCCATCTGCAACGTCATCGGTCACTGTTTCAGCCGGCCTCGGCTTATCCCTGCTAGGGTCTGCAGAGATGTCTGCTAGTGTGGACATGGGCTATCGGCCTCAACCTTCCCTGACTTCAACTCGGGAAGTCGGAAGGGGCTGCCAACCAAACCCTCTGCTGTGGTCTCTCAGCCGTCAAGCACAGCAGTTTTATCCCTGCAGGGATCTGCTGAGATGTCTGGTAGTGTGGACGTGGGGTATCGGCCTCGGTCTTTCCTGACTTCAACTCGTCAAAGTCAGAAGGGGCTGCCGATCGAACCCTCTGCTGTGGTCTCTCAGCCGTCAAGCACAGCAGTTTTCTCATTGGATTCGGATATTCATGGTGGGGCCACCATAACCTCTGTTGCATTTCCATCCACGAACTCTGGTCCGATGGCCAGTTTTGCAGGACCAACACCTTTTGTGCAGCCTGGACCTTCTGTCCCTTAGGGGTCCGCAGTGACTCTCCTGAGTTCCCGCTCTGTAGATCCTCGGGGTATGTCGTACCCCATATGCATCTGCCTTCAGATGTTTTGGCTGCCACCCGTCGCCCGCGCCAGGTGTACTTGAGGATCATGACCCTTTGCTGGTTAAAAGGGTCGGGAGTGAAATCACTTTGCCAGTTCGTTCCCACGTCGAAGCAGCCGACACGGCCGTGAGCTTAGGGAGGCCCTCTCCTTGCTCACTCAGGTTCTTTCCAGCAAGGCTACTAGTGGTACCAGGCACCCCCTGCGTGCCACCTTCTGGGATTGGAAGCAGGCCACATTCTGATCCCTCAGATGTGCCCACACCATGGGAGGCATCGGCTGGTTTGCCCTATGATGGGCTGTGTGTCTTCCGACTCAGAGGATGAGTCTGACATACCCGACGTCGAGAGCGAGAGCCAACAGTCTTCTGACTGGGGGCAGCTCTTGACTTTGTGTTTCAGTTCCTTCCAGATCTCAAACCATCAAACCAGCCGGCGGTGTCAGCCAGGCCTCAATCATCGGTCGCACGCCTACAGCCTGTGGAGCAACCCACTTCTGGGCACCTTCGACCGTGCCAGTCGGTACAGTTTTGGACTCTTAAGCTGAGTTCCAAGGCTACGAAGACCTCATTCTTCACCAGGGCTGACACTTTTTTTTTGCCTCCAGTGCATTATCGTTCCTACGATTCCACTAATCTGTCAGCCTGCCAGACTTTGACAATCTTGGATCAGGACTCCACCTCCCTTGGGTTTTCCAAGCCCAAGTTGGCCTCTATTCCTATGGCGATTCTGGAGTCCCTGCTGGGCTTATCGAGAGAGATACTGGGCACACAAGCTGATTTGCATGTGCTTTCCAAGGTGCTCATGCATCTTACTCACACACATGCCTGTAACATGGCTAACTTGGAATTAGTTCGCCAGGACGATGTGTTGGACACAAGCTGTTCTCTTCCTGAGGGGCAGCGCACTGCTCTTCGATCTGCTTCTTTGGCAGGTCTGCAACTATTCCATGGTTCCATGGCGATGATCCGGGATGACGTCCTATGTCATTCCAAAAATCACCTGCTGCTTTGTCAGCTTGATCAGCCTTCTGTTGGAGGCAGGGCCATCCAAAGCCTAACAAGCACCCTTCTGCTTCCTCTGCGAAGCCAAGGGCTGATCCTCCTGCCGCCGCTCTACTTACTCACTGGGTAAGGGTAAACATCGGCAGGCTAGAGGGAGGACTCAGGATTCTTCATATAGTAGAGGAGGTGGTTTCTCCTCCCGCGGGCCTCACTGAGGCTCGAAATGAAGGTCCTCACCTCGATTTGTCCCAGGTTGGAGGAATGATATCAGAATACACAGACCATTGGGCCACAATCACATCCTATCCTTGGGTGTTAGTTGTTGTTCGGTCTGGGCTGCGGATATCCTTCCGGAGGCATCCCACTCTGTCAAGAGTGCCTCTTCCAACACAAGTTCCTTTAGACGTTACACGTCGGGAACTTTGGATCATGGAGATAGACAATCTCTTGTCAAAGGGGCGATCAAGGTCATCAAGAACATTCATTCAGTGGGATTTTATTCCCGCCTGTTCTTGGTGCCGAAGAAAGTCGGCTGACTCCGACCGGTTATTGATCTGAGTTTCCTAAACCAGTCTATCATTGCTCCTAAGTTCAGCATGGAGACTTTCAGGTCGGTTCGTCACTCCATTCACCAGGGAGATTTCACTTCCAGCATCGACCTGCGAGATGCTTACTTTCACGATTCGATTCATCGGACATCGTGAAAGTATCTCAGTTGTGGTAGGTATAATAAGAAAGGAAATTTACTATAAAATTTAAATATTTTTTTATACTTACCAATGGCCCAAATGGGGATGGCCCTCCCATGAGGGGCACTCATACCTCCCTGCTTAGTTTTATTAGTACTCTCATCTACAAAGAATGATGTTGGCGCCAATTCCGGTCTCTTCCTGACCACTGTGCATGCGCAGATGGTAAAGTATGGAGGACCAGATAGGATTTTTAATTTTCGGTTTTGTATGCAAATTTTGGGGATTGGGGCGTTCAAAATTTGTGTTTGGCACTTGATAATATCGAGTTTGCACCAGGTAGTCTGGGCCATTGGTAAGTATAAAAAATATACAGATTACTTAAAATTTATCATTTTCTGTTTTTGACAGCATTATTTGGCAGATAGAAAACCCTTAATTGAGATGACTCCTGTCAAATTCCCTCTATAAACACATTTTAACTTATTTTTGTTTAAAAAATATCATCCATCCTGATTTTTTCATTGGCCACACATATTTTCTTAGTAACCCTGTGAACCCTGTTGGTAGCATCCATTTCACTTCAATTGCAGCAGTTGGAAGAGTCCACATTCATTATCTGTGGGCCCCCTGGCTGCATGTTGAAAATATTAATTGGACTTCCCCACACATTCACCCAGCAGCCATCCTACTAAATGAAATTTTGACGTATCATGCTTCTGGGCCGGAAAAAGGGCGACTGGGGTTCAAAGGGTTAAGTGACTCACACTGATAACAAATATTACATTTCATGTTTGTATAATCTTTAGAATGATTATACACAGGAATGAAACATGCACACACAACTAAATTCTGGTGACAAGAGTATTTCTATTCTGGCGGGACAGTCTGCCAGCAGTATGTAATGAGTTAAAGCCAAAACTGAGAGCTTCTAGGATGTTTTTACCGAAAGTAGATTTGGGCTGTGTATTGTATTGTATTGTACTTTCAGGTACCTTATGCTTATAGATGGTCCAAATGAGTTGTACATGTTTGATAGGGACAACACTGTTTTCCATGTTCCAAATATACAGTTTTTCAGGAGGAAAGATCTAGATAGTCATTTGCAAAACACACTTGTTGATGGGGTGAGGAAAAGTTATCTTTATCATCTTTTGTTGTAATATTGCTGATTATTTGATAAGTTTGCTTTTGACAAATATACTTAGAACCCTGAGACTAACTTGAGATGGTGTAGGGGCTCAAACCCTTGAAATGGGAAAATTACCTTTGTAGGGAAGAAATTGGAACTTTTGGGAAAAATCTAGATTAAATTACATTGGAAAAATCTAGACTAAATTACATTGGGAAAAGAGCTCAGAATTGGAGTCTGTAGACCACTTGGGAAAATCTCTGTAACAGAAAGGTGTCCTGGGCATACATATACTATTAAAAACAAGTAGTGTATTTTTGATAAAAGTGAGATATATGAAGAAATATATTTATATTTTCATCAAAAAGACATTTGAGGCATTGCACTGTGACATCTGGTGAATGATTTCAGTGATTGTTAGGTGTCTGACAAGCAAACATTCCATGCTCTGAGCTGTAGAAGACATGGATGGTCAGTCAGTGAATTTACCACATTCAGTCCAAGTAGAAGCATACTTTGTAAATCCTCCTCGGTTCGCGAGACATTCGCCGATGTGACATGGCATACTCCTCAACAAATGTTCAATATCAGCTTCACTGATGTTATTCCATTCTTCCTGCAGTGCAGCGGCGAGTTCCTGGACATTGGTAGGGGCCTGTTGGCATTGTCATAGGTGCCTGCCAAGCATATCCCAGACATGCTCGATTGGTGAAAGATCTGGACTTAGTGCTGGCCAAGGCAGTATAGTGAGGTTCTGCACCTGGAGGAACTCTGTAGAAACACAGGCCCTGTGTGCTCTTGCATTGTCATCTTGGAAAATGAATCGATGGCCGTGACATCACACAAATGGCACCACATGAGCTGCTAACATGTTGTCATGGTAGTACTATGACTTGCCCTTGGATGACATGTAATGCTGTTCTGCTTGTCATGGTTATGCCTCCCCACATCATAACATATCCACCACCAAAACAATCGTGCTGTCTAACAGTTAAGTCATGGTATCATTCATTCTGCCACCACACTCTGTTTCGCCTGTTGTGGAAGTTGAGAGTGAACCTTGATTCATTGGAAAACATGACATTGCTCCTCAGACGATTGTACGAGCGCTTTTGTGCTCCACACCAATTATGCCTTGCTGTGATGTGACGTTCAGTCAAACATGGAATTATTTGAGGTCGTCGAGCGTACAATTTCCAGCTGTGTAGGCAATTTTGGATAGTCTGACCACTGGCTCACACATCTATCGATCGGTGCAGCTGCTGTCCAATTTCTGAGGCAATTTGATGGCGGTTGCTTAATGGTGTGGTTCAGATGAAATGATCCTTGGCTGACCTGACCGATGTCTGTCATCAACATTGCCTGTCTGACGGTAGCGTGACCACAACCTGCTAATCACTGATTGAGTTATGTTGAGAATTTGAGCCACTGCAGTCTGTCTGTTGCCAGCTTCCAACATGCCAACGACACGTAAATGTTCGTCACTTGTCAGTCTTCTCATAACTCAAAAGTTACGTTTTGATGAAAAACTGTTGATGAACGAGTTTATACCAACAAAAGAACGAGACCTCCGAAAAAGGTCATCCAATACAAATGGAAATTTCAAAACGAAACCCAGAGACATTAGCAAAAAACCTGCACGAAGTTTTCGTGGGCTGATGACATTGATGATTCGCACCAAACCTGGTAACATATTGATGTGTCAAATCACATGTATCCAATACCATGTTCCGAAAATATCAACATCAGTTTGGATATCCTCTACTTTTTTTAAATAGTATTTTATAATACTAGATAAACAAGCAAGTGATAGCCAAGGAGAGGGGACACATTTTGCCTAAAGCAAGTTTCAAATAAAATGGAGCCCCAAAATTGTTCCCGGTTTTGGTCTACTTATGCTACACTGGCCTTGAATTTTCTCTCTTTGTGCACTGAATTTTCCATATGTTTCTCAAACCCTTCCAATGGCCTTCTGCATATCATGTTGCTCTTCCCCAAAATGACTAGGCACCCCTTTCAATCCTGTCTATGCACCTGTAAATAAGTATTATTCATCATAATGAATAAAACCCCTGCACATAATTCAGTGAAACCCTATTGATTGAATAGCCACTTTGTCAGAAAAAAATATTCAATTAACAGGAGTATACAATTAACCCTCGTAGGCCTGTTTCTGACTTCTAGAACCTCAGAACAGGTGCCATTAACATGCGATCATGAGGAGGTACCACTGACAATAGACAAATTACCTAGGCAGTGATTTCTAATCAAATCTTAGCTGCCCATTAAGGCAGTCAAGACGTGACTAGAAATCACTGCTATGCCACTGGACATACAGAAACTGGGGGCAGCTGGGAATTCAGGACACATGTCCAGACCCTTAACTGGTAAAGTGCCAAGTTATTTTTAGTAATCAAAATTTGTTCTTTTGCCCTTGCAGACATGTTAGCCTCCAAAACAAAATTCCAGGGAAATTGAGGTTGATTTTTAGGGAAATGGCATGGATTTCAGAGAAAAGTTTGTGTGACAGAAAATGCTGTGTGCAACAAGTTGACTACCACTAAATCACCCTCATTGAGAGGATTTCTCACCATAAGGGATGCTACAAATTAATGTAGCTCACATATGTTGTATTATCAAATAAGAATATTGTCAAAATATATAAGTATAAATTTTCATTTTGGAATTCTACTACTGCTCATCTCAACTTGTTCTGTATCCTGAATTGCTGTAATGGCTTATTCAAACTGTCTTCTATTCACAACCATTGGAATCACAACAGTAATAACATTTCTCCAAATCCCCCCAGCCACCCCCACTCCCCAAAAAAGAAAAATGACCCAAAATAGAACCAAAAATTACCACAATTTTTTCAGTTTCAAGTACAACACATAAAGATGTCAAACTTTTAAAAAACAAATTGTTCCCTTGCACTTCTGCTACAATCAATTCATGACTGTAGCAATAATCTGATCTAAAGATGTCAAACTTTTGAAAAAAAAATTGTTCCCGTGTACTTCTGCAATCAATTCATGACTAGCAATAATCTGATCTGAAGAAAAATAATTTATAAAAAAATGAGGCATAATAAACTCCCACGAATCTTCGGAAATCTCAATTCAACTTCAAAAAATTTCTTGCAGTTCTCCTAGAATCACTTCATGGCTGCTGAAGAAATAAAAGTTAATGAAAATTCTCGGGAGTATAAAAAGGATTACTCAGTAGAGGACCTCTTGATAAATGTAAAAGAGACACAAAATGAATTTCTCTGTATATCCTATTCATTTTAATATCATTTTGCAAGAAATAATAACAAATAAAATAATAAAATAAAAACACTTCCAAAAGAGGGCTTTCACTTAGAATTAAACCAGAGTTGTTATCAGTTCAACTTCTCAAACACTGGCCCATTTAATTAAAAGATTTACCTGAAAGGAAGAGGTGATTTCAGACAGATATGTTTATCACTAGAAATAGATCAGAAACTTCCCCAGTATCTCCCAGAATTCAAAGTTAAAATGGTGGTGCCCATTATCTGAATTGTGATTTACGTTCTCTTTTCAACGTTCAAACACAGTGTTACAAATTATAAAGCAAAACTTGGGCACCCTAAATCAAATGCAGGAAAAATATAAATGGAACACTATTAAAGGGGAGTTCTCTGTTGAATAAAACTCTTTTTTACAAACAAACATCTGAAGTTGTTGGTGATCAGGTGTTTGAAACTGGGTCACCACAAATTGGCACAATGAAAACGGCTGATCGAGATGAATTTTGTATACTTTAAAAAGGTACAAACATCTTTTATTTTTATACTAGTAATCAATGACCCAGACTTAGCTGGTGCAAACTCAAAGTTATCAAGGGCCAAACACAAATTTTTAACACCCCCAGTCCTCCAAATTTGCTTGCAAAACTGAAAATTAAAAGTCCTATCTGGTTCTCCATACTTTTACTCTCTGCGTATGCTCAGCCATCAGGAAGTGACCGGAATTGGCGCCAACATCATTCTTTGTTTGGCCCTAAAGTCAGCAACAATGAACTGACATCTGTGCTTTAAAATCTCCTTTTTTGAGGATGCCAGACACAAATCAATGCAAGAATTGTTGGATCCAAGGCTGTTATTGGATGATGGAAGTGTTCAACGGTGGTTTTAGATGTTCAGGGCTGTAACTTAATATTAAGTATAAAATTATTTTATGTTTCTCAATTTCGGGACATATGCCTGACGTCATCATTTTTGATAATGATTATTCCACTGTTTGTTAAGTATTCCTTCCCTGTCCTTCCATGAACCCTTCCTGTTAAACTCTTAAGCTTTTTGGCTATTTTTTATTGAAATTTTTAGTCAAGTTGTGATGAAGTCAAACTCTACTTATAGTTTGATGAAGGGTGGGTTGGTGGGCATAAACAATTGTTTTCCGGATTGATAACTTGATAATGGTTCGACCCACATTCATGAAACTTCATATGTAGGTTGGCCTTCTGAGAGGAAGAACCCTATTTATTTTGGACTCGCTAGGTCAAAGGTCAAGGTCACAGTGATCTTGAACATTGTAAATCGTAAACAGTTGGTTTCCGGATGATAATTTGACTATGGTTTAACCCACATTTATGAAACTTCATATGTAGGTTGGCCTTCATGAGAGGAAGAACCCTATTTATTTTGGACTCACTAGGTCAAAGATCAAGGTCACAGTGACCCTGAACATAATAAATCAAAACAGTTTGTTTCTGGATGATACCTTGATAATGGTTCGACCCACATTCATGATATTTCATAGGTAGGTTGGCATCTGTGAGAGGAAGAACCCTTTTTATTTTAGACTTGCTAGGTGAAAGGTCAAGGTCACAATGACCTTCAACAATATAAATCATAAACAATTAGTTTCTGGATGATAACTTGATAATGGTTTACACACATTCGTGAAACTTCATAGGTAGGTTGGCCTAGGTGATTGGAAGACCCCTATTTATTGTGGACTCGCTAGGTCAAAGGTGAAGTTCACAGTGGCCTTGACCATAATAAATCGTAAACAATTGGTTTCCAGATAATAATTTGACAATGGTTCCACCCACGTTCATGAAACTTCATAGGTAGGTTGGCATTGGTGCAAGAAAGAGTCCTATTTATTTTGCAATCACTAGGTCAAAGGTCAAGGTCACAGGGACACTTCACATCTTGTCATTCTTGTGTTCACTGGGATGACTAATGTTGGAGACGGGTGTCGCGGTGCATTGTTGGTGGTGAGGTTCTGAGGCCTGGCCTCTCTCCACATTATAATACATTATTGTCAGTTTCTATTTCAGAGGAACAGAAACATGCTGATGATATTCTAACACCCATCCAAGTGTGCTACCGTCATCGTGCTCTGTTGAGCATATAGAGCTAGCTGCAGTGCTCATGATATGCAAAGTATAAGGCCTCTAGTTAGTGTTCTTAATTTCTTGCAAACAGCTAGCTCGACCGGTGAAGCAGTTACTCCATCCATGGGAGCCCTGACACCGGGTAAGTCCGTTGCAGTCAAAGGAAGTGTAGATGTGGATAGAGCGAGCACTTAAATATAAATAAGCTCACTCAGTGACGACGGAAATAGGGAGGAAGTCGGCAAGTTTCTTGTTGGGAGGCTTGGTGAGGTCTAATAGACCGCGAGCGGGAGAGGCCCCTCTCTAACCTAGCAACATTTGGGGCCAAATGTTGTTATATGAAACTTGCACAAGCCGGAGCATACGTCCGCCCACCGCTCAGGATGCTCTGTCTAGTCTGCAGCTGGGGTTGGGTTCAGTCACGGCTTCCTCCACTACGTTCCACAAGCCAAAATGAAGTTTTCTTGCTGGGAGGCTCTGCGAGTTCGATGAGACCGTGACCAGGAGAGATCCCTCTCTAACCCAACACCATTTAGGGCCACATGTTGTTATAAGAAACTTGCATGAGACAGAGCATACGTCTACCAGGGTCGGCTTCAGTCATGGCTTCCTCCACTACCTTATTAAAGCATACATGACTGCAGGCTAGCTACCCGACTTCAGATAACCAGTCAGCTGCGCAAAGACGGAGCTATTCTTTGCCCTTGAAGTCAGACCATCCGATAGCTAGCGATCCTAGGCATCGATCAACAGGACACTCGGAGAAGAGATCTATCTCTGGATTTTCGTTCTAGGAGCGGCAAGCAGTGGGAAAAACAGAAGACTGCTGCTCTTCAAGCCTCGGGAATGGACTTACTGTCGCAGTTGTGCAGCTATTAGCATCATCCCAGCTAATGCAAGAGTATCCTCCCACAGCCTCCAGTGTTTAGCTGTTGGACAGCGCTGGGTCGGTCCGGTCAATTGTGCATGTAGAAAAAACCAGAAGTTTCTCTACAGGACACTCGGCTAGATCTGGGGTCAGATCTCCGATTGGAGAACCCTCTCCATCCCGTTAACAGTCGGGGTTGATTGTGTCCATTGTGAGAAACCTTATTGAGTCGGAACATGCTTCAAAATGTTCCTTCCACACTGCAGCTGGGGCTGGCATCAGTTATGACTTCTTCTACTTACATGGAAGCGCGCGAAAGAGGATTAAGCCTAGAAGTTTCTAAGCGAGATACTCTACGAGATCTGAGGACAGACCGAGAATGCAGAGCGTTTTTTCGTCCCGTTAACAGTCGGGGATGACTGTTTTGTGTTGTTGGAAACTTCAGTGAGGTGGAGCATCCGTCCTATGTGACGAGTCGGGATGCTTCTTCTGCACTTCAGCTGGGGTCGGCTTTGGTTACGGCTTCTTCTTCCATGGATATGCGCGATAAGAAATAGATGCCTAAAACCTTCTAACGGAATGCTCAGTGGGGACTGGAGCAGACTGCGAGTTGGAGAACCTTCTTTCTGTAAGCAGTCGGGGGTCGACTGTTTTTGGTGTGGGAAACTTTAGTGAGTTGGGATGCCCATTCACGCTTGTGGTTCGGGACGCTTCTTCCACACTGCAGCCGGATTTGGTGGCAGCTATGGCATCTTCCCTTGCTTCATTAATGAAATGCGTTGACCGCAGACCAGCTATCTGACTTCACAAATTTGGGATGATAGCTAGTCGTTTGAGACTAGTACTACTATTTAACAGACTCTGATGGTGAGCTTTCAGTCAGTGCTGCATTGGTCCAGTCATCCATTGAGTCGGATGAGATTGACCATATTTGCGGATGGAACATTTGGATGGTGAGAGGGATACGGAGTGTGAGTCTCCATCTCTCACAGAAGAGCACTTTAAGACTATGAAAAGTCTTTTAAGCTCTTAAGAATATTGTTCCATCTGAATAAGTCTGCGTTTAGATGAGCAGGCCGGGGATGAAAATATGTCCCTACCTGCATCATTTAATTTCTGCTTGAAAATAATGGAATGTGCCATTTCATTGAAAAGAGCAAATCTGGGCACAATGTCCTAAGCAGATCACCTTTCCAGAGCTATGGCGCAATGTCTCAATGGAAAGAAATGTGAGGACGTGGTTCCTCGCTAAGAGTTGTTTCCAGGGCAGTCATGTATGCAACATACAACTTTGCACGGACAGTGAATTTGGAGTTGGTAAGACGTGACACTGCCCTTGCGTCGTCATCACTTATAGATGACAAGGTGAAAATCTCTCTCTGAGTCTCTCCGGTTACCGGAAATATACTACTTGATGACAAGCTTGCGTTGATATATGTGCAGGCTACAAGAAGCTTCAGTGCTCTGCTATTGAAGTTGCTGTCTCATCAACACTTTTCAGCAGACTGGGGTAAGCGCGGCTGCTCTGCTTCATGAAAGCATCATGAGAATGTCTCGCGAGGGTACAATAACTCTTTTATATTTACTCTGGAAGTCGTCATTATAGTGACTGGGGAAAGGGGTATAGGTCTGATCAAGGCTATGGATCAGACACCCCTAGGCCGACGATTAATGGAAGGTTATCATCTTCATGAGGAACTGGACGTTAATCATGGAAGTTCCTTTCAAAGAGAGTCGCTTCTAGTGGAGGTAAAAGCTCTCTTATTGAAGGGAACAATAGAGGTCAAAGAGACAAGCTTCTTTGTGGGGAGGATGTAGTTTCTCCTCCCATAAGCATCGTAAGTTGTACAGGTGATGGACATAACCTCTATTGCTTGCCAGTTGACGGAGGATTATCAACTTCACAAGAAACTGGACATTAATCACGGAAGTTGCTTTCAAAGAGAGTTGCTCCTAGTGGAGGTAAAGACTGTCTTATTGAAGGGATCAGTCGAGGTCGTCGAGAATAGATTTTGGTTGCTTGCCACTTGTCAGTAAGTTACAAACCTCGCAAACGTGGATAAATTGTGGAAGATCAGTGGATGAGAATGTAGTCTCGGCAGGCCTGTGGCTATCAGCATGAGCAAGCTCCGCTTACAAGAATACTTGGAGGTATAAGCTTTCTTACTGAAGAAAAGCATTAGACGTCGTCGAAATTATTCTCCAGTTTTTATGCGCCCATCATTTTTTGACGGACGTATTATGTTATGGCATTGTCTTGTCTCTCTCTGCCTGCCTGCCTGCCTGCCTGCCTGCCTGCCTGCCTGTCCGTCCATCCGTCCATCCGTCCGTCCGTCCATCCGTCCATCTGTCTGTCTGTCTGTCCGTCCGTCCGTCCATCTGTGCATCCGTCTGTCCGTCCGTCCGTCCGTCCGTCCATAAACAATTTTTGTGTCGCCTACTCCTCCAAAGGTTTATATGCTACATTGTTCAAACTTTGCACACATGTTGATCAGTAAATGTTGTTCTGCATGTGACAAGTGCAGATAACTCCATTTTGCATTTCCAGAGTTATGCCCCTTTTTAGTACTTAAAACATTACAGTATTGTGTTGCCTACTCCTTCAACATTTTACATGCTATATTGTTCAAACTTTGCACACATGTTGATCAGTAATTGCCATTGTGCATGTGACAAGAGCAGGTAATTCCATTTTGTATTTCCAGAGTTATGCCTCCTTTTAGTACTTAAACCATTACAGTATTGTGTCACCTACTCCTTCAATATTCTACATGCTATATTGTTCAAACTTTGCACACCAGATGATCACCAATTGAAGTTGCGCATGTGACAAGAGCAGGTAACTCCATTTTGTATTTCCAGAGTTATGCCCTTTTAGTACTTAAAACATTACAGTATTGTGTCGCCTTCTCCTTCAACATTTTACACGCTATATTGTTCAAACTTTGCACACATGTTCATCACCAATTGCCTTTGTGCATGTGACAAGAGCAGGTAATTCCATTTTGTATTTCCAGAGTTATGCCCCCCTTTAGTATTTAAAACATTACAGTATTGTGTTGCCTTCTCCTTCAACATTTTACATGCTATATTGTTCAAACTTTGCACACATGTTCATCACCAATTGCCATTGTGCATGTGACAAGAGCAGGTAACTTTTCAGGTAACATGTCAGGTAACTGATTCTTAGCCAGATATCCCACTTCGTAGTTAGGGTATTGGTATTACCCACACAACGGTAGTGAGATTCATGTCTGTACCCTTGTCTTGTTACAATTTATGGGTAATAGCCAACAGGTAATCTCCCATAAATTGTAACATGGCAAATCCTTACAGACTTAATAATCTAACTTCAAAGACAAAATGAACCACAACCACCAGCAATGAAGCCTTTAAGTTGCAATACCTGTACATCAGAACAAAGCCCAAATATGGGCTTCCAGCACTCTACCAGTTATGGGTTAATAGAAATTCAGTCATTTTCCTGTCTTCCTAGTTGTAAACTGAGCACTTGTTCTATTATATTATTAGGAGCCTTGGGAGTGCGGTGGCTCAGTGGTAGACTGTTGAACTTGTATGCTAGAGGTCCCGATTTCGATAATCATCCGGGATGACCCTCGTAGTGTCCTTGGGCAAAGCACTTTATCCCGGCTGCCTACATGGGGGCACGATGATGCTGTGTACTAAGGTGTACTGCACGTTGATGGTGCACATGTCTTCAACCACTGTAACTCTGCTTGAGTGGAGCTTGAACAGAGTTAGAATGTTGAGGAGCTGACAGTTGTTTGTCGATGCTTGGTGGTTCTCCAGGTGCTCCAGCTTCCTCCACCCATAGGGGCATCGAAAAAAAATTTTTTTAGCTCACCTGATTGAAAGTCAGGGTGAGCTTTTCTTATCACTCTTCGTCCATCGTCCGTCGTTCGTCCGTCGTTCGTCTGTCGTCTGTCATCCGTCATCCTGCATGAAGGTGGTGTTTGAGCCTCTTTCTCCTAAACCACTGGTCACATTTTAATTAAATTTCATGTAAGTAGTGGTTATATAGGGGCATTTTGATTTTTATCCAAAATAGCTTTCGGCTCATATTGAGCAGAGGTGTGGGGAAAAAATGGCCAAATTTTTTGAGAATCTTCTTCTAATGAACCACCAGTAGCAGAGACTTGATATGTGGTATACAGAGTCCTTTTGAGGTTTAGAATCAAGTTTTTTCAAGAGAAGTTTGTCGGGCATTATTTGCGTTCGTTATGGGAGGGGCAAAAATTTTGGCCACGCCTAAAATTTCTATTTTCAGAACCGTGAGGTCGATTTGAACCAAATTTGATATGAGATGATAATGGGTCGTAACTAGTTGATTGATGCAAAAAAAAAATTTCTTATTGCCCCGTGGGAACCTCGGGAGCTAAAAATAGGAAAAACCTTAAAACTGCCATATCTCCAAAACTACACGGCACAGAGAATTCTTACTTTTATCCTCTCTCTCTCTCTCTCTCTCTCTCTCTCTTTCTGGCTGCAAATTGTAGTTTCCGTGTGATTAATAGTACAATAGGGTGAGTGACTTTGTATACCGATTTCTTGTATATTAACGATTGTATATACGTTTGTGTTTACTTATTTTTGTTTTGCCTGTTCCTCCACCTCCAATCTCTCACCTCTGAACTGGACCCATCCCAGTGGAGAGGAACGAATGCCCAATATGATACTACAAACGTCAAAATGACAGTATCCACCACCACTCCCAGGGTGGACCCTGGAGAGGCTTTCTTGGGGGTGACTTCGAAAACTGCTTTCTTTCTGGCTTCAAATTGTCGTTCCAAGTGATTCATATTGCAAAGGGGGAGTGACATTGTATACAGGTTCCTTGTATAGTGGCGACTGTATATTCTTTGAGTTTACTCATCTTGTTTTGTTTGTCCCGCCACCTCCCGTCATTTAACGCTGCACTGGATCCACCCCAACGGGGGTTAAAGAATGTCTAACATGTATACAGGTTTCTTGTATAGTGACGACTGTATATACGTTGTGTTTACTCATCTTGTTTTGTTTGTCCCGCCACCGCCCGTCTTTTAACGGTGCACTGGATCCACCCCAATGGGGGTTAAAGAATGTCTAACATGATACCACAAACGTAATAATATAACAGTGTGCGAATTCACTCCACGGATGTTCCTAAGGGAGCTCTCCGTGGAGTGTCTTCAGAAACTGCTTTCTTTTTGGCTGCAACTTCTAGTTCAGGTGTGGGTGATGGTGACTTCGTATACTAACTAATTTCTAGTGCAGCGACGATATACGTTCATGTTTACCCATTTTGTTTTCTTTGCTCCGCCGTTTCCAGTCTCGCAACGCTGCACTGGGCCCACCCCAATGGAGTTGGACGAATGTTCAACATGAAATCTCATAAGTCATAATCACAGAGTCCCCAAGTCACTCCCCGGATGGTCCCCAGATGAGGCTTTCCGGGGAGTTACTTCGGAAACTGATTTTTTTCTGGCAGCAACTTGTAGTTCCCATGTGATTTATATCTCAAAAGGAAGCCCCTGTGGATTGTGATTCCAATGCTTCTTGTCTGAGTCCTAGGGCGATCCCGTATGTGAGAAACACATAACAATGTGAAGACACTTGGTAAATCAACCTAAAACTTTGCGTTTTCTGGTAGCTCACTAACACTATCCAAAATTCATTTTCCCCCAATTACTACCTTGTTCCTGGAGGATGGCTTGTGACCCCCTATTGCTCTATCAAAATGGTATTTAATTATTTTCATATTTAATATAATAATTGCCTTAACCTCAGACGAGCCCTGAATTATAGAGGACTAATGAAGCCAAAAGCACGGAGTTGGTTTATAACTCAACATATTAACCCCTTCCCTAAAACTGCCAACACAAATATTCGTATTTTATGTTTTCTTTTTGGCTCGAGGAGATGGCCAGTGACCCCTCATTTAATATATAATAATGGTCTTAGCCTTAGATGAGCACTGAATTACAGAGGATTAATCAAGACAAAAGCACAGAGTTGGTATATAACTCAACAACAAATTAACCCCTTGCTCAATACTGCCAAGAAAAATTCTATTCGAATTTTATGTTTTCATTTTTGTCTCGAAGATACACCAGTAACCCCTCATTGGAACGGGCCTGTGGGGCCGTATCAGTGAGTGGTCGCGGGCTGTCTTTTGGAACAAGGAATGAAATCTTGCAAATTTTCATATGTTCAAAATATTCAAAATTTTTCAGTTTTCTAATAATTTTGTTTGTGGGTGTCAACACTTAATTGCGTTGACTTATTCACGAACCTAAAACAAAATACCTAGAAAATCTACACGAATGCTATGAATGCTCTTACATACTTCCTCACCCTACAGGAAGAATATCTAACTATAAATAGTAATGGTTGTACATATACCTTTGTTTGCTTTTTTATGTTTCGTTTTTTCCGCCGTCTCCACTCTCTCAACACTGCAAAGCACCCTTTTTAATCAAGTTCAATCATATGTAATCAAAATTCAACCCCACTACAAGTCACATAACTTTCTGAAAGCATACCTGGGTGGCCACATGTTGATAAATGGCAGGTAACACAACAATGGACGAGATACAGAGGAATAAAGAATATGATTTTAGACATATCTGTAATCAGAGACAATGCGATTCAGACACAGATGAAGACTTGGTTAACCCTATAGAACGACATCACATTGAATGTCAATACTATTCACCAAATGAAATCCCACCAAATTTCAATATTCAACAAGGAGGGTTTTCACTGTTCCACCTCAATTGCCAAAGTCTCAAAGCACATTGGGACCCCCTCAAAGAGCTGTTCTGTCAAATACAAGATTCCCACAATCAATTTAATATTATAGGTCTTACTGAAATATTCCAAATTCCCCCCAACACGTCATACCCATTAAGTGGCTATCACAGCCTAATAAAAAACATAAGGCCTGACGGAGACGATGGACGCGGCGGTGTTGGAATTTATATCAAAGAGGATATAGCTTTTAAAATACGCCATGACCTATCTTTCTTCATCCCACATGTGTTTGAATCTCTTTTCATTGAAATACAATTTAATAAATGTATCAAGACAGTGGGTGTAATATACAGACCTAATACTCAACCGAAAGCAGATATAGATCTCTTTTTATCCAAATTAAATGAGTTGGTAGATAAACTAAATAATGAGAATAAAAAGGCTTATATCATGGGTGATTTTAATATTGACCTATTGAAAGCTGGCACTCACAGTAATACTGCTAATTATGTAGACATTATGATGAGCCAGGGTTTTCTACCCCACATTACAAAACCAACGCGTGTAACCAGTCACTCGGCTACCCTAATTGACCATATTTTTTCAAACAACATATGTACATCTCTTTCTGGTATTATTATTACGGACGTATCGGATCACTTTGCCACTTTTCATGCAGAAACACATCACAAATCTACAGATATTCCAACTAGTACGCTAAAGCGTAAGATAGATAAAGATAGTATAGCAAACTTTAAAATACTCTTATCCCAAATCGACTTCTCATCGGTTTACGAGGCTAATTGTCCTAATTTAGCATATAATATATTCTCTAACCTAATTTCATCAGCTTTCGAAAAATCATTTCCACTGAGACGCACGCCATTAAATAAAAGACTGATAAAAAAAAATCTGTGGATGTCGAAAGGGCTCCTAATCTCTTCACGCAATAAATTAAAATTTTATAACAAAAAATTAAAAGCACCTACACAACAGAATATTGCTAACTACAAAAACTGCTGTAGGATATTCAACAAGATAAAAAAAACAAAGAAAAGCAATGTATTACAAAGAAATACTCATGGAAAACAAAAATGATTTATGTAAAACATGGCAAATTTTAAACGAAACTATAAACAGGACCAAATGCACTTTCTCCTTGCCGTCATTTTTATACCCCCGCTTCGAAGAAGTGGGGGCTATATAGGAATCGCCCTGTATGTCCGTACGTCCGTCCGTCCATCCATCCGTACGTCCGTCCGTACGTCTTTCCGGACATGAAATTCTTGTGTGCGCAACTCATCCTACATTTATCAATCAATTTGGACAAAACTTTTCAGACATCATCACTACTAAGTGACCATGCGCATATTCCAAGATTTTTGATCTGCGACAATTTTAACCAGGTTATCTCCCTTTGACTTAGATTTATTGTGTCTTTCCATCCGAACAAATTCTTGTGTGCGCAACTCCTCCTACATTAATGAACCGATTTTGATGAAACCTTTCAAACATCATCTCTACTAATTGAACATGTGCATATTCCAAACTTTTTAATCTGCGACAATTTTAACCAGGTTATCTCTCTTGAACTTTGATTTAATATGGGTTTCCACATGAAATTCTTGTGTGCGCAACTCCTCCTACATTTATCAATCAATTTGGACAAAACTTTTCAGACATCATCACTACTAAGTGAACATGCGCATATTCCAAGATTTTTGATCTGCGACAATTTTAACCAGGTTATCTCCCTTTGACTTAGATTTATTATGTCTTTCTGTTCGAACAAATTCTTGTGTGCTCAACTCCTCCTACATTAATGAACCGATTTTGATGTAACCTTTCAAACATCATGTCCTCTGAGTGAACATGTGCATATTCCAAACTTTTTGATCTGCGACAATTTTAACCAGGTTATCTCTCTTGAACTTTGATTTAATATGGGTTTCTGCATGAAATTCTTGTGTGCGCAACTCCTCCTACATTTATCAATCAATTGGGACGAAAGTTTACAGACATCATCACTACTAAGTGAACATGCGCATATTCCAAACTTTTTGAACTGTGGCAATTTTAACTAGGTTATCTCCCTTTAACTTAGATTTATTATGGGTTTCTACATGAAATTCTTGTGCGTGCAACTCCTCCTACATTTATCAATCAATTTGGACAAAACTTTTCAGACATCATCACTACTAAGTGAACATGCGCATATTCCAAGATTTTTGATCTGCGACAATTTTAACCAGGTTATCTCCCTTTGACTTAGATTTATTATGTCTTTCCGTTCGAACAAATTCTTGTGTGCGCAACTCCTCCTACATTAATGAACCGATTTTGATGAAACCTTTCAAACATCATCTCTACTAAGTGAACATGTGCATATTCCAAACTTTTTGATCTGCGACAATTTTAACCAGGTTATCTCTCTTGAACTTTGATTTAATATGGGTTTGTGCATGAAATTCTTGTGTGCGCAACTCCTCCTACATTAATGAACCGATTTTGAATACATGTTGCACATTGTAAATGTGTTTTTCCAAATGTAAACCATATATGTGTGGGCTCTTTAAGTATTCAGTGCTGTTCTGTGGAAGGCCACATGCAAATACAAATTTCAACAACAAAAAATGATCTTTATGTATACATTTCCTTATGGTCTTCGCCTACATGATCAGAAGTGCATTCCTCTAAAAACCCAAAGCGGGGGTATTAATCACCTTCAGTGATAGTTCTAGTGATAGTTCTAGTTTGTAAAGGAGGAAAATAAGGAAATAAATAATCCTAATGAAATCGCCCAAGAATTCAACAATTACTTTTCAAATATAGGGAAAATTACGAGTGAGAAAATAGTTAACCCTCAGAAACATTTTTCAGATTACATGGATAATAATTATCCGCATAATTTTTTTATAACCCCCACAACACCGATAGAAATATTAAATGTGACTAACTCAATGAAATCAAAGAGCAGTGAGGACTGTGAAGGTATGACAACATTCCTTCTTAAAGATACAATTGATAAGATTGTAGAACCCCTGACCCACATAATTAACAACTCGTTTTCGCATGGAATAGTTCTGAACAAAATGAAGATAGGTAAAGTAATCCCCATTTTCAAAGCAGGCGATGAACATAAATTTAACAATTACAGGCCAATCAGTATCTTACCAGCTTTCTCTAAAGTATTAGAAGAACTCATGTCCAACAGAATAACAAAATACTTCATTCAACATTCTTTACCATCATCAATATGGATTCAGGAAATTTCACTCAACCATACATCCTGTGATGCAACTTCTTAAACATATAGGATTAGAAAACAATAAAGATACTAAAAACAATACCTTAGCAGTATTTCTAGATCTATCTAAGGCCTTTGACACCATAAATCACAACATTCTGCTGTTCAAACTAGAGAAATATGGATTCAGAGGAATAAGTGGTAAATGGTTTAGGAGCTATTTATCCAATAGGTACCAATATGTCCAATATGGGGACAAAAAATCTGATTTAGCTGAAATAACGTGTGGCATTCCACAAGGATCAATACTTGGTCCGATACTATTCCTGTAAAACATTAATGATATCAACACTGCAACATCATTAAATCTTCTTTCATTTGCAGACGATACTTCTATGTTTGAATCGTCTTCTAACGTCGAGCTTCTGGCGACACGTACTAATGATGAGCTCAACAAAGTGTTTGAGTGGTGCTCGGCCAACCAGTTAGTTTTAAACGCGAATAAAACAAAGTATATGTTGATAAATCCGACGCCTAATAATAGGAAAACGGAAATACCTGACATTTATATAAACAATGAGAAAATTTGTAGAGTGGGTACCCACGAAGAAGAAAAAACTCTGAAATTTCTGGGAATAAACATCGACGAAAACCTATCTTATGAAACCCATATATCTAAAATCTGTTCCAAAATCAGATGGGCAAATTACGCACTAAACAAAGTAAAAAAGATATTACCACATGGGGCACTAAAAACTTTATATTATGCATTAATCCACTGCCATTTGGTATATGGCATCCAAATATGGGGCACGTCAAGAACAGTAAGAAAACTTTTCGCAATACAGAAACGTTCACTTCGAATTATAAATAATAAAAATTATAACTCGCACACAGACCCTCTGTTCTTAAAAGATAAAATTCTTAAGGTGAGTGACATGTTCATATTACAGGCCTGTCTTTTCATGTTTGACTGGAAACAAGACATACTCCCCCAGTCACTGAATAATTACTTTAGCATTCTACACAACCCATCATTTATGAACACCAGGCAAACAGGACAAATACTGGTAAACAAAACACGGACAAAATCGTTGGATAAGTTACCCATATTCGCGTACCCAAGGTTATGGAATGATCTAGCTAATGAATTTCATAACCTGATTAACCGTAATGAATTTAAAAGAAAACTCAAACTCAAACTTTTATCAGCATATGCTGCAAGTGTCCAATGTAACAATCCATACTGCACTGAGTGCAACACGTAGATATTTTTAGCCCAAACGTCACTATTATTTTGCCTGGGGCTCTGTAGACTTGCACAAATTGTTGCCCCCTCACCAGGTTAATTGTCCTGCACATCCTTCCCTTAGTTTGATTGCCTCAGAGTATCTCGTGCCGTTGCCGTCACAATGAGCCATCAGGTGTGCAATACAGTATTCACAATAGCACTGATTCATATCGGATGTCCAAGGTGAGACTGTGCATTTAACCCTTTACTCAACATAACGACCAAAATCGACAGCGCTATACACGAAAATCCTTATTAATTTTTTACGTCTTCTGTTTTTTGCCTCTGGGGCACAGATTCTGACCCTTCATTGGAGCGAACACGTTGCGCTCGCGCCAACGAGGGGTCATGGCCTGTGTGTTTGGGGGCAAAGAGTGCAATTTGTTTTTATTTATTCCAGAATTCTTTGCTTTTTTTACAATTGTTGTCTGCTATACTAGCTTGAAACCAAAGGGTTAATAATACTTAGTTAACAGTCGACTTGCAGTGTTGAGGATAATTTACTTATTCTAAGGGGATGACAGGTAGACAGCCAATCTGGCTATGTCGTCTCCGTGCGGTATATACATCTGCATTATGTATTGCTATAACAATTCTGTAACCAATTCTGTAATATATGCATATTTATACCGCAAAATAAAATAAATCTAAATCTAAATCTATCCAGTAGAATAGAATGGTTAAAAAAAATCCCTATCGGTTTGATCACATGGTACTTTTTTCAGGACTTTGAAAAAGTGCTGAGTCAGCACTTTTTAACACTGTAGGCATTGGAAAAAGATTAAAAAATCTTCTTCTCCAGATCCAGCAAGTAGAATCTTTTGATATTTGGTATACAACATTGTAGGGTGGATCTGATTCAAGTTTGTTCAAATCGGCCCCCTGGGTTCATATTTGGTCTCAGTATAGGAGCCCGATTTTGAACTTAGTGCATTTCAGGCAAATTTCTTAAAAAATCTTCTTCTCCAGATCCAGCAGGCAGAATCTTTTGATATTTGGTATGTAACATTGTGGGGTGGATCTGATGGAAGTTTGTTCAAATCGGCCCCCTGGATTCATATTTGGGCTCACTATAGAAGCCCAAATTCGAACTTAGTTCATTTCAGGCAAATTTCGTAAAAAATCTTCTTCTCCAGATCGAGCAGGCAGAATCTTTTGATATTTGGCATGCAACATTGTGGGGTGGATCTCATTCAAGTTTGTTCAAATCGGCCCCCCTGGGTTTATATTTGGGCTCAGTATAGAAGCTCGAATTCGAACTTAGTGCATTTCAGGCAAATTTCTTAAAAAATCTTCTTCTCCAGATCCAGCAGGCAGGATCTTTTGATATTTGGCATGCAACATTGTGGGGTGGATCTGATTTAAGTTTGTTCGAATCGGCCCCCTGGATTCATATTTGGGCTCACTATAGAAGCTCGAATTCGAACTTAGCGCATTTCAGGCAAATTTCTTAAAAATCTTCTCCAGATCCAGCAGGCAGAATCTTTTGATATTTGGTATGCAACATTGTGGGGTGGCTCTGATTCAGGTTTGTTCAAATCGGCCTCCTGGATTCATATTTGGGCTCACTATAGAAGCCTGAATTCGAACTTAGTGCATTTCAGGCAAATTTCTTAAAAATCTTCTCCAGATCGAGCAGGCAGAATCTTTTGATATTTGGTATGCAACATTGTGGGGTGGATCTGATTCAAGTTTGTTCAAATCGGCCCCCTGGGTTTATATTTGGGCTCAGTATAGAAGCTCGAATTCGAACTTAGTGCATTTCAGGCAAATTTCTTAAAAAATCTTCTCCAGATCCAGCAGGCAGAATCTTTTGATATTTGGTATTCAACATTGTGTGGTGGATCTGATTCAAGTTTGTTCAAATCGGCTCCCTGGATTCATATTTGGGCTCACTATAGAAGCCCAAATTCAAACTTAGTGCATTTCAGGCAAATTTCTTAAAAATCTTCTTCAGATCCAGCAGGCAGAATCTTTTGATATTTGGTATGCAGCATTGTGGGGTGGATCTGATTCAGGTTTGTTCAAATCGGCCTCCTGGATTCATATTTGGGCTCACTATAGAAGCCTGAATTCGAACTTAGTGCATTTCAGGCAAATTTCTTAAAAAATCTTCTTCTTAAGATCCAGCAGGCAGAATCTTTTGATATTTGGTATGCAACATTGTGGGGTGGATCTGATTCAAGTTTGTTCAAATCGGCTCCCTGGGTTTATATTTGGGCTCAGCATAGAAGCTCGAATTCGAACTTAGTGCATTTTAGGCAAATTTCTTAAAAAATCGTCTTCTCCAGATCCAGCAGGCAGAATCTTTTGATATTTGGTATGCAACATTGTGGGGTGGATCTGATTCAAGTTTGTTCAAATCGGCCTCCTGGATTCATATTTGGGCTCACTATAGAAGCCCGAATTCAAACTTAGTGCATTTCAGGCAAATTTCTTTAAAAATCTTCTTCTCCAGATCCAGCAGGCAGAATCTTTTGATATTTGGTATGCAGCATTGTGGGGTGGATCTGATTCAAGTTTGTCCAAATCGGCCCCCTGGGTTTATATTTGGGCTCAGTATAGAAGCTCGAATTCGAACTTAGTGTATTTCAGGCAAGTTTCTTAAAAAATCTTCTTCTCAAGATCCAGCAGGCAGAATCTTTTGATATTGGGTATGCACCATTGAGGGGTGGATCTGATTCAAGTTTGTTCAAATTGCCCCCCCCCCCCCCCCCCCCCCCCCCCCCCTGGGTTTATATTTGGGCTGAGTATAGAAGCTCGAATTTGAACTTAGTGCATTTCAGGCAAGTTTCTTAAAAAATCTTCTTCTCAAGATCCAGCAGGCAGAATCTTTTGATATTTGGTATGCAACATTGTGGGGTGGATCTGATTCAAGTTTGTTCAAATCGGCTCCCTAGATTCATATTTGGGCTCACTATAGAAGCTCGAATTCGAACTTAGTGCATTTCAGCCAAATTTTTTTGAAAATCTTCTTCTCAAGATCCAGCAGGCAGAATCTTTTGATATTGGGTATGCACCATGCTTAGGGGGGGGTGAGATTCAAGTTTGTTCAAGCCAAGTCCCTGGGTTCATATTTGGGCTCACTGTGGAAGTCCGAATTATAACTTAGATCAAAATGAAGAATTTTCTTTAAAAATCTTCTTCAGATCCAGCAGTTGGAATGTTTTGATATTTGATATGCAGCATCCTTAGGGGGGTAAGATTCAAGTTTGTTCAAGCCATGTCCCTAGGTCCATATTTGGACTCACTGTGGGAGCTTGAATTGTAACTTAGTTCAAAATGAGGAATTTTCTTTAAAAATCTTCTTCAGATCCAGTAGTCAGAATGTTTTGATATTTGGTGTGCAGCATCCTTAGGGGGGTGAGATTTAAGTTTGTTAAAGCCAAGTCCCTGGGTTCATATATGGGCTCCCTGTGGGAGCCCGAATTATAACTTAGTTCAATATGAGGAATATTCTTTAAAAATCTTCTTTTTTTTAGATCCACTGGTCAGAATCTTTGGATATTTGGTATAAGCTTTTCTTTGGAGGAGCAGATGCAACTTGTTGAAATCAATTCTCTGGGTTGATATTTATCTGCAATGTGAAGGTCACAGTTGACCTTCATATGTTCGGGGTCACAAATCGTGTCTCAAACAAAACTCCAAAACTATTAGGGCTACAGTTATCAAGCTTCACACAATTATAAAGGACCATGGGAAGATGTGTCACACACTATAGTCGGTTTCGTACCTTCAAGGTCAAGATCACATTTCAAGGTCACACTAAAAATCGGTCAATATTCGTGTCTCAGCCATAACTCAGAAATGAATCATAGTACAATTGTTAAACTTTTTACAAATGTTAAGGACAGTCAGAAGGTGTGTCGTGTATAATAAATAGTTTCTGCCGCATCTGCAAGGTGAAGGTCACAAGGGGGAGGGGGGGGGGGCATGTGTTACCTTAGTAACACTCTTCTTGTTTTTATTGGCTCACCAAAGGGAGCTTAACTTGTCACTTGCCATCTGTTGTCCATCGGGAACTTTACATTATCGACTTCTCCTCACAAACTTCTAGACCAAATGAACCAAATTCGGTGTGCATGTTCCTTATCATATGTCTATTCAAGTTTGTTCAAATAAACACAGGGGGCACCACAAGGGGCATAACTCTGATAGCACCCAAATATTTTGTCAAAAATTCAAAAAAATCTTCTTCAGATCCACCAGTCAGAATCTTTTCATATTTGTTATACAACATCTCTAGGGGTGTCAGATTCAAGGTTGTACAAATCAAGTCCCTGGGTTAAGATTTGAGCTATCTATTGGAGCCTGAATTTTAACTTAGTGCAATATGTGGAACATTCTTTAAAAATTTTCAAATGCACCAGTCAAAATCTTTTCATGTTTGATCTACAGCTATGGGAGCCCAAATTTGAACTTTGTGTAATACATGGAATATTCTTTAAAAATCTTCTTCAGATTCACCAGTCAGAATCCTCTCATATTTGATAAACATCATCTCTAGGGAAGAGCCAGATTCAAGTTTGTTCAAATCGAGTTCCTTGGTTGATATTTGGGCTCGAATTTTAACTCTGTGCAATATGAGGAAATGTCATCATCTCTAGGGGGACGAATTCAAGTTTGCTCAAATTGGGTCCCTGAGTTGAAAATTTCGGGTCTGGTTTGGACTTAGAAATTTTTTACCAAAATTCGGAAAAAAAATCTCTGGGTGGGTCGAATTCAAGTTTGTTCAAATCAGGTCCCTGGGTTAATATTTTGGCTCAGTATTTGAGCCCAAATTTTAAGTTAGTGCAATATGAGGAAATTTCTTTAAAAATGTTATTCTTCAGATCCACCAGTCAGAATTCTTTCATATTTAGTATATGACATCTCAAGGGGGATCAGATTCAAGTTTGTTCAATTTGAGTCCCTGGTGTGGTGGGTGGTGGCAGGGCGGCATGTTGGGCTCAGGTTTGTTCAAATCCATTCCTTCGTGTTTTTCCATAAAATTTGCCACTCATGACTTCCTTTCATTGTAGTGTTGATGAACAATGTCTATCTGAATGTGACCCCCAAATACTTCTTTGGACTGCTTTGGCAGGTGAGCGATTAAGGCCCCTTGGGGCCTCTTTTTTATTTAGTTGCTCTACAGTTAATATACTACCTGTTTGGGGTTATATATAAAAACTACCTGTTTGGTCTTCAGGTACGAAAATGTCCCCCAGAGCGGAAAAAAAAAATCACTTTTTATTGTTTTTCGTATTTATTTTGTGCATACATATGAGAATCGTGTTGCATTTTGCGAAGAGAATAACAGTCCAGTTTTAATGTATATGACATATTGCATCACAAATCGTGATGCAATACTGCAAAAATCACACCCTTTGATGGTTTTATATATTTTGAATTTTGCCTCAGAAATAAATATGACAATCACGGGTGGAAAAAACAAATGTGCCGCTGCCTGATAATCAAAAGATTAATTTTGTTCAGCCTAAAATATCAATATTTAAAACTAAATTCATTAGGTAAATGCTTAACTGATAGAGTGCTAGTTAATTTTTGCTGGTGACGACAAATAGTTCATCGACAGTTACTTTGTTACTATTTATTGGAAAATTCCAACAGGCACTCTCTAATGAATTGCATCAAAATAAATTTTTTTTAACAAAATATTATGTTCACTTCCAGCAAAATCTGAAGCACATGCTAATAATAATGAAACTTGTTCAATGCACTTTTTTTATTTAATCAAGCACAAATATGGGCCACTACCACTAAACCAGGTAAATATTTCAGTTCTAAGCTCCTAAATAGTAATATTAAAAAGTATTGCATTGGTTTTCTTCTGTTTTATTGAATAAATTTCTCTTTTTTTCAGGAAATGATTCTTGATGAAGTTGAAGGGAAAACAGTTCCTCGATATTTAATTTATGACATTATAAAATTTGAGGTAAAATTCTGTCTTTTATTATTTTTGCTTAATTACCTTTTTGAAAGCACAGATATGGAGGGTACCCATTCTTACCTTATCTTATTAATAATTCAGAAGCATAACACATAAGCTTCGAAATTAGATTTGATTTGATATCACCCCAAAGACTCCATTTGACTTATCCTTATGCAGAAATTTTTGAATCCTTGAGATGTTCTCAGAATCCTACCAACTCTTCCTTTATCATCAGGTTTTCATATAGGAGACCTGATGGTAAAAGATTTCAAGGTGGTTCTGTTGTTTTGATTGACTATTTGTTGGTTTTGCCTTAACACATGGATCACCATTGAATACAATACATGAGTAGAGATTAGGAATATTTACGGTTGGAAGAAGGTGCAATATTTGTGAACTTGGACCCAAAATTTGAGTTTGTCAGGTCCCTAATTTCACATAATTAGGGATTAATTATTCAATAACATGATTTTTGGGAACTTTTGGCTCCATCACTGGACCGCCATCTGTGATTAGCAGCTCAGCAGTTATTAGCGGCAGTAGGCTATCAACACTAATGGGTGTGGTGCTGCTAATCACAGATGGAGATCCAGTAATGGAGCCAAATGATGCCTGAGAAAATCATGATATTATTATTATACAATAACGTGATTTTCGAGGGCGTTACGCTCCATTATCGGACCACCATTAGTGATTAGCAGCTCGGCATTCCCTTAGAGGCCCGAGGCGATAGCCGAGGGCCGCTAATGACTGTAGGGCTGCTAATCACTAATGGAGGTCCGATAATGGAGCGATACGCCCGAGAAAATCACGTTATTATTATTATTATCAAGTACTGTATGAAAGACGACCCAAATATGTATTCCAAATTGCCAATCACTAATACAGTGATTGACAGACGGGCATATATCAAATAGACAGGCGGGCATATTCAAACTGGAGATAACATTGGAATAATTTTTTTTAATTAACATTATAAATAACATTTGATTTGACATTCATTTTGTTTTGTTTCTCGGAAGTCATTTTGTGTGGCACCATAAAGTTCACTTCTTGTCCATATCAGCGATGTGGTAATGTATTTCGAGCCACTTTGTAAATTTTCGAATGCCATAAGCTGTTGACCTCTTGGTGTTAATCGGCCTAGCATCCACTTCCATTTGCTCTAAAACGCTCTCATCCATTTCTGATGATTGAGACATTTTATTTTGCTTTTAATTTACTCGATAGAAATCTATTTTTACGTCGTCTGCAATCAAAACAAATCAACCGGATGTTGAGTAAATGATGTCATGTAAGACGCTGGGCGATAATGGCCATTATCCGCCCCGGTTTTTCGTACCCACGGGCGGGTATGTTCCCTTATCGTCTATGTAAATTAATATTAATGTGTAGGTAACACCCGGTAAATTGATAATAATTATTATTATCAATACTAAGAAATTATAATTATTATTTTTGGCCCTTTCAGATATATATTATTTCGTGAAAAAAATCAGTGTGAAACATTCATTAAGCAAATTAAGGCAGAACACTTTATATTCAGGAAAATGTAAACAGATTTCCAGGAAGACGATTTGACATCAGGTGTGCAATGTCAGCACAACCATACCCGGTCTGCGGGTGCTAATGACTAAAAATAGTTATTAGCGACAAGCTACACTTTACAATCTTTGTTTTTTTAAGTTTATTATGCTCCCTTACAGGCTGTGTTGCCTTTCTCTTGAAAGCATCAAATCATTTATAAAGTAGTAAGTGAAATGTTTTTGCCCACAAAAGATAAACGTTTTTTAACTCACCTGGCCTAAAAGGCCATGTGAGCTTTTCTCATCACTTGATGTCTGCCGTCCGTCGTCTGGCATCCGTCGTCCGGCATCCGTCGTCTGGCATCACATTTTCATCTTCTTCTCTGTAACTGCTGAGTCGCTGTGAACCAAACTTGGCAGGAATGGTCTATGGAAGGTCCTGTACAAACGATTCTCATCTTGTTCCCGTCGGATCAAAAACATGGCTTCCAGAGGCATTCTTTGATTCTGTTGATGGATTTTCAAAAATCTTCTCCTCTGAAACTGCCAGGCCAAATGTTTTATAACTTCACATAAATGATGACTGGGATCCCCTCTACCAATGGTCCTCATTTAATGTTGATTGGGTCACAAACATGGCCACAATTGCAGCTTATAGTTACTGTAGAAACCCTATGAGAAGTCATATTTTCATCATCTTCTCTGGAACTACTGAGCTGACATGAACCAAACCTGGCAGGGATAGTCTATGGGAGGTCCACTACAAAACATCCTTATTTTGATCCCATTGGTTTGAAAACATGGTCGCCAGAGGCATTCTTTGATTCTGATTGGTAGATTTTGAAAAATCTTCTCCTCTGAAACCACAGGGCCAAATGTTTTGAAACTTTGTATGGTTGATGACTGGGACCCCCTCTACCAACAATCCTCATTTAATGTTGATCGGGTTGCAAACATGGCTTCAATTGAGGCTTATAGTTACTATAGAAATCCTATGGGAAATCACATTTTCATCTTCTTCTCCAGAACTACTGAGCTGACATGAACCAAACCTGGCAGGAATGGTCTATGGGAGGTTCTCTACAAACAATCCTCATTTTGTTCCCGTGGATTGAAAAATATGGCCGCCAGGGGCATTCTTTGATTCTGGTTGGTGGATTTTCAAAAATCTTCTCCTCTGAAACTGCCAGGCCAAATTTTTTGATACTTCACATAAATGATGCCTGGGACCCCCTCTACCAATGATCCTCATTTAATATTGATCGGTTTGTAAACATGGCTGTAATTGTGGCTTATAGTTACTATAGAAACCCTGTGGGAAATCACATTTTCATTAACTTCTCTGGAACTACTGAGCCGATGTGAACCAAACATCGCAGGAATGGTCTATGAGAGGATGGAAATATGTGGCTGCCAAAGGCTATTTTCTAATTCTTAACCCAATGCCTCTCCTGTCTGCAGGAAGATCGGTACTGTCAGCAAAATACTTGTTTTAGCTCACCTGACTGAAAGTCAGGGTGAGCTTTTCTGAGCACTTTTTGTCCATTGTCTGTCGTCTGTCATTAGTCATACGTCAGGAAGGTGGTGTTTGGGTCATTTTCTCCCATGCCACTGGCTGCAGTTCAATTAAAATTCACATGAGTAGCGGTTATATAGGGGCATTTGGGTTTTTCTTCAAATTGGGTTTCTGCTCATATTGAGGAGAGGGGTGGGGCCAAAATGCATAAAAATTTTTAAAATCTTCTTCTCATGAACCAGCTGTAGCAGAGATTGCTATTTGGTATGCAGCTTCCATTTGAGGTGTAGACTCAATTTTGTTCAAGAGAAGTTTGACGGGCAATATTTGCCTTTGTTCTGGGAGGGGCAAGAATTTTCGCCAAGCCCATAATTTCTGTTTTCCAAACCGAGAGGCAGATTTGGACCAAATTTGATATAAGGGCTTATTGGGTCTTAAGTACTTAATTTATGCCCACATTTTTTTTCCCATCACCCCATGGGAACCGAAGGAGCTAACAATAGAAATAAATGAAAACGCCCATATCTACAAAACTACACGGCACTGAGAATTCTTAATTGGTGTGAAGCTTCCTTAGGACCAACAGAATGGAATGGTAAAAAAAAATGCTATCAGTTTTATCATGGGGTACTTTTTTGGGACTTTGAAAAAGTGCTGAGTCAGCATTTTTTAACACTGTGGGTAATGGGAAAAATATTTAACACTACTTTTCTCCCAAACCACTGCTCCAAAAGCTTTCAAATTTCACATATAACATCTTTGGAAGATTCTTTCACATGTTTATTGAAATCAATTCCCTGGGTCCATATTTGGGCTCTCTATGAAGCCCAAATGTTTAAATTAGTGCAGTATGAAGAATATTCTTTAAAAATCTTCTTCAGATCTACCAATCAGAATCTTTTGATAGTTGGTATGCAGCATGCTTAGGGAGGTGAGATTCGAGTTTGTTCAAGTCAAATTCCCGGCTTCATATTTAGGCTGAAAATTTGGGGTCCCGGTCCAGACATCGAAATTTTGGACCAAAATCCAGAAATTAATTTATTGGTTTTTTATGCGTTTTGGTCAATTTTAAGACAAAAAAATTTTTCTTTTTTTTTTTTCACACTGAAAATTTGGGGTCCGGGTGGGACTTGGAAAATTTTGTTCTAAAATCCGGAAATGAGTTTTTATGTTTTTATGCATTTTGGTCAATTTTAAGACAAAAAAATAAATTTTCTTCTCTCCTTCTCCCCTTGATCGCAATATCAAACATAAAACAACACATCATGTGAAGTACACACGACAACGCTATGGCTGATATTTTATTCGCGTATTTGTATGCAAAGAATGTTGAAAATAACAAGGGTTTCAACTTAACAGGAAACCTAAGTAATACACTACCTATGTGAATTTGCATCTAATTGTCTCTACTGATCAATGACAAAAATAAAGTTTACCCGTGCGTCTACAGCGATCAACGTTATCGTGCTGAATGACCATATCAGTCAAGCATATCACACTGGCCAAACAATGCCAACTCCCTCTACACTCGGTACAGTTGCGTTGCGATCAACCGTAAAGCAACCCTGAGAAAATATTTCTGACCTAATTCATCAGAATTCAAATGAACAGAAATATATTTCTCTCCTTCTCCCCTCAATTGCAATATCAAACATAAAACAACACATCATGTGAAGTACACATGACAACGCTATGGCTGAAATACCAAAGAACGGATAGAGAAAATAACAAACAAAAATATACGGATACATAGATATACATAAATGTACATATACATATATATATAGAGAGATAGATATATATACATACACATATACATATGTAAAGACATCTAAAGATCTAAACTTTTTGAAATGGCTAAACGCTCTTCTGAGCTGTCCTTAACATAACCATCTTTGGCAGTTTCCAAACGCCAACGTCCGTGACATTTGAAAAGTCTATCAAGAACACCTCGATAAGCTGCACACGAAGCCGCTCCTGCTCTTAAGCTGTGTAAACTGAATTTGCTAATGTCATGTACAAATGGCTTGAAACTGTCAAGAAAAACTTCTTTAAACCGTGTATAAGTCAATGGTTGATTAATATCTCTTAACTTATAGCCCATTTTAGTCGACATAACATTACGAAAAATGAAATCAGTAGAATTATCCTCAATCTTCGCCCATGCAAAATATAATTTTAAATTTTCAACTGGGCATAATGTCGAACCAGTTTGTGCGAGCAAAACACAACTGCCATCCCAGTATACATCCATTTTACTGTGGTCCAAACGAATGGAAACATACTGTTCCTCAAAGACACAATCATTACGTTTAATATTAAGCACCTCGCTGCTTCTAAGGAAGCCTGCAAAAGCAAGAAGAATCAGCACAATATTTCTCTGCACAAGCACATTTCCACAAATGAATTTGGAATCAAACATTTTTTTCAATTAATTCCGTGCTAATAGGTTCCTTTTTAGATACAGGCTTGCACAACCTGTGCTTTGCCCCTTCTAAAACATTAGTAACCAAAAGACTATCAGTGGGAGAAGATTTGCCAACAATTTGGTGAGACCAATGAATGCTATAATAAACTAAGTTCACTGGCGTGGGAGAAGAACTTGTTTGCATAATGCTAACCAAATATGAAGCTACATGAAAAGATGAGGCTGGCAAAATCTTCTCCCTGGCAGTCCTACAGCATCAACTCATTTCTGCCAACGTTTGAAACCATTAAAGTAATTAAGCACTGTGTTAACACTCTGTGCACCAGAAAGCACATCAGGAAGAGCATCTAATATGTCCGTCAAACCACTCAGTAACTGCCGCACCTCGTCTCCATTTGTCTGAAAAAACATATGTAAAAAACAAAAAGACAATAAACTAATAGTAAATCAGGATAGCATAATCTGTATTAAACCTTGTACAAAAAACTGAATAACTTCTTGTGGCGAAGCATAACAGAAATCCCAAAAGAAATTAGGCTGTGCCAAAAAACAACTGTAAACACGCAATTTAACATCAGTTCTTCACATAAATGAACCCAATTTTCCAGGAAGGTATTATAAAGGTTCCCCAGCAGCAGATAAACAAAAACACTCTTCATTTACAATGGTATTATCACGGCTCCGCAGCCGAAAGTGAACATAATTGATACTGATGATATTCTCATAGCTCTGCAGCCAACTGTAGCTCTAAAACAGCTACGTCCATAAAAAAACGCTGCAAAGACATTAAGACCACAAAGTTATATAATTTTTTTGTTTGTTTTGTTTTTGTTTGTTTTGCTTTTACTGTACTACTCTTAACGCTATCAGGTCAAAAGCTAAATCTTGAATGCCAAAAACCGAATTAGAAAGTCTCCCATGGATGTAGAATGCTTTACCCCTAGGTAAAATGATAAAATTTGAAATCTCATTGGCAAAATGAATTCCATCTGGAGAAATCAACGGCCAAAAGTTAGCTGATTTCCACAATGGAATTATTAAAATGCCATTACATTTACATAGCTGCATATGGAGAAAAACATGGGCCATCAAACATATTGGTGGAACAAACCAACCAAATTTTCCACCCCAATGCTCGGTGAATGCATCAATATCTGTACAAGTTGCATTCCAATGTCTGCTATAAAAAACTGGTAATTTTGCATTGTACTCAGAGGCAAACCAGTCCACGGTGCATCGGCCCCACAAAGAAGTCAGATTGTCAAAAATGGTGTCGTCCATACCCCAATCATCACCATCTACTAACTTACTTAGATAATCAGCCTTCTCGTTGAGGCTTCTAGGCACCCATTCTATTTCAATACTGACACCATAACGTAAACATAATTTGAAAATATTTAAAGCAATGAGCTGCAAATGGGTCTTCATACTGCCCTTTTCAACAATGCTAACCAAATTCATGTTATCTGTAAACTATTTTACTCTCACGTGTGTAAGCATACTCACTAAAGAGGTTTGAACTTTCAAAGCAGCAGAGAGTTCTCTCCAAGTAGAGCTTTGAGATGCTTCCTCCGTACTCCATGCTCCATGAGCTACCCCTGTAGCACACTCAGCACTATAACCACCATACCCGATACCACTGGCATCCGAGTACACAATCTTTGAAGAAATTGGATTATAGCACATTAATTTACAAGTAACATTCTCAAGATTAGCGTCCCAGAACTTAATCTGCTCCAAACTCTAATCAGAGAGGATAATAAGACTCCCCCAACAAGGAGCTGTAGCAATGTCAGAACTCAAACTCTTGGTCATCAACTGACTTACACTCCCAGTAACAAGATCATCATTTCCACAAATGTCTATTAAGAAACGAAGAACTAGAATCAAACGTTTTTTGCCAGCATTTGAAACAATTACTAAAAGAAGGTTAACTACTTTCTGATGTTCTTCACACCGTGAAACCGAATTGTCTCCAAGTCATAGATTTCCGCTTTAACAAATTCGACTTCCCTTAACGCTGATTTATTATTAGGTAGGAAGGTGGAGGATGGTGTAGAATGGAATGGAATTTTATAACCGTCCTGGACAGTGCTGATCACAAAATCGCCAGCACCAATACTTTCCCCAAAATTAACATGTGCTGTCAATCTACCCCTCACTGTAGAATGTATATGACTTGATTCATATTCATGTCGATCATCAGAATAAGAAGGTTCACAAATATACTCATCTTTTATAAATTCACAAGAAGGCCTCTCCTTCCCAACATTACAGCTTGGAGGCACTGTTGTCAAATCCTTTCTGGCCACTTTTGATGTATGGGCTCTGCTTTCGATAGTGTGAGAAGTCACCGCAGGCAAAACAACTTCCTTTCCCATGAAAAAGCTGCTGATTGGACCCACTAGAAGAAGGGAATACAGGAGCACCAAATTGACATCCAGAAGAAAACACCCCATTACTGTTCGACGTCAGGAGCCCTCTATTGAACTGACCACTAACTTTCCTGTTATCGGTCAATCTCTTCTTTATTGCCTTGCATTTCCTTGAGGCCTGATTCTCAGCCCTAAGTATTTTCTTTTCGTCCTCAGAATCACTTGCGACGGGTTTAAGCTGATATTGTCGAACAGTCTCCCATCCAAATTCAGAACCATCTGCCAATTTGATCAGTTTATTCCTCTAACAGGGGCGCGGTGGCTCAGTTGGTAGAGGTGCAGGCTGCAAGCCGAGAGGTCCTCGGTTCGAATCCCACCTGCGGCAACCGCGTTGTGTCCTTGGGCAAGACACTTCACCCCGATTGCCTACATGGGGGCACGATGACGCTGTGTACTGAGGCGTACTGCACGTCGATGGTGCGCATGTCTTCAACCAATCTAACCCTGCCTGTGCTGCGGTGCAGAGTTCAGGGTTACGATGTTGGAGAGCTGACAGCTGCTCGTCGTTGCTCGGTGGTTCTCTCCGGGTACTCCGGCTTCCTCCACCCGTAAAACTGTCACGGTCACAATTAGCCATTGTGCATAAGTATGTGACCTTAAACACCAATAAATAAATAAATATTCCTCTAACGTAGTTTCTCACGAACGTCAAGTAAATCAGAACTGTATTGAAGTTTGGAAATCTCTAATCCCCACAAAGCTTGAGTCAAGCTATCCTCTAGTTTGCGAATTTTTTCTTAGTTTTTCACTGACTTTCTCAGCTTAACTTATCACCAGCCATCCGTTAACCGGCGTCCGGCGTCGTCCTTCGTCGTCCGTCGTCGTGAACATTTTTCAAACGACTTCTCCTCTGAAACCACTGGTCCGATTTTCACGAAACTTCATGTGGATGTTCATTACTATATGGCAATTCATGTTTGTTCAAATGAAATGGCCACGTCCCATGGGGTCTCGGTATGGGGCATAGCTCTGATAGCACTGTATGAATTATAGAAAAATTATTAAAAAATCTTCTTCTCCAGAACCAGTGGGCAGAATCTTTTGATACTTGGTATGCAGCATCTTGGTATAGGTCTGATTCAAGTTTGTTCAAATCGGCCCCCTGGATTCATATTTGGGCTCACTATAGAAGCCCAAATTCGAACTTAGTTCATTTCAGGCAAATTTCTTAAAAAATCTTCTTCTCCAGATCCAGCAGGCAGAATCTTTTGATATTTGGTATGCAACATTGTGGAGTGGATCTGATTCAAGTTTGTTCAAATCTGCCCCCTGGATTCACATTTGGGCTCAGTATAGAAGCCCGAGTTCGAACTCAGTGCATTTCAGGCAAATTTCTTAAAAACTCTTCTTCTCCAGATTCAGCAGGCAGAATCTTTTGATATTTGGTATGCAACATTGTGGGGCAGATCTGATTCAAGTTTGTTCAAATCGGCCCCCTGGATTCATATTTGGGCTCAGTATAGAAGCCCGAATTCGAACTTAGTGCATTTCAGGCAAATTTCTTAAAAAATCTTCTTCTCCACATCCAGCAGGCAGAATCTTTTGATATTTGGTATGCAACATTGTGGGGTTGGTCTGATTGAAATTTGTTCATATCGGCTCCCTGGATTCATATTTGGGCTCACTATAGAAGCCCGAATTTTGCACTTTGTGCATTTCAGGCAAATTTCTTTAAAAATCTTCTCCTCAAGATATTGGGTATGCAGCATGCTTAGGGGGGTGAGATTCAAGTTTGTTCAAGCCAAGTCCCTGGGTTCATATTTGGGCTCACTGTGGTAGCCCGAATTATAACTTAGTTCAAAATGAGGAGTTTTCTTTAAAAATCTTCTTCTTCAGATCCAGCAGTCAGAATGTTTTGATATTTGGTATGCAGCATCTTTAGGGGGGTGAGATTCAAATTGTTCAAACCATGTCCCTAGGTCCATATTTGGGCTCACTGTGGGAGCCCGAATGATAACTTAGTTCAAAATGAGGAATTTTCTTTAAAAATCTTCTTCTTCAGATCCAGCAATCAGAATGTTTTGATATTGGGTATGCAGCATGCTTAGGGGAGTGAGATTCAAGTTTGTTCAAGCCAAGTCCCTGGGTCCATATTTGGGCTCTCTGTGGAAGCCCGAATTATAACTTAGTTCAAAATGAGGAATTTTTCTTTAAAAGTCTTCTTCAGATTCAGCAGTCAGAATGTTTTGATATTTGGCATGGAGCATCCTTAGGGGGTGAGATTCAAGTTTGTTCAAGCCAAGTCCCTGGGTTCATATTTGGGCTCACTGTGGGAGCCTGAATGATAACTTAGTTCAAAATGAGGAATTTTCTTTAAACATCTTCTTCTTCAGATCCAGCAGATGAATGCTTTTGATTTTGGTATGCAGCATCCTTGGGGGGGGGTGGGTGGGGGGGGGGGGGGGATGAGGGTGAGGGGGGGGGGGGTAAGATTCAAGTTTGTTCAAGCCATGTCCTTAGTTCCATAAAATTTATCTCTCATGACTTCATTCCTTTGTAGTGTTGATGAACCATGTCTTACTGAATGTGACCCCAAATACTTTTTTGAACCACTTTGTTTGAATCACTTTGCCCTGTGAGGGCCTCTTGTTTGATCATCTATTTTTTTTAAATTTTATTCAGAGTACTGGCCGTATCACTGCCATCTTGTTGAGCTATGCTGACCACACAAGAACGCAAAAAGGTTTACCCGTGCGTCTACATCGATCAACATTATCATGCTGAATGACTATATCAGTCAAGCATATCACATTGGCTAAACAATGCCAACTCCTTCTACACTCAGTACAGTTGTGATCAACCATAAAGCAATGCAGAGAAAATATTTCTGATCTTATTCATCAGAATTCAAACAAACAGAAATATATTTTTTACACTGAAAATTTGGGGTCTGGGTGGGACCGGAAATTAGTTTTTTGGTTTTTTATGCATTTTGGTCAATTTTAAGAAGAAAAAACAATTTTAGTCTGAAAATATTTTGTTTGAGACTTCGAAAAACTTCCGAACAAAAATAAAAAAATCTGTCTTTTATGTGTTTATCTCATTTTTGGGACGTAAAAGTGCAGGAACTGAAAATAGAAGGAAAATCCTGTGTATTGTATGGGCACAATCGCTTCATCTAGTGGGTATATGCTTTTCTTGGAGGGGCATATGTAGCTCATTCAAGTCAAGTCCCTGGTTTGGTATTTAGACTACCATGTCAGGTGAGCACCCTAAGGCCCCCTGGGGCCTCTTGTTTGAAATTCTGGTAAGGGTTGGTTCCAGTTTTCTCCACTGAGAACTGGGGAAAAAAACCCAAAATATTGTGTATACAGTACAAGTCAAAATAAGCTATAGCATAACTGCAATAAACTAATTAAACTGCTGCTCCTGCACTGACAAGATCAGAATCTGACATATTCTGGAAAGCTATCAGTGAGAGCTTTCCAGAAAATGATGTCCGTTTCTTGTTTTATCAGTGTAGGAAGAGAAAGATACATAGTTTATTAGGATTATCCTACAACTTATTTTGACTTGTACTGTAAACAAGTGCAACTGTGTGTTGATACATGTACTATTAGTCTCAAGTTACTTATCAGAAAATACTGATTGATGACAGGTGTTTGGAAAACCATGAAAGTTTTGTTTATATTCTCTTCCCATCATGTCAGCTTAGATGATGTATATCTTTTAAGATTTGACAAAGTTGGAGTAAAATGTGTTTTCTGTAACCCTTTACTTATCCAAAGCTATTTTGAAAGAGAATACTGTCTGAAAAAATTGTAATTTTTAAAATATTTAACCTTCTTTTACTGATTTTTTTGTTGAAACAGAATTCCTAAATGTGTGTATTTTCAAGAAAATCTTCTTTGAAACTACAAGGCCAAATGGTTTGAAAACTTAGTGTGACTGATGACTGTAACCCCCTCTACCAATGATCCTCATTTAATCTTCATCGGGTTGCAATTATGGCTGCAATTGTGACTTATAGTTACTATAGAAACCCTATAGGAAATCACATTTTCATCATCTTCACTGAAAGTACTGAACCAATGTGAACCAGACTTGGCAGGCATTGTCTATGAGAGGTTCTCTACAACTGTTACTCATTTTATTCCTGTTGGTTGAAAAACGTGGCCGCCAGAAGCATTCTTTGATTCTGATTGGTCAATTTTGAAAACTCTTCTCCTCTGAAACCACAGGGCCAAATGTTTTGAAACTTTGCATGGTTGATAACTGGTACACCCTCCACCAACATTCGTCATTTAATGTTGATCGCACTGCAAACATGGCCACAATTGCGGTTTATAGTTACTATAGAAAAACCCTATAAGAAATCACATTGTCATCTTCTCTCTGGAACTACTGAGCTGACGTGAACCAAAACTTTGCAAGAATGGTCTATAGGAGGCCCTCTACAAACAATCCTCTTTTTGTTGCCATTGGTTGGAAAATATGGCCACCAGAGACATTCTATGATTCTGTTTGATGGATTCAAATTTTTTGAAACTTCACGTGGTTGAAGACTGGGACACCTACCAATGATCCTCCTGTAATGTTGATGTAATGTTGCAGTCATGGCCACAATTGCAGCTCATAGTTACCATGGAAAGCCTATGGGAAATCACATTTTTAGTCGAGTTGTGACAAAGTCAAACTCTACTTATAGTTTGATGAATGGCGGACGGGTGGTTGGGCGGGCAGGCGGGTGGTTTATCATAAACAATTGGCTTCCAGATGATAACTTGATAATGGTTCAACCCATGTTCATGAAACTTCATAGGTAGGTTGGTATCGATGAGAGGAAGAACCCTATTAATTTTGGACTTGGTTGGTCAAAGGTCAAGGTCACAGTGACCTTGAAAATAGTAAATTGTAAACAATTGGTTTCCGGATGATAACTTGACTACGCTTCAACCCACATTCATGAAACTTCATATGTAGGTTGGCCTTAGTGAGGGGAAGAACCCTATTTATTTTGGACACACTAGGTCAAAGGTCAAGGTCACAGTGACCCTGAACATAGTAAATCAAAACAGTTGGTTTCCGGATAACTTGATAATGGTTTGACTCATGTTCATGAAACTTCATAGTTAGGTTGGCATCAGTGAGAGGAAGAACCCTATTTATTTTGGACTCGCTAGGTGAAAGGTCAAGGTCACAGTGACCTTCAACATAGTAAATCATAAACAATTGGTTTCCGGATGATAACTTGATAATGTTTTGACCCACATTCATGAAACTTCATAGGTAGGTTGGCATCAGTGAGAGGAAGAACCCTATTTATTTTAGACTTGCTAGGTGAAAGGTCAAGGTCACAGTGACCTTCAACATAGTAAATCATAAACAATTGGTTTCCGGATGATAACTTGATGATGGTTTGACCTACCTTCATGAAACTTCATAGGTAGGCTGGCCTAGGTGAGTGGAAGACCCCTATTATTTTGAACTCACTAGGTCAAAGGCCAAGGTCACAGTGACTCTTCACATAGTAAATTGTAAACAATTGGTTTCCGGACGATAAGTTGATAATGATTAAACCCACTTTTGTGCTGTCACAACTCGACATTGGATCGGTGATCCTATCGGCATTTTTATATGTAGTTCCAGGCGAGCGATTACAGGCTCTGAAGAGCCTCTAGTTTTTATACCCGTCCATCCGTCTGTGCATCCGTCCATCCATCTGACTGCCTGTCCATCAGTCCTGAAATTCAATCATCAATAACTATATTGGAATTGCCTTGTCCATCCATCTGTCCGTCCGCCAAACCGTCTGGCCGTCCATCCATCAGTCCCAAAATTCAATCATGAATAACTTGTAAAGTGCTTGATTGAGTGACTTGATATTTGGTATGCAAGTGTATCCTATTGCTGTATACCCATAGTGAAATGCAGGTGTCATTCGAGATTTTATTGCCAGAGTCATTGCCTTTATGGACTTGAATTTGTCCGCCTTGAAATTAATTCATGAATAACTTGCAGAGTGCTCAATGGAATTACTTCATATTTGATGTGGAACTCTATCCTATTGATGTCTACCCATAGTATAAGGTCTGTCCATCCATCAGTCTGTCCATCCCAAAATTCAGTCATGAATAACTTGTAAAGTACTTGGTTGAGTGACTTGATATTTGGTAGGCAAGTGGATCCTATTGCTGTATACCTATAGTGAAATGCAGGTGTCATTTGAGATTTTATTGCCAGAGTCATTGCCCTTTATGGACTTAGCATTTGTATATACCCCAAGACTGTATCACCTACAGTGAGGCTTGCATTGTTATGCCCCCGAAAAAAATTTTCGGGGTATATAGTCAAGGTCTCCATCAGTATGTACTTCCATTCGTCCGTCCATCCATCCGTCCATACGAACATTTTGTATTATAACTCGAGCATCATTTGTTTAATGTTCTTTGGTATGGTGATAGGGCAGCTTGGGGGAACGGATGCCCTCGTACCTAGATTTTCGTCCATTCGTGTTTGGTAGAGTTATGGCCCCTGTTTTTTTGCCTCTCTTTCTGTCTAAGATAAATTGTACCACAGCCTATAGGGTTGTTTGGATGAACCAATTCTCTTCTTTTGGGGATATATAGTCAAGGTCTCCGTCCGTTGATCTGTCCGTCCATCTGTCCGTTCATCCATCCTTATAGGCGTCTGTCCGTCCAAACATTTAGTATTATAACTCGAGCATCAGTTGTCGGATTTTAATTTTCTTTGGTATGATGATGGGGCAGCTTGGGGGAATGGATGCCCTCATACCTAGCGTTTCGTCCATTCATGTTTGGTAGAGTTATGGCCCCTGTTTCTTTTGCCTCTGTTTCTGACAAAGGTAAATTGTACCATAGCCTATAGGGTTGTTTGGATGAACCAATTCTCTTCAAACCTTCAGAAGTTATTTATTTACGTGCAAGTCTGACTTTGCTACTTTCAGGGGCATCAGCACACGCGTTAGTGTTGCTCTTGTTAAATAAGTGGGGGGAAGGGGGAGGGAAGAGTCATTGTCTGTCCATCTGTCCATCCATCCATCCATCTCTCCATCCATCCTGAAATTCAAAATTCAATCATGAATAACTTGTAAAGTACGTGGGTGAGTGACTTGATATTTGGTATGCATGTGTATCCTATTACTGTATACCCATAGTGAAATTCAGGTGTCATTTGAGATTTTATTGCCCGAGTCATTTCCCTTTATGGACTTTGAATTTGTATATACCCCAAGAATGTATCACCTACAGTCAGGCTTGCATTGTTAAATAAGTGAGGATATCTTTTTGTGTCACTGTATGGTGACACTTTATTTTCCTTTCCTTTTCCGAGTATCAAAATGAATCACCTATAGAATGTGCTAACATATTTTTAAAAATCGACTTAATAGCAATCTTTATTTTGGGTTGGTCTGCACATTGCAAGAATATTCTGTTAGCTGTGCCTATGAACAGGTCTAGTTTAAATTAGTGAGGGAGAATGTTTTTTTTTTTATTTATTATTATTTTTTTCATCAATAAAGGCATCTGAAATTAATGTTGTGTTTAGTAATATTTTGCACCATTTTAGAAATGAAAAGCCATCTACAATATATTCAAGTTTCTTGCTTGTCTGAGTGGCAACATTTTTTGCTCATGAAACTCAGAGCCCTTTTCAAAAAGCATGTCAATAATGACTGTCATGCAACAGAGCACACCCTCTCATTCCCTGAAAAAGAATTGTATTTAAAGAGGTTCGGTCTAAAGGTCCTGCTTTCTGACTGCTCTAGTTCTCTGGTTCTGACTGGCATTTGTCCAATATTGCTGACTGCTCTAGTTCTCCTTATCAGAGAAAGTGGCATATATCCAAGGTAATTTTAGGCCTATTAAGTGGTTGAGTGTTAGAAGCCACTATCATGGAGCTTCTCAAAATTGCTGAAAGTGACTTTAGTGGCTCGGTACTGTATGCACTGTAGCTTGCTCTCTTCTCAACGGTGGGAAAAAATCTTTACATGCATTTATTTTATTACAATTTATTTCCCGTTGGCACTCTCCATTAAATTGTAACAAAACAATCATTTAGCAACAAAGTCTTTTACAAATAAGGTTACTTTGGTGGGTAGTATAATATCTTTGGGAAAAAATACTCATGTTACGATTCATTTATGAAAATTTTTTTTAGCTCTCTACCAGTTAAAAAAAATTTCTTAATTCTCAGGCAATTTATCCTTCATTTTATGATAAGGGATAAAAGCTTTTTTTGGCTTTTTTTTTTAGCTCACCTGCCCGAAAGTAAGGATGAGCTGTAGTGATCACTCACTGTCTGTCACCTGTGAACATGGTGTTTGCCTCTACCCCTCATAAACCGCTGAACCAATTTTAGTTATATTTGAGGTGATTGCTTGTTCTGACATCACATTTTCTCTTTTTTCAAATCAACTTGCCCAGCCTCATAGGGAGGGGTTGGGAAAAAATCTACCAGAATTCTTGAAAAAATCTTCTCATGAACCAGTGGATACAATGACTTGATATTTGGTATGGAGCTTCCTTTTGAGGTGTATAATCAAGTTTGTTCAAATGAAGTTTGTGGATCAGTATTTGCCTTTGTAATTGGAGGGACAAGATTGTTGGCCCCGCCCAAAATTTCTATATTTTTATACTACAACCAATGGCCCAGGCTCAGCTCGTGCAACCTCAACATTATTAAGGGCCAAACACAGATTTTGAATCCCCTAATCCCCCAAATTTGCATATAACAACGAAAATTAAAAGTGCTATCTGGCCCTCCATGCTTTTAGTACTTGCGCATGTGCAGTACCCAGGAAGAGACCGGAATTGGCGCAAACACCATTCTTTGTTTGGCCCTAAGCCAGTAAACATCTCAACTGACATCTGTGCTCTGAATCTCTCTTTTGGTGGATGCCAGACAGAAATCAATGAAGTATATGGTGGATTCAATGCCGTAAATGGATGATGGAAGTGAACAACAATGGTTTGAAACATTCAGGGCTGTAACTTTTAAATAATATGAAAATTATTTCATGTTGCCCAATTTTGGGATATACGCCTTGACGTCATTAGTTTTGCTAATGATTTATCTGTTGTTGGTTATGTGTTCCTTCCCTATCCTTCCATGAACCCTCCAGTTAAACTCTTAAGCTCTCTGGCTGTTTTTTTATTTAAATTTTTTATTAAATTTTTTGGGAGTTTAACATGTTGTACAGAAGGTTTATTCTGTTTATCCCCACTGTTACGTCCTCACCCTAGGGGTGTTGGGTCGTTATTGTCTTGCATCTCCTACAGGATGCATTGTTTTTTCTTCACATGAAGACCTAGCTTTGCATCAGGTATCAGTTAATTATTTACTGACTTGGGCCTTTTGTGTGCCTATTGTCTAGTTTCCGGTTTTTCTAAATCTTGACATTTACCTTTAACAACGCCCTTAACATGTAATAGTGAGGGTTTTATTTCATCACAATTATAGTAGGATACATTTATTAATATTCCGGTAGTATAGCTTTAATATTTTGGTCTTTGTCCACACCTAGGCTCTATCGGGATGTCCTTAGGCTTGTGTGGTTTCCTTGGGTAACTTAGGTGTTTGTAAAAAAAAAATTCGGAAAAAATTTTTGATTTATTTCAAATTTATTTTTGATTGACTTCGTCATGTATCCTTATATTGTATTATTATATGTTAGTTTTTAGGAGTGCATTGAACTTTGTTTGGATTGTAATTATTTATGAAAATTTCTGTTCTCAGTGTAGGGCGAAGAAATCGGATTTACATGCTTGTTGTCTTGAAGGTAGTCACTGCACTCCTACTGATTCAGGTCCTACTGGTGTGGTCGGGGTCAACTCATTAGTACACTAACATTGGAAGAGGGTATCGCGCTATGTATTTGCGGTGAAGTTCCGATGCCGGAGCTGTTACCGCACGATAATTCAAGTTTTCAGTTTCTTTTCCAGAGGAACAAGAACATGGTGATGGTATTGCAACACCCATCCTGAATGTGCTGCCGTCGTCATGCTCTGAGGAGCAAGCAGAGCTAGGTGCAAAGGTGGTCTTGAATATGAAGGGAATAAGGCCTCTTATTCCAGCAGCTAGCTCAACCGGTCAGACGGTTACCAAATAGTGGGAACCGTAGTACCGGGTATGTCCACTGCGGTCAAGGAGAGTGTAGATTTGGATAGAGCGAGCACCTTATAAACAAAAGCTCACCCAGTGATGATGGCAAAAAGGGGAAGAAGCCTCCAAGTTTCTTTTTGGGAAGCTTGGCGAGGCCTGGGATCAGACCGCGAGTGGGAGAGCCTTCTCTAACCCAGTAACAGTCAGGGTCGACTATTGCTCTGAGAAATTTGCACTGAGTTGGAGCTAACGTCCTCACTGGCCGCTCAGGATGCTCCTGCTACACTGCAGCCAGTCCAGCTGCAGTTACAGCTTCTTCATCTGCTTCGGCAAAGCACATGTGACCGCACACTAGCTACCCAACTTCGGATGTTCGTGCTCCCGAGCGAAGACGCTCCAGTCTTTGCCCTCGAAGTGGGTCCATCCGGTAGCTAGTGATTCGAGGCTTCATCAGAACGTTCGGCGAAGAGATCGCCGGCCAGTTCTCCGTCCCGGGAGCAACATGCAGTGGAGAATAGAAGCCGCTGCTCCACAAGCCTCTGTAACAGACTTGCTGTCGCAATTTGCACAGCTTATGGCAGCTTCCCAGTAAGGGGCACCCGTCCGCAGACTCCGGTAGTGACCCGTCGGACGGTGCTGGGTTGGTCCGGTCATCTATGCATGTAGAAGAAGCCAGAAGTTTCTCTATGGGATGCTTGGCTAGATCTGGTGTCAGATCACTGTTTGGAGAACCTTCTTCGTCCTGTTGACAGTCGGGGTCGACTGTGTCCGTTGTGAGAATCTATAATGAGTTGGAACATGTGTCGGGATGTTCCTTCCACACTGCAGCCGGTGTCGGTTATGGCTTCTTCTTACAAGGAAACGCACGCAGAGGGGATTAGCCTACAAGTTTCTCAACATGATACTCGGTGAGATCTGGCACCAGATCGCGAGTTGGAGAGTGTTCTCCGTCCCGTTAGCAGTTGGGGTCAACTGTTTGTCTGCTGTGACAAACTTCAATGAGTAGGAGCATCCGTCCGAAACGTGACGAGTTTGGATGCTCCTTCCACACTTCAGCCGGGGTCGGCTGTTACAGCTTTCTCTACTTCCATGAAAATCATGTTAAGGGATAGGGGTAGTTTCTAAATGGAACGCTTGGCAAGGTCTGGAGCAGTCCGCGAGCTGGAGAACCCTCTCCATTTTGTCAGCAGTTGGGGCAACTGTTTTCGCTTTGAGAAACTTTAGTGAGTTGGGACGACCCGTTCACACTTGTGGTTCGGGGCGCTTCTTCCACACTGCAGCCAGGGCCAGTTGCAGCTATGGCTTCTTCCTCTTCTTCATCGATAAAGCATGATGTTAGACTAGCTATCTGGCTTCGCATGTTCATGCTGTTCCACGGAGATGTTCCCAATCTTCACCACCAAAGTCAGATTAACCTGTAGCTAGTCGTTCGAGGCATTTTTATATGGGACATGCATCAAGAGATCTGGAGACAGATCTCCGTCCCATGAGCAGCATATGGTGAAGAAGTGGATATTTGCTGCTCTGCAAGCCTCGTTCACGGACCTGCCGCAGATTGCACAGCGTATTGCAGCATCCCAGTAGTCGCAGGTTCTGCCGTCGACAGTCTCCGATAGTCCAGTCATCTGTACATTCGGATGGTGCTGACCATGGTTTCAGATGGAACATTGAGATGGTAAAAGGGGGACGGAGGTTGATTCTCCATCCCTCACCGAATGGCACATTTAGACTATGAAGTTTTATTCATCAGCTCTTCGAATCTTGTTCCATCTGAACAAAAGTCTGCATTTGCTAGGCGAAAAATAGCTTTGAGGTACCAGGCGAAGGAAAGACGAAGATCTTCCTGGACCTTTCAGCTCAGGTGTTGAAGGCTTTTGGTCTGATTAACAATGCCTCCTTTGGCTTAGCAATTGTATAATGAAGGCAATGATCTATTCCTTACGAATAGAAGATCGATGGATCATAGATAGGCTGAGACAGCTGTCTTGTTTGGAATAGAGCTATTAGAAGGAATAAGTACATCTTTTCCTTCTCTGGGTTGTATTCCTTGGCATCAGAGGCATTTAGAGCTATTGTGGATGCCATAGTAGCCTTATGTACTGTTAGAGCGGTCTTTTCTTATACATTAGTGGCTAACGTCTTAAGTCTCCATTTAGTGAACTCTCTAAGGCTGCAGGGTAACACACAGATATCTGTCTTCACCGATATATGACTTCTAGGCTGTGTTAGCTACGCTGAGAATGCTAGGTTTTTGAAATAAGGCCGTTAGAAGGAAAGATTAAGTTTTCCTTCTCGGTGTAGTATTCCTAAGCGTCACAGGCAATTAGTCCTATTGTTGTCGCCTTAATTTGGCTTATGTGAATTAAGAGCGGTCTGTGTTTATATATCATTAGCGGCTAACGTCATAGTGGCCTTATATATTTTACAGCGGTCTTTCTCTTATACATTGCGGCTAACGTTGTAAGTCTCCGTTTGGTGAGCTTTCCAAGGCTGCAGATGACACAGATATTTGTCTTCATGGAGATGAAGACTAATAAACTGCGTTAGCTAAGCTGAGACTACTGTCTCTTTGGAATTACGTCCGTTAGAAGAGCAGTTCTTATTCCTTACCTTGAGTGACTAATGTTGTATGTCTCCATTTAGTGAGCTTTCAAAGTCTCAGTTTCACCGAGATATCTGTCTCCATGGGGTGAAGACTTATTAGCTGGGGTAGCTAATCTGAGACTGCTGTCTTGCTGGAATTAGGGATGTTAAAAGGAAAGAGTATGTTTCCTTCTTGGTGTTGTATTCTTAGGCATCTGGAGCTTTTAGTCCTTTTGTTGACGTCTTATAAGAATCAAGTGCAGCCCTTTTTTCCTTAACTTGAGCGACCATCTAGTGAGCTTTCTAAAGTCGCAAAAATTATACGGAGATATCTGTCTCCACAGAGATGAAGTCTTCTAAGCTTCATTAGCTAGGCTGAGACTGCTGTCTTTTGGGAATAGAACCGCTAAAGGAAAGAGTTCATATTTTACTTCTCGTTATTTTCCTTATTGTCACAGACTTAAGTCTTATTGTTGACCCAATAGTAACCTAGCTAGAATTATGGGCGGTGTTTTTTCACTATCATAAGCAGCTAGCATTGTAAGTCTCCTTTAGTGAGCTTCTAGGGCTGCAGTTAACAGCTGTTTGGCTTCACGAATAGGAAAACCTTGAACTGCTTCATCTAGGCTGAGACCACTGTCCTATCGGACAAGGTACCGTTACAAGAGAAGAGTTGTTCTCTCCTTAGCAGTATTGGTTTTTGTGTTAGTTGTCTGAGGCTTTTAGCCCTATTGATGAGACCATATTAACCTAGTGTGATTAATGGGTGTTCTTTCAAATGCCTATAGTTAACTCCTTTTCGGGAATATATTTCCTGCTATAATCGGAATGAGGCATAAGGAGTTCATCGAGGTTTTTATGATTGGGTGCCAGGACATAGTTTTCGTCTCCCGCTTCATTTTTATCAAATCTATTGTTGTGGATCATATTTCCACTCGGTGGATTGGATATTAGGTCTATATGGTGTATTATTTGATGCCATGGTGTACTGTCTTGATTTCAAGGGATATGTCGACGCTGTTTCAGCGGGTATATTCCTTGCAATAGTGCCATGTTCATCACATCCCCCTCCATCCTTAGTGGCATTATAGAGTCAGTCAGACGTGAGGGAGCCCTATGTTTTCTATACTATCCTAGATAACTAACACTAAGGCATTACGAGTTGCGCCAGGTTAGTGTCGTCATGCTTGCTTTGACAAACAGTAAGCTTTTTAGCTGTACACTTTACTCTTTACTGAGAATAGCAGCAGCAGTATAGCTTTGGGAATGTATCGTGAAGTTTCTTTTTCATATAGTGAAAAAGGAATTTGTCACTGTTCCAAGCTGTAATATTACTGCGCCAGCCTTACTTATCTAACGATTCAAGTAATGTGGGTGAGGGGGGTTCGGTATGATTTATTCCCCCCCCCCCTTCCCCCGCCAATATGTTAAGAGGCGATTACAGGGCAGGACGTAGTGATCTTCCTCTAAGCCTCATATGCATTCAGTTATATGCATGTTTTTCATTGCTCTTCGATTGGCATTTGGGTTGTGGTCTAACGGCGACATCAGGGGCACATCCACTCGTTAGTTGGTTTGCTTCCTGTGGTTGGTCGTTCATAAGTTGTACAGGAGCATATGATTCCTGAACAGTAACTGTTTTTGGATTCCAAATTCTTTCATGAATACATTCAATTGATATTGCTAGCTTTCATGTTTCTGTGTGGCAGCCATGTCGGTTATCCGGGTGACATTCTCCAAATGTAGCAATTAGTCCACTCTGAGAAATTACGCTCAGAGTAGTCTGCTTTTCTTACGAAGTATGAGTCTATTTCTCACGTTAATCGCATTAACGTTTATTCCTTCAGTTTCCTGGTTTGTTTTTCTATCGCTTGGACACGCCTTTGATACAGGCTGTATTCAGCTGAGGGTACAGGCCGGATTCTGTTGATTGTGTGCATAATATGTACATATTATTAGGCAGACGTATTACTGAATAGATTCTCTTAAATTCTGGCTCTGCCTTAGTATAGAGCTTATGAGAATTTGGGGGCTAGCTGGATCAGTTATGGAGTTTCCAACAGACCATCTATGCATATGTTCTCTATTTATATATGGTATTATCTTTCTCCGAACAGTCATTAGTTTTAATGGACATAGGGAACAATGAATTATTTGGGTATGGTTCGTGATGGGTTTTTTAATCGAATCCTGTTCCATGTTCTGAATCCAGTCATCAACCGGAAGCGGCACACAAGGCATATTCCTATTCTCATATATTTGAATGGTTACAATTTCGAGGTTCATTATTGGAATTAATTGTACACCTGAACGTGGTCGCCTGTTGGTTGGCTCAGAAGCATATAAGTTCTATCAGATAACTTTCTATTGGGATTCAATCGGACAAGATTAAGGTTGTACATATTGATATCTACGTATTCCAGATGCGACATACGTTTAGAAGCTTGCGATTTTAATAACCGGGATCGCCACTATATAGCCTTAGCTGCAGATGTGGTGTTAAGAACCATTAAATTAATAATAATTAATAGCCCGGTGCCTTTTAGGCGAATATATATTTTATTCGGTACCCGCTTTTTCACTGATGCCAGACCGCTTTCCTCTTTGTTTTGAAGATTATTCCTTCAAAAAAATGTGGAGGGGTGTGATTTTCTCTTTACCTCTTCTGGCCTTATAAGAAGTGTGTAACTATGAGTGAAGCTGTTATCATCTGTAGATTATTCTGATCTTATGAACAGCTTGTTACATTATATATGGTGTGTGTTTGTGGGCTTTAGTCTCTCACTCTCAGATAGCCTTTCCTAATTTGAAGTGTCTTATTTCGGACTAGCCTTAAAATTGGGGGCTTGTTACACCCAATTAGCGTAATCATTTATGCTAAGTAATAGCCAATTACTTGGATATTGCTCCTTATTTTGATAGTACGTCTCTATTGTATAGAGAGACATATAGGTAATTCCTTAAAATTTTAATCTTCTTTTCACCTTGGGAGTTCTAATGCAGGCTAAGGAGCTGTATTTTGGTCTGCTATTTCTTTAAGTGCTAGGCCCTCCACCTTTTACGATTCAGCTAGTCTGGGCCATTGGATTTTAGTATAAAAATACAAATTTATAGTAATTTGTATATCTTTAATACTTACCAATGGCCCCGACGGGGATGGACCTCCCATGAGTGGGCACTCATGCCTCTCCGCTGAGTTATCTCTTCAGTAGACACAACTAGGAAGAATGATGTTGGCGCCAATTCCGGTCTCTTCCTGTATACTGCGCATGCTCAAGTACTAAAAGTATGGAGGGCCAGATAGGACCTTTAATTTTCGGTATTGTATGCAAATTTTGGGGATTGGCGGATTCAAAATTTGTGTTTGGCCCTTAATAATATTTGAGGTTGCACCAGCTAAGTCTGGGCCATCGGTAAGTATTAAAAATATACTAATTACTATAAATTTATCATTTTCCAACTCTGTTTCCTCGTTGCTTTCCTTATTCAACCCCAGGTTGAAAACCCTCTTATTTTAGAACATTGTGAGAAGTTGAATTCTCTTATGTATGACCAATATGATATCGTGTTTTTCTGGTTCCCTGGACATGTAGGTATCTCCGGTAACATCAGAGCAGACAGTGCAGCAAAACAGGCTTCAACTAATTTTAACATCCCTTTCAGTGACTTCAAACCACATATCAATAACTGCATCAAATCAGATCTGTGTGGCAGGCAGATTGGGATGGAGAGACAACCAACAAACTCCATCAATTCCAACCAAATATTTTTTATCACTACCCGTCTTGTAAACTTTTGTAGAAAGGATCATGCAGTTTTGACACGATGTCATATTGGTCACACATGACTTGCACATTCCTTTTTGTTAAAGGGTAATATGCAACCAGAGTGTGTTCCTTTCCAGCAGGTGTTGTCAGTGGAGCACATTCTTTTACATTGTGCTGATTTTAATCGTGTTAGAGGGCAGTATTTTACAGTTGCATCTCTAAGAGATTTATTTTATCGTACAAGCCTGCACAAAATTCTCTCTTTTTTGAAAGTTATCAACCTTTTTATACGCCTGTTTGAAAAACGGTCGTATTATGTTATCAGTCTGTCTGTCTGTCTGTCTGTCTGTCTGTCCATCCGTAAACAATTTGGTTTCCGTTCATTTAAAGTCGAACGCCTTGACGGATCAACATCAAACTTTCAGAAGTTGTTTTTAGCATTAAAATACAGGTCAAGTTCGATATTGGTGTTTCTCCGTCCATCTGCTGCAGAGATATGGCCCTTTGAATACACAATTTTTCTAAAAAAATTGGTTTCCGTTCATTTAAAGCTGAATGCCTTGACAGATTGACACCAAATTTTTCAGATGTTGTTTTTAACAATGAAATGCAGGTCAAGTTCGATATTGGTGTTTCTCAGTCCATCCACTGCAGAGTTATGGCTCATTGAAAACACAATCTTTCGAAAAAAATTGGTTTCCCTTCATTTAAAGTCGAACGCCTTGACGGATCGACATCAAACTTTCAGATGTTGTTTGTAGCAATAAAATACAGGTCAAGTTCGATATTGGTGTTTCTCAGTTCATGCTCTGCAGAGTTATGGCCCTTTGAAAACACAATTTTTGAAAAAAAGTTGGTTTCTGTTCATTTAAAGCCGAACGCCTTGGCGGATTGACACCAAATTTTTCAGATGTTGATTTTATACACCCGTTTGAAATTGAAAAATGGGATGTATTATGTGAATGGTCTCTCCACCCGTCTGTCTGTCTGTCCGTCCATGGACACATTTCGTTTCCAGATGATAACTTTAGTTGTAATGGTTTGAGCTGAGTTAAATTTGGCATGTGGATTTAGCATGACAAAATACAGGATGGGTTCGATTTCCGTTTCTAGCGACCCATTTGCAGTAGAGTTATGGCCCTTTATTTATGGGAATTTAGCCCAACTTTTCGTTTCCGGATGATAACTTTAGTATGCCTTGACCGATTTATTTCAAATTTTCCGTTTTTTGTTTTTGACCACAAAATACAGCTCAATTTAACTTTTGACCACAATTGCATATACCTTTCCAGAGTTATTCCCCTTGAATGGTTGCAAATTTATGGATTTTGTGGTTTCCGGATGGTAACTTTAGTTTGCCTTGACTGATTTTTTTTCAAATTCTCAGATTTTGTTTTTGACCACAAAGCACAGCTCAAGTTCACCTTTGGCCATAATCGCATGTACCGTTCCATAGTTATTCCCCTTGAATGATTGCAAATTTGTGAATTATGTGGTTTTCGGATGATAACTTTAGTTTGCCTTGACTAATTTGTTTCAAATTCTCAGATTTTGTTTATGACCACAAAGCACAGCTCAGGTTCACTTTCAGCCAAAATCGCATGTACCTTTCCAGAGTTATTCCTCTTGAATTTGTGCATTTTGTGTTTTCCGGATTATAACTTTAGTAAGGCCTAACTGATTTTTTATACACCTGTTGAAAAACCGTCGAAATATGGAATCAGTCTGTCTGTCTGTCCATTTGTCCATCCATTTGTCCATCCGTCGGTCTGTCCGTTCGTCAACATTTGGTTTCCAGCTGATAACTTTAGTATTTTTTTTCGATTGACTCCTAAACTTGGTATGTGGTTTAATCAAAACAAAAGACTTGTCAAGTTCGAATATGGGGTCAGTTCAAACTTCGAAGTTTCCCTGAATTATGGACCTTGTTGGACACAGAATGCATCAAATATTTGGTTTCCGGATGATAACTTTTATTATTTGTTTTTCAATTGGTTCCAAACTTGGTATGTTGTTTAATCACAACAAAATACAGGTCAAGTTCGAATATGGGGTTGGTCCAAACAATTTTCACCCTCACCCCCCATCCTTACCCCAACCCGTCAAAAATACAAAACGGGCATGTATTGTCCCGCTACGCAGTGCTCTTGTTAATAAATAAAAAAAAATTTTTAACAACTGGTTTCAATTTCTCACTACTGTGTCCACTCCTTATTTTTGTTCCTCATATTTCATATTTCATCGACCTGTTTTTAACTACTTCATGGTGGATATTGATCTATACTACTCAAAGTTTGCTAAGCACCAAGTACATCCAACTACCTGCTTTACGTTTTAGTTGAAATATTGTAATGAAAAGTGTATATATTTTTTATTTAATTATATCTAATGATTTAAGTACAGAAATTAAGATTTTCTTGTGTTTGACATTATTTTTTAGCTTTTGAATACGATAACCATGGAAAATAGATATTATTGGTAAAAGAGGAAATTTTTCAATATGCCAAAAAGTTGACGGAGCGAACTGGTATGGCTTCAATATCGAGTATGAGACCCATTACTGTTAATTAGAGCTTGACAACACCTTCTAATGCTCCCAATCAGGTTCCTGGTGGTCCTTTCTTTGATGTTGTTCCATTCTTGGACCAGCATGGCACCAAGCTCGTGGACACTTCTTGGCTGGACTGGACGGGCTGAAATTGCAAGCTGCAACTCATTCCAGACTTGTTTGATTGGATATAGGTCAGGGGATCTTGCTGGCCAGTCCAGATGCTCAGTCCCCTCCCTCTGTCGGTACTCCCTGACATCAAGGGCAACATGAGGATGGGCATTAACGTCCATCAGAATGAATCTATCACCCTCTGCACCTGCCTACAATCTGACGTGGACATCAGGGATCTCATCAATGTACCGTTGTACAGTCAATGTACCACATTCAAGGACACAGAGCTCTGTACGCCCATTCCAGCTGATGCCGCCCCAGACCATGATTGACCCTCCACCATAGCGGTCATGCTCAGCAATGTTGGCTGCATGAAATGGCCCTCCTGGTCTTCTCCATACCCTAGAACGCCTATCTGTGTGGTCTAGGCAGTACCTTGACTCATTTGTAAAAAGGACAGGTCGCCAATCTTCTCTGGTCCATCCAACGTGGTCCATGGCCCATTCATATCATGTCTGGTGGTGGTGCTGGGACAGCGGAATGTGAATACATGGTCTACTCAATCGGAGACCACCTTCTTGCAACCTTGCCCGGATAGTCTGCGTCGAAACATTTACCCCGGATGCATTCTGAAGGTCACTGCAAAGCTGGGTTGCTGTGGCAAAGCGGTTCCTACGGGCATGAATGATCAAAAACTGGTCTTCAGCTGCAGATGTTGTCCTGTCTCTGCCACCACCATGCCGTCTTACTGGTGTGCCATACTGCTGAAATCTTGCCCAGGCTCTGGTGATCACCATATGGTACACTCCAAGGGGCTTCACCAACCTGACAATGGGTAGCCCCTTGCTCCACCATCCCAACAGCCCACCACATTTCTGCTTCAGACAAATGTCTTCTTACATTTGCATTTGCCATATTCAATCATTAAATCACAAGGGTTTGTGTTGAAATGAAGATTGAATACCCTACATATGTCATGTACATGTTGACCGTACACGAAAACATCATGAAAAATTAAGGGGTACATGCTTTCCATGACTGTCACAAAAAGTCTGCCTGTCAAGAGAGCTAAAGTAAACACTGGGGACCATCTCAATACATTCCTCAATCATATCCACAAAAAATGTCGCAAATATGTCACAAGCAAATTTCACAATGATGTGTCAAATATTTGGTGCTTAGCAAACTTTGAGTAGTATATTTTAAAGTGCATACATTTCATTGCCATGATATAGACTTAGAGGCCGATGTGGCATTAAGCACCAATAAATAAATAAATTAGAAAATGCAGGAAAAATGCTTTTCCTGTCACTTATTCCTGGCAGAGCAGTCGTTCCATCTCATCATGGATTTGTCTTAATAGTGATCAAGGAAGCTTATTTGAGAGCAGCACCAGCTGACAGCATCGCCAACCAAATCCCTTTTCATGAGAAACATACCCTTTCTACTTCTTGGGCTTACATAAACTCTTTCTCTTCCTGATGTTATGAAGGCTGCATACCAGAGAAATGCTTCTAATTTCTCCCAACTTCTACCTTCAACATCTGCATGAGCATGCTGATGACAGCTACTTTTTAGGCCTGTTAGCCTTTGCTCATTGTGTCATCTTTCCTGGTTATGAGTTATTTCTGCCCACTTGCAATCTGTTAATTCTCCTAGCCGGGTCAGCTTTTGATTTGTTTGCTACTCTCATGATTGTGGTTTTCATTTCATCATTAGATTCTGTGAAAGTTTCTTTCCTTTGTTGTCTCTCACTGTTTCCCTTATTTATGGCATGCCATTAGTCTCTCTTGCCACAAAGGGTGGTCCATGCCTTTTTTAGTAGTTTTCTTCCACTTCCTGTTTACATAACTGGTTGCCTCTCTGCATCCTAGAGCTTCCTTGATGCACAATCTGGAACCACCTCATTTTATTCATTTAGCCAATAGTAAATAATTAGGAGTGGTGGTGTAAGAAATAAACATTTTTAGGTGAGGTCTACTAAAAAAGTATTGAGGTTTCTCAAGCAATTTTCCCTCAGTTTTGTGATGAGGGAGGGAGGCTTTTTTTCTTTTTTCTTTTTGCTAAGCCACATAATAGTTTTGAAAATTATTAATTATCAAATTAAATTATTAATTTAACTCCTTACACAAGTCTGTAGAAAAGACAATTTTTTCTGTAGCAAATTTCCCATAATGCATTTGCAAATTTAACAAACTATATCCTATTTGACAGATCTCACATTTTAGTTGGGTAAATTTGTAGTCCTACAACACGAACCAGTATCGTTCATGAGATTTCCAGGTTAGAAAAAGAGAGATGAGGCAGCCTTTCAAGGATGAGGGAGGTGCTTGAGAAGATGGTTTTTTTTGGAGCCTAAATTTTGTTTCTTCACATACCTACCACAGTTGTGTACTGGAGGCCCACCGTGCTGATTTAGGGGGATAGTTTCTTATTACATTCCTTCCCAGCTATTCACATTTTTCTCACAATTGCAGAATAATTGGAACTGAGGTTTGATCCCTTTGTGTTGCACATGTAGGATGTAGGACAGGAGTGGCAACCTATGCTGGATGAGGGCCAGCCATGCTTATCCAAGTTTTCAATTCTTATTTTCGTTTTCATGGTGCCTTCAATGCTGTCATGCAAAATTGCTGATTGTTGGTCATATGGAATTAGCTCTCTTCCAAAAAATATTTAAAATCTCAAAGGTTTGTGGCATTTTTCAGTTCATAACAGGTCATAAAATGCAAATTGATGAACAACAGTCTTAAACATGGAGAATGATATATCAAACCTTCTGGGGTTTAAACTTTGATGTCGTAGCAAATGTGGGTACGAGTTGTCCAAGTTTGAATATGAGTTGATGGTTTTTGATGCTTTGGCTGGAACAAATTTTGGATGATTTGTACCTTTTTGGAAACAAAATTGGACCTTGGCTGATTCAGATCTAGGACCATTCAGACTTTTGACTTTTATATTGGAATTGTCCAGGGTCTGATTGGTCCAAGGTCCAAATCGTCCTGTAAACATCTTCATTCCAAAACTTCCCACAGCTCAATAATAGTCCTAGAATTGTTAATCAACATCATGAAGGGAAAAGTGACATAGAACACTTTACTTTCCAAGTAAAATAAACTTTATTTTATTTCAACAATTTATCACAAAAGTGATAAAATATAAATTAGATGCCAGCTTAAAACAGGCTATGACAGGTTACAACCACTAAATTAGGCGTAAATTGATAATGAGCCTGGTTCCTAATTTCCAGGCCTGGTCATGAAAGCTGAAATCTACAATCATTCCCACTTTGGTCCTGGAGTCCATCCTGGGTCTATCCAGAGAGGTATTGGGCAAGCTCTCTCTTTTGGATCCCTTTGTCTCTGCATTGGCTCCCTTATCTTCCCACTATGACTCCAAGCTTAATTCCAGACTGTTCTTGGTGCCAAAAAAGAATTGCTAGCTCATTCCTGTGATCGATCATAGCAGTCCAAACCAAGCTATACTAGCACCAGTGTCCAGTATGGAAAGTTTGAGGGTAGTAGGCACTCCATACACTGGATAGATTACGCCACCAGCATAGATCTGAAAGATTCATATTTACATGTTCCTATCCATGTTGCATCTCGGATATACCTCAAATTTTTTGGGGCAGAGTTACGTATACAGTGGAACCCTTTTAATTGAATATCCACTTTGCCAGTGAAAATTATTCAGTTAACAGGAGTATTCAATTAACAGGGATGGTGTCACTTTCCTGTATTCTAGAGATAAACTTAGCATTTATTCTATTATATCTTGTTTGACAGAGTTCCATGAGCTCTGCCAAACAAGCTAGAATAGAATAAATGCTATGTTTATCTCTAGAATATAGGAAAGTGACACAAATAGTACTGAGGCGAAATAGGTCTCATTACAAATGAAAACTGGGGGAGAGTCAGGGTGCTTTCTCAACAGATTACAAGATGTTTTATTCAATTAACAGGAGTTTACACTATAACCTATATTCAATTAACAGGTCAATTTTGTACTGGAGGTATGGTAATTGGTTTTGTGTTGGGTAATTATCTTCAGTTAACAGTGTTATTCAGTTAAGAGATATCCAATTAAGTGGGCTCCACTGTACCAATTCAGGGCCATGAGTTTTGGCCTCAATCTGACTCCCTAAGCCCTCACATGTCTGATGTTGCAAGTTGTTGCTTTTTGTTGCTTTTCACCATGCTCAGTTGAGGTTCACTTCTACTTACCTACCAATATCCTTCACAGGCACTCCAATTCAACTGTCCTGAAGCAGGATGTCTCTCTTGTGGTCAACAGTCACTTGGTTTCATGGTCAATGAAGAGAACTCTGACCTTGCTCCTTCTTTGACGGTAACTCATCTAGGAATAAAATTTCATACCCATCTCCATACAGTGTTGGTTCCCAGAGCAAAAGCCTTCATTCAAGACATATTCATGTTGGCTCTGCTTCAATCCAGCTCTGCTCTGACTACAAATTTTGTGAGCCTGCTTTGGGCCTGTGTGACAGATCTCAGTCTGTTTGGTTGTTTCCACATCCTAGCCATTCAATACTTTCAGCTCAGTTGTTGGTCAATGTTGAAGGCCAAATGCTGATCCGCTTGGTCATTTGATTGAGATTCTGTATTTCCAGCAAGGCACTTGTCTTGCCAGACAAATGTTCTGTGGATTACTCAGGGTGTTCCATTGAACCTGTACTGAGTTTTTACGATGGTTGCTAGCAATCTTGGCTGGTGAGCGACTTTGTATCCACTCAAGGTGCTTAGGATCTGGGCCAGGCAAGCTTCTTCACATCAATCAAAGGTACTTCACATTTAGCAGAGGGACTCTTGCATCTGTTGGACCATCACAAGTTTTAATTTCTGACAGCACGACTATGGTAGCCTGCATTCGGAATCTGGGAGGTACATATTAATTTTCAATCTACGACCTCGCAAGGGAGTTGCCACTTTGCCACAGAAGCGATATTGCCTTCTGGTGTTGATACTTTCCAGCCGATTGCATATTTCAACAAGACAAGGTTATTTACCACCACATGGTTCAACAATGAACATTTCTTCCATGTCTTTGTGATCCATTGGGTGATCCTCACATTGATCTGCTTACAGTACAATGGAATGGTTGTTTCACATTGCCTGGATCTTCAGGCGAACGTAGTAGATGATTGGAATGAAATAGGTGGCTATACCTCTCCTCCAGCACCAATTCTGCCTCAGGTTCTGGACAAGATCCAAACTTCTAGATGCAGAATCATTTTGATCACTCCTCTCTCTCCATAGAGGATTGGATGAACAAACTCAGATCTCTGTTGGCCCCCTGTTCAGTTTGTTTCCCTCTACATGTTGATGTTGGTGTAATGTTGGCTGCCTGAGTCTAGCATCAATGTATCTTCACATTTTTCTTTTATTATGGCCAATCTCCTCTGTAGAGGATTTTCAGAACAAGCAATGGAGAACATTTCTACTTTATGGAGGTACCATAGAGTCTTATATAATTAGTTTTTGTCAGATAAAGGATTAACAGATGAGTATCAAAATTGAAAGTGTTGAAGATCAGTGCAGTTTCTTGAATTCGGTCTCATGCCACCCTTGTAGATCATGAGATTCAACTCTCAAAGTTCCTTAACCCTTTACCTAACATGAAAAGCAGACGACACTTGCAAAAAAAATTCTTGAATAACTAATTTTTAGCTCAGCTTTGATGTAAGTCAAATTTGAAGTTATGCCATGGCCCGTTGTCCGTCTGTCCATCCGTCTGTCCATCAACAATTCAATACAGCTTGGGCTAGAGGCCGTATTTATGAACCTATCTTTACGAAACTTGTTGAGTACCTTTGTTATCACCGTGGAATGAGAACAAGTGTTTTTGGGTGCAGTCCAAAATTCAAGATGGCCACCTGCAACCATTTTGTACCTTAGTTAGTGCAGTCAGTTTTTTGTATAGAACTTTTGTATGAAAGTTCTGATTCGAAGAGATTTTTGTCTGAATGTTTAGTAACATTGAATACATCATATATAATACAGGGTTTTTTCTTGTGTAGTAATTCTGCAAATTAGATGAACTTTGATTTTTTCAGGGCTACTTACACACAGTAAGTACACATATCAGTACTGCTCAGGCTAGGTACTGGATTTATGAACCGATCTTCAAGAAACTTCTTGGGTACCTTTGTTATCACCTTGGGATGAGAACGAGTGTTTCTGGGTGCGGTCCAAAATTCAAGATGGCTGCCAGAGGCCATTTTGTACTGAAATAAGGTCCAGTCAGTTTTTGTACACAACTTCTATATACGGCTCAGGCTAGAGGCCATATTTATGAACCGATCTTTATGAAACTTCTTGGGTATCTTTGTTATCACTGTGGGACGAGTATTTTGGGGTGCAGTCCAAATTCAAAATGGCTACCTGCAGCCATTTTGTACCTTAGTTAGTTCAAGCAGTTTTTTGTACAGAACTTCTGTATGAAAGTTCTGATTTGAATAAATTTTTGTCTGAATGTTTAGTAGCATTGAATACATCACATATAATACAGGGTTTTTTCTCGTGCAAACATTATGCAAATTAGATGGACTTTGATTTATTCAGTGCTACTTATACACAGTAAGTACACATGTCAATACGGCTTGGGCTAGGGGCTGTATTTATGAACCGATCTTCACGAAACTTCATGGGTACCTTTGTTATCACCTTGGGATGAGAACGAGTGTTTCTGGGTGCGGTCCAAAATTCAAGGTGGCTGCCAGGGCCATTTTGTACCAAAATTAGGTACAATCAGTTTTTGGTACAGAACTTCTACATGTATATGGAGGTTTTGATTTGAATAAAATTTTGAATGAATGTTTAGTAACATGGAATACATCACATATAATACAGGTTTTTTCTCGTGCAGAAATTATGCAAACTTTGATTTATTCAGCGCTACTTATACACAATAAGTGCGCATGTCAATAGGGCTTGGGCCAGAGGCTGTATTTATGAACTGATCTTCACGAAACTTCTTGGCTACCTTTGTTATCACCTTGGGACTAGTGTTGTGCAGTTTTATTTTTCTTGTTTCGGTTCAGTTTCGGTTCGTTTTTTTTAAAAAAACTCGGTTTATAGGTCGGTTTTCGGTTTTTTATAGTAAGACATCTGTAGTTTCCAACAGAAACTATGTAGTGTCGATATAATGCCCATACTGTCATATTTTCAATGATGATTTAATTGGCATTGACTAGCATTTGTGCTAAGTGTATAAATGGCAGGCATTATCAAAACAAAACAAAATAATATAAAAGAAAATAAAATGTAACAGTGTTCGTAGAATATCACCACTCACCAATTCTAGGCACATGCCTCCCCCACCTCTGGTCTTTAAGTTCAGGCTTAGAGAGGCTATGATGAATTGATATTAACACATGGGTGTGAAAAGATCTAATTCACAATTTCCCAGGCTCTGTTCAGTGCTCACTCCTGGGTGGGGCCCTGGGCAGCCTAAGAAAATGACCCTACCAGGCATTGCAAATAATAACAAGCGTTGCCAAGTGGGTCACCTAGACACCCATCCTGACATATTTGACAACGAACTGATGTATGGACTCTTTTCAATACCCCCCCCCCCCCCCCCCACACACACACACAGTGGTGACTAGTGCCACCACCCGCCCTAGTAAAATAATCAGCAATCATTTCATGTCAGTCTGGAATGAGAAAGTCATATTGTTTGTAGCTGGGTGGGCTTCAAAACAAACCACTTTACCAAATACCTATTGTCTCCCACCCCCTCCCCCCCCCCCCCCCCCCCACACACACACACACCTCGCGCACGAAACGGTTTTAGCTCAACGGAATTGATTTCACAAATTCACTGGATATACTGTTATATATTGTAACTTTTTTGCATTTGCCTCTTGCCATTCCAATTTCTATTTCTATCGCTGATTTGTTCCTTTGGTTGGCCCCCTTAAAGTAAGTTGTGTGGGAATGCAACCATGGCACATTGACAGCGATATTACAGAACGCAGCTTTTTCCCATGGATATGGACGATTCGGTCTTGGGACGTTTCGGCCTCGGGATGTTTTGGTTCAAGACGTTTTGGCCTTCATATATTGAACTAAATAGAATAAGAACTTGCGGTTTCGTGTTTTTAGTGGGCCGAAGCCTTCAGGACAAATCGTCTCGGGTCGGAACGTCCCAAGACTGAATTGCAGTAAAACCTCTTCCCAGATAAGCACATCAAGGGAGGCAACAGACTACATCCGAAACACGTGTTGGGGCAACCCATGACAAATGTTATTTTTGAATACGACAATGAAATGCCGACACCTTTTTCTGATATGATATTATTCCCTGTCCAACAGATTATAGATAAGTAATTTTAATTAAACTGATTGACTATGTCATACAAACCTGTTCAAAAACAAAGCCAATTGCACAAGGTATTTCCTGTAATCAGTGAAATGTAGGTGTGTTGGCTGTCTGTTTTGTCATTCTCACAGAAAACACAACCCATTTTTACGTCAACGATGTGTGATTGACAACTTGTCATACATCATTCTCGAGTGATCTGGACATGCTGCAGTGACCCCTTTACACCCAGAATGTGGCGTGCATTGACGACACTGTTATTTCCTGACAAAGCTTGACATTTCAGACATTGTTAGTGCAAACTGAATAAAGAAAACATGACATTTTAGGAAAAAACCGAAACCGGACTCATTTACCAGTTACACGGTTTCGGTTTCGGTTTTCAAGCAAAACCGAAACCGACTTATAAAACCGGTTAACCGTACAACACTACTTGGGACAGGAACGAGTGTTTTGGTGTGCCTTTGCTATCACTGTGCTATGAGAACAAATATTTTGGGGTTCAGTCAGACCCACTCTGGGATGCACAAAGATTTCTTTCCTAGTTTAACATCTAACTGTCGCCCACCTTTACAATTCTTTACCTATACATTTGTTACAGGCTACGGTCAGCATTTATGTACAGACCGTTACAATACTTTGTATGTACCTTTGTTATCAGGTCATTACCTAGATGTGTGTCATTGCTGTGTCACATACTATACATGTACATGTCTTACACAAGTTGAGCTACAGTGTCATTGACACTTTCATTTTAATTTTTGTCTCAAAAAAATGAAAAAATAATGAAAATTAATTGGCGATATTTAGCTCACTGACTTTCAGTCAGGAGAGCTATTGTGATCACTCACCGTCCGTCATCTGTGAACATGGTGTTTGTGTCTTCTCCTCCCAATCCGCTGAACCAGTTTAATTGATATTTGAGATAGTAGTTTGTTATGACATCGCAATTTGATTTTGTTCAAATCAAGTTGCTTCGCCCCTCTGTAGGGCCATGCCCAAAAAGTGTGTTTAAATCTTAAAAATCTTGTTTTTTCCCGTCGCCCCATGGGAACCGCAGAAGCTAAAAATAGAAAAAAATTAAAATGCCAATATCTCCAAAACTACACGGCACTGAGAATTCTTATTTGGTGTGAAGCTTCCTTAGGACCAACAGAATGGAGTGGTCCAAAAACATTGCTATCGGTTTTATCATGGGCTACTTTTTGGGGACTTTGAAAAAGTGCTTGAGTCAGAATTTTTTAACACTGTGGGTATTGGGAAAAACATTTAAGACTACTTTTCTCCCAAACCACTGCTCCAAAAGCTTTCAAATTTCACATATAACATCTTTGGAAGATTGTTTCACACGTTTATTGAAATCAAATCCCTGGCTCCATATTTGGGCTCTCTATGGGAGCCCAAATGTTTAAATTAGTGCAGTATGAGGAATATTCTTTAAAAATCTTCTTCTTCAGATCTGCCAATCAGAATCTTTTGATATTTGGTATGCAGCATGCTTAGGGGGGTGAGATTTAAGTTTGTTCAAGCCAAGTCCCTGGGTTCATATTTGGGCTCACTGTGTGAGCCCAAATTATAACTTAGTTCAATATGAGGATTTCTTTAAAAATCTTCTTCTTCAGATCCAGCAGTCGGAATGTTTTGGTATTGGTATGCAGCATCCTTAGGGGGGTGAGATTCAAGTTTGTTGAAGCCAAGTCCCTAGGTTCATATTTGGGCTCCCTATGGGAGCCCAAATCATAACTTTGTTCAATATGAGGAATTTTTCTTTAACAATCTTCTTCTTCAGATTCAGTGGTTGGAATGTTTTGATATTTGGCATACAGCATCCTTAGGGGGTTGAGATTCAAGTTTGTTCAAGCCAAGTCCCTGGGTTCATATTTGGGCTCACTGTGGGAACCTGAATTATAACTTAGTTCAAAATGAGGAATTTTCTTTGAAAATCTTCTTCAGATCCAGCAATCAGAATGCTTTGATATTTGGTATACAGCATCCCACTGGAGGTGAGATTCAAGTTTGTTCAAACCAAGTCCCTGGGTTCATATCCGGGCTCCCTGTGGAGGAATATTCTTTAAAAATCTTTTTTTTTTTAGATCCACTGGTCAGAATCATTGGATATTTGGTATAAGCTTTTCTTAGGAGCGGGCGATGCAACTTGTTTAGTCTACCATGTCAGGTGAGCACCCTCAGGCCCGCTGGGGCCTCTTGTTTAGAATAGCGCTACCCGGTTTTGGTTGTTACTTTGGGTACAGGGTTAATAGTCCTTGAATTCAGTTTCTTAAATTGTAGTACTATCTACAACTCTATTAACACTGATTTATTCCATGAGGAGATAAACAGTTCTAATGGGAGCACAGATGCTCAGTAGTCACAAGTGCTGGCCTTCAGATGGAAATTGGGTTGTATGTTTGATCCGGATTCATATCATCTGTGTTATGTCACATGTATCATTCCACAATTTTAGTACATTCTCAATGTTATGCAATACAATACAGACATTGGAAAGTGTTGTGGATACACCATGGGTGGAATCTGGAATATGCATAAGAATATCAAGTAAGACTGTATCTGACTGGACATTACGCATCTGAGTGATGCTGTGATGTTAAGGAAATGCTTCTACACAAAACAGTGTCAAACAAGAAAGTTATCAGAAGGCCAAAGGTGATATTTTTCTTGAAAAATATCAGCTTCATTCACTTAACTCAAGTTTAATTGTGGTGTCAGTACAGAACATACCTAAGGTAGAATACAGAGGACAGTAATCTGTAACCATTGGTGGTTTTTTCCCTGTATTTCATTATGGCATTTGAGAAAACAGGGAAAACAGCACTTCGAGTCAATGTTTCCAGTTCTCTGTTCTGTCTTAATCCCCACTTTAAAGGGTAAACATGGTATTGCAGTCTGCTAAAGCCTACTGTGCATCAGTGGTAAATACGCCTTTATTTCTGATTGTAAAGAGTTTGTAAGTTAACAGTTACTTGTCACATACTCAGGGCTTCTCGATATAACCCTGGCTGTTGAAAGTATCCTTAAACCCAAATAAATAAATAAATTATTTGTATTAAATGTGTTGTAAATGCTTTTGTGTTTGACAATGATTTTGCAATTAACAGGCTTATTTATATATACTGAGTTAAAATAAGAGAGTATAATAGAAACAAATGTGATAAAATAGCATAAAGGCTGAAATATAATAGGTCTAATGTTGCATGTCTGTGGACAATAAGTCGTGCAAAGAGTTTAATGACATGTTGTTGTTGTCCACCCAACCATACACAATTTTGTTATGGATTTCAAAATAGCACATGCTACCCAAGAATGTCAAATTGAATGGGTGACTGACGATTTTCTTTGTGTTATGTTGTGCTAGAGAGCCTGGGATATTGAGAAAACATGCTACTTTTTGTCTTCCGACATTTTAAAAAATGCCAAAGTTAACCGAAAATCAGAGGTTGCGTGCCATTGGTATGCATAAGGGTGGGATACCACCAGATGAGTTCGCTGCTGACTTCAGAGTCACTGTGGCCACTATTTACTGTCTCATTGGAAGGTATAGAACCACTGGATCTACTTCTGACCAACCAACAGCGTGCAGGTCAACCAAGAGCTACGACCCCTGCGCAAGACCCGACACATCAGGACGCCTCACTTGCGGGATAGCTTCCTTCTGGTAATGAAGACAGCAGCAATTACTCCTGGTAGAACTAACAATAGAATCAGTGCACAAACTGTCCACAACAGACTCACTGAACACTGCATCCGAAGTTGGTGTCCAAACCATGGACCAATCCTTATCCAATGTCATCATACGTCAGCATGTTAACTGGCTTCAGCAGCATTGGAGCACAGTTCCTTTTAGTGATGAATCACGATCTTGTCTACAGTGCACTGATGGTAGGGCAAGAGTGTATCGCTGATGAGGAGAACGGTTCTTTTATGCTTGCATGCGGGATTGCGACCGTTTCGGCGGGGTAGGGTAATGGTTTGGGCAGGAAATTCCTTGCACCATTAAACGCAGTTGATCTTCATCGATGGTAATCTGAATGGACAGTGATATAGGGACGAAATTCTTAACGCTGTTGTTGTCTCCTTGTTCAATGTAACTTCGGATTGCAGTTATTCCAGCAAGACAATGCCCGATGTCACATGGTGCATATCTGTCGTGACTTTCTTGAGGAGCAGAGCATCGAACTTCTTCCCTGGCCCCCACTTTCGCCAGATTTGACGCCAATCAAGCACCTTTGGGATCAGTTGGACCGTCAGGTACAACTTCATGATCTTCAAATGTTAGGCGATTTACGTAATGTTCTAAGGCAGGAGTGGAATGCAATACCACAGCGTGACATCCAGAGACTTATCAGGTCCATGCGCTGTCGATGTCTTGTCATCCAAGAGGCAAACGGTTGACATACATGCGATTGACTGCATGTCTGAACTTTTCATTTCACCCCATGTCTGAATTGCGACGTTATGACGTGTCACTGGCAACAGTAAGAACATGAAATTATGCAAATTCATAAAGCTAGACTCGAAATATGAATTTACAATAATTTGTTTGGGATTAAAGTCAGTAATTATTACCAGCAGGCCCTCCTGCACAATTTTTGTGATTTCATTACCTATTTACCTCTTCGACCTACTGGAAAAACTATGGCTTCCACAACCTCAAAAAATGTGGACATAATGGCCAATTTTGCACACAACAATTTGCTCCTCCAGCTACCGAAGCCTAGGAGCCAGCGAATGTAATAGTACTATTATGCACTCCGAAATGGAACCGAGTGCAAAATGACAAAAACGGAATCGAGAAAACCAACAACATGCCCAAATTACTGTCACAAACCGTGATTTATACTGAAAAGTCAGGAAGGATAAAGTAAGATTACTCAGAATGGCACTACACTTCATTCATTCTTCATCCATTCTTTAATAGACCTCTACCTATAGAATTATACAAATCCTTCGATAGGATCCCGACAATGTCGCTTCAATGCAACATCTATGAAAATGCAAAATAGAGTGGATCTACACTCTCCGCACGTTCACACCAATCAGCCTGAACAAGAAGGATTTCTTATGAAATATATTATTTTTACTATTAATACTTTTGTTACTTCTTGTTCCACATGCCGCCTGCCCGCCATGGAATTTACATTGTGTATGTAAAGGACGTCACAATACAGATGATGTAACGCTATTCTTAATCAGGAGAGGGCTTACTACGCTTCAACAGACTTTTCTAATTGTCACACATATGCGCCGAGTGTTCTACAACATACGCTCACATATGCCGCACTTATATTACAACAAAACTCCTGCAGCAAATAAGAACAACAATATAGTTTTAATGTGACATTTTATTGCATGAGTTTATGTATTGCTAAGCCTACACATGAATTTGATCTTATATCTACTAATGGCAATGCACAGTGCTGTAATCATTTGCCTATCATCTAACACAAATTCTGCCTATAGACTCCTAAACCGTTTTTCCAATCCATTGATTACCACCCTTGCTACTGTCAAATTGACAAGAATTTTATTATTTAAACACCACCGATATGCAGTTATGTTCCTTGCTACTGTAATTCACACATCTGGTTTTATACCCAGTCCTTACCCGCTGGCAGCCTCCTTTTGGAACCACTAATTTTACCAAGGTATATAAGGCACCACTTCAGCTTGCGCAGCACACAACCTCTGATGAGTACAATTTGATACGAAACCGGTCAGGCAAATTTTCACTCATATTGTAAACGCTGAGAACTTATTTGGGTATAATTGTTACCAGCAGGCCCTCCTGCACAATTTTTGTGATTTTATTACCTATTCAAGTCAATGATACTAAAATAAATTGCTCTTCGAAGTTTATTATACTTTCTTTTTTGACTCGGTATATGTTTAAATATTTCTAAACTTTGGCCATGAGAGTCCAAGAGGTTCTATAAGATAAAATTCATATTTCCCATTATGGAGGTGTGCTCTTTTTGCTCAAAGTACATATAAACAATATTAACCTCACTGCACACAGGGATCAAAATATCCAAGTTTCAGCCTAAAATGTTTCCCGTAAAGCAACTAGGAGTTTAACCAATTCAGTCTAGTTTGATGGATCTCTTTGCTTAAGTTGCTAGTTGAATTACCAGTACGGTATCAGTGTTAGGGGGTTAACTTGAAAAATATTCCTTCACTGTGAACATTCTTTCTTTTAATTTCTTACAGAACCTTGATGTTGGACTCACAGACTTTGACAGGCGGTTACTTTGCATTGAAAAAGAATTAATTGGGCCAAGACATTCTAAAATGGAGAAAGGGCTCTTGGATAAATTGAAGGAACCATTTAGTGTTCGTGCAAAGCCATTCTGGGATATCATAGCATCTCGAAAGGTATGTTTAAGAAGCTTTTTTGTACTCCATATTTTAAAAAAGACAGATAGGGGTGAAATTTTGACATGTATCCACCAATACATTCCTGTAAGATTCGTCTAACTCTTCAAGTACTTTTGAATCTTAGTAGATTCGCATAAAAAATAAAATTTTGATTGGCTGTTCTGTTCTGGAACAATGTTGCTTTCTTCATTATGGCTATATCGTGCTCGCAATGCATGTATAAAGTCAAGTTTATCCAACCTATTTATTAGTCGCATATTTTTTCCTTAAAATTTATCCTCGAATAAATGGGTGCATTTTATTCATCGGCAGGATAGATTATCTAATTTGGGGGTAAAAAAGTTTGCCAATGTTCTGGGCAGCTGACTTCATAAACAGTTGACAACACAGTTATATTTTAGGTGATTAGGCCTAAAAAAGTTAAAAATCTGTCTCTCAGGCACTCCCACATAGTCCTTTTAACTGCCACATGCTCTCTTTTTATAACCAGTGTAAACTTAACAAAAATAAAAATTAAATGTTTTTTGTCTGATATTTTACCCAAGTTAATAAAATTGATATGAGGCCTAAAGCATAAAACAAACCAAGAGCATGAACCTTTGATGGCAAAGAAATAATTGCAAAATTAAAAAATAAAATAAAAAACCGCCTGCCCACATGCAAGTTTACAAAAAATGGCCTGAGAAACAAGATCTACTTTGTGGGGCCTTAACAACTCAATAAAATTTACTATACTTGCTACTTTTTTACACTGTAACCTTATGTTCAGCTGAAACCAATATCTTCTTTAATAAAGCATTTTTTTAAACAAGCACAAGTATTATTTTATTATTTTGTTTTGAAATCAAAATATATCGACAACTCCGACACGAGGGAACTCAATTGAGTGCCATCACTTTTTCTTCGAAAACAGTATCCCACAATTCATCATTTTATTATGTCTCCCCTTCCCAGAAGGGAGACATATTGTTTCAGTGCATATTCTTCTTCTTCTTCTTCTTCTTCTTCTTCTTCTCATACAAACTTTGTCCGGGCCATAACTTTTTTTGTCTTTTGACCTACACCTTAGATACTTGGCATGTGGATGTATCACCATGAGCCGGTGTGCAGTGTACCATAGTGACCTTCATGTGACCTTGACCTTTGACCTGAAGGTCAGATTTATGTGTTTTTTTAAGGGAAACATCACAAAAACTTTGTCCGGGCCATAACATTTTTGTCTTTTGACCTACACCTTAGATACTTGGCATGTGGATGTATCACCAAGAACCGATGTGCAGTGTACCATAGTAACCTTCATGTGACCTTGACCTTTGACCTGAAGGTCAGATTTATGTGCTTTTTTAAGGGAAACTGTCTGGACCAGAACTTTTTTGTATTTCGAGTCAGGCTTTAGATATTTGTCATGTGGATGGATCACCATGAGCCGGTGTATAGCGTACCATTGTGAACTTCATGTGACCTTTGATCTGAAGGTCAGATTTGTGCTTTTTTCAAGGAAACTTTGTCCAGACCAAAACTTGTTTGTCTTTTGAGCTAGGCCTTAGATATTTGGCACGTGGATGTATCACCATGAGCCGGTGTGTCGCATACCATTGTGACCTTCATGTGACCTTGACCTCAAGGTCAAATATATGTACTTCAAATAGGGAGTAATTGTCCAGACCAGAATTTTTTTGTTTTTTGACCTAGGACTTGGTTATTTGACATGTGGATGTGTCACCATGAGACCACATGTCGTGACCTTCATGTGACCTTGATCTCAAGGTCAAATTTATGTACTTCAAATAGGGAGTAATTGTCCAGACCAGATTTTTTTTGTTTTTTTGACCTAGGACTTGGTTATTTGACATGTGGCTGTGTCACCATGAGACCGCATGTCGTCTACCTCGATGACCTATATGTGACCTATATGTTACCTTGACCTCTGACCTTAAGGTCAAATTTATGTACTTCAAATAGGGAATAATTATCCAGACCAGAACGTTTTTGTTTTTGACCAAGGACTTAGATTTTGACATGTGGATGTATCGCAATTAGACCGCATGTCACATGTAATCATGACCTTCATGTGACCTTGACCTCAAGGTCAAATTTATGTACTTCAAATAAGGAGTAATTGTCCAGACCAGAATTTTTTTGTTTTTTGACCTAGGACTTGGTTATTTGACATGTGGATGTGTCACCATGAGACCGCATGTCTGCTACCTGGATGAACTGCATGTGACCTTGACCTCTGACCTCAAGGTCAAATTTATGTACTTCAAATAGGGAATAATTGTCCAGGTCAGAACTTGTTTGTTTTTTTACCTAGGACTTAGATGATTGACATGTGGATGTATCACAATGAGACCACATGTCATCATGACCTTCATGTGACCTTGACCTCTAGGTCAAATTTATGTACTTTAAATAGGGAGTAATTGTCCAGACCAGAATTGTTTTTTTTTGACATGTGGATGTGTCACCATGAAACCGCATGTCCGCTACCTTGATGAACTGCATGTGACCTTGACCTCTGACCTCAAAAGGAAGGGGAGACATATGTTTTAGTGTGCTAAAACACTTTCTAGTTGCCCATTGAACAGCTTATTATTATTCATAAGTCCGAAGTTCACAATGTCAGTGTTGATGGAAATGTTGATCAACTTGACTCCAGGGTTTTATGTTTTTCTGTTGGATAGAATATATAAAACAAACACTCCATATAATGAATTTGTGAGTAGAAGTATTATTACCTACGTACGGCAACATTAGATTACATACACAAATGTGTCAAAGAATTCAATGCACTCCCATAATTTTCAACTTTCAAATGGCTGATTCTGGTATACTTGGTAACTTACACAACTCAGAGTACTTGAAGTGATCACTGGTTGAATGTCACTGTGACTTATAGAAAAGTTACACATCAAATGGGTCCATTTAGGGGGGGGGGGAGATTTAAACACCAACAGGTACGGCACCAGAAAAAGATTGAAAAAATAATACAACTTGATTTTCACCATTGAGACAACATTCATTGTAGGTGTGGTTTAGACTATTATTGACAGGAGCTTGCGCATGATCAAAAATAAGGCCACCTACTGGTATTGATAGTTTCAGAAATGAAACATTAATGTTGTGTGACACATTTTATATTTTTACACTGTAACCCAATGGCCCAGACTAGCTAGCTGGTGCTTAACCCCAAGATTTGCTTGCAAAACCGAAAATTAAAAGTCCTATCTGGCCCTCCATACATTTACTCTCTGCACCTGTGCAGACGTCAGGAAGTGACCGGAATTGGTGCCAACATCATTTCTTTGTTTGCCCCTAAAATCATCAACAATGAAATGACATCTGTGCTTTAAAATCTCCTTTTTAGCTCAACTTTGACGAAGTCAAATTTGAGCTATTGTCATGGCCCGTCGTCCGTCTGTCCGTACGTCAACAATTGGCTATGGCTCGGGCTAGAGGTCGTATTTATGAACCGATCTTTACAAAACTTCTTGTGTACCTTTGTTATGACCCTGGGATGGGAACGAGTGTTTTTAGGTGTGGTCCGAAATTCAAGATGGCTGCCAGTGGCCATTTTGTACCGATTATGCAAAAATCAGTTTTTTGTACAGAACTTCTGTATGAAAGTTCTGATTTGAATAAAGTTTTGTATAAATGTTTAGTACCATGGGATACATCACATATAATACGGGTTTTTTTTCTCGTGCGTAAATTATGCAAATTAGACAGACTTTGATTTCTTTAGTGTTACTTTCAGAGCTGTAAGTGCCAAGCTGCTATGGCTCGGGCTAGAGGCCGTATTTATGAACCGATCTTTACGAAACTTCTTGGGTACCTTTGTTATGACCGTGGGACGAGAACGAGTGTTTTTGGGTGCGGTCCAAAATTCAAGATGGCTGCCAGCTGCCATTTTGTACCGACGATGCAGAAATCTGTTTTTTGTACAGAACTTCCATATGAAAGCTCTGATTTGAATAATTTTTTGTATGAATGTTTAGTACCATGGGATACATCACATATAATACGGGTTTTTTTCTCGTACGTAAATTGTGCAAATTAGACTAATTTTGATGTTTTTTGGGGTTACTTTCAGCACTGTAAGTGCAAATGCCAATACGGCTCGGGCTAGAGGCCGTATTTATGAACCGATCTTTACGAAACTTCTTGGGTACCTTTGGTATCACCGTGGGACGAGAACGAGTGTTTTGGAGTCCGGTCCGAAATTCAAGATGGCCGATGGCAGCCATTTTGTACAAAATTAGGTGCAATCAGATTTTTGCACAGAACTTCCATATGAAAGCCCTGATTTGAATAATTTTTTTGTGTGAATGTTTAGTACCATGGGATGCATCACATATAATACGGGTTTTTTTTCTCGTGCAGAAATTATGCAAATTAGATGAACATTGATTTTTTCAGTGCGACTTACACACAGTAAGTACACATGTCAATACGGCTCAGACTAGAGTCTGTATTTATGAACTGATCTTCACGAAATGTCTTGGGTACCTTTGTTATCACCTTGGGACGAGAACGAGTGTTTCTGGGTGCGGTCTAAAATTCAAGATGGCTGCTAGTGGCCATTTTGTACCGAAATTAGGTCTAATCAGTTTTTTGTACACAACTTCTATACAGCTCAGACTAGAGGCCATATTTATGAACCAATCTTTACGAAACTTCTTGGGTACCTTTGTTATCACCGTGGGATGAGAGCGAGTGTTTTTGGGTGTGGTCCGAAATTCAAGATGGCCACCAGCAGCCATTTTGTACCAAAATTAGTGCAATCAGTCTTTTGTATAGAACTTCTGTATGAAAGTTCTGATTTTAATAAATTTTTGTGTGAATGTTTAGTACCATGGGATGCATCACATATAATACGGGTTTTTTTCTCGTGCAGAAATTATGCAAATTAGATGAACTTTGATTTTTTCAGTGCGACTTACACACAGTAAGTACACATGTCAATACGGCTCAGACTAGAGTCTGTATTTATGAACTGATCTTCACGAAATGTCTTGGGTACCTTTGTTATCACCTTGGGACGAGAACGAGTGTTTCTGGGTGCGGTCTAAAATTCAAGATGGCTGCTAGTGGCCATTTTGTACCGAAATTAGGTCTAATCAGTTTTTTGTACACAACTTCTATACAGCTCAGACTAGAGGCCATATTTATGAACCAATCTTTACGAAACTTCTTGGGTACCTTTGTTATCACCGTGGGATGAGAGTGAGTGTTTTTGGGTGTGGTCCGAAATGGCCACCAGCAGCCATTTTGTACCAAAATTAGTGCAATCAGTCTTTTGTATAGAACTTCTGTATGAAAGTTCTGATTTTAATAAATTTTTGTATGAATGTTTAGTAACATGGAATACATCACATATTGTAAGGGGGTTTTTTTCGTGCAGAAATTATGCAAATTAGATGAACTTTGATTTATTCAGTGCTACTTACACAATGTAAGCACACATGTCAATACGGCTCAGGGTAGAGGCTGTATTTATGAACCGATCTTCACAAAACTTCTTGGGTACCTTTGTTATCTCCTTGGGATGAGAATGAGTGTTTCTGGGTACGGTCCAAAATTCAAGATGGCTGCCAGTGGCCATTTTGTACCGAAATTAGGTCCAATCAGTTTTTTGTCACAAGTTCTATACAGCTCGTATTTATGAACTGATCTTGAGAAAACTTCTTGAGTACTTTTGTTTTCACCTGGGGACAGGAACGAGTGTGTTTTGGGGTGCCTTTGTTATCACTGTGCTATGAGAACAAATATTTTGGGGTTCAGTCAGACCCACTCTGGGACTCAAAGATTTTTTCTAGTTCAGCATCTGACTGTCACCCACCTTTACAATACTTTACCTATACATTTGTTACAGGCAACGGTCAGTATTTATGTACAGACCGTTACAATACTTTATATGTACCTTTGTTATCAGGTCATTACCTAGATGTTTGTCATTGCTGTGTCACATACTATACATGTACATGTCTTTGTCTTGACAAGTTGAGCTACAGTGTTATTGACACTTTCATTTGAGGATGCCAGACACAAATTAATGCAAGAATTGGTGGATACAAAGCTGTTATTGGATGAAGGAAGTGTTCAGTGGTGGTTTTGGGCATTCAGGGCTGTAACTTGATAATATTTATAAAATTATTTTATGTTTCCCAATTTCGGGACTATGCCTGACATCATCATTTTTGATAATGATTATTCCATTGTTTGTTAAGTATTCCTTCCCTATCCTTCCATGAACCCTTCCTGTTAAACTCTTAAGCTTTTTAGCTATTTTTTATTGAAATTTTTTATTAAATTTCTTGGGAGTTTAACATATATTACAGAATATTATTCTGTTTTTTCCTTAGGGTTACGTCCTCACCCTAGGGGTGTTAGGTCGTTTAGTCTTGTATCTTCTATCTGATGTATCGTTTTTTCTTCGTATGAAGATCTAGCTTTGCATCTGATAGCATTTCAGTTGGTTCTGACTTTGGGCTTTTTTGTGTGCCTGATGTCTTGTTTACATTGTCAGCGTCCTCATATATTGGTAGTTTTTTATATTCAATTACTGTAGTATACTGTAGGATACATGGATTATTATTCCGGTAGTGGAGCTTAAAAAATTTGGATTTTGTCCTCACTTAGGCTCTATCGTTTGTTGTTGCCAAGTCCCTGGGTTCATATTTGGGCTTACTGTGGGAGCTCGAATTATAACTCAGTTCAAAATGAGGAATTTTCTTTGAAAATCTTCTTCAAATCCAGCAGTCAGAATGCTTTGATATTTGGTATGCAGCATCCTTAGGGGGTGAGATTCAAGTTTATTCAAGCCAAGTCCCTGGGTTGATATTTGGGCTCCCTATGGGAGCCCGAATTATAACTTAGTTCAACATGAGGAATATTCTTCAAAAATCTTCTTCTTCACATCCGTCAGTCAGAATCTTTTGATATTTGGTATACAGCATCTCACTGGAGGTGAGATTCAAGTTTGTTCAAGGCAAGTCCCTGGGTTGATATTTGGGCCCCCTGTGGGACTCCAAATTATTACTCAGTGTGAGGTATTGCCAACACTTGGGGTCCGTCGTCTGTCGTCCATCGTGTGTTAACTTTTGCAAACCTGGCTTCTTCTCCACAGCCAATCAGCCAAATTCAAACATATATTGCACAAACTATCCCTGGGGTATAGGGGGGCGTGGTGGATCAGTAGGTAGAAGTGCAGTCTGCAAGCCGAGAGGCCCTCGTTTCAAATCCCATCTGTGGCAACCATGTTGTGTCCTTGGGCAAGACACTTCACCCCCATTGCCCACGTGGGGGCACGGTGATATTGTGTACTAAGGCGTAGTGCACATCGATGGTGCACTGTCTTCAACCAATGCTAACCCTGCTTGTGTTGAGTTAGTATGTTGGGGAGCTGACAGTTGCTTGCCATTGCTTGGTGGTTCTCTCCGGGTACTCTTCCTCACCCGTGAAACTGTCGAGGTCATGATTAGCCATTGTGCAGTAATGTGTGACCTTATACACCAATGAATAAATAAATAACCCTGGGGTATACCCTTTCTATTTTTCAGAGTATATTTATCAGCGTTATTGCTCTTTATGGATTTAGAATTTGTTTAAATTTTACCATCCAGCTCAATAACATTTAACACAGTTGGTGAAATGACATTATATCTAGCCCATTGTTTATTACAGGTGTTATTAAGAGTATTTTGTAAGTCTCAGTTATTGACCTCTTCTTGACTCACCCATTACAGCTTGGTGTGAAGTTGCAATTTTTTAAAAGGTGTTGATAAGAGATAGCTTGGAAAATATAGTATATTGATGCAATTTCAAACTAAGTTTAATAGTGGTAATCCTTGACAACAATTTTTGATGTGAAAATTAAATAGTATTAGAATATGTTGTTTTTTTTTTAAATCTTATGTTAATGCCATAATGCATATATTATTAATTTTGATTTTCCAAAATAAACAAAATTGCATGGTCCTCTAGTCCTAATTACTTCATCCATACTAATTTTACATCCCTGTGCATGAAGTGGAAAAGTGCTTGTTTGCAGTGGCAAAAAAGCTCCTGTTCATTGGAAGATTAAGCTCTTATAACCATTGCCTGGGGATAAAGTCCTCTGAAATGCACAGCATAGATATAGGTATACACAATGACCTAACTATGACTTGATGCTTATATTGCAGTGATGATATTGCCATAGATTCTAAAAGTGACCTTAAACACCAATAAATAATAATGTGGATTAATTTTATTTACAGGTATTGGATGGACATTTTTCCAGAGAAGTTAGTCATGAAGTTGATGGGCTAATATTTCAGCCAACCAAAGATGTAAGTAACGCATATTTGTATATCGGTGTGGCTGTGTAAGCATGTTGGTGCAGCTATCCTCCTGAATAAGGTTGTAGAAAAACGTGCCAATATACATCAGTGCCTACATATACCAAGGTAATTTCCAAGTTACTTTGGTATGTATCTCCCAGTAAGTGATCCCAGAACTAATGCAGAATATTGTGTTAAAATATTAAGGGTACCTTGGAACAGTCACTTTGTGTTATCATCGCCGCATGCACCTCAGTGTGTCTGACTAAAATTAAATACCTGGACATGAACAATTTTTTTTACGGCCACTCATATGAGCGGGCCATATTATGGTATGACAATGTCCGTCTGTCTGTCCGTCCATCCATCTGTTAGCTTTTGTTTGTCCAAGTGATAACTTGAAAACAATACATCCAACAGATACTGTTTTTTATGGTTGATTTGTCATGACTAGAGGATGGTTCCTTTCGATAACCAACATTCTGGCATAGCCTATATGGCCGGCATGGCAACCATCTTGGATTTTCAGGGACTTTTGATTGTCCATTTGATAATCCAACAGATATGTTTTTTTATGGTTGATTAGTCATGACTAGAGGAAGGTTCCTTTTGATAATTAGCATCAATGTCCATCCGTCCATCCATCCATCTGTCTTTCTGTCCAGGCTTAGCAGAGGTACATCCATCCGTCCATTAACTTATATTTGCCCATGCAATAACTTGAAAACAATACATCCAACAGATACTGTTTTTTATGGTTGATTAGTCTTGACTAAAGGATGGTTCCTTTCAATAACCAACATCAATGTCCGTCTGTGGCTGTCCATCCATGTCCGTTAGACCCGTAACGATATGCTTTGGCCATGATACGATTCGTATCTCGATATTTTACCCACGATACGATATGTATCTAGATTCGTATCTTCAATCTATCTTGATTCAGTTTGTATATATACACTGCACCAGTGCACCTGTCACTTCAGTATAATAACCCCCTGAACTGCAATGATTGAGAATGGGTGATCTTGTATGACTTGAACCTCTATAGGATCACTCATTCTCAGCCAGTGTCGTGGGATTCAGGGAGACTGAGGGAGTGGGGTTCTGAACATTTTTCATAGCTTAAAAATTTAAATATTGATTGCACTCTTATATTCTGACAGGGTTACACAGTGTGTAACCCTGTCAGAATATAAGAATACAATCAATGTTTAAATACACACAGGGAATCAGGGATTTGGGGAATTTAATTAATTTTTTTTCCAGGCAAAGCTTGTTCAACTTCAAATGAATTTTATTACCGTACTGACTGAGTCTGACTCGTGTTGAAGCCCATACTCGTGCTGAACCCCCCCCCCCCCCCCCCCCCCCCCCCCCCCCCCCCCCGTTTCTTCAGATTTGTGAACCAGGGTGCCCTACTCGAGTCAAAGCCCACCCCCCCAAGTTTCAAATTGGACGAAAGTTGTTTGAGACAAGACGTCAAATTTACAGGCAACAAATGGAAAAACAGGTGACTTGTTGCAACACTGTACTTACCAAATAGAACTGTAATACTGTATTATGTATATTTTTTGGAGTTGAGATTTTTGTGTTGTTAAATTCGTCTTTTGTGTAATACATTATGTCTGTCTTCAGTGTAATAAGTCTTTATTAAAAAATTATATATCCCAAGCAAAATTGACTTGTTTATTTTTTTGTTGACCTCGTTTTGGAAGCTGTCACTTGTTTCAAATGAGTGTGCAGGCTGCTGTCAATAGTTGTCTGAAACACGCCCACAACATATAGTTTTCACAGTGGTTGAATATCATCAGAAAGATACTGATTGAATACTGCCACTTTTGAGCGGTGCACAACTCATTGTGAAAGAACACTGCCACTTTCGAGCGTGCACAACTCATTGTGAAAAACGGGTGTTCAGAAATTAATGAGAAAGTGGTAATTAAAAATAAAAAATAATTACAACTCTGGTATTTGAGAATTATATAACAATATAACCAGGGATATGATTTATGACTTATTGGTTCAATAAAACATGCTCATTTATCATTTCATCATGCTCTGCAGCATGTGAAGTTATGACTTTCAGTGTAAAATCAATTTTTCAAATTTTGCCGAGGGAGGCAACTATTTTGTTATTCATATTCTGCTGTGCCAGATTTTATCTGGTCTTCAAGTTCATATTATGATTTTTTTATTGATTTTGTGTGAAGCTATATTTTTGATATTTAAAAAAAAACAGCTATTTTTAAACAGACTATGTTTGTCTGTTTTCAAGGGGGTGGTTTGCAGTCTTGATTGACATACTTACGTCCATTTCTGGCTTCGAGAGTAACCTGTACAAAAAAATATGAAAACAACACCGCATGGTTTTCTGTTTGTTTTATTCATTAAATTGAGGATTAAGACCCGAAATTTGAAAATGAAACGTATGTACAAGATAATTATGAGAATTTTTAAAGCAAATTCTACAAAATTGGTAGGCAGTTTCCAAAGAAACGTAACATACCCAGTGCCAGTGGATACTGACTTGTCTTAAATCGCCAATTTCCGTCGCATCCAAATGCCACTTGCAAGCACTATTACTTTTCCGGAAGCTCCCCCCCCCCCCCCCCCCCACTTTGCAATTTATCCACTGCAAGCACCCCCTGGGCTTCGACACGAGTCAGTATGGTATAAGAAGAAGTGATAGACTGTCGTGTATGTAAGCATTTAATCAAGCGACCATTACCAATCCAACTGCATCGCGATTCCACGATACAGCACTTCCCAACCGATACGCGTATCTCGGGGAGAGTGTATGCGATGCATCTGTGTATCATTACGGGCCTAGTGTCCATCTGTCTGTCCATTAACTTTTATTTGTCCATGCTATAACTTGAAAACAGTACATCCAACAGAAAAGTTTTTTATGGTTAAGTCATGACTAGAGGATGGTTTCTTTCGATAACCAGCATTCTGACATGTCCAATATGGCTGCCATAGCAACCATCTGGGAGTTTTGGTGACTTTTGATTCTCCACCCAATAATTGAAAACAATATATTCAAGTATATAATGGGTCGTAAGCCAGGAATGTTCAGTTATTTTTGAGGGAATTATTGACCTTTTGTTCAGCTAAAAATTTCTTCACAAGCACAATTTCTTCATAGGCGGCTGTATATTGACCCACCACTAGTGGTGCACTTGTTAGCTCACCCGACTGAAAGTCAGGGTGAGCCATTCTGATCACTTTTTGTCCATCATCCATCACCTGTCGTTCATCGTACGTCATGAAGGTGGTGTTTGGGTCATTTTCTCCCAAGCCACCTGCTGCAGTTCAATGAAAATTCACATGAGTAGCGGTTATATAGGGGCATTTGGGTTTTTCTTCAAATTGGGTTTCTGCTCATATTGCGGAGTGGGGCCAAAATGTACAAAATTCTAAAAAATCTTCTTCTCATGAACCAGCTGTAGCAGAGACTTGATATTTGGTATGCAGTTTCCATTTGAGGTATAGACTCAAGTTTGTTCAAGAGAAGTTTGACATGCAATATTTGTGCCTTTGTTCTGAGAGGGGCAAGAATTTTTGCCCCGCCCAGAATTTCTATTTTCTGAACCGAGAGGCTAATTTGAACCAAATTTAATATGAGGTCTTATTGGGTTATAAGTACTTGATTTTTGCCCAAAAATCTTCTCCTGCCCCATGAGAACCTTAGGAGCCAAAAATAGAAAAAAACGAAAACGTTCATATCTCCAAAACTGCACGGCACTGAGAATTTTTATTTGGTGTGAAGCTTCCTTGGGACCAACAGAAAGGAATGGTAAAAAATAATTGCCATCGGTTTTGTCATAAGCTACTTTTTCGTTACTTTGAAAAAATGCTGAGTCAGCATTTTTTAACACTGTGTGCAATGGGAAAAAATTAAAGAATCGTTTGCTTCCAAACCACTGCTCCAAAAGCTTTCATATTTTACATATAACATCTTTGGAACATTGATTCACATATTTGTTGAAAGCAAATCCCTCAGTCCATATTTGGGTTCCCTATGGGAGCCCAAATGTTCAAATTAGTGCAGTATGAGGAATACACTTTAAAAATCTTCTTCTTCAGATCTACCAATAAGAATCTTTTGATATATGGTATGCAGCATGCTTTGGGGGGTGAGATTCAAGTTTGTTCAAGCCAAGTCCCTGGGTTCATATTTAGGCTGAAAATTTGGGGTCCCGATCCGGACTTAGAAATTTTGGACCCAAATCCGGAAATGAGTTTTTAGCTCACCTGACTTTCAGTCAGGAGAGCTATAGTGATCACTCACCGTCCGTCGTCCGTGAACATGGTGTTTGCGTCTTCTCCTCCCAAACCGCGGAACCAATTTAATTGATATTTGAGATAATAGTTTGTTATGACATCGCAATTTGATTTTGTTCAAATCAAGTTGCCCTGCCCGTGGGTAGGGCCACACCCAAAAAGTGTGCCGAAAAAAATTAAAAAATCTTCTTCTCATGAACCAGCAGTAGCAGAGACTTGATATTTGGTGTGCAGCTTCATTTTGAGGTGTAGACTCAGATTTGTTCAAGAGAAGTTTGTGGGGCTATACTTGGCGTCGTTATGGGAGGGGCAAAATTTTTGGCCAGGCCCAAAATTTCTATTTTCCAAACCGAGAGGCTGATTTGAACCAAATTTTATGTGAGGGCTTATTGGGTCATAAGTACCTAATTTATGCTGATTGTTTTTTTCCCGTAGCCCCATGGGAACCGCAGGAGCTAAAAATAGAAAAAAATTAAAACGCCCATATCTCCAAAACTGCACGGCACCGAGAATTTTTATTTGGTGTGAAGCTTCCTTAGGACCAACAGAAAGAATTGGTAAAAAAAAATTGCCATCGGTTTTATCATAGGGTACAGTTTCGGAACTTGGAAAAAGTGCTGAGTCAGCACTTTTTAACACTGTAGGCAATGGGAAAAACATTAAAAAATCTTCTCCAGATCCAGCAGGCAGAATCTTTTGATATTTGGTATGCAACATTGGAGGGTGGATCTGATTCAAGTTTGTTCAAATCGGCCCCCTGGGTTCATATTTGGGCTCAGTATAGGAGCCCGATTTCGAACTTAGTGCATTTCAGGCAAATTTCTTAAAAAATCTTCTTCTCCAGATCCAGCAGGCAGAATCTTTTGATATTTGGTATGCAACATTGTGGGGTGGATCTGATTCAAGTTTGTTCAAATCGGCCCCCTGGGTTTATATTTGGGCTCAGTATAGGAGCCCAAATTTAAACTTACTGCATTTCAGGCAAATTTCTTTGAAAATCTTCTTCTCCAGATCCAGCAGGCAGAATCTTTTGATATTTGGTACGCAACATTGTGGGGTGGATCTGATTCAAGTTTGTTCAAATCAGTTCCTTGGGTTTATATTTGGGCTCAGTATAGGAGCCCAAATTTGAACTTAGTGCATTTCAGGCAAATTTCTTTGAAAATCTTCTTCTCAAGATCCAGCAGACAGAATCTTTTGATATTGGGTATGCAACATTGTGGGGTGGATCTGATTCAAGTTTGTTCAAATCGGCTCCCTGGGTTTATATTTGGACTCAGTATAGGAGCCCAAATTTGAACTTAGTGCTTTTCAGGCAAATTTCTTAAAAAAATCTTCTTCTCCAGATCCAGCAGGCAGAATCTTTTGATATTTGGTATGCAACATTGTGGGGTGGATCTGATTCTATTTTGTTCAAATCGGCTCCCTAGATTCATATTTGGGCTCACTATAGAAGCTTGAATTTGAACTTAGTGCATTTCAAGCAAATTTTTTCAAAAATCTTCTTCTCCAGATCCTGCAGGCAGAATCTTTTGATATTTGGTATGCAACATTGTGGGGTGGATCTGATTCCAGTTTGTTCAAATCGGCCACCTGGTATCATATTTGGGCTCACTATAGAAGCATTAGTGCATTTCAGGCAAATTTCTTTGAAAATCTTCTTCTCACACTACTGCACATACGGCCATTAAATGAGCCATTAAATTGTGCCATTAAAAAATACCATTAAATATTCCCATTAATTTGGTCGCTTTAATGGGCATTAAATTAAACTTGAAGACCATTAAAAAATGTGGATATAATGCACATTACAAATGTTAATGGGCATCAAAAGTTAATGGATATGAACTACATTTTCATGGGCATTATTACCAGTTTCTTAGTGAATGTAATGGCCATTAAAGTGACCAAATTAATGGGAAATTTGTTTTGTCAAAATCTAATGGCCATTAACTGTTATTGTAAGCAACAATTTGATGGGCATTAATTACAAACCAGTAGCCAGATTTTGATGGCCATTAAAAGGAACCAAAATTAATGGTTACATTTTGTGCATGCCAAAAAGTAATGGGCATTAAAACTTATACCATTTAGCCATTTTAATGGCCATTACAAAATCCAGTTAGTCGTTTCTTTAATGCCCATTAAAGGGGTAGAGGCACTGTTCATCCCTAGGTTTTTAATGCCCATCAGACCTATATATACTATACTCTCCCACAAATTGTAACAAGGCAAAGACATGTATATTATATATATATGTGGCCAGAAAAGATAAATGATCTGTTTCTCAGACAATTTTTTTTTAGATTCAATGAGGGAGGGAGGACTTTATTTTTATTTTTTTATTTCTGACAAAGGGGGAGCTGATTATATAATTACAGCCTGAGTCCCCCAACTCCACCCCCCCCCCCCTTCCCAGTGCCAGATTTGACATGCAAGAGCACTATTTTGTGTTCTTAAATCAGTTTATTATATAATAAACTAGCAGGATACCCGACTTCATTCGGGGTCAATGAAGGAGAGAAAAGTGAAAAAAAAAAAAAAATGAGGGTCGCGTACCCAACTCACTCGGCCCCGACCTTCGGGCAGGGCCTTCAACCTTGTGACCCCCAGGCACAACTGAATCAGTGTCTGTCAATCATTCAAGTTGAGTCAGTCAGTGACCATGACAGGCTGCCTTATTTGCAGGCTTGCAGGAATACCACAACGAATGGTCATGGGCCATTTTGAGCTCAGTTGATATGATTCTGTGCCAAAGACCTGTGATCAGCCCCCCACTGGGTAGGCTTCAGAAAATTTAGAATTTTCAGGCCTAGTACTGTTCCTTGTGGTGGATCGTCTAGCCCTAACTGTTCTCCACCATGCCAACTGAGCTAACATCAATTTGGGATTGTCTTTAGCCATGTTTGTGTGGTGGCAAAACATTTAGGGCCAGCTACTAACTATAGGCAGCCGCAATTCGGTGTTTTAGCCCCGGCTGATCCCTGTCGGGGCCCGGGGGCAACTTCAAAAAACTTCGGAGTTTTCAATTTAGTCTTATGACCTTATTATTTATTTATTTATTGGTGTTTAAGGTCACATAATTATGTGGCTAATCGTGACCGCAACATGGAGATAAAGTCAAGTTTAGTCTATCATTTATAACCATGTTGTCCATTTTAGAGGACAAACTCAAATGTTTAATAAATGAAACAAATTGTGTGAATATTTATTAATTTCACATTGCACAAATATTGCACAGAATGTAATTTATTTTCACTTTATATATAATTACCAATCTTTGTGGAGCCCAAAATCATGGTGCACAAACATAACCCTTTGACTTTGTCTAACATGGTAGAAAGAAAATTCCTGACCCGTGTCGAAGCCCATATTCATGATTAAGCCCACACCCCGCTTTTTCAGAATTGTGAACCAGGGTGCCCTACTCGAGTCAAAGCCCACCCCCAAGTTTCAAATTGGACGAAAGTTGTTTGAGACAAGACGTCAAATTTACAGGCAGTGAGGCATCAAGATTCAAATTTCAAATGGAAAAACAGTTGACTTGTTGCAACACTGTACTTACCAAATAGAACTGTAATACTGTATTATGTATATTTTTTTGGAGTTGAGGTTTTTGTGTTGTTAAATTCGTATTTTGTGTAATATATTATGTCTGTGTTCAGTGTAATAAGTCTTTATTAAAAAATTATATATCCCAAGCAAAATTGTCTTGTTTATTTTTTTGTCGACCTCGTTTTTGGAAGCTGTCACTTGTTTCAAATGAGTGTGCAGGCTGCTGTCAATAGTTGTCTGAAACACACCCACAACATATAGTTTTCACAGTGGTTGAATATCATCAGAAAGATACTGATTGAACACTGCCACTTTCGAACGGTGCACAACTCATTGTGAAAGAACACTGCCACTTTCGAGTGTGCACAACTCACTGTGAAAACGGGTGTTCAGAGATTAATGATGAGAAAGTGGTAATTAAAAATAAAAATTAATTACAACTCTGGTATTTGAGAATTATATAACAATATAACCAGGGATATAATTTATGACTTATTGGTTCAATAAAACATGCTCATTTATCATTTCATCATGCTCTGTAACATGTGAAGTTATGACTTTCAGTGTAAAATAAATTTTTTGAATTTTGACAAGGGAGGCAACTATTTTGTTATTCATATTACGCTGTGTAAATTTTTATCTGGTCTTCATATTATGATTTTTTTTTATTGATTTTGTGTGAAGATATATTTTGTTTTATTCGTAATAAATGTACATATTTAAAAAAAAACAGCTATTTTTAAACAGTCTATGTTTGTCTGTTTTCAAGGGGGTGGTTTGCAGTGTTAATTGACATACTTACGTCCATTTCTGGCTTCGAGAGTAACCTGTACAAAAAATGAAAACAATACCGCATAGTTTTCTGTTTGTTTTATTCATTAAATTGAGGATTAAAACCCCAAATCTGAAAATGAAACGTATGTACAAGATAATTATGAGAATTTTTAAAGCAAATTCTATAAAATTGGTGGGCGGTTCCCCCCCCCCCCCCCCCCACACTCACTTTGCAATTTATCCACTGCAAGCACCCCCTGGGCTTCGACACGGGTCAGTACGGTATGTTAGGTATATGGTGTCAAGAACTGAGGCACCTCATGATCAAAAGATAGGAAAAAACATTTTGAAGATCAAAGGCAGCAATTAACGTTAATTTATTTACACTGGTTGTGTAATAATAGAACCAGGTCCATCATTTCTGGCAAAGCTGTTTTGGAGAACATTGTTTCATTAAACATGGTACCAGGACCTGGATTTATTAACTGGAGTGTACTAAATTATATTTGGGCATCAAAATTTGTTCATGTGCCTTTGCCTTGTAAGAATTCATGAGAGAGTACCCAACTGCTCATAGGCACTCTCCAATATGAATTGTTACAAAGAAAATCTATACAGACTAAGTAATTTCACTTAAAAAAGGTAATATGGAGGAAATAAGAAGCATTTAAAATGTGGGTCATGCACTTAGGCTCAAATATGAACTTCCTGCACTCTACCCATTAACACAGGAAGAACAGAATAGAACGATTTTGTCTTGATCCCTTTACATTATTTCAGATGGAACACAATACCAGGGACATAAACAAAACAAGAGGCTCCAAGGGGCCTGATGCACTCACCTGACACAGGACAATGGGTTTTTAAATATTTATTTATTGATTGGTGTTTAAGGTCACATATTTATGCACAACGGCTAATCATGACCCCAACATGGAGATAAAGTCAAGTTTAGTCAATCGTTTATACCCATGTTACCAATTTTAGAGGACTTCCACCCTAAGCATTGGTGACTGGGTCCTATTTTACCAGTAATACAGAACTTGTTGACCATAGTAAACAAGCACTGCCTCACTTCCCAGGGTTCCCACAGGTTTCTTTTTTTCTCACAAATAGATTTGGCCTACTTAAAACTAATTAATGAACATGGTTTCATCAAAATTGTCACATTGAACTGACATGGAAAAAAGATCAGACTCTCAGAGATATAATACAATGTGAAGAGATTAATATAATTGACCTATTTTTAGTGTGGCAGTGAGAAATTATTTTTCTCTGGTGGTCATTGGTAAACATTAGAATGCATGATCTAGATAAGAGATCATTTATTTAATCATTTTAAGGTCAAATGTATCAGTTTAGTATTAGTACATACCAAATGATTACAATTGATCCTTTACTTTTAATGGTGGTGAATTCTCCCAAAGAGAAATGCTCTGCAAATTTCTGAGGTAGAATATCCTAGATTGTGCTTGCAAAATGTTCCCATTATATAAACAGTTCTGATCTCTTGTTGTATGCCAGTTGTATTTAGGTTTTGAAATCAAATCAAATCATGATTGCCATAAAGCATCCATGATATATCAACCAATACTTCATAGATTTTTAGTTCAAATCGGCAGACTTACCAGAGTAAATAAGCATAGCAATAATATATAATTTAGGGTATTATTGTAACAAAATCAAAGGAATATTGTGATTGCTGAACATTTATTTACAACCAAATATGCTAGTACTTGTAGGTTGTGAGTAGATGATGTACATGGGGAAATGTATTTATTTCAGTACTGGTACTTTTTATGAAAGAGAATTCCAATAAATTGTCAAATCGATATGATAAACCTTTAAACATTGGTTATTCATATGGTCATTGAAAGATCTACAATATTTTAATGCCCATGAATTTTTCTACCTCACTGGAGCTACAATTTAATGGCCATTAAAAACCCTTCTGGGTGATTTCTTTTATTTAAATTGGTTTAATGGCCATTAATTCTTTTGAAATCTATGATTGTTAACATGGGTTTGCTTAATGCCCATTAAAAATGCGTTATGACAGTGTGATGGGCATTAATTTATCTAATTTTATTTAATGGCCATGAGTTTAAAACCCAATCATGGCCATTAAACAAAGTCATTACAAATTTTAATGGGTGTCAGTGGGCATGAAAATTATGAAGACCATATTTAATGGCAAATTTAATGGCCAAACATGAAAATGACCATTAAATTGAGCAATTTTAATGGTTTCATTACCCAGCCATTACTTTTTTCATTACAAGAATTAATGGGTAAAAATAATGGTTTTTGGTGTTTTAATGGGTTTTTAGTGGGTTGCTTGTCCAGTAGTGTCAAGATCCAGCAGGCAGAATCTTGTGATATTTGGTATGCAGCATCCTTAGGGGGGTGAGATTCAAGTTTGTTCAAGCCATGTCCCTAGGTCCATATTTGGGCTCACTGTGGGAGCTTGAATTGTAACTTTGTTCGAAATGAGGAATTTTCTTAAAAAATCTTCTTCTTCAGATCCAGCAGTCGGAATGGTTTGATATGTGGTGAGTAGCATCCTTGGGGGCTGGGGGTGGGGGGGGGGGGATTCAAGTGTGTTAAAGCCAAGTCCATGGGTCCATATTTGGGCTCCCTGTGGGAGCCCAAATTATAACTTAGTCAATATGAGGAATTTTTCTTTAAAAATCTTCTTCTTCAGATTCAGCAGTTGGAATGTTTTGATATTTGGCATGGAGCAACCTTAGGGGGCTGAGATTCAAGTTTGTTCAAGCCAAGTCCCTTGGTTCATATTTGGGCTCACTATGGGAGCCTGAATAACAACTTAGTTCAAAATGAGGAATTTTCTTTAAAAATCTTCAGATCCAGCAGATGAATGCTTTTGATATTTTTTATGCAGCATCCTTAGGGGGGTAAGATTCAAGTTTGTTCAAGCCATGTCCCTAGGTCCATATTTGGGCTGATTGTGGGAGCTCGAATTGTAACTTGGTTCAAAATGAGAAATTTTCTTTAAAAATCTTTTTCTTCAGATCCAGCAGTCGGAATGTTTTGATATTTGTTGTGCAGAATCCTTAGGGGTGTGAGATTCAGGTTTGTTAAAGCCAAGTCCCTGGGTTCATATATGGGCTCTCTGTGGGAGCCCGAATTATGACTTAGTTCAATATGAGGAATATTCTTTAAAAATCTTTTTTTAGATCCACTGGTCAGAATATTTGGATATTTGGTTTCAGCTTTTCTTAGGAGGAGCAGATGCAACTTGTGGAAATCAATTCTCTGGGTTGATATTTAGGCTACCATGTCAGGTGAGCGCCCTCAGGCCCCCTGGGGCCTCTTGTTTGGTTTTTTATGTGTTTTGGTCAATTTTAAGACAAAAAAAAAAATTTGTTCACACTGAAAATTTGGGGTCCAGGTGGGTGAAATTTTTTTTGGGGGGTATGTGTTTTGGTCAATTTTAAGAGAATTTTTTTTTTTTTTTTATCTGAAAATTTGGGGGCCGGGTGGGACTTTAAAAATTTGGGCCAAAATCCGGGAATGAGTTTTTTGTTTTTTTTATGCATTTCGGTCAATTTTAAGACAAAAAAATATTTTTTTTTACAATGAAAATTTGGGGGCAAATTTGACATACAGGTCCCTTATCATATGTCAGTTCCAGTTTGTTCAAATAAAGTTGCCACATCCACAGGAGATACAAAAAGTGCCACATTTTTATACTAATAACCAATGGTCCACACTTAGCTGGTGCAAACTCTTCAATTTACAGGACCAAACACAAATTTTGAACCCCCCCCCCCCCCCCCCATCCCCAAAATTTGCATACAAAACCGATAAAGAAAAGTCCTAACTGGTCCTCCATTCTTTAGCAACATCTGAACTAATTTTGCCCCCAATCCCCAATATTTGCATGTAAAACCGAAAATTTCATGTCCTATGTGGTCCTCCATATATTTGACATCTGCACATGCGCAGTGTCCCGGAAACACCAAAATTGCCACCAAATATCATTCCTTGTTTGGCCCTCTGTCAGATAACAACAAACTGACTTTTGTGCTTTTAAATCTCTGTTTTAATGATGCCAGGCACAGATCAATGATGATTATGGTGGATGAAAAGACAGAATAGGATTGTGGAAGGAAGAAACAGTGGTTTTCAATGTTCAGGGCTGTAACTTTATAATTTTTTAACAAAATTATTTCTTTTTCCCTATTTTCGGGACATGGCCTTATATTATCATTCTTGCTAATGATTTTGCCACTGTTTGTTAAGTGTTCCTTCCCTACCCTTCCTTGAAGCCCCCCTGTTAGTTAAACTCCCATGCTTTTTGTCTTTTTTATTGAAATTTTTTAGCTGCGTCTAGCAGCTCTATAAGTAGAAATGCCGGTCTGTCTGTCGGTCTGTCTGTGACCAATGAGTTTCGAAACTCAATAACTTTTGAAATACTTGATGGAATGACTTTATATTTGGCATGTAAGTGTATCTTATTGATGTCTAGCCACTGTTCAATGCATGTGTTGTTCCAAATATTTTTTTGGAGTTATGGCCCTTGATGAACTTAGAATTTTGTGACCAACGCGTTTCTAAAAGAATAACTTTCAACCTACTTGGTGGAATGACTTCATATTTGGTATCCAAGTGTATCTTAGTGATACCAATTGCCACAGAGTCACTTTAGTTTTCAGTTTCTATTTCAGAGGAACAAGAACATGGTGATGTTTTCGTGACTCCGTCAGATAGTGTGCATCCGTCATCACATATATAGATAGTCAGTCAGAGTTAGCGGCAAAGGTGTTCTTTAATATTAGACAGGGCAATAAACCATGTGCCAGTGGTTTCAAAGCCCTGTCGCCAGCTAGCTCGACCAGTGAAGCAGTGGGGACCGCGACACCGGGTGTGTCCGTTGCGGTTGAGGAGAGGAAAAAAGATAGAGCGAGCACTATAATATCTAAACAGGCTCACCCTGCGATGATGGAAAGGAGGAAGCTAGCAAGTTCGACAGTTAGCCTGGCAAGGTCTGATAGGACCGCGAGCAAGAGCCCGCCGAATCAGAATGCTGCACCTACAAGAGAGAAACCGCTGGCGTCGTTAGGCGCAGACTTTATCCAGACAAAGGAGGAAGTCCTTTCTTTTCTGGTTCAGTTTATTCAGGTGTCGCAGGCCTTCAGCCATATAGACGACCCTGTACTTATACTCTTGAGTGCAAGAAAGAAGGCAGTTTCTTATCTTCATCTTCCGTATACATGCCGTTTTTTTTACCACGTTCATTTAAAAATGCTCAGGGAAGATGTTCAGAGAGTTCTTCTGCATTTGGATGAGCAGGCTGGGGATCTAGAGGTATCCTTACCTGTATCATTCACTATTCGCTCAGATGCAATTGAGACGGCAATTTCTTCAAATAGAGCGAATTTGGACGTTATGTCTTACATAGGTCACTTTATAAGAGCTATGGCGCAACGTCTCAAGGGAAAGGAACTTTGAGGATGTTCATACCTCTCTTAGAGTTCTTTCCAGGGCAATTATGTATACCACATATAACTCCGCCCTAACAGTGGCTAATTTGGAGTTAATCAGACATTATGTTGCCCTTGCGTCGTCATCACTAATAAGATGACAAGGTGAAAAGCTCTCTCCGAGTCGGTCTGGTTTCCGGACATTTTATTTTCGACGATTAGCTTTTGTTAGTCTATGAACAGGCTACTAAGAAAGCGTCTAGTGCTCTGCTTTTGAAGTCAGCGTATCAACGACCCACTTCAGCAGACAAGAGTAAAGGAGGGCGTTCCAGACAAAAATCATCAAAAGAAACTCCTCACGAGGGTACAAGAAACCCTCTTATAATTACTCTGGAGGTTGTCAGTATAGTGACTCTGAAAAGGGGAGTAGGTCTGATCGGACTATAGGTCAGACGCCCCTAGGCCGACGAGACGAGGTTTTACCCTGGGAGGACGTGGTTTCTCCTCCCGTAAGCCTCGCAGGTCATACAGGTGATGGTTTAGATCTCTATTGCTGGCCTGTTGGTGGAAGGTTATCAAGCTTCACAAAAACTGGATAACAATCACGGAAGATCAGTGGGTGAGAAGTGTAGTCTCAGACGGCATACGGTTATCATTCTGAGTAAAACCCCACTAACAGGTTGTCCGCATTGGACAAATCTTCCATTAAATTCTTGCATTAGAGAGTTTCTCCTACCGGATGTATAAGCTCTCTTATCAAGGAAGCAATGCAGGTCATCGAGAATCAGGATTCTCAAGATTTTTACAGTCACCTGTTCCTTGTACCAAAGACAGACGATTCGTTCCGACCGGTAATAGACTTGAGCTGGATAACAAGTTTATCATGGCGCTAAAAGTTTATTTATGGAAATCATTCAGTCGGTAAAAGCGAGCATTCAAGTGATCGACTATGCAGCAAGCATAGATCTAAGGATCCGTACTTTCATGTCCTGGTACATCCAGCATTCTAAAAGTACCTGCGGTCCGCTCTACAGGGGAAGATTTATCAGTTCTGAGCAATGTGCTTTGATCTGAACCTGACCCCCTGGACATTCACTCGAATAATGAACTCGGTACTGTCATACTTCAGAGCTCATTTGTCTGTGGTAACATTGGCTTACTTGGACGACCTTCTACAGGGATACGGCAACAGAATTATTCTTCAGAACGATGTTCAGAGTCTACTTCTATTACTCCGACATCTCAGTTTCATCATAAATGAGAAAAAGTCGGATCTAGCTGCATTCAAGTCTTCTCTTCACTTGGGGTTGAGCTTTGAGACTCACAACAATCTGGTTCGCCTGCCGTTACCCAGAGCGATTAATAGTGAGGGAATTCATGCGACTGTTGGAGCTGTGCTGAGCGGCTATGGATCTCATTCCGATGGGCCGCCTGTGCACACATCCCCTCCAGATATTCTTTACTCAGAACTGGCGTGTGAAGCTTTTGCTTGAACCAGTATTGTTTTAATGGACCTAGTAAAATAAGGGTTCAAATTAAGCAGATATTTTGTGGTTAACTCAGGGAGTTACGCTGCAACTGCCGGATCTGGCTTTCACGATTATGATGGATGTGAGTCAGATGGGTTGGGGCGTGACCCTAAGTCCCGCAGTCTTGAGGTGTCAGGGTCTTTGGGACCCTCGGTTCCAGGTGAAACACATAAACATCAGTGAGATGATGTTAATTAGCTAGCGCTGCAATATTGGATTCACACAATAACGGACGTCCATGTTCAGTTTGGTCAGACAACTTGACAGTAGTAGCGTACATTTTGAACCAGGGCGGCACCCTTTCATATTTTTATACTGTAACCAATGACCCAGACTAAGCTGATGCTAACCCAAAAATATCTAGGGCCGAACACAAATTTTGCCCCCCAATTCCCAAAATTTGCATGCATAACCGAAAATTAGAAGTCCTAACTGGGCCTCCATACATTTTACCCTCCGCGCATGCGCAGATGCCAGGAAGTCACCGAATCTGGCGCCAATAAAATCATTCTTTGTTTGGCCCTTATCAGATAACAACAAACTGATATTTGTGCTTTTAAATCTCAATTATTAATGATGCCAGACACAAATCAATGGTTAAATTGGTGGATCCAAGGACAGAACTGGATGAAGGAAGGAAGAAATGGTGGTTTGAAACGTTCAGGGCTGTATTTTTATATTATTTATTAAAATTAGTTCATGTTCCCTAATTTCGGGACATGAGCCTGACGTTATCACTGATTGATTATGATCTATCCACGGTTTATTTAGTATTCCTTCTCTGCCTTCCCTTGATTCCCCCAGTTAAGCTCCCAAGCTTTTTGGCTTGTTTTAATAAAAAAAAAATTTATAAAATTTATTGGGAGTTTAACGTTTTATGCAGAAGGTTATTCTGTACATCCCCAGGGTTACGTCCTCATCCTTAGGGAGTTCGGGCATTTTGGTCATGCATCTTACATCCAAAGTATCGTTTTCTTTTGAGGATGATCTTGCTTTTCATCGGATAGTCTTGTTTCTGTTACTGACTTCGGGCCGTGTTGCCTGGGGTCTTGATTCCGGTGTTTTGTTTACATTACATTTCTCTTGGTAGTTTCCTATTTTTGTTTAAGAATTACAGTTGTAAGTAACATTAACTTAGTGTGGTAGTTAATATTTTTATACTGTACCAATGACCCAGACATAGCTGGTGCTAACTCTTAAAATATAGGGCCAAACACAAATTTTGCCCCCCAATCCCCAAAATTTGCATCTAAAACCAAAGAAAACATGTCCTTAAAGGCCCTCCACACTTCGCCTCTACTGCGCATGCGCAGTGTCAAGGACGTTCCGAAATTGGTGCCATTAATCATTCTAAGTTTGGCCCTTCATCAGTTAACATCTGACTGATCTTTGTGCTTGTAAATCTCAGTTTAAATGATGCCAGACACATAAATATTAGTGAAATGGTGATTCTAAGGAGGATAGAGGAGGAGAGGAAAAATGTGTGACAGAATATTATCAGGGCTGTAACTTAAAATTTTTTAATGAAATTATGTTAAGTTACCTATTTTCGAGGCAGCAGCCATTTTGTTGTCATTCTGATTATTTAGTTACACTGATTTTTTAGTGTTTTCCTCTCTCCCTGTCCTTTAAGTCCCCCCTTGCTATTCTCCCATGCTTTTGGCATAGTTTTTGTAATTATTATTACTAAATTTTCTTGGGAGTTTTAGCTGAATAACAGAATGAATTCTGTTCTTTTCCCCATGTTTACGTCTTCACCTACGGGTGGTTAGGCGTTGTGTTCTGCATCTTCCATCTGATGTTCTGCAGTTTCTTCCCTGGAAGTCTCTGTTTTGCATCAGATAGTGTATTTTTGGTAACTGATTCCGGGCCTGGGTGCCTGGAGTCTTATTTTAGTGTTTTTACATTCATTGTTTACATTTACAACAGCCCTCTGTGTGAGGGGGGGATTTCTGGAAAATAATATCTTGATGTTATTTTAATCATAACTAGATACATTATTATTGTTCGTAAGTGTTGAATAAATTGTTTAAAATATTTTTAAAATTTTTGTCCACACTTAGGCTTGGGATCCATTGGGGCTCAACGTTACTTTTCAGAAACTTGGGCTGTTCTGAAAAAATATTTTTTCAAAATATTTTGATTTCAATTATTTTTTCAATATTAATGGATCATATTATTATTATGTATTTTGATTGCCAGGGGTTAGTGCGAGTACCAGGACTTGTTTTCTTTTCACATTGAAAGGATATTGATCTATTGTAATAAGAGGAAGTCTTCCTCTGACTTTATAATCATTCTATATGTGGTCAGTGTACTCGCATTAACTCCTGTTCTGTATCATATGATTTCGATGACAATATGGGAACGTATGTCACGGTATGTTATTGGGGAAATGGACACTCCGGTCCTTTCCCCGCAGGGTCACTCTACATTATCAATTTCTATTTTCAGACGATCAAGATTAGGGTGATTTATCTGTGATGTCTTCCAGCAGTGTGCCTCCGTCGTCACAATTAATGAAGGGCTAGCGGAAAAGTGCTCATGTAAATATGCCAATTGCCTAAGAGGACCCTAGTAGGTTCGACGGCCTTTGACGTCTGCTAGCTCGCCCGGTGTAGCGTCCATTCACCGAATGGTTCGGCAGCCGGGTTCGTCCGTTGCGGTCTAGAAGGAATTTTGGGGTGATGCGAGCACTATAAATCAACCTAATGCACACCCAGTGACGGTGGATCGGAGGGAGAACGGAGGAAGCCTTTTAGTCCGGTTCATAGCTCGTCCCGGTCCATCCGGACAGCAAGCGAGAGAGGCCCCTCTCTCGTTCACAACATCTGGCCCCAGATGTTGTGGTACAAAATGTTTCGCATTCGGAGCATACGTCCGTCGCTCGGGACGCTCCGACATATAGTCAGTCCGGAGTAGACTGTCAATAAGGCTTCCTCATTCTCATAGTTGCGCACACGACCGCTCTTGGCTACGTGACCACGGATATCCAGTCAGCTTCGCCAGTCAGAGATTCATCGGCGACCAGGTCACACCATCCGGTAGCCAGGGACACGAGCCCTGCAGACTCCGGACGTTCGCATAGGAAGTGTGCGGGAGTCAACGTACACGGAGCTTCCGGCGGCAATGCATCGTAAGACCGCTACTGCACAGGCCTCGGGAACGGACGTGCTTTCCTAAATAGCACAGTTTATCGCAGCATCCCAGCATCAACTGAATCTGTCGCATATTTTTTATCCGACGATGCTGGGTCGGGATGCTCCGCGGAAGCGGGTACGGACGTCCGAAAATTTCATCCGGTCCGGCGGGATACCGAAAGGGATTTGGAGGATTTCGAGCTTTCCCTTTCGGAACAACATATGCTGTTGTGTATGTCATCTGACTTGGTCTTCTACAGCTTCTTTCGTCGGACCAGAATGCTGCGATGCCGGATAAGAAACTGATAGCGTCGGAGGACTTAGAAATTTTTTGTTCGGTTCAGGGACATCGTCCCTCAGTTCCGACATAGTCCAATAATGTCACGCAAACTTTCGAATTATTGAACGACGCTATATATATTATTATTATATGCTTGCTATAACCAAGCATTTCTGGTTTCTTGTTCGCAAAGTTACGGAGATGTCTTTCAAAAGTGTGCCTCTGCCGTCATAGTTAATGAAGAGCTAGCGGCAATAAGTGCTCATGGAATATGTCTATCGCCTACAGAGTGACATTCGCTAGCTCACCCGGTGTAGCGTACATTCATCGAATGGTTCGGCTGCCGGGTTCGTCCGTTGCGGTCTAGGAAGGAGATTTGGGTGATGCGAGCACATTAATTACTTTAGTACTCACCCAGTGACGGCAGATTGAGGACAGATCGGAGGAAGCCTGTTAGTCCGGTTCCTGGCTTGTCCAGGTCCGTCCGGGCTGTGAGCGAGAGAGGTCCCTCTCTTGTCCAACAACATAGGGGACCGCATGTTGTGGTTCAGATATTTTACATTCGGAGCATATATCTGTCGGTCGGGATGCTCCGTTATATTGACAGTCCGAGAGACTGTCCTTAATGCTTCCTCATCCTCACAGCAGGGCACACGACCGCACATTGGCTACGTGACCTCGAGTATCCGATCAGTTTCGTCATTCAGTGATTCCATGGCGAATAGGTCGTGCCATCCGGTAGCCAAGGGACACGAGGCCTATACACTCCGTTCGCTCGCATATTGGTAGTATGCACGGGGTAACGTTCACGGAGCTTCCAGCGGCGATGCATTGTAGGACCGCTTCTCCTCAGGCCTCAGTGATGGACGTGCTATCCGAGTTAGCACGGTTGTTTCGCAGCATCCCAGCAATTGACAGTTTCTTGGTTGAATCAGGAATTATCCGACGGCGCTGGGTCGGTGCGGTCCGCGGTTGCATCAGGTACGGACGACCGAACGCTTTATAGGGTCCGACAGGATGGCGAAAGGGATTCGAAAGATTTCGAGTTTTCCCTTCAGTAGTATCGGAAGCTGCCTTTCATATCTTCTGGCATTATCTTCCAGTGATTGTTATTTCGGACTTCATTGCTGCGATCTTGGATAAGAGACTTATAGCGTCATTGGACTCGGATTTTTCGATCGGTTCAGGGACATTGTCCCTGACTTACCGACGCAGTCCAATAATGTCATTACAATATGCGTTTTATTTTTCGACGCTATATATGCATACAAGCCTGCTACCAAGCATGATAGTTTAGTTTCTTGTCCGCGTTGCTCATTTCTGCCATTTTACCATTTATACGATTAGTTTATTTGGCAGAGCAGGGCATACCGAGAGTTCATATGCATCTAGACGGTGTGGTTAAGACGGGAAATATTCTTTTTCGCCGTTTATGTCTTTTCCAACTTCAATGTTGGAAACGACATGATGTATAGTAGACTTAACTTAGACGCTTTATTATACGTAATCTGCCTTACGGAGGCGTTATCATTACGTTTTCAAGAAAAGATTTACGGGATATTATTCTCAATGTAATTTCTTTTGAGGGCAGTAGTTTGTTCACGTATAACTCCGCCCTTCAGTGGCTGATTGGAGTTGGTTGACGTGACGCAGCCCTAGCTACATCCATACGCGTGGATAGTAAGGTTAAGAACGCTCTCAGAGTCGCTTCGTTCTCGGAGAAGCTTCTCTTCGACGGCAACTTTTCGGCAATCCATGAATTGCTCGATTTACATGTTCTCTTGTCTATCTAGTGTTACAAGAGATTCAGACTGGGGCAAACATTCGGTGGTTGACTCAAGAGTGCCACCGCAGTTGCCGGACCCGAGTGTGGCTGTTATGACGGTTGCCAGTCAAGCAGATTGGGATATAATACTGATCCCAACGGATTCGAAGTGCCAGGGTCTTTGGGTTCCGCAGTCTCTTAGCAACCAATTTTCTTCCGCGGAATAATGTTTTTTAGGCTTGCTTTATGTCATTGCATGAACATTATTCAGAAACGCATGCCCAAATCCTGTCCGTTAATTCGACAGTAGTGGCGTATCTCCGGAACCAGGGAGGCACTCTTTCTTTTCCGTTATTCAATTTAATGGAAAGAATCCGTCTGTTGGTTATAATACACCAAGTTCTGTTTTGGTCCGTCATATTCCGGGTCGTCTGATTGTTTTACCGGACTCCCGTTCTCTTACGGGTCGCTTGTTGCTGTCAGAATGGACTCTCAACAAACAAGTATTCAATCAGATTTGCTATCTATGGGAGCGCCCAATGATGATTTATTTACGACACAGCTTGCTAATCAATTGCCGACGTATGTGTTGGCTTGTCCAGATCTCTGAGCTAATGTTGTTAACGCTCTATTGATCTATAGGACTGAATGATAGGATACGCGTATCCTCCGGCGCTGTTGTTTCAGCAGGTATTGCTAAGATAAACAACCACAATACATTTCTGTTGATAGCATCTCTACCTTCACAGAGATCATGGGTAATTTACTCTCTTGTCTACTGTGGGTCTTAACGTGAAATCTTCCTCAATGTGAGGATCTTTTTTCACTGGGTAAATCGCAAGGTCTCAACCTTCATGTATTCCGTTGTGTGGTCCGTATTGCATTGTAAGCATTGTACTGGACGAGCTTTGGACACGATTTCTTACTATAGGAGGTCCTCGTCTTCGCTATTATATGCGGCTAAAGTGGAGACTCTTCCGTCGTTGGTGTAGGGATCATTATGTTCATATTGTTGATCCCTCCATACTACTCATTGCAATTTTTTAGTATACTTGTTTCACAAGATCTACTGCAGCCTGTTATTATTAAGGTTATAGGTTTATATTACCTCATACATATGCACTCTACGATAGTTTGCAATTGAGTCTTATGTCTCTTTATCTAAGTCAGTTAGTAACTTTTTGATATATAGACTTAGAATCTTTACATTAAATTCCTATATGGATTTTAACTTCGGTTCTTATTTAGCTAAGTAATCATTTGAGCCTCTGGAAACAGTAGTTTTCAAATTCTGACCTTTTAGACAGTAATTCTGTTGGTTTCTCTTTTACTGTAGAGTCAGTGAGTTTCATGCACTATCGATGGATGATTTTCACTTTCGTAGTTTCGGAATCACTATTCCGTTACTATTTAGGTTGGATTTTTGCATAAGAGTTAGGCTCCTAATATCCGGAACCTATTGTTATTAAGGTCCTTCCGTCTTCGTACGGGCATAGGCCTTTACTCTTTCCAGGTAGAGTTTATGTATTTATAAACAGATATCTGTTTATTACTATGGGCGTAAGCTTCTTCTGTCTTTGATGCCTAGTAGAAGGACGTTACGCTCCATTCTATTGTTAATGGATTCTATTAACTATCGGTACTGCTTATGGTATATCATTGACTTAGCAGTTGTGCTTAAGATTTCGGCTCATGAAGTAAGAGTTCTTCTACATCTTGGGCTTACATTAATAGTGTCGCTATTATAGATTTTTGAAGGCGGCTCATTGCGCTCAGCCATCCACATTCATGAATTTTTATCTCAGAAATATCGAGTCCATTTCTGGAGGCCTCTATTGTTAGGTCCATTATCTACTGCTCAGAATGTCATTCACTTAACAGTTGCTACTATAGCTAGGTAGGCTGTCTGTTTCGGCAGTGTCTCCGTTCTGCTGCCCTCTTCGCTCTGGGCTATTTGACCCAGGGCAAGAAAAAGGGGGGGGGGGGGGGGGGTGTTCCCTTGGGTCACCTGTTTTACTATGAAAACAAGGGGATACCTCCTCCGGAGTTAGTAATTCTGAGCTGTTATTGGGATGGTTGTTTAGTGAGAAGTTTAGGTTTTAAAAATTCATTCAAGTCTTAGTTTTTAAAGTATAGCTTTTGAATATTGCATATGTCAACGGACATGATTATGCAATCCTCAGACACTTTTAAGGAGTATAAGAGTCTCTATTCTCTAGACTTACTTTATTTATTGGCTTACTTTAAAAATTATTAGTATAAGGATTATATTGGATATTAATAGAGTACATGGATGTATAAAGCTCAATTTTGGAAGGTGTTGTATCTTTCTAATTTATCATAAATAAGAAAGATACATGTAAGGCCTTTTACTTCTTTTTCCCTACAGGGGATGACTCTATTTTATATTATTGAGCGTATTCCATTTTGCTCTATGTCCTTGGCCCTCCAGCCTTTTTACTATTCAGCTATGTCTGGGTCATTGGTACAGTATAAAAATGTTAAAAAATTTATAGTAATTTCTATATTTTTTATACTTACCAATGACCCAGACGGGGATGGCCCTCCCAGGAGTTGGGAACTCTTGCCTCCCCGCTGAGTACATAGCGCTTACCAGGCACTGGTTTTTAGAATGATTAATGGCGCCAATTTCGGAACGTCCTTGACACTGCGCATGCGCAGTAGAGGCGAAGTGTGGAGGGCCTTTAAGGACATGTTTTCTTTGGTTTTAGATGCAAATTTTGGGGATTGGGGGGCAAAATTTGTGTTTGGCCCTATATTTTAAGAGTTAGCACCAGCTATGTCTGGGTCATTGGTAAGTATAAAAAATATAGAAATTACTATAAATTTTTTAACTTTACACAGTTTTTATAATTTTGTCCACACTTAGGCTTTTTTGGGCTCATCGTTCCCTTTGGGAACTTGGGCTCTTATATTAGGAAAAATTTTTATTTTATTTTAGAAAGAGTTTTTCTTTTGGATATTTTTATTTCATTGATTATATTTAATGTTATATGTAGATTTGGTGGTGGTACAATGACATATAGTAGTTTTAGGTAATTATTTTATCTAATAGTATGGCAAATAGAGAAAACCTTTCCTTTATTTACTTGGTCATTGTAATGAGTTTACTTGATGTACTACCGCTAATCCTACTCCATGTATCAGATTTGATAATCTGAATGATGGGTGTCATGATTTGTGTTAGGCGAGTGGACATTATCGGTCCTATCGCGTCGAGGGGACCCAGTGGTCCTCTCGTCAAAAGGTCACTATAGTTTTTTAGTTTCTATTTAGAGAGGAACAGGATGTGGCTTTGTGACACTGTCAAGGAGTGTGCTGTCGTCGTCACAAATCAATCAAGAGCTAGCGGCTAAAGTGCTCAGGTATTAGACAAGGCCTAGATCCTTAGTAGGATTGATGACCTTGTCGCCAGCTAGCTCGACCGGCAGATCTATCACGTCGACTAGTGGTGTGTGATGCCGGGTATGCCCGTAGCGGTCATGAAGAGGAATAAGGGTGTACCGAGCACTATAAACATATGAACATGCTCACCCTGTGACGACGGGAAGGAGGAAGCACAGGAAGGAGGAAGTAGACAAGTTCTGAGGTATGCTCGTCCAGGTCTTCGTGATCGCGAGCAAGAGAGAGGTCCCTCTCTCTTATAACAACATCTGGGGCCAGAGGTTGTTGGTAGGAAGTTGTCAGACAAGTTCTGAGGTATGCTCGTCCAGGTCTTCCATGATTGTGAGCAAGAGAGAGGTCCCTCTTTCTTATAACAACATCTGCGATCAGAGGTTGTTGGTAGGAACTTGTGTCGGTCAGACAAGTTCAGAGGTATGCTCGTCCAGGTCGTCCGTGATTGCGAGCAAGAGAGAGGTCCCTCTCTCTCATAACAACATCTGGGGCCAGAGGTTGTTGGTACAAACTTGTGTCAGTTGAAACTTACGTCCACGGGATGCTCCTTCCATAGACTGTCGGGGTCGGCCAGTCTTATAGCTTCCTCTATGTTCGAAAAGCATACGCGACCACGCAGGTCCATTGTCGCTCGTTAGCTCGAACGGTGAAGTAGTTACTCAGGACCCTGAGAACTGTGACGCCAGATCCGGGCAAGAAAAAGAGAGATCATATAGGGTGGAGCGAACAATATGATATGCAATTATGCTCACCCAGTGACAACGGAAGGAGGAAACCGATAAGGTCTGAGATATGCTCGTCCACCGGGACGTCCCGTCTAATAGCCAGATGGGGCTGGCTAGTCTTATGGTTTCCTCTACATAACAAAGTGGTCTTTATATTGCACAGGGCTATAAAACCCGATGAGTGGTGTCAGTTTCCTGTCGCCGGTGAAACGGTTGAGATTGGATTCTTAGACCGTGACTCCGGATTTGTCGCATATGCATTGTATTAGAGCTAGTGGAAAAGTGCTCAATGATTTTAAAAGACAAGGGCTAGATTTCACGGAGGCTTACATCCCTTGTCTAAATACAGCTAGCTCAACCGGCAGATCTCACTTGTATGTGGGAGACTTGAGGCAGGGTATGTCCGTGGCAGTCGAGAGAGTATATGGGTGTAGCGAGCACTGTTGATCGAATCCGTGCTCACCTGGTGTTGATGGATGGAAGAAAACGGCAAGTTCTGAGGTATGCATGAGCAAGAGGGAGCACCTCTCTCTCTTTCAACAACGTCTGGAGCCGGGTGTTGTTGGTAGGAACTTGCGTCAGTCAGAGCTTACGTACATATCTATTGTCCAGTACGCTTAGTTCAATTCTTAGCCGGGACGGCTACAGTTTTGCTTCTTTAGCGTCTACCAAGCACTCCCGACCGCACATTGGCTAAGTGACTCAGGATTTCCGGTCTGCATTGTCAAAAGGTCCATCTTTAGTAAAGAAAGTCGCACCATCTAGTAGCCAAGGAGATGAGGCTTCATTCATCGAGTTGTCCGCAGTAATAACTATATTGGACTTCCTGTCGTAGGAGCAGCTGGTGAAGAGGATATTCATGACCACTGCTCCTCAGGCCTCTGTAACGGACTTGCTGTCACAGTTGCACAGCTAATCGCAATATTCCTGCCAAGGCAGAAGCACTCAACGTCAGTCTCAAATCTTGAGATGTTGCATAGTGCTTATTTGGTCCAGTTACCTGCCTGTTTAGATGCTGGAGACTGTGATTCTAACTGGTTTGAACATATGATGGATAGGATAACTTTTCCTTCCGGAACAACTCTTGGATGATATAGATACCATACATTATCATTTCCTAGATCTTGTTCCAGTGATTCAAAATGCTGCGAGCAATTATGAGAAACTACTAGCGTAGTTCGACGCTGACTTCATCCGGGTAAAGAGCAGGGTAATAAAATCTCTTTCCGGCTAAGTCTACATGGGTGTCACAGGTCTTCGATTCTGTAGACGACACCATATTTATCTTCCGGCAGAAAAAGTAATTCGGTTTCTTATCTTCTTCCTCTGTATTTTTAATTGTTTGTGATGGTTCACATACTTTTAAAAACAACGAGAAGATGTGGAGAGTTCCTCAGCGTTGATTGAGCAGGCTAACATCCTAGTTTTAGCCTTACCTTCATCATTTAGCTGTTCGCTCGGATTCAGTTGATTGGATAATTTCTTGGAGCGAATTTAGTCTCATGGTCTTATGTACTTTAATTTTAAGTACTGTGATGCATCGTCTATATGGAAGGAATTTTGTGGTCATTTGTACCTTTTAAAATTCTTTCCAGACCTAGTACTTATTTCTCGGTCTTAACTAATGTTAAGTGAGAGTTCTTCTGATGAAACAAAGCCTTGTGTCTTCATCTTTGTATTTGACTAGGTGGAAAACTTGCCATAGGTCGCTTTAGTCTTCCAACTCTAATTTTTATGGTAAGAATCAATTCTCATCTCTTTAAGCTGGGGTCTAATGTACCATCACCAGCAGAAAGAGTACGAGAGGTTGTCCTAGACTCAAATTGTCTATAAGGACTCATAGCAAGGTATAGGTATACCTAAGTCTTTGATGGTAAGCTTTCATTATTGTAGGTTTAAACTACAAGAAAGCATCTATTCTCGACTCTTTAAGTTGGGGTCTAATCGACCACAGCCAACAGAAGAGTAGGAGAGTTTGTCCTAGACTCATTTCGCCTATAAGGCTCATAGCAAAGGTATAGGTATCTCTCCTATATATAATTCTTTAGGTTTTTCTATACAGCCACTTGGATAGGGGTTTCTCGTCAGACTGAGTTACTGATCAGACTCCCCTGAGCCGGTGGTTCTAGGCTCTTATAGAACTCGGTCTGGCTGATTTTGACTGGAAGTGCATAATTAGGTTCTTTATTATTATCTTTCAGTCGATAAGCAAACATTCGGCAATTGTAGTGAGTATAGTTCTTTAGTTCACTTGTTTTGTGAACTAGATAATGTCTCATGGAATTTATGTTAGGTTTCATGTATCCCACTATTCATTTGTCTGGTTCATTTGTTTCACAGAGCAAATTAACCAGCTGTTTCGCTTGCTTTTATCGGTTATCTGACGCATTAACAAAGATAGTTTTGTGCGCCGGATGGAGTTGTGTGGAGCGCCTTGGAATGTTATTTACACACATGTCTACTCCAGTTATTAACTGGAGTGGTAGAATTTTTTCCCTCTTCACCTGTTTTGTTTTAGAGAATCTTTTTACATAAGGTCAAGTTTGGGCATATATTACGGTTTTCTCTATTATTTCGGATGTGATTTCATATATTGCGTTACAATCCTGAGTCCGAGGGGCTCTCGATGCACATCAGAGTTTATCAGAAGATAAGTATGCTTTTGTTGTCATTATTTTTCAGTAGAAAGGACGTTATGTTCATTCTGTTGTTAAATAAGTCTGTTAGCTGTTCATACTGCTTGGGTTATTTATCTCCTATTAGCAGTCAATGCTTAAGATTTCAGTGCATAAGTAAGCGCTGGTTATATCTTGCGCTTTTTTTTAACTGTTTGGCTATTATTTGATCTTATGTGGGATCTCTTCAGGATAGTTAAGTTTTTGGTGCATGGGAATAATAGTTTCCATTATTTGTGTCGCTACTATAGGCTTTTGAGCACATACATTGATGCTCAGCCATTTTCATGGGAATGAATGATAGGATACGTGTATCCTTCAGTTCATTAGTTTCTGTTGATTTCATTGAGGTTATGGGGTCTGGTATTGAGCCTTCGCCAGAAGCTTCCCCATTAGAGGGTTTTCTTCTTTAAGGGAAGTTTTGCTCTTCATGTCATTCTCCGCTCTCAATGGCATTACAGAGTATTCAAAGGTGAAAGAGCTTTATGATCACTATATTATTGCTGTCTGCACCAGCAATGATTAAGTAATTTGGGTGAGGAGGTTTTGACATATATTTAAATTCCCCCCCTCCCCCCACACACTCACGCAGTCACGTAAATATTTCTTAATACATACATACTTTGCATCTGTGGCGTGTTGGATGGCTCCATCACATGCATATATGCTGTTCTCTTGCACTTGTTTCCGGTATTTATTTTCTGATTTTGGAGCCAGTTTATCATACCTACCCCATTTCTAGATCCTGGTCTCTATTTTGTCGGTTCTCAAATTGCATATTCTCACATGTTTATAGTTGTAGATACCAAATAGTACACGTTGGAGAGTGTTTCTTACCGGATTTAATATTACAGAGGCCTCCTGTGAATGATCTTGAAGTGTGTTTTCTCTGCAGAGATTGTTCATCTTATCCCGCTTTGTATGTATATGTTATAATTAATTTCTCACTGAGTTCGTTGTACCTGTATACGGCGTCTGCAGTGCTTATTTATAGCAGATAATGTTATTTACCAAAATCATCGCTATAGCCTTGGCTTGTGAAGTGATGTTAAGCACCATTTATTATTCCCCAAATACCCCACGCAACAAAGTTGCGGGGGTATAATGTTTTTGACTGGTCAGTCCGTCCTACTTGTTTTCCGGACTTTTTTCAGATATTGAGCTGATTTTTGGTATGTGAGTCTAACATGGTGGCCTACAGATCAAGTTTGCATTTCGTTCCGCTCCACTGATTTTTACCAAAATTACGGCCCTTGGACTCTGAAAAATTCATCAAAATTACAGTTTTCCGGACTTTTTTTCTACGCTTCCAGATATTGAGCTGATTTTTGGTATGTTAGTCTGACATGGTGGCCTACAGATCAAGTTTGCATTTTGTTCCGCTCCACTGATTTTTACCGAAATTACGGCCCTTGAACTTTGAAAAGTTCATCAAAATTACAGTTTTGTGGACTTTTTTCCTACACGCTTCCAGATATTGAGCTGATTTTTGGTGTGTTAGTTTAACATGGTGGCCTACAGAACAAGTTTGTGTTTGGTTCTGCTCCACTCATTTTTACCGAAATTACGGCCCTTGGACTCTGAAAAATGCATCAAAATTACAGTTTTCCGGACTTTTTTTTCTACATGCTTCCAGATATTGAGGTGATTTTTGGTATGTTAGTCTGACATGGTGGCCTACAGATCAAGTTTGCATTTTGTTCCGCTCCACTGATTTTTACCAAAAGTACGGCCCTTGAACTTTGAAAAGTTCATCAAAATTACAGTTTTGCGGACTTTTTTCCTACACGCTTCCAGATATTGAGCTGATTTTTGGTATGTTAGTCTAACATGGTGGCCTACAGAACAAGTTTGGGTTTTGTTCCGCTCCACTGATTTTTACCAAAATTACGGCCCCATAGACTTTGAAAAGTTCATCAAAATTACAGTTTTATTCTACACGCTTTCAGATATTATCGAAATTACAGCCATTTTAGTATGTGAGTCTACCACAATGACTTACAGATCAAGTTTGCGTTTCGTTCTGCTCTGCTGATTTTTGCGGAAATTACAGGCCCTGGACTCTGAAAAATACAAGTAACGGATTTCCGGGTCATTTTCCTAAAAATTACACTTTTCCGAGCTTGAAATATCGGGGCGCGTGAGGTATGTGAGCGTGCTCACTAAGGTTCTATATTTATTCATGAATTAATTTGTTGAGTGCCTGATCGACATTTATTTATATCGTTTCCGGTTTCTGCTTATTGATTCCAGAGCTCTCCCCTCTTTCTTTTGAAGTTATATTAAAAAAAAAGGGGGGGGAGGAGGGTCATTTTGTCCACTTCTCTGCCTTATGGGGTATGTAACTATTGAGGAAGCTGTCTTGCCCGTACTATGTTTGGCAATCAGCTGCAGTATCATTGTGTGGCATAGGTTTATGGGAAATTTTCTCTCATTCTCAGTATGCCATAATAATTTTTAGGGCCTAGTTCAGACTAGTCTCTAAAATTGTTTATTTGTTACATCCTAATTAACATGAATTTATGCTTAGATTTAGGATTTACATTATTGAGATCCATATTAGGTTATGACTCTTCTATTATGGTATTAAGAGACATTCATGTAAATTCTAATTTCTTCATCATGATGGATTTGATCTATGTTGATCTAATATTTCGGAAGTTCTAAGCCCTCCACCTTTTTACGATTCAGCTAAGTATGGGTCATTGGTTAGAGTATAAAAATATGAAAAAATTTATAGCAATTTATATATTTTTTATACTTATCAATGAACCAGACTGGAATGGCTCTCCCATGAGTGGGCAGTACTGGGCACTCATACCTCCCCACTGAATTATTATAATCTTTTTTCTACCAAGAATGATTTTAATGGCGTCAGATTCACTGACTTTTGGGAAGTCGGGGCAAAATTTGTGTTTGGCCCTAGATCAGACATGTTAACTCTCCCAGAATGCTTGGGAAAATCCCGAAATTTCAGTGTAGTTTCCGGCCTCCCGGATGGGAATCAGTTTTGGACCCAGAAATCCCGGAAAACAACAGTCGAATATTTCTTTCCTGTTGGAACTGATGTAAAACGTTTGGAGTCAAATCACATGCATTTCAAACTCGGGTAAAAACTAATGAAGCAGTAAAATAAGGATTTCAGTTAAATTTATTTAAGGAAAGGGTATTTTATGATATATATTTCAGCTGTGCTCATGTTTATTTCTGTATTTTTCTTCGCAATCGAAGATTCGTGATCAATGTGCGAGCGTCGAAGTGAAAATAGGTGACTTACTTTAAAAAAATTGAAAACTCCACATACATTTAAATGCAGTTTTTTGGTAAATAAAATATATGAAAAGGGATTAAATAATATATATTTATTTGTTCATAGAATGGCTTTAATTCTCATCTCTTTTCCAAACACATTCAAAACGTAAACAACACCTTGACCTCAACTATTATACATTTTTAAAACTTGTTTTAAGTCGCTTAGGATGCTGAAAAATTATGACTACAGATTTATACACAATGGACTTATCTTCTAACAATACATGTATGCCGTTGTGCTGACAACAGAGTTGTTAACTGTTGTTGGCCATCTGTACCCAGATAATTTCAAATGGAATTAAAAAAAAAACAAATCCTTCAATGATGAAAAGAAAAGTTTTGTTTAGGGCACAAACTTCCACACATGCAAGAAGGATTTTGATAAAAATGCTTTCCAAGTACAAATCTTCTTGAAGTAACTGAACATTAGGACATCTTTTCCTGTTAACATTTCTAGACTTTTGAAATTATTATCTGAGCAGACTTTGATAAAAGCAAACCACAGGTGGTGTGCTCTTGGGTGTGTGTGTGTGTGTGTGGGGGGGGGGGGGGGGTGGTTATGTAGAAGAGGATGGTGGGGGGGGGGGGGTTCAAATCAGCAATTATTTTATGATGTTTTAACAGCATAAATGCATCAGCATAATTGACAGCTAGATCTGGATATAAGCTGGTATTAATGGTGGTCTATGAGCTGAAAAAGTTTTATCTTCTGTTTTGTCCCCGTGCAGACTTTTCCCTGAAATCCATCCCATTTCCCTGAAAAACATTTTTGGGTTAGCACCAGCTAAGTCTGGATCATTGGTAAGTATAAAAAATATATAAATTACTATAATTTTTTTCATTTCCGTTATGCCAAATAATGGAGAAGATTTTCCTAATACATCCTGAATCATCATGTTCATCTTTTTATTTGTCATATACCGGGTCGTCTGAACGTACTAGCAGACTTGCTCTCTCGGAAAGGTCGCTTGTTGCAATTGGAATGAACACTTAACAAACAAGCGAATATTTGGACAGTTTTGCTACCAGAGGGATCACCCCATGATAGATCCGTTAGCGACAACCAGAACAATCAGTTACCGTCATTTGTGTCGCCATGCCCAGACCATTGTGCACATGCAGTAGATGCTCTGCCGATCTCATGGGGATGGATGATAGGATACGCGTATCCTCCAATTCCTTTGATTCAGTTGATTATGTTTAAGATCAAACAGTCTCGTTGTGAATCCTACTAATAGCACCTCTGTCGTCACATAAACCTTGGATCAGTCTTCTCAAGTGTCTGTTATGGGACTTCCCCGGAAGCTTCCTCCATGAGAAGACCTTCTTTATCATGGGAAGTTTTTGTTCTTCACGTCCTTCTCTGCCCATAGTGGCATAATGGAGTCGGTTAGACATAAGGGAAGCATTGCGGTTCCTATCCCCGCTTTCCTGATATTCCAGAAACCTTGAATAATGTAGAATATTCTAGAATATTCCTCTTCTATTCAAGCTTAGTATTCCTGGTGTAGAATAATTCCAGGTTCCCACCAGGAATAAATAAGAATAAACACGAATTCAGACATATATTGAATTTTTAGCTCACCTGACTGAAAGTCAGGGTGAGCTTTTCTGATCACTTTTCGTCCGTCGTCCGTCGTCCGTCGTCCGGCGTCCGTCGTCCGGCGTGAAGGTGGTGTTTGGGTCTTTTTCTTCCAAACCACTGGCCGCATGTTAATGAAATTTCATGTGAGTAGGGGTTATATAGCGGCATTTTGATTTTTGGGCAAATTAGGTTTCGGCTCATATTGAGCAGAGGGGTGGGGCAAAAATGCTCCAATTCTTAAAAAATCTTCTTCTCAAGAACCAGCAATAGCAGAGACTTGATATTTGGTATGCAGCTTCCTTTTGAGGTGTAGACTCAAGTTTGTTCAAGAGAAGTTTGTAGGTCTATACTTGGCGATGTTATGGGAGGAGCAAAAATTTTGGCCCCACCCCAAATTTCTATTTTTTAAACCGAGAGGCCAATTTGAACCAAATTTTATGTGAGGGCTTATTGGGTCATAAGTACCTAATTTATGCAGAAATTTTTTTTCCTGTAGCCCCGTGGGAACCACAGGAGCTAAAAATAGAAAAAAATTAAAACGCCTATATCTCAAAAACTGCACGGCACTGAGAATTTTTATTTGGTGTGCAGCTTCCTTGGGACCAACAGAAAGGATTGGTAAAAAAAAATTGCCATCGGTTTTATCATAGGGTACAGTTTCGGGACTTTGAAAAAGTGCTGAGTCAGCACTTTTTAACACTGTAGGCAATGGGAAAAACATTAAAAAATCTTCTTCTCCAGATCCAGCAGGCAGAATCTTTTGATATTTGGTATGCAACATTGTAGGGTGGATCTGATTCAAGTTTGTTCAAATCGGCCCCCTGGGTTCATATTTGGGCTCAGTATAGGAGCCCGATTTCGAACTTAGTGCATTTCAGGCAAATTTCTTAAAAAATCTTCTTCTCCAGATCCAGCAGGCAGAATCTTTTGATATTTGGTATGCAACATTGTGGGGTGGATCTGATTCAAGTTTGCTCAAATCGGCTCCCTGGATTCATATTTGGGCTCACTATAAAAGCCCGAATTCGATCTTAGTGCATTTCAGGCAAATTTCTTAAAAAATCTTCTTCAGATCGAGCAGGCAGAATCTTTTGATATTTGGCATGCAACATTGTGGGGTGGATCTGATTCAAGTTTGTTCAAATCGGCCACCTGGGTTTATATTTGGGCTCAGTATAGAAGCTCGAATTCGAACTTAGTGCATTTCAGGCAAATTTCTTAAAAAATCTTCTTCTCCAGATCCAGCAGGCAGAATCTTTGGATATTTGGTATGCAACATTGTGGGGTGGATCTGATTCAAGTTTGTTCAAATCGGCCCCCTGGATTCATATTTGGGCTCACTATAGAAGCCCAAATTCGAACTTAGTGCATTTCAGGCAAATTTCTTTAAAAATCTTCTTCTCCAGATCCAGCAGGCAGAATCTTTTGTTATTTGTTATGCAACATTGTGGGGTGGATCTGATTCAAGTTTGTTCAAATTGGCCCCCTGGATTCATATTTGGGCTCACTATAGAAGCCCGAATTCGAAGTTAATGCATTTCAGGCAAATTTCTTTGAAAATCTTCTTTTCAAGATCCAGCAGGCAGAATCTTTTGATATTTGGTATGCACCATGCTTAGGGGGTGAGATTCAAGTTTGTTCAAGCCAAGTCCCTTGGTCCATATCTGGGCTCACTGTGGGAGCTTGAATTGTAACTTAGTTCAAAATGAGGAATTTTCTTTAAAAATCTTCTCAAGATCCAGCAGGCAGAATCTTTTGATATTTGGTATGCACCATGCTTAGGGAGTGAGATTCAACTTTGTTCAAGCCAAGTCCCTAGGTCCATATTTGGACTCACTGTGGGAGCCCGAATTATAACTTAGTTCAATATGAGGAATCTTCTTTAAAAATCTTCTATTTTTTTTTTAGATCCACTGGTCAGAATCTTTGGATATTTGGTATAAGCTTTTCTTAGGAGGATCAGATGCAACTTGTTGAAATCAATTCTCTGGGTTGATATTTAGGCTACCATGTCAGGTGAGCGCCCTCAGGCCCCTTGGGGCCTCTTGTTAATATTAAAATCCATTAAAAATGATGAAAATGATTTTCTTTTATAGTTTATCCTCTACAATTCCAAGTTTTAGAATTAGTTCCCCACAATTGTATGACCTGGAATAAACATGAATAAACATGAATTTTTGGACTTAGAAAATTTCATGATCAACATTTGAAGGAGAAACTAGAATAAACATGAATTCAAACGTAAAATTGAATTTGGAAGTCTACAATCCATTCGAAATGATTAGAGTCATTTTTTTTTGCATTTCCAAGTAATTAGAATTATTTCACCGAAATGTCATTGTCTAGAATTAACATGAATAAACATGAATTTTCTGACTTAGAAATTTTAAGTTATTTTCTTTGGTAGGAAGAAACTAGAATAAACATGAACACAGGCAGTGACCTATTCCAATTCATCAAGCATCCATCTGCCAGTCTCTACAAATCTCAAACACGGCTGAAGCTATGGTCCGGAAATTTCTTGTGCGTACATGTACACTGGAACCCTGTTAACTGAATATCCTCTTTGCAGCACAAAAATATTCAAATAAGAGTAATATACATCTAACAGGAATTTGGTCATTTTCCTATCTTCTGGTGATAAATTGAGTATTTGTTCTGTAATATCTTGTTTGAAAAAGCCCATTGAGCTCAGCCAAACAAGATAATGTAGATTAAATACCTCAATTGGGTGTACACATGCCAAAAGTGTCTATCAATATGGCAAATTTGATTGTCGTCCAAGTAATTTGCCAACAGATTTCAAGAATTTTTTTTCAGTCTAGAGGAGTTTACTCTATAACCAATATGCAATCAACAAGTTAAACTTGTATGAAAGATATCGTAAATGGCTTGGTGTTTGGAAATTTTATTCTATTAGCCCTTTACCCAATGCCGACATTAAAAAAAAATTATTTTAATTTAAATTTTTCAAAAAATGGTAACAAAACCACATCATGTGACGAGCTCGTTCCAATGAGGGGTCACATGATGTGGTTTTGTTGACAAATTATTTTAATTTAAATTTTTCAAAAAATGTTAACAAAACCACATCATGTTGACATTTTTTGGAAAATTTTGAATTTTTCAACAGCAACATTTGTGAATTATGTGGGCGGATGTGGCCGATTCGTTAGGTAAAGGGTTAACCCTTTACCCAACACAGACTTTATCAAAATTTATTATTTTTATTTAAATTTTTCAAAACTTTCCAAAAAATGTCAACAAAACCACATCATGTGACCCCTCATTGGAACCAGCTCAATGAGCTTGTTCCATTGAGGGGTCACATGATGTGGTTTTGTTGACATTTTTCGGAGTCTTCAAAATTTTTCAAGTTCAATTTGTGAATTATGCAGGCAGATGTGGCCGAATTGTTAGGAAAAGGGTTAACAGATTTATTCAATTAAGAGATATACAATTAAGTGGGAACCTCGGTAATATTAAAAAGAATCATTTTTTTTTTTTAAATTTTTATAATTTCAAAAAAAAAATGTCTAATAAAACTCCTAGGGGTCTCACACACAGTTTCATGTCGATACCCAAGAGAAAATTTCACTGAAATTTCAGTAAAATTTCAGTGAATTTTGGTGAAAAGGTGAAATTTTGGCGGTATTTCACAGTTTTGATGAAATTCAGTGAAATTTCACAGAAATTTCATGAAATGTGTTCAAAATTTCACTGAAATCTTTTTTTAAAATTTTGCCCTACAAATTTCAGTAAAATTTCTTTAAAAAAAAGAGTGACTCAAATTGAACAAACTTGAAAAAGATCCCCCTTGAGATGTTAGAAACCAAATATGAAAGAATACTAACTGGTGGATCTGAAGAAAAAAGTTTTTAAAGAAATGTCCTCACATTGCAGTTAAGTTAAACTTTGGGCTCCAATAGAGAGCCAAAATATGAACCCACACCCTGATTTGAACAAACATGAATCTGACCAACCTAGAGATGTTGTATACCAAATATGAAAGGATTCTGACTGGAGGATCTGAAGAAGATTTTTAAAAAAAATCCCTCATACCGGACTAAGATAAAATTCAGGTCCCCATAAGTAGCCCATATTAATAATCCAAGGGCCCGATTTGAACAACTTTGAATTCGACTCCCCTGTAGATGTTGTATACCAAATATGAAAGGATTCTGACTGGTGGATCTGAAGAAAATTTTTAAAGAAATTTCTTCATATTTCAGCAAGTTAAAATTTGGGCTCCTACAGGGAGCCCCAATATTAACCCAGGGACTGGATTTGAACAAACTTGAACCTTACCCATCCTAGAGATGTAATATACTAAAATATCGGAAAATTTTCCTCATATAGCACTAAGTAGGGAGCTCAAATATCAACCCGGGGTCCCGATTTGAACAAGCTTGAATCTCACCTCTCCAGAGGTGTTGTATATCAAATAACAGAAGATTCTACTTGATGATTCTGGAGAAAAAGATTTTTAAAGAAATTCCTTCACATTGCTCTGAGTTAAAATTCAGGCTCCAATAGAGAGCCCAAATATCAACCCAGGGACCAGGTTTGAACAAACTTGAATTTGACCTGCCTAGAGATGTTGTGCACCAAATATGAATGCATTTTTTAAAAACAAATTCCTCATATTGCACCCATAGGGAGCCCAAATATTAGCAGGTAACCGATTAGAACAAATCTGAAACTGACCCACCTTGAGATGTTGTATACCAAATATGAAAGGGTTCTGACTGGTGAATGCGAAGATTTTCAAAGAAATTCCCTCATATTACACTAAGTTAAAATTCAGACTCCCTTTGGGAGGCCAATTATTAACTCAGGGACTCGATTTGAACAAACTTGAATCTGACCCATCCCCCCCCCCCCTATAGATGTAGTATACCAAACATGAAAGGATTCTTACTGGTGGATCTGAAGAAGATGATATTTAAAGAAATTTCCTCAAATTGCACCAAGTTAAACTTTGGGCTCCAATAGAGAGCCCAAATACTAACTCAAGGGGACCCAATTTGAACAAAGTTGAATCTGACCCGCTAGAGATGTTGTATACCAACTATGAAAGGATTCTGACTGGTGGATCTGAAGGAGAAGATTGTTAAAGAAATTTCCTCATATTTCACTAAGTTAAAATCTTACAGGGAGCCCAAATATTAACCCAGGGACAGGATTTTAACTTAAACAAACTTGAATCTTACCCCTCCTAGAGATGTTATATACCAAATATCAGAAGATTCTAATTGATGATTCTGGAGAGGTTGATTTTTTTAATTTTTGAAAAAAAATGTTTGAGTGCTGTCAGAGTAATGCCCCTTGTGGTGCCCCCTGTGGACGTGGCATCTTTATTAGAACAATCTTGAATTGATATATGATAAGGTACATGTGTACCAAATTTTGTTCAATTTGGTCCCGGGTTTATGAGAAGTCGATAATGTAAAGTTCACGCCTGACGGACGGATGGACAGAAAGTGATCACTTGAACTCCCCCCAACTTTCAGTCAGGTGAGCTAATAAATTTTTATCTCACCCTCCCCCCCCCCCCTCCTCCAGTCGACGCCTATGCCACTCTTTGTAAAATGTGAATATAACAAATTCACTGAATTCATGTCTCCTGCTGGGCAGCAGTTTCAAGGGGAATTAATGCATCCAGTGGAATATAGTTGAGTTGAAGTTATTTGGAAGAGACAGAACTGACAGTGCTTCAGACAGTGGTTATCAGATTTATTTTCATGGTGGTTACTTTCAAAGCAAGTAAAGTTATGTGGACTTTTACTGTGAGAATCACTAAAAATTAAGACTGTATAAGACATATTACATTAAACTGATGTGAAAAGTAATCCATATATGAAATTTCATTGAAATCAGTTGACTCTAAGGAAAGTTAGACTCTGGAAACCATCAGCCAATCAAATTTAAGCAACCTAATTAAATATGCACGGAAAATGCCCATGTTCGAACTTGGACCCACAATTGATGAAAGTGATCTACTACCCAAATTTCATCGAAATCGACTGACTGTAAGGAAAGTTAGAGTCTGGAAACGAAAAACACGTAAGGTGTGCACTTATTGTGTATTGGTAGTAGCACTGAATAAATCAAACTTTCCCTAATTTGCATAATTTTTGCACGAGAACAAAACCCGTATTATATGTGACGTATTGCATGTTACTAAACATTCATACAAAAATTTATTCAAATCCAAACTTTCATATAGAAGTTCTGTACAAAAAACTGATTACACCTAATTTCGGAACAAAATGGCCGCTGGCGGCCATCTTGAATTTTGGATAAAACCCCAAAACACATATTCTGATCTCACAATGATAACAAAGATACCCAAGAGGTTTTGTGTAGATCGGTTCATAAATACGGCTTTTAGTCCGAGGTGCATTGACGGGGCAGATGGACAGGCCGACGGACAGATTTTCGGCACAAAATTTCCCACATTCGAACTTGACCTAGGTATTGATAAAAGTAATCCATATATGAAATTTCATGGAAATCGGTTAATTTTGAGGAAAGTTAGAGTCCGGAAACCGTCAGCCAATCAAATTTCAGCAACCTAATTAAATATGCACGGAAAATGCCCATATTCGAACTTGGACCCACAATTGATGAAAGTGATCTACTACCCAAATTTCATCGAAATCCGGTCACTGTAAGGAAAGTTAGAGTCTGGAAACGAAAAACAGGGAAGGGCGGAAGGATGGGAAGGACGGATGGAAGGACACCCCGAATTTATTTTTTTCAAAAAGCGGGGAGACAACAAAAGACCTTGCCACCCAAAGAACAGTGCCCATAGGGAATCGTTTTTAACCACATTTCCTACCAACTAAGGGGTGAATGCATGCCAGGGTGTAATGGGGGTGGAGTGGGCCAGGGATCTGGGCCCTACAACATTTTCGCACCTCACCCCCCCCCCCCCCCCCCCCCCAACTCCAAGAAATGGGCAAACGCAAGCATCGCAAAACAGAGTGTCAGTAAATGAAAATAACACAATAATTCAGCTTTTTGCACACTGGTGCCTCGCAACAGAATTTTCTTGTTACTCTTGAAAAAAAACGTCATGTGGCAGCACCGCCAACACGTGAAAGTCTCGAAGCAGTCTGGTGGTTTTTCAAAGACTGGTCCCTACGGACCACATTTCAACATATGATTTCCAAGAACTCTTGATAATTTCGTTTGACGACACGGTGATTTATTTGAACCACTATGACTGACAAATAATGAGAAATACTAAAGAAAAATAGGCCACTGGGAAGTTACGACATTACGTCACCTGCAGGCTGCACGCGCCCGAATTCGAACACAGAAAGCCGACATTTTGATTCTGAAAGTATATCATTGTTTTTGCTCAAAACAAACAAAAAATAAACGTACTGTTATTCCTTCTGCATGGTATGGGCATATTACTGATTATTTACAAACGCACTGGTGCAAAAAATCCCGATCAACTTATTGTTAATTGCACCCTCCCAAACGAACTTTGACTGGCACATGATTTTCGAAGCAAGTTCTTTTTCTCAATGTGGTTAACGCAATAACGGTCGAATCGTCCAGGTTCCAGGTCAACTTGCCCTCGGGTCAACTCGCCCCAGCCAGTTTTCCCGGGTCAACTCGCCCCCGATCGGGGGGCGAGTTGACCCGCATTTGAGGGGCGAGTTGACCCGGGAAATTTTTTTTGGGGGGTAGGTAATTTTTTTTTTAAAAATTGGGGGAGGGATAATTTTTTTTTGGTTAAATTGCCGAGAAAAACTGAAAAATAATAACTTAAGTACTTTCCATCAAAATTTTTAATCATCCTTTTAGAAAATCCAAGAATCAAAAACATAAATCCTTTCATAGAAAACCCATGGAATAACAGGGAGCACATAAACACAACATACTAACATCTTGAAGGCAGACGATACAATGATTGAATAAAAAACAAATCTACAGGGACCGAGTTGACACGAATTACTCAAACTGAATAGCGGTTCTTCAAAAACATCTTTCATGAATTATTTTTTTTTGTTAACAGTCAAGATGTTTATTTTTACAGTAATCACATACCAGTTGGTGTTTATTTGAGATTGATTGTGTGGCTGATTGCCTTTCATCATGTTTTCAAAAGTGTTGATTAGGCATCACTTTTATCATATACCGGGGCCGCTACCAAACCGGCGTTGCTGTTTGGTTTTCTTTTCTCTTCTTCCCTTAAATTTGCCATCGCACAACATTACATTCTGGCTCGCCACCATGGTGGGACTCAAACCTCTACAATCGCCGAGCTGGAAACGAATAGAGCCCACTCTCTAAAAGTTTTAATGGCGTAGAGGGATTGAGTATTGACAATCTAACACTCCAACATAAACTGCCGGGAATTCGAACCGCGTGCATACCCCCTCAGACTCCATTTGAGGCAATAGGAAAGCTAGGCCTGTGTGATCCAAGTGAAATAAAATAAGGTTAACCGGGTTGCAAGGGATTTGTAAATCTCACATTGTCCCTGCGCGCCTTTGGCGCGGCTAACACCTTTCATTCATTCATTCAAACACTCGGATCATCATGTATTTTTGCATCAAGTGTAACTTGAGCGTTAGGGGGAGGCAACATGCAATATCTTGTGATATATGTGAGAGATGGCAGCACCGCAAATGTGACACGGGCATTGGTTTCCAACAGTGGCGGATACAGGAATTCTCAAAGGGGGGGGGGGGGGGGGGGGGAGAATCGTGCAGATGCCAAAGGCATCTGCCGCGAGTGCCGAAGGCACAAGCTTTTGTAGGGGGGTCTGGGGGGTTCTCCCTCCAGACATTTTTGAGAAATGAGCGACCAAGTGGGGCATTCTGGTGGCTTCTGGGGTGGAAATCCTCTTGAATTTTTGAACGGCTAATTAACACTTTTTAAACAGCATGTTTCAGAATTTCAAATTCTGTCATACCTTCAAGACAGAATTAGAAAATTTGAAATATGCTCTTCAGATCCGTTTACCATAATATTGTATTTTGGATATTTTTCAATACATTTTCATGTTTAATTAGTATAAATGTGTCTTTACGTGTTTTGTACGAGTGCTGTAACCAACTTTATATTGTAATTTATATTGTAAAATAATAAAATATATATTATTGAAATAAAAAATGCTGGTCTGGCTGGACTTCATAATATTGTTGTAAATAATAGATTATAGTATTAAAATAAAAAAAAAAATGCTGATACAACTAGAGTTACGTTTTTTTAACTGGGGGCGACTTGACCCGGGGCAAGTTGACTCTGGGTGACTTGACCCGGGGCGACTTGACCTGAGGGCAACATGACCCGGGGGCGAGTTGACCCGAGGGCGAGTTCACCCGTTCCCATCGTCCATGGGCAGTTCGTACTGAAATCAAAACCGGACGTTTTGTGCGAGATATGCTTGTTTTAATTCCAAGTTGAAATTTATCATTTGGAATGGTTTTATTTTTTTAATTATTGATACTGGTATGTTTGTTACTATTTATTTTAGCAAAATTATGTTAAATGAGATCAGATGGGGACTCGTACTCAACTTAAGAGTTAAGTCAAAGAAAGAGAAATTCATTTGTGACAATGTGTCCCTTCACATTTTTCAAGAGATCCTCTATTGAGGAATCGTAGTCAAAACATCTCCAAACCAACACGCCCCCTAATGTTTTGGTCAAACCGTCCCCAAATAGTTGGTCAAAACGTCCCCAGTACTGGCAGTAGTTGGTCAAAACGTCCCCTTGGTTGTTTCTTGGCTGGGGCCATTGAAATAACTGATTAGCACCCAAACTGTCCCCAAGCCGAACCGCCCCCACCTAAGCAACCCAAACTGTCCCCACCTATTTTACCCAAACCGTCCTCAATCCCCGAAACCCAAATCGTCCCCACGTCATTTTATTATTATTATTATTATTATTATTATTATTATTATTATTATTATTATTATTATTTTTATACAGATTTATTTTATGCAAAACCACTTACCCAAAAGAGAATTATCAAATCCAACAAATTATAATAATGAATAAAATTATATCCGATTGTGAATTGCATTACATTAAATACAGTAACTTCGCCATGTATTCAACGGGTACGGGTCCAGTCGCCACCGGACCAACTCGCCACCAGAGGCAAGTTTTCCCAATATCTGGAGGCGGCTTGGCCCACTTTGCCGACCACTATTATAGGTTTAGTACTCACGTTTTTTTTGTTTTTTTTTTATAAATAATCCGAAAAAAAAACATTTAAAGAATGAAGAATCCGTTAAAAATCCTCAAATACGATTTCGAATAGCTTTACACAAAAACTCTAGATACGTCTCATCACTACCTGATCACAGACAAAAACTAGAGGATGGCCACCAAAGGGTGGCTGATTCCCCCGAAAAAAGCCTTGATAGCGATTCCAACCTTATTCGCGACACACCCTCTGGTTGTGGGCGATAATAATGCCAAGTGTCATTAATATCCTTGAAGGCTGTAAGAAGTTATGGAGTGGACACGAATTCCGTCTACGTCCAGACGGACATGGACAGACAGACAGACGAACGACGTGACAGCTAGATTCCCCCGAATTTTTTTCGGGGGAATAATGATATTCTTCTATTTGTTGTTTCTAGAATTTTAGAGTGAATGTCTTTGAAATCTTTGAAGTGTGTTTGTTATTCCCCCGAAAAAATTTGGGGGAATCTAGCCGTGACGTCTGTCCGTCTGTCTGTCTGTCCGTCCGGGCGTAGACAGAATTCGTGTCCGCTCCATAACTTCATACAGCCTTCAAGGATATTAATGATACTTGGTATTATTATTGCCCACAACCAGAGGGTGTGTCGCGAATAAGGTTGGTATGGCTATCAAGACTTTTTTCGGGGGAATCAGCCACCCTTTGGTGGCCATCCTCTAGTTTTTACTGGTTGTTTGTACTGTATATTGTCTCCTGTATAAACAATAAGAACACAAATCAACTCTGTTGTTTTTTGTAACACTGTGCACAATACATCAAACAAGGTAGTGTTTTTTACTGACTGATATCTTTTCAATGTCTTTTCAATGAGAACGTGTTGGATGTTTAATTTTAAACTTTGCTTGGCTTCATTCTTTGTTATACCGGTATTCTCTTTATTTTTTACCCCAATTTGCCATCGCCGCGTGTCCCATCACCGAGTTATATCTCGCCCACATGCTTTTTACCCCAATTTGCCATCGCACGAATGGAATGATTTAACGTGCCAAAGGCGTGCAGGGACAGTATGGGGAACAAGCCCCTTTCGACCCTCAGTGACTGTAAATGACTAATTTCCACATGTCTACTGCCATCGCACCGCGTCCCATCACCGACTTATATCTCGCCCACACGCTTACATTTCAATTCAGACGAAACAAATAAACTCACACCAAATCAGAGAGTAGAAATATTCTCGGTTTTGGTGCGGCTTTCTTTGTCAATAATATATCCCGTCCCTAATTCCGGCTAAATCAATTAGTGAAGTAATTATCACCTTGATCACTGCAAGTCATACTATTAACTTCTGGTGGCGACTTGGCCCGGTGGCGACTTGGCCCAGGTGCTTGGTGGCGAGTTGGCCCGGGTGGCGACTGGACCCGTTCCCTATTCAACTGGGAACGGTTTGGGTAAAATAGTGGGGACGGTTTGGGTAAAATAATGGGGACGGTTTGGGTAAAATAGTGGGGACGGTTCTGTCATGGGGACGGTTTGGGTTACGTCGGCCAACTGGAGTACCTGACCCAGGGGTTGGTTTAGGTAAAATAGTTGGGGATGGTTTGGGTAAAATAGTGTGGGGACGGTTTGGGTGCATCCCAAATAACTTGCGATGTTATTTTAAATTTTTTTTTATTGTTTTACAACACATTAATTAGAGATAACCCTGCTTCTGTCAGGCCAATGTTTATGCGTGCCACCCCTAACTTAGTGCGTGCCTTATGAATAGAAAACACTTATCAGTGCCTGGGAATGGAAATTCGAACCCCAGAGTTAATTCTGTGAATGCCTCCTTTCAAAAGTGTTGGGATACTGATGCAGATGCCAAAGGCAGGCACACACGCTGATGGGGTGGGACGCAAGTCATGGTCAATGATAGGGGTGTAGGGCTTGATTTAATCTGAAAATTTTGAATAGCAATTTACTATTCACCCTGGAAAATTGATTAGCAGTTGATCCAAAAGCACTTGAAACTAATAAATCTTGAATAGCAAAATTCAGAAATTGGAGAGCAAAGTGCTATGCTAATCCAGTTAAATCGAGCCCTGGGGGTGGGGGTGCCTCCCCCCCCCCCCCCACACTTTTTAAAAAAAATCAATTATAAATGGAGACTTCTGGCGGCTTTTGATATTAAAAAAATTGCATTTTTTTTGCCGTTATTTTTAGCAGCATGTTTCAAATTCTCAATAATAAAGTGATTACTTTATCATGCAGTCAAAAATTACAATCGTTGGGAGCTCCATTCACGAAACAGCCCCCTCCTTAACCGTCAGAAACTATTTTTTTCTCCAATAAAAAAGACAGTTCGCCGGAACATAAAATCTGGGCACTTTAACGGATACAACAGCACAATTTCTACTCCCTACCGAGAAATATATATTTTTTTTTCTGTGCTATGGGCGCCGCCATTTTTTAAACGGCTGAAGCTGATAGCAGATCTCTAGTTGAAAGCTAGTCGGATGCGCAGGGGACTACCTCCTGTGCAGCCTCTGGTTACCTAGAAATTAATAGGAGCAGAAAAATTTCCTGATATGTTCAGAGAAAATACCCCCTCCTCCACCATTTGTCAATGCACTGCAGGCCCATACCACAAATGGGGGGGGAGGGGGGGGGGGGTCCGGATATTTGGCAAAAATATATATGAGGTAAGGTAAAATTATATGTATCGTTAGAGGTTAAGTGACTCAGTCTCATTCAGACAATCCATCTCCTGTGTAGTAATGTAATTTGAACTAATTTCCCGAAAAATCACTAAGAATTAACTATGGACACTTTGCCGAAAAAAAAAACAGACTATTTGCCAGAAAATATCAGACAGTTCAACAGAAAATTTATTTCGGCGAACTGTCCCATATTTTCCGGCGAATAGTCTTTTTTTCAGCGAAGTGTCAAAAGTTTGGCGAAAAGTACAGCTTTTTTCTGGCGAAATGTCCAAATGTTCGGCGAACTGTCCAATTTTTCCTTTCGGCGAAAAGTCCAGTCCCCGCCTAATTATGGGTCCTACTAAATTAAATATCAACCAAAACAGTCCAAAACCATCCATTACCAACCAAAATACTGACCAAAAGTCAATAAGTACCCGACAAAAAAAAGAAATGAGTGCCGACCAAAAATATAAGATTTTTTAGAATCTCGTCGGCTGTAATCAGTGATTTGTGGGTGATTAAAAATAGAGGTAGCAGCCGAGAGAATTTTCAGGGAAGAGGCCATCATGGGGGATAAGGTGAGTCGGTGTTGTCTCTGTAAAACAGGGTTTTTGTGGTATATCAATGGAAAATAATCTGGAGGTGGGGGTGGGGGTTGAAACTCAATTTGAATGAGTGAAAATCGGGGTGGTTTTAAATTCACTGTGATAAGGCGCTCGTGTATTCATTTGTGAGTAAAATGAATGCACGGATGGTGTATAGATTTCGAGTTTCACTGGAGGGGGGGGGGGGGGGGAATCAATACAAAGCGCCAAACATACCACCCAAGCAAAATAAGCCACCATTGTAGGCTATATATATTGAACAAATACACAACCTCAGTTCTGCAAAAAGGCAGACAATTCCTACCCTGAATTCATTTTACCCACCATTAAACATATGTAACCCCCCCCCAGACACACTGAGTTTCCAAACCCCTACACAAAACTGTACATTCATTTTACCCAAAAATATAAGAATGAATACCCACTCTCCCAGTGAATTTCATACCCCCCAAAAACCCACCCCATTTTTTACTTGAAGCGAGTTTCAACGTCATCCCACCCTGGTTATTACCTGGGGATATGACACCACAGTGACCTCATTTTACAGAGACAACCCTGACTTATGAATAATGCCTCATCTTATCCCCTATGATACTCCCTTCCCTGAAAATTATCTGCAGCTGGAGGTTGGCCGCAACCTCTATTTTCAACCACCCACAAATCTCGGATTAAAACCTTCGAGATTCTAAAAAACCTTCTTTATACCCCCCCCCCCCCCCCCCCCCCCTGACCCCCCCCCCCCCCCCCCCCAAAGAAAGTTTGTCCACCTTGGCACCTTATAAGCGCAACTCCTCCAAAACTGTTTGAAGAATTTTCATGAAACTTTACACAATGGAAGAACTCCATATGAAGATGCGCATGAAGCAATATAATTCTTTTCCTACATTTCCAAGGGGAGATAATCTAACTTATACATTTCAGTTGCTACATCATGTGGTTGCGTCCTCGTAAGTGCAACTCCTCCTGAACCTTTCAGTGAATTTTCATGAAACTTTACACAATGGAAGAACTCCATATGAAGATGCGCATGAAGCAATATAATTCCGTTTCGACATTTCCAAGGGGAGATAATCTAACTTATACATGTCAATTGCTACATCATATAGTTGTGTCCTCGTAAGCGCAACTCCTCCTGAACCGTTCAATGAATTTTCATGAAACTTTACACAATGGAAGAACTCCATATGAAGATGCGCATGAAGCAATATAATTCCTTTCCGACATTTGCAAGGGGATATAATCTAACTTATACATTTCAATTGCTACATCATATGGTTGTGTCCTCGTAAGCGCAACTCCTCCTGAACCTTTCAATGAATTGTCATGAAACTTCACACAATGGAAGAACTACATATGAAGATGCGCATGAAGCAATATAATTCTGTTACATTGTTCACCACACCATTTATGGGAGGAGGGCAAACACTTCTGTAGATTTGATGCCAGTCACGCTTGAATTCCTACTCAAAAAGTTATGATCATTTTCCGATTTAGAAAATGTCCAGATATGGTTTCTGACTTTCTGTATGATAACTTTAGTTTGATTTACGAAATGGAACAAAAATTTTATTCATATGTTTGTAACCACATTAATACAAGTTGGGATTGATAGTGGGCGTGGTCCAATTATCATCATGACACCATACAGCTTAACCCCCTGCACTCTGATGTCAACATACCAAAATTTGAAACATTAAATTTTCCCATAATGCAACTAGGAATTCAATGGATTCAGTCTTGTTTGACAGAGCTCAATGAGCTCTGTCAAACAAGAATGAATTTGTTAAATTCCTAGTTGCATTATGGCAAAAATTTTCAGGTCGGAAATTTGATATTTTGATCTCGGTGTGTTTTTTTTAATTTAGAGGTGTTTAAGGTCACATATTTATGTACAATGGCTAATCGTGATGGCAACATGAACATAAAGTAAAGTTTATTCAATCGTTTTTGCATATGTTGCCCATTTTAGAAGACTTCCACCCCAAGCATTGGTGACTGGGTCCTGGGTCCTATTTTACCAGTGAAACAGAACCTGCTTACTGCAGTAAACAAGCACTGCTTCACTTCCCGGGGTTCCCACGGAGGGGGGGGGGGACTATAGAGATTTAAGTTTGATTCTCGCCATAGTTATTTCCCCTCAGTTATTGCAATTTTTTTTTAAATTTAGGATTAGTTTATTATTTACAAAGGTCTATCATAAGGGGGTGGGGTGCAGTGCATTAGTGTTCCATGGGGGGGGGGGGGGGTGCATTAATGTTCCATGAACAGTCGAGGACTCGAGGTGGGCTGCAGTATTGATGATATTTAATCCTTTAAGTCCTGGACAACACACCTGACTATCGCCTGTTTGTGTCTAGTGACTTAGTAGTGATTTCCCGTCAATTCTTGGCTGCCTGTTAAGACAACCAGGACTTGACTAGAAAGCCCTACCTAGGTAATTAGCCTCTTGTCAGCAGGATGTGCTCGTCAAGGGCACCTGTTCTGATGTCATAATACTAAATAGTTGGAAATAGGCCTTTAAGGGTTAATGGTGATAAGGTATTTGTTGTGTCATTTTCTCATGCTCAATTACGCCGTATTTATATACCAATCTTTACAAAACTTCTCAAGTACCTTCATTATACAACAAGAACAAGTTGTCTTGGATAATAAATTTTGGGCGTTGGCATAAACAATGATTAAATTTAGGATATGGAAATTCTTGGCATGGGGGGGGGAGGGGGGGGGGGCATAGCCATCCTTGACATTGCACTTGTTTTCTTATGTGTGTTGTTTTTGGAGGGGGGGGGGGGGGGGTTCACAGTTTTTACCAAGTTTCTTATTAAATGTTTCAGAATTTTGTTTGCTTTTAGCTAATTACATGCACTGCAGCTTCATCCCTGATAAAGTAAAGTGTCACAATTCTAGCAGGTCGGTATGTGTAAGCTATATGCTATACATCAATGTTTAGTGTTTACAAACTATTCCAACGGTTTTATATTTTATAACAGGATTGAACTAAAATGTGTTTATTTTTATTTCACAATAGATCCCTATAACAATAATGTTTCACATGGCCTTTTAAACGCCTATTCTGATTATAAATCATAATCTGCAAATTGTTTGTAGTTATTCCTGCAGCCATAAGCCAAATTAAAGCATTTATTATTGCAATTCTTTCCCAGAATATTCTTGATTATTCTAAAGATTTCCTTTAATGCCAGTTCAAGACACAGGAATAACCTAGAATATTTTGGGTGGAATATTCTAGTTTATTCCTATTCATGCATTATCCCACATTCTAGTATATTCCAGAATACTCTAGAATAATAATACTGGAATATTCTAGAATATTCCTGCTGTGAAATATTCCAGTTTATTCTTATTTTATTCTTCTTCATGCATTATTCTAGATTATTCAAGGTGCTATTCCTATTCATGCATTATCCCACATTCTAGTATATTCCAGAATACTCTAGAATAATAATACTGGAATATTCTAGAATATTCCTGCTGTGAAATATTCCAGTTTATTCTTATTTTATTCTTCTTCATGCATTATTCTAGATTATTCAAGGTGCCATTTAACATTCTTGTTTATTCTAGAATATTCTAGAATAAAATATTGGAATATTCTAGAATATTCAAGAACAATATTCCAGAATATTCCAGAATAATTCTGGAATATTCTAGAATAATTCCTGGTCAAGAAAACGGGGATATTATTTTATGACTAACACAAGAACGATTAAGTAATGCAGGTGAGGAGGGTTCGATATGACTTCGAATCCCCCCTCCCCCACCGCCAATGTATTTTGAGGCGATTACCAGGCATTACGTAGTTTTCTTCCTGCAAGCCTTGTATAAGTTTAAATACATACATGCATTTCTTCACTTCTCGATTGGCGGCAGGGTCGTGTTCTATGGCGACCTCATGGGCACATCCACTCTTTAGTTGGATTGGTTTCCTGTGATTATTCGTGTATATGTCATATACGAGCACATGTTTCATCATAGTTAATTTGCAAGTCTTTGGGTACATCGGAGACTGCATAACCAGTTAACTGGTATTCAGATGATTACATGTGGGATTTTAATGCTCACACGCATAATAATTATTAGGCTGACACTTTATTGTATATTATGGACCTTTGAAATTAAGAATTATTTTGGGGGCGGTCCGTGTCGGAGCCTGTTAATCATACCTACTTCCACTTCTAGATCCAGTTGGTACTCAACTCATATATTTGTACGTTTATAGTGTCATAGATATTGGATAGAACACGTCAGGGAGTGTTGTTACTGGAATTTATTGTACACCTGAATGGGGTCGCCTGTAGGTTACCTCGGAAGTGTGTTTACTCTACTGAGATCGTTCATTGTGGTTCAATTGGACATGTGTATGTTATATATTATATCACCGATTTTTGACCTATCTGCGTACGTCGTCTGCGATGTACGTTATATAGCGGGCAATATTAATTACTGGGATCGTTGCTATAGCCTTAACTTCTGAAGTGGTGTTAAACACCATTTATTAATAATAAATTAAAACCTGAGTGCCTGTTCGCCGAATATTTATATTGTTTTTTGGTACTGCTTTTACTGATTCCAGAGCGCTCCCCTCTTTCTTTTTGAAGATTCCTTCAAAAGAAAAGGGGTGGGGGGGGGGGGGGATTTTTTACCTGCCCTCTGGCTTGATAGAAATGTAACTATGAGGGAAGCTGTTTTGTCCATAATTATATCCTGCATACAGCTGGAGGTTTATTATGTATGGCGTATGTTTGTGAGGGATATTCTCTCATTCTCAAATACACCATCCTAATTTTTGGACGTAAGAGTAAATGTATGGAGGGGCAGATAGGACTATTAATTTTCGGTTTTGCAAGCAAATTTGGGGGATTGAGGGGTTCAAAATTTGTGATTGGCCCTTAATAACTTTGAGTTAAGCACCGGCTAGTCTGGGCCATTGGTAAGTATAAAAATATACAAATTACTATGAATTTATAGTTTTTTGCTCCCCATGAGAACCCAAATTTTAATTCAGTCCAATATGACATATTTTTTTTAAAAATCATCTCTTCTTCTGCTACATTTGTTAGAATTTTTTTATGATTGATATAGAGCGTCCTCATAGGGCCCTGTCAGATTCAAATTTGATCAAATCAAGTTCAGGAGTCATATTTGGGCTTCCTGTGGGAACTAACTTTCACATAGACAATATGAGGAGTATTATTTATATCTTCTTCAGATGTACCAATCAGAATCTTTTGATATTTGATATACTGCATCCTTAGGAGGTTTAGATTTAAGTTTGTTGTTCAAATCAAGTCGCTGTTTTCGTATTTGGGCTCCCCATGGGAACCTAGATTTTGACTTGGTGCAATAAGAGTAAATTTATTTAAAAATTTGGGGAGTGGGAGCTTGAAGTTGGTTCAAAGCCAATCCCTGGAGTGATATTTGGGCTCCCTGTAGGAGTCTGGATTTTAACTGTGTAATATGAGAAAAAAGTTTTTAAAATCTTCTTCGGATACAGGGACTAGAAATTGGTGGTTTCTTTTAGTTTCATAATGACTTTTGAAGGGGTTTGAGTGATTTTACGCAAAAAAAAAGAAAAAAACAAAAAATATAGACCAGAAGAGCTTTCTCCCACCACCCGCAGTCCCTCAGCTAAAATACATCAACTCTATTAGCATGTAGATGCTGAATGTGACCATACATCCTTTTTATGTGTACCCATACTATGTATGGTACACATAATGCCGGCATCCGGGGTGACTATCCGTCGTTTGTCCATCCTTTGTCTGTCCATCCGTCCATCTGGCCATCTGTCCATCCGGCGTCCGTATCCATTTCTTTGGCATTCGATAACTTGAAAAATATTGCTTGGATTGTCAAGTTGCTTTATATTTTTTTTGTGTTCAGGTTACTGATGTGCCGAGCTGTATAGTTTTTGGTGTAAATCGGATAATATGATCCTGAGATATTAACCCTTTATCCTTCAAATTGAAAATTCCTCCAATCCCCTTTGGCATTCGATAACTTGAAAAATGTTGCTTGGATTGTCTAGTTACTTTATATTTGTGTTCAGGTTACTGATTTGCCAAGCTGTATAGTTTTTGGTGTAAATCTGATGATTTGATCCCGAGATATTAACCCTTTATCCTTGAAATTGAAAATTCCTCCAATCCCTTTGGCATTCGATAACTTGAAAAATATTGCTTGGATTGTCAAATTACTTTATAATTGTGTTCAGGTTGTTGATGGGCTGAGCTGTATAGTTTTTGGTGTAAATCTGGTAATTTGATCCGGAGATATTAACCCCCTTTATCCTTCGAATTGAAAATTTCTCCAATCCCTTTGGCATGAGATAACTCAAAAAATATCAATCCGATTGTCATGTTACTTTATATATTTATTCAGGTTACAGATGTGCTGTGCTGTATAGTTTTTTATATAAATCTGGTAATTTGCTCTGGAGATATTAACCCTTTATCCATCAAATTAGACACTCCTCCAATCCATTTCTATATGTACCCATACCTTGTATGGTGTACATAATGTCGGCATCCGTGGTGGCCCTCCGTCATACAGCTTTCTACTAGTTGCACGTATGGGTACACATCTGACGATTTCATCGGCCTATTTTTTATTTAAACAATTTTATCAGCTGAGCAATTAAGACCCCTTGGGGCCTCTTGTTTTTTCTCTCACCCTTGCCTACAGTGCCTGTGAAACAGTGGTTGTTGGTTCCAGTCCGCATAACCCACGCTCATTGTGTTCTGTCTTAATATAATCCACACATATATTTTCAGAAATATCAACCTGGAACCTGCTTGAAAGTAATGAAGTGGAAGCCTGCACACATGAACTCGGTTGATTTCAAATTGCAAATACAAGTAACGAAGGGAGAGGGGTAAATACATTATTTATTATTGTATCCCTTTACCTAATTACATGACCAGAAGACAATACTTGCTCCCCATGGGAACCCTGAGAAGTGAAGTAGTGCTTGTTAACTGTGGTAAACAAGCTCTATTTTATTGGTAAAATAGGACCTGGTACCAAATGCTTGGGGTGGAAGTCCTCTAAACTGGACAACATGGGCTGAACTTTACTTTATATCCATGTTGTGGTTATGATTAGCCATTATGCAAAAATATATGACCTTAAACACAAATAAATAAATAAATAAATAAATAAATAAATAGCTTTTTTGTGTGTAATTGTGGTTAAAATTATGAAACTAATTTAGACTTCATACTTGCTGGGAACCGTTTGCTAGTACTGTACTCACTCTTATCTCAAGGGAATTTATCTGAACAGGGTTTGTTCATGTCATGAAAAACCCAGAAAGTCATGAAATTTTCGATTTTACAATCTAGGCCTGTGAAAAAAAAATTACCCAAGTTAATAAAATGGATAAATTATGCCACTGCTCTTGTTTTTCTGTTGAAGGTGAGACCCCCAAAATGAAACAAACCAAGTTTATGAATCTTGGAGGGTAAAGAAATAATAATTACAATACATGTAATAAAAAACATTAAATATTTTTACACTGTACCAATGACTCAGACTTAGCTGGTGCTAACTCTTAAATATTTAGGGCCAAACACAAATTTTACCCCCCAATCCCCAAAATTTGCATCAAAAACCGAAAATTACATGTCCTATATGGTCCTCCATACTTTTACTCCACTGCGCATGCGCAGTGTCAAGGAGGTCTCGAAATTGGCGCAATTATCATTCCTTGTTTGGCCCTCACATCAGTTACATCTCATTGATATTTGTGCTTGTAAATCTCAGTTTAAATGATGCCAGACACATAAGAACAGAAGCAGTTTGGGTGATGCGAGCACTATAAACATCGAATGTGCACACCCAGCAACGACGGATCCTAGGATAGTACTGAGAAAGCCTGTCAGTCCGGTAGCTAGCACGTCCAGGTCTATCCGGACCGCGAGCGAGAGAGGCCCCCCTCTCTCTTACATCAACATCTGTGCCGCGATGTTGTTGTATGTTCATTCATTAGTCGGAGCATACGTCCACTCCTCCTGCTCAAGATGCTCCGTCGCATAGACAGTGCGACGCAGCTGTCATATTGGCTTTCTCATCCTCACATCAGCACACACAACCGCACCTTGGCTATGTGACCACAGATTTCCAGGGGACGTTCGCATATTATATAAATGCAGGAAGGAACGTCCCTGGTGCTCCTGCTTCGCCGACAAGGGAATACACATCAACCAGGTCACTCCATCCGCTAGCCAAGGACACGAGGCCTTTCCAGTTGGGCCGTTCGCATATTATATAAATGCAGGAATGAACGTCCCTGGAGCTTCCAGTGGCTAATTACGTAGGACCGTGGCTCCACAGGCCTCATTGAGGAACATGAACAGGGTGATGTTACCGTGATGTCTTTGAAAAGTGTGCTTCCGTCGTAACAGTCAACTGAAGAGCTAGCGGTAAAAGTGCTCATGCAGATACGTCAATTGCCCAAGAGGTCCCAAGTTGGATCGACAGCTTTGGCGTCTGCTAGCTCGCCGGTGTAGTGACCATTCATCGAATGGCTCAGCAGCCGGGTTCGTCCGTTGCGGTCCAGGAAGAAGATTTGGGTGATGCGAGCCCTATAAAAATACAATGTGCACACCCCGTGACGACGGATACGAGGATGGTACGGAGGAAGCCTATTAGTCTGGTTCCTAGCTCGTCCAGGTCCATCCGGGCTGCGAGCAAGAGAGGTCCCTCTCTCGTACAACAACATCTGGGCCCAGATGTTGTGGTCCAAAACGTTCCTCAGTCGGACCATACGTCCACCGCTCGGGACGCTCCGTTACATAGACAGTCCAGAGAGACTGCTCTTTGGGCTTCCTCATCCTCACGGCAGCACATGACCGCACATTGGCTACGTGACCAGTGATATCCAGCCAACCTCGCCAACCAGGGATTCCACGGCGACCAGGTCACGCCATCCGGTAGCCAAGGATACGAGGCCTTCATACTCCAGACGTTCGCATATAAGAAGTATGCAGGAGTCAACGTCCAAGGAGCTTCCAGCGGCTAAATTCTGTAAGACCGCAGCTCCACAGGCCTCCGTTACGGACGTGCTATCGCAGATAGCACAAATTATCACAGCATCCCAGCAACCGACAGAAACTCTGTCGGATCAGGAATTATCCGAGGAAGCTGGGTCGGTACGTTCCGCTGCAGGTTCAGGCACGGACGGCCAAGAATTACAAGTGGTCCGACAGGATGGCAAAAGGGATACGGAGGAGTTGTAATTTTCCCTTTCGGAACAACATAAATTGCCGTAGAGTGCATCCGGCATTATCATCTGACGTTGTTCCTCCAGACCAAAATGCTGCGTTGCTGGATAAGAGACTGGTAGTGCCACTGGACACAGAATTCTTTAATTGGTTTAGGGACATCATCCCTGAGTTTCCGACACAGTCCAGAAATGTCTCACGGACATTTGAACTATTGAATGACGCTATATATAACTTGCTACCAAAACGGGCAGGTCCGGTTTCTTATCGGCAAATGCTCTACGTCTGCCTTTCATCAATTCAAGGAATAATTCGAAACGGCAGGACAGAGCGTTCTGAGAGTTCCTCTGGATCTAGACGACCAGGCCGAAGACCTAGTATTGTCTATACCGTTGTCTATGTCAATTCCAACCACGATGTTGGAAACGACAATATCGTCTAACAGGGCTAGCTTAGACGCATTATCGTACGTAATTCCAGGATGTACAACCTCCTTAAGAGTTCTTTCAAGGGTCTTAGCATTCCCCACGTATAATTCCGCCCTTTTAGTGGCAAATATGGAGTTGGTTAGACATGGCGTGGCCTTGGCTACATCCACGCGTGTGGATAGTAAGGTGAAAAACTCTCTCAGAGTCGCTCCGGTCTCTGAAGAGCTTCTCTTCGATGGCAAGCTTTCCGCAATCTATGATCAGATAACTAAGAAAGCTTCAGACTCTCTGCTATTCAAATCCGCTTCCAAAAAGTTGGATTCAGTGGAGAAGAGTAGGACAGGCACTTCTGGGGCAATTACGTCCAAGGGAAGTTCCTATAGAGGTTCCTATGCGTCCTCTATGTCTTACTCGAGAGACCATCAGGGTAGCGACTTGGGTAGGGGCCGTAATTCTGGCCGAGACATCTGGTCAGACACCCCTAGGCTGACGGGGCGAGGTGCGGGCCGTGGAGGACATGGTTTCTCCTTCCGCAAGCCTCGCAGGATCAGGAGGTAATGGTATAAACCTCTATCGTGTTCCAGTGGGTGGAAGACTGTCGAGTTTCTCAACCAATTGGGAGTAGATTATGGACGTCCCTTGGGTTCGAGGGGTGATTTCGGAAGGACAAAATTGTCCTTCAAAGGAAAACCTCCGTTAACTCGAAGTCCAAGATGGACTCAGCTTCCGTCAAGTCTGCAGGAAAGAGGCTCGCTTGCATCAGAAGTCCAGTCTCTTCTGGAGAAGATCGCGATAGAGATCGTGGAAATCCAGGAATCCAGGAATCTCCAGGTTTCTACAACCATCCTTTTCTGGTTCCGAAACCAGACGGCTCGTTCCGTCCACTCATAAATCTGAGCTGGATAAACAAGCTGATCGTGGCTCCAAGATTCTATATGGAGACCATCCAATCGGTCAGAGCGAGTATTCGGGTGAACAACTATGCTACAAGCATAGATCTCAACGATGCGTACTTTCATGTCATGGTACATCAGGCGTTCAGAAAGTATCTTCGCTTTGCCATCATAGGAGTCGTGTATCAGCTCCGAGCAATGTGCTTCGGTCTGAATCTAGCACCCTGGGCTTTCACTCGAATAATGAACTCGGTAATGACTAATTTCCGAGCTCATTCGTCTGCGGTAACGTCGGCCTACCTGGACGACATTCTTCAGAGGTACGGCAATGAGTTAACGCTTCAGAACGATGTGCAGAATGTGCTTCTATTGCTCTGACGTCTCGGTTTCATAAGTAAATGAGGAGAAGTCGGATCTGGTGTCATCCAAGTCATTCACCCACTGGGGGATGAGCTTCGAGACGCACAACAATCTCGTTCATCTGCCATTAACCAGAGCGAAATTAATCAGTTGTTACGCTCGCTATTGTCTTTACTCAGACAAAGTTACAGCAAGAGATTTCATGAGACCTGTAGGATTTGTGTGGAGCTGCTGCGGATTTTATTCCGATGGGGCAGCTACGCACTCGTCCTCTCCAAATTTTTACTGAACCAGAATTGGAGGGTGAAGATTCATTCATTCGATAAGGACATCCTCTTGTCAAATCAAGTGAACACGAGATTCAGACTTGGGCAGATATTCAGTGGTTAACTCGGAGTTCCATTGCAATTGCCGGATCCGAGTTTTACAGTTTTGACGGATGCCAGTCAAACAGGTTGGGACGCAAAATTGAGCCCAATGGATTTGAAGTGCCAGGGTCTTTGGGATCCGCAGTTCCTAATCAAGCACATAAACATCAAAGAAATGTCAATTTGGCTTACGCTACATCATTGGATGAACGTTATTCAGAATGCTCACATGCAAATTCTGTCCGACAATTCGACAGTATTAGCATATATTCGGAACCAGGGAGGCACTCATTCCATTCTGTTATTCAAGTTAACGGAATGAATCCTTCTGTTTGTACTAGAACATCAAGTTCTTCTATCGGTCTGTCATATTCCGGGTCGTCTGAACGTATTAGTGGACTCCCTTTCACGGAGGGGCCGCTTGTTGCCGTCAGAATGGACTTTCAACAAACGAGTATTCAATCAGATTTGCAACCAATGAGAGCGGACAATGATGGACTTATTTGCGACGCATCTCAACAATCAGTTGCAGACGTATGTGTCACCATGTTCGGATCCTCGAGCGTTTGCAGTAGACACTCTATCGATCTCGTGAGACGGAATGATAGGATATGTGTATCCTCCAGCACCGTTGATTCAGCAGATATTGCTCAAGTTAAAACAATCTCAATGCAAAATTATGTTGGTAGCATCTCTATCTCCACAAAAACCGTGGATTTCGGTCGATTCTATTGCTAGATGGATTCAATTAACTATCCGTACTGCTTATGATAAATATCTTCAACTCAGCAGTTTGTGCTTAAGATTTCTACTCATGAAGTAAGAGTTCTTTCTACATCTTGGGTTTATGCTAATAGTGTTGCTATTACAGATCTAATGAGGGCTGCATATTGGTCTCAGCCTTCCACTTTCACGAATTTGTATCTTAGAAACATTGAGTCCATTTCTGGAGATCTGCATTGTTTAGGTCCGTTATCTGTTGCTCAGAATGTCATCCACTAAACAGTTGCAACTATAGTTAAGTAGGCTTTCTGTTCCGGCAGTGACTCTGTCCTGCTGCCCTCTTTGCTCTGGAGTATTTGATCCAGGGCAAGGGGAAGGGGGGGGGGGGGGAGTGTGTTCCCTTAGGTCACCCGCTTTATAGTGAAAAGCAAGAGAATACCACTCCTGGAGTCAGTAATTCTGAATCGGTACCAGGATGATTTTAAAGTGTAAAGCTAATGTTTACTCATCCATGTAATATTTTTAAAGTGTAGCTAGGTGTGAAGCATTTGTATATGTCACGTGTCATGTGGGCGTTAATATACAATCCTCGGACACTTTTAATGAGTATAAAGAGTCTCATTTCTCTGGACTTCCTTTATTTATTGGCTTTCCTTTAAAAATAATTAGCATAATGGGTTATACTGGAGGTTAATAGAGATCATTGGTGTTATTGTGCTCAATTACAGAATGGTGTTGTTTCTTTCTCGTTTTGATGCAAATAAGAAAGATACATGTAAAGCCTATTTCTCCTTTCTCCTCGAGGGGATAATTCTGTTATATGTAGTTGAGCCTATTGCATTTTCCTTATGTCCTAGGCCCTCCAAACTTTTTACTATTCAGCTAAGTCTGGGTCATTGGTACAGTATAAAAATGTTAAAAAATTTACAGTAATTTATATATTTTTTATACTTACCAATGACCCAGACGCGGGATGGCTCTCCCATGAGCTGGGAACTCATACCTCCCTGCTGAGTACATAACGTTTACCAGGCACTGGTTGTAAGAATGATAATTGTTCCAATTTCGAGACCTCCGTAACACTGCGCATGCACAGTGGAGTAAAAGTATGGAGGACCATATAGGACATGTAATTTTCGGTTTTTGATGCAAATTTTGGGGATTGGGGGGTAAAATTTGTGTTTGGCCCTAAATATTTTAGAGTTAGCACCAGCTAAGTCTGGGTCATTGGTAAGTATAAAAAATATATAAATTACTATAAATTTTTTAACTTTTTGAAAAATTCCTTCCCACCCAATCGCCTGCCAACTCGCCTGCCCAAAAGGCTGCCTGTCTGCCTGGCCATCCACCCACCCACCTGAAACCCATCCACCCTCCTGCCCAGACATCAGCCCACCAACCTGATCAAATACCCACTGACCTCCTGCCTATTCGCCTGCTTCCCCGCCCAGCTGCATGCATTTTTAGCTTAACTTTATGAAGTCAAGATAAGCTATTGCCAACACAAGCACAGAAGTCTGTGAGTCTCTTAGTCTGTGAGTCTGTTTCCATTTTCTTTATCACATGCTACACCTAGTAGTTCTTGTCTGATCATCACTAAATTTCATGTGCAGGTTCCCGGTCATGTCTAGATGAGAATATCCTATTTTTGTTGTGATCGGTCAACCATGATGGCTACATGAGTCTGAAACCCAAAAACCTTTAGCACAGACTATAGGACATATTCTGGAGGGGATTTCATTGTAACTTGGTAGGATGGCTCCGTATAATGTCCAGATGACAGTGTCTTATTTTGGACGGGATTTGCTCAACTGCTGAAAGGGCACGTTACCCAGATTCCTTTAGAACACTCTACAGGTTTTGTTTTTAAAGGGTTTTCATTGTAAATTGGTAGGATGACTTGATTTAAACATGTTTTCCGACTTACTTTCTTTGTATTTGAAATTAAACTTTGCCACAAACTTTCTTATTCTAATTCTTGCAGGGTCAATACAACTTAATGATTCCATTTACATCAATGATTTCTTTTATTGGTTTTAGGAAATATTAACCCTTTTTTGCCAATCAATTTTACTTAGTATCCCCAGCTTAAAGTTTCGGCTTAAAGTTCTGCTTTTCAAGGTTCTACCTTTCATTCTCCAAACACTGTGTTACAACCTCATTTCTTTTTTTTCATTTCAGGCAAGGTCTACTGAAGCTGTACACAGTGGTTTCAAATAATATTGGCATTAATTTAACCCTTTTCACAACACTTTTTTTTGGGGTGGGGGGGGCACTTTTTTTTTTCTTTCATCAAAAATGCTTTTTTACAGTTTTGGTTAAAAGTTTGTGGTTAAAAACCCTGACAAACACCATCACCCCCACCCCCTCCCAATTAGGCATATTGTTTTTCTTCTTTCCTCCAATATGCATTTTGAACTATTTACAGTCACTACATGGGGGAACCTTTTTTTAAACTCACGTAACCCCCCTCCCTCCTCAAGTGGGGGAGGCAATTAGACCCTTTTCTTTTTCTTTCGTCAAAAATGTTTTTTTTTACACTTTTGGTTACAGTTTGTGGTTAAAAACCCAAACATCACCACCCACCCCCACCCCCACCCCCATGGTGTCAGTTAGGTATTTTTTTTTCTCTGCTCAAAATGCATTCTGAAGGATTTTGACTGACCACATGTGGAAAAAAAATGGACTCCCCTAACACACCCCCCACTCTCCAACTCCACCCCACCTCCTCCTCACCCAGGGCCATTCATGCAATATTTTTTCTTTGGTACAAAATGCATTTTTAGCCTGACTGTTTATAATCAGGGCTATAGTCAGGACTTTCGTCTGCCCATGTGTCGTTCCATCCATCTGTCTGTAAACAATTGGTTTCCGACTGATAACTCCAGTTTGGATTATTTGATTTCAACCAAAGTTGATATGTGTATTTTCGAGCTAGTAATACAGGCCAGGTTTGAATATAGGTTCCACAACTCTCCCCCCCCCCACCACACACACACACACACACACACACACACAGAGTCTTGTCTACCCTACATACCGAGGTACCCCATTGTTTGTCCTTTGTGTGGACTAACGGTTTCTACCTCGTTTTGCCGGTACGGTTCTGGGAAAACAACCGAGGTAAAGGGTTTCTTTTGTCTTTTGTACCTCAGTAAGGCAAAAAACGCAAACTCTTTTGTCTAATTACCTCGTCAAGTTGGTAAGACAAACCCACACACACACACACACACACACACACACACACACACACACACACACACAGTCTTGTCTTCCCTACATACCGAGGTACCCCATTGTTTGTCCTTTGTGTGGACTAACGGTTTCTACCTCGTTTTGCCGGTACAGTTCTGGGAAAACAACCGAGGTAAAGGGTTTCTTTTGTCTTTTGTACCTCGGTAAGGCGAAACACGCAAACTCTTTTGTCTAGTTACCTCGTTAAGTTGGCAAGACAAACCCACACACACACACACACACACACACACACACAGTCTTGTCTACCCTACATTCCGAGGTACCCCATTGTTTGTCCTTTGTGTGGACTAACGGTTTCTACCTCGTTTTGCCGGTACAGTTCTGGGAAAACAACCGAGGTAAAGGGTTTCTTTTGTCTTTTGTACCTTGGTAAGGCGAAACACGCAAAATCTTTTGTCTAGTTACCTCGTTAAGTTGGCAAGACAAACCCACACACACACACACACACACAGTCTTGTCTACCCTACATACCGAGGTACCCCATTGTTTGTCCTTTGTGTGGACTAACGGTTTCTACCTCGTTTTGCCGGTACAGTTCTGGGAAAACAACCGAGGTAAAGGGTTTCTTTTGTCTTTTGTACCTTGGTAAGGCGAAACACGCAAAATCTTTTGTCTAGTTACCTCGTCAAGTTGGTAAGACAAACCCACACACACACACACACACACACACACACACACACACACACACACACACACACACAAACGTGTCACTTAGGCAATCATTCCCAAAATGCATTTTGAAAGATTGGGAGTTATTACATGCAAAAATGAAAATTGACTCCTATAGCCCAACATTGCTTTATGTACTGCATCTTTTATCCTTTACCTAACACAAGTTGAAGCCAACAGTACAAATTATTTTTCTGAAACATTAGATTTTTTCATTTTTCTTCTAACCATGCCTTATTAGTCCTCATTGGAACAAGCTCATCAAGTTTCTTTCATTAATAGGTCATGAGGTATGTTTTGAAGTAGAGAAATGAAAAAATAAAATTTGAATAGCAAATTTTGTATATCACGAGTGCAGATATGGCAGATTCATTAGGTAAATGGTTAACAAGAAATGACTCCGACTATTTTGTGTCTAAGCATTGCCATTGCTGGGACAGTCGGGCTGCATGCATGACATCACTCTAGTTGTTTCAAAACATAGCTTATCTCCCCTCACCAGAATGAGTGTGTTCAGCTCATTCCAGTGAGGAGTAAGCTATGTTTTAATAAAAAAAAGAAAATATTTCGTTACAATTGTTTTGTGCAAATGCCATCTAATACTGATGGCAAATATACTGTGGTTATTGAAAGCAGTCAGTGTTAATGCAGTTGAATGAAGTAATGCTCAGAGCTCCTCTCCACTCACAATTCCCATTTCCCCACCAAACAGCAATATTTCTTAGATGCTGGTTCTAAATAAACTTTGCTGATCAGACATGTTGTAAGTCACACTGTTTTGCAGGGAAGATTCCTTATTTTCCAGAATGAATATTTTTATACCCCCAGTAGGGGTACATAGGAATCGCCTTTACTGTGCATCCATCCGTCCATCCATCAGTCCATCTGTCCCGAAATTCAATCATGAATAACTTGTAAAGTACTTGGTTGAGTGACTTGATATTTGGTATGCAAGTGTATCCTATTGCTGTATACCCATAGTGAAATGCAGGTGTTGTGCAAGATTTTATTGAGTCTTTGCGCTTATGGACTTAGAATTTGTCCGCCCTGAAAATAATTCATGAATAACTTGCTGAGTACTCAATGGAATGACATCGTATTTGATGTGCAACTCTATTTTATTGATGTCTACCCACAATACAAGGTCAGTCTGTCCGTCCCTCTGTCTGTCCATTCTGAAATTCATTCATGAATAACTTGTAAAGTACTTGGTTGAGTGACTTGATATTTGGTATGCAAGTGTATCCTATTGCTGTATAGCCATAGTGAAATGCAGGTGTTGTGCGAGATTTTATTGAGTCTTTGCGCTTATGGACTTAGAATTTGTCCGCCTTGAAAATAATTCATGAATAACTTGCTGAGTACTCAATGGAATGACTTCATATTTGATGTGCAACTCTATCTTATTGATGTCTACCCACAATACAAGGTCAGTCTGTCCGTCCGTCTGTCTGTCCATCCGTCCCTTCTGATTTTCATTCATGAATAACTTGTAAAGGACTTGGTTGAGTGACTTGATATTTGGTATGCAAGTGTATCCTATTGCTGTATACCTATAGTGAAATGCAGGTGTCATTTGAGATTTTATTGCCAGAGTCATTGCCCATCCGTCCGTACTGAAATTCATTCATGAGTAACTTGTAAAGTACTTGGTTGAGTGACTTGATATTTGGTATGCAAGTGTATCCTATTTCTGTATACTCATAGTGAAATGTAGGTGTTGTTCGAGATTTTTTTTACCAGAGTCATTGCCCTTTATGGACTTAGTATTTGTATATACCCCAAAGCTGTATCACCAGTAGCCAGACTTGCATTGTTTAAGCGGGGGTATATTTTTATTTTTACACTGTAAACCAATGGCCCAGACTAGCTGGTGCATAACTCAAAGTTATTAAAGGCCAAACACAAATTTTGAACACCCCCCCACCCCCCCCAGTCCCCAAAATTTGCTTGCAAAACTGAAAATTAAAAAGTCCTATCTGGCCCTCCATACATTTACTCTCCACGCATGCGCAGACATCTGGAAGTGACCGGAATTGGCGCCAAAATCATTCTTTATTTGGCCCTAAAAGTCATCAACAATGAAATGACATCTGTGCTTTAAAATGTCCTTTTTTGAGGATGCCAGACACAAATCAATGCAAGAATTGGTGTATACAAGGCTGTTATTGGATGAAGGGAGCGTTCAACAGTGGTTTTGGATGTTCAGGGCTGTAACTTTATAATATTTAAAAATTATTTTATGTTTCCCAATTTCGGGACATATGCCTGACATCATCATTCTTAAAAATGATTATTCCACTGTGTGTTAAGTATTCCTTTCCTATCCTTCCATGTACCCTTCCCGTTAAACTCTTAAGCTTTTTGGCTGTTTTTTATCGAAATTTTTATTAAATTTCTTGGGAGTTTAACATTTATTACAGAATATTCTTCTGTTTCTTCTCCAGGGTTACGTCCTCACCCTAGCGGTGTTAGGCTGTTTAGTCTTGCATCATTTATCCAATGTATCGTTTTTTCTTCGTATGAAGATCTAGCTTTGCATTTGATAGCATTTCAATTGGTTCTGATTTTGGGCTTTTTTGTGTGCCTGATGTTTTGTTTACATTGATGTTGTTTACATTATCAGCGTCCTCATATTTAGGTAGTTTCTTATATTCTGTTACTGTAATATACTGTAGTATACATGGATTATTATTCCGGTAGTGTAGCTCATAAAATTTTGGATTTTGTCCACACTTAGGCTCTATCAGGATGCCCTTGGGTTCTTCATGTTCCCTTTGGGAACTTGGGCGTTTTTCAAAAAAAAAATTTTTTGTTTACAAAAAATATTTTGAATTTAATTATGATTGTTATTATTCATGTATCTCAGTTATATATATATATTGTTGTGGAGTTTGGAGGACTGATATCGACTTTAGTTGATACACTCTTGCAAACTCTTGTCATTCTTATGTAGCACTGGGTGCCGGGTGTGGTGGTACATTGTTGGCAGTGAGGTTCTGAGGATCAGAGCCTCATACCGCATTTTAATTCATTCTGTCAGTTTCTATTTCAGAGGAACATGAACATGGTGATGATATTCTGACCCCCATCCATGTGTGCTATCGTCGTCGCGCTCCGCGGAGCATGTAGAGCTAGCTGCAGTGCTCATTATTGCAAGAGTTGGGGGTTTTGGGTAAAGGTGTTAATCTCTTGCAAGCAGCTAGCTCAATGGGTGAAGCGGTACTCCGTCCGTGGGTGCCGTGATGCCGGGTAAGTCCGTTATGATCCAAGAGGTGGATTGGGTAGAGCGAGCACTATAATATAAATGCTCACCCAGCGATGACGGAAATAGGGAGGAAGTCTGCAAGTTCTGGTACTCGGCGAGGTCTGATAGACCGTGAGCAGGAGAGCCCCCCCCCCCCCCTCCTCTTTAATATAGCAACGTCTGGGGTCAGATGTTGTTTTGAGAAACTTTCACAAGCCGGAACATATGTCCGCCCTCCACTCGGGATGCTCTGTTTAGTCTGCAGGCGGAGTCGGCTTCAGTCAAGGCTTCCTCTGCTACGTTTCAAAAGACCGAAAGGAAGTATTATACTATAACCAATGACCCAGACTAGCTGGTGCTAACTCAAAAAAATCTAGGGCCAAACACAAATTCCCCCCCCCCCCCCAATCCCCAAAATTTGCATTCAAAACCGAAAATTGGAAGTCCTATCTGGCCCTCCATACATTTACCCTCCACTCATGCACAGATGCCAGGAAGTCACCAAACCTGGCGCCAATATCATTCTTTGTTTGGCCCTTGTCAGATAACAACAAACTGACATTTGTGCTTTTTAAATCTCAATTAACAATGATGGCAGACACAAATAAATGGTTAAATTGGTGGATCCAAGGACACAACTGGATGAAGGAAGGAAGAAACGGTGGTTTGAAATGTTCAGGGCTGTAATTTTATAATATTTATTAAAATTAGTTCATGTTCCCTAATTTCGGGACATGGGCCTGACGTTATCACTGATTGATTATGATCTATCCACGGTTTATTTAGTATTCCTTCCCTGCCTTCCCCCAGTTAAGCTTCTAAGCTCTTTGGCTTGTTTTAATAAAAAAAATTTTTAAAAATTTATTGGGAGTTTAATGTTTTATGCAGAAGATTATTCTGTACATCCCCAGGGTTACGTCCTCATTTTTTCTTGTGCGTAAATTATGCAAATTAGACTAACTTTGATGTTTTTTGGTGTTACTTTCAGCACTGTAAGTGCAAATGCCAATACAGCTCGGGCTAGAGGCCGTATTTATGAACCGATCTTTACGAAATTCCTTGGGTACCTTTGTTATCACCGTGGGACGAGAACGAGTGTTTTGGGGTCCGGTCCAAAATTCAAGATGGCCGATGGCAGCCATTTTGTACAAAATTTGGTGCAATCAGATTTTTGCACAGAACTTCCTTATGAAAGTGCTGATTTGAATAATTTTTTGTGTAAATGTTTAGTAACGTGGGATACATCACATATAATACGGGTTTTTTTCTCGTGCAGAAATTATGCAAATTAGATGAACTTTGATTTTTTCAGTGCTACTTACACACAGTAAGTACACATGTCAGTACGGCTCGGGCTAGAGTCTGTATTTATGAACCGATCTTCACAAAACGTCTTGGGTACCTTTGTTATCACCTTGGGACGAGAACGAGTGTTTCTGGGTGCAGTCCAAAATTCAAGATGGCTGCAAGTGGCCATTTTGTTCCGAAATTAGGTCTAATCAGTTTTTTGTACACAACTTCTATACGGCTCAGGTTAGAGGCCGTATTTATGAACCGATCTTTACGAAACTTCTTGGGTGCCTTTGTTATCACCGTGGGATGAGAAGGAGTGTTTTTGGGTGTGGTCCGAAATTCAAGATGGCCACCAGCAGCCATTTTGTACCAAAATTAGTGCAATCAGTCTTTTGTACAGAACTTCTGTATGAAAGTTCTGATTTGAATAAATTTTTGTATGAATGTTTAGTAACATGGAATACATCACATATAGTACGGGTTTTTTTCTCGTGCAGAAATTATGCAAATTAGATGAACTTTGATTTATTCAGTGCTATTTATACACCGTAAGTGCACATGTCAATACAGCTCGGGCTAGAGGCTGTATTTATGAACCGATCTTCACTAAACTTCTTGGGTACCTTTTTTATCACCTTGGGGCAAGAACGAGTGTTTCTGGGTGCGGTCCAAAATTCAAGATGGCTGCCAGTGGCCATTTTGTACCGAAATTAGGTCCGATCAGTTTTTTTGTCACAACTTCTACACAGCTCATATTTGTGAACTGATCTTCATGAAACTTCTTGGGTACCTTTGTTTTCACCTTGGGACAGGAACGAGCGTGTTTTGGGGTGCCTTTGTTATCACTGTGCTATGAGAACAAATATTTTGGGGTTCAGTCAAACCCACTCTGGGACTCAAAGATTTCTTTTCTTGTTTAGCATCTGTCACCCACCTTTACAATACTTTACCTATACATTTGTTACAGGCAACGGTCAGTATTTATGTACAGACTGTTACATTACTTTATATGTACCTTTGTTATCAGGTCATTACCTAGATGTTTGTCATTGCTGTGTCACATACTATACATGTACATGTCTTTGTCTTGACAAGTTGAGCTACAGTGTCATTGACACTTTCATTGTTTAAGAATTACAGTTGTAAGTACCATTAAATATTCTGATAGTGTGGTAGTTAATTTTACACAGTTTTTATAATTTTGCCCACACTTAGGCTTTTTTGAGCTCATAATGAAATATTTTTTATAAATTTGTTTGGGAGTTTAACGTATTATACAGAAGATTTTGTGAATCCCCAGGGTTATGTCCTCACCCTTGGGGTGTTTGGGCATTTTGGTCATGCATCATACATCTGATGTATCATTCTTTCTTCTGATGAAGATCTTGCTTTACATCGGATAGTCTTGTTTCTGTAACTGACTTCGGGCCGTGTTGCCTGGGGTCTTGTTTCCGGTTTTTGTTTACATTCACAATGCCCTAGGTAGTTTCCTATTATTTTTAGGAACGACAGTTGTAAGTAACATTAAATATTCTGATAGTGTGGTAGTTAATTTTATAGCAGATTTTTATAATTATTTCCACACTTAGGATTTTTTTGGCCCCATCGTTTCCTTTGGGAACTTGCACTCTTTAAAAAAATTTTCCAAATTTTTTTTTTGAAGGAATTTTTTCTTTTGGATGTATTTATTTCATTCATCGATTGTATTTTAATGTTATCTTATATTATATGTAGATTTGGTGGTGGTACAATGACATATATTAGAATTTAGGTAATAATATTTATCTAATAATAAGGCAAATAGAGGAAGCCTTTCCTCTCTTTACATGGTCGTTGTCTTGAGTATAGTTGATGTACTACCACTAATTTTTGCTCCATGTGTCAGGTTTGACAATGTTGATGACGGGTGTCATCGTTTGTGTTAGGCGAGTGGACACTATCGGTCCTATCGTGACGAGGGGACACTGCTGGTCCTCTCGCCAAAATGTCACTATAGTTTTTTAGTTTCTATTTACAGAGGAACAAGAACATGGTGTGGTTTCATGACGCCGTCAGGGAGTGTGCTTCGGTCGTCGCATTATACTATTAGAGCTAGCAGAAAAATGCTCAATGATAATAGACAAGGGCTAGGCTTTAAAAAAGGTTTACGTCCCTTGTCTCCAGCTAGCTCAACCGGCAGATCTATCACATAGACTAGTGGTGTGATGCTGGGTATGTCGAGAGGAGGAATAAGGGTGTAGCAAGCACTATAAAAATATGAACATGCTCACCCTGCGACGACGGAAAGGAGGAAGCATGGGAACAATGAAGCAGACAAGTTCTGAGGTATGCTCGTCCAGGTCAGATCGTGAGTAAGAGAGAGGCCCCTCTCTCTTATAACAACATCTGGGATCAGAGGTTGTTGGTAAGAACTTGTGTCTGTTGGAGCTTACGTCCATGCCTTCCTGTCTGGGAGGCTCCTTCCATATGCTGCCGGAGTCAGCTAGTCTTATAGCTTTCTCTACGTTCGAAAAGCACACAAGACCACACAAAGTCTGTTGTTGCCAGCTAGCTCGACCGGTGAAGTGGTTACTCAGGCCTCTGAGAACTGTGAAGCCGAGTGTATCCACTCCAGGCTAGGAGATGATATAGGGTGGAGCGAGCACTATGATATGCAACCATGCTCACCCAACAACGACGGAAGGAGGAAACCGGCAAATTCTGAGGTACGCTCGTCCAGGTCACCCACGTCGGGTATGTCCATAGCGGTCGAGAGAGAATAAGGGTGTAGCGAGCACTGTTTAATCCAATCATGCTCACCCTGTATTGATGGAAGCAAGAAGCTGGCAAATTCTGAGGTACACTCAGTTAGGTCTCCCTGCATCGCGAGCAAGAGGGAGACCCCTCTTTCTCTTTTAAAAACATCTGGGGCCGGGTGTTGTTGGTAGGAACTTGTGTCAGTCAGAGCTTACGTACACAGCTATTGTCCGGTACGCTTAGTTCAATTCTTAGCCGGATACGGCTACAGTTTGGCTTCTTTAGCATCTGCCAAACACTCCCGACCGCACCTTGGCTAAGTGACTTAGGATATCTAGTCTGCATCGTCAAAAGGTCCATCTTTTGTGAAGAAAGTCGCACCATCTAGTAGTCAAGGAGAATAGGCTTCATTCATCAGGACGTCTGCAGTAATAGCCATCTTGGACACCCTGTCCCAGGAGCAGCCGGTGGACAAGCAATTCATGACCGCTGCTCCTCAGACCTCCGTAACGGACTTGCTGTCACAAATTGCGCAGCTAATCGCAGTATTCCTGCTGAGGCAGAAGCACTCAGTGTTAGTGTCAAAACTTGAGCTGTTGAATTGTGCTTGATCGGTCCAGTCATCTGCCTGTTCAGATGCTGGTGGCTGTGATTCTAACTGATTTAGACAAATGATGAAGAGGATAACTTTCCCTTTCGGAACAACTCATGGATGATATGGTTACTATACATTATCGTTTCCTTGAACTTGTTCCAGTGAATCACAATGCTGCGAGTAATTATGAGAAACCGCTAGCGTAGTTGGACGCTGACTTCATCTGGACAAAGAGCAGGATTATAAGATCTCTTTCCGGTTAAGTCTACACGGGTGTCACGGGTCTTCGATTGTGTAGACGACACCATATTTAACTTCCTGCGGGAAAAAGTAATATGGTTTCTTATCATCTTCTGTATTTTTAACCATTTGTGTTTGTTCACATACTTTTAAAAAAATGACAGGGAAAGATGTGTTGAGAGTTTCTCTGTGTTGAATGAGCAGGCTAAGATCTTAGTTGTAGCCTTACCTTCATTTAGCTGTTCACTCAGACACAATTGAGAAGATAATTTCTTATTCAGAGCGAATTTAGACTCATGATCTTATGTACTTCAATTTTAAGTACTGTGACGCAACGTATAATGGAAAGGAATTTTTTGGTCGTTTGTACCTTTTAACAATTCTTTCCAGACCTATTATATATATCTCTGTCTTATCAATTGTTAAGTGGGAGCTATTCTGATGTGACGATGCCTTGTGTCTTCATCTTAACATTTGACTAAGTGGAAAACTTGCTACTGGTCGCTTTAGTTTTCCAGACACTATTCTTTGATGGTAAGCTTTCATTAATGTAGGATTAAGCTACAAGAAAGCATCAATACTCGACTCTTTAAGTTGGGGTCTTATTGACCACACCAACAGAAAGAGTAGGAGAGGTTGTCCTAGACTCAGATCGTCTATAAGGACTCGTAGTGAAGGTATTGGAATCTCTCATATATATTTTTTTAGGGATTGTCTATACAGCCACTCAGATGTTGTTTTTAGCAATGCAATACAGGTCAAGTTCGATATTGGTGTTTCTCAGTCCATCTGCTGCAGAGTTATGGCCCTTTGAAAACACAATCTTTCGAAAAAAATTGGTTTCCCTTCATTAAAGTCGAACGCCTCGACGGATCGACATCAATCTTTCAGATGGCTTTTGAAGCAATAAAATACAGGTCAAGTTCGATATTGGTGTTTCTCAGTCCATCCGCTCTAGAGTTATGACCCTTTGAAAACACAATTTTTGAAAAAAATTGGTTTCCGTTCATTTAAAGCCGAACGCCTTGAAGGATTGACACCAAACTTTTCAGATGTTGTTTTTATACGCCAGTTTGAAAAACGGGATGTATTATGTGAATGGTCTCTCCACCCATCTGTCTGTCCGTCCATGGACACATTTCGTGTCCAGACGACAACTTTAGTTGTAATGGTTTGAGCTGAGTTAAATTTGGCTTGTGGATTTAGTATGACAAAATACAGGATGGGTTCAATTTCCGTTTCTAGCTGCCCATTTGCAGTAGAGTTACAGCCCTTTACTTTTGGAAATTTAGCCCAACTTCTCGTTTACAGAGGATAACTTTAGTTTGCCTTGACCGATTTATTTCAGATTTTCAGTTTTTTTGTTTTTGACCACAAAATACAGCTCAGGTTCACTTTTGATCACAATCACATATACCTTTCCGGAGTTATTCCCCTTGAATGATTGCAAATTTGTGAATTTTGTGGTTTCCGGATGATAACTTTAGTTTGCCTTGACCGATTTTTTTCAAATTCTCAGATTTTGTCTTTGACCACAAAGCACAGCTCAAGTTCACCTTTGGCCCTAATTGCATGTACCGTTCCATAGTTATTCCCCTTGAATGATTGCAAATTTGTGAATTTTGTGGTTTCCGATGATAACTTTATTGCTTTGACTAATTTGTTTCAAATTCTCAGATTTTGTTTATGACCACAAAACACAGCTCAAGTTCACTTTCGGGCCAAAATCGCATGTACCTTTCCAGAGTTATTCCTCTTGAATTTATGCATTTTGTGTTTTCCGGGTTATAACTTTAGTATGGCCTGACGGATTTTTTATATGCCTGTTGAAAGAACGTCAAATTATGGAATCAGTCTGTCTGTCTGTCCATTTGTCCTTCCGTCGGTCTATCCGTTCGTCAACATTTGGTTTCCAGATGATAACTTTAGTATTTTTTTTTCATTTGACTCCTAAACTTGGTATGTGGTTTAATCAAAACAAAAGACAGGTCAAGTTCGAATATGTGGTCAGTTCGAACTTCGAAGTTCCTCTGAATTATGGCCCTTGTTGGACATAGAATGCATCAAATATTTGGTTTCCGGATGATAACTTTTATTATTTGTTTTCTGATTGGTTCCAAACTTGGTATGTTGATTAATCACAATGAAATACAGGTCAATTTCGAATATGGGCTAGTCCAAACAATTTTCACCCTCACCCCCATCCTTACCCCAACCCTTCAAAAATACAAAATGGGCGTATAATGTCCTGCTAGGCAGTGCTCTTGTTGACAGGCTGGTTCGTCTGTTGTTTCACAGAGCGAATTAGCCAGCCGTTTGGCTTGCTTTTATCTGTTATCTGACGCATTAACAGCGGAAAAATTTATGCTCCGGAGGGGGTTGTGTGGTTCAACTATGAATGTTATTTCGATAGGTCACTTACGCACACGTCCCCTCCAGTTATTCTTAACTTGAATGGTAGACGTTTTTTGCTCTAGACCTGTTTTGTTTTAGAGAATCTTTTAACAAGGTCAAGTTTGGGCATATATTTAACGGTTTTCTCAATTATGATGGACGTCAGTTCATATACTGGGTTACAATCCTGAGTCTGATGGTCTCTCTATGTAAGGAACTTCGGACCCTCTGTTCTTGGAAACCACATATTCAGAAATGATGTCTCATTGTTCATGCTACATCATTGAATTATATTAATATCGATCATCTATTTATAGACGCAGATCAGAGTTTATTAGAAGAAAAGAAATGCTTCTTTTGTCATTAAGTTTCAATAGAAGGGACATTTAGGTTCATTCTATTGTTAATTGAAGTCAGTTAGCTGTTCATACTGCTTAGGTAAATTTATCTTCCAATCAGCAGTCAGTGCTTTAGATTTCAGCACATTAAGTAAAGTGCTGGCAGCATCTTGGGCTTATTCTAACTGTATGGCTATTACATGATCTTATATTGGATCACTTCAGGATAGTTAAGTTTGCGGCGTACGGGAATAATAGTTTCCATTATTGTGTCGCCAGTATTAGGCATTTGAGTGCATACATTTGACGCTCAGCCGTTTTCATGGGAATGAATGATAGGATATGTGTATCCTTCAATTCATTCGTTTCTGTTGATTACATTGAGGTTATGGTGTCTGTTATTGAACATTTGCCAGAAGCTTCCCCCACGAGAGGGTTTTCTTCTTCAAGGGAAGTTTTGTTATTCATGTCATTCTCCGCTCTCGGTGGCATTACGGAGTATGTCAGACATGAGGGAGCTTTGTGATCACTATATTATTGCTGTCTGGACCAGCATTGATTAATAATGTGGGTGAGGAGGTTTCGACATATATTCAAATTCCATCCCCCACCACCCCCACCCCCCACCCCCTCCCCCACACTCACAGTGTCGCGTATATATATTTTAATATATACATTCTTTGCGTTTGGGTCATGTTGGATGGTGCCCTCATAGGCATATATGCAGTTCTGTTGCATTAGTTTCCGTGTTTATTTTCTGATTTCTAATATACAAGCACTTATTTTATCATCATAATGGCTGCTATTTGAGTTTATGGGTGACTGCATAACCATTTAGTGGTTTTTAGATGATTACAGGCTGGATTTTTATGCACTCGCGCAATATGTGATTACACTATAGCTTTGGTGGACCTTGAAGTTATTATATATTTCGGGGGTGGTCTGTGTTGGAGCCGGTTAATCATACGTACCTCCATTTCTAGATCCTGGTCTCTATTTTGTTGGTTCTCAAATCGCATGTTCTCATGTGTTTATAGTTGTAGATACCAAATTGTACACATTGGAGAGTGTTCTTACCGGATTTAGTATTACTGAGGCCTCCTGTGAATGATCTTGAAGCATGTTTTCTCTGCAGAGATTGTTCATCGTATCTCGATTTTGTATGTGTATGTTATATTATTATTTCACTGATTTCGTCATACCTGTATACGCCGTCTGCAGTGCATATTTTGTAGTGGATAATGTTATTTACCAAAATCATCGCTGTAGCCTTGGATTAATTAATTTTTGAGTGCCTGATCAATATTTATTTATATCGTTCCCAGGTTCTGTTTATTGATTCCAGAGCTCTTCACTCTTTCTTTTGAAGATATGTTCAAAAACTGGAGGGGGTGGGGGTCATTTTGTCCACTTCTCTGGCTTATTGGGTATGTAACTATTAATGAAGCCGTTTTGTCCGTTCTATATTCGGCGATCAGCTGTAGTATTATTGTTTGGCATATGTTTATGGGCAATTTTCTCTCATTCTCAATATGCCATTCTAATTTTTAGGGCTAAGTCCAGACTAGTCTTAAAAGTTGTTTATTTGTTACATCCTAATTAGCATGATTTTATGCTTGGATTTAGGATTTACATAATTGGGATCCATATTAGGGTATGCCTCTTCTATTATGGTATAAAAAGACATACATGTAAATTCGAATTATTCTAATTTTCTTCATCATGTATTGAAGGATTTGATCTATGTTGATCTACTATTTCAGAAGTTCTAGGCCCTCCACCTTTTTACGATTCAGCTAGTGTGGGTCATTGGTTACAGTATAAAAATATGAAAAAATTTATAGTAATTTATATATTTTTTATACTTACCAATGACCCAGATGGGAATGGCCCTTCCATGAGTGGGCAGTACTGGGCACTCATACCTCCCTGCTGAATTATGATTATAAGCGTGGGAATATACGAGATGAGTGCGGACATAAATAGAAACCTGGATCTAGAAATGGAAGTAGGTCTGATTAACAGGCTCCGACACAGACCGCCCCCGAAATAATTCATTCATAATTTCAAAGGTCCATAATATACAATAAAGTGTCAGCCTAATAATTATTATGTGCGTGAGCATAAAAATCCTGCATGTAATCACCTGAATACCAATTAACTGTAGTGTTGAAATGATTACCTATTTTTCAAAGTCGACTAGTCGACGGGAGTAATCGATTCAAAATCGACTAGTCGGCTTTTCTGTTGAAAACATAATTGTCTCAGTAAATTAGGTGATAAGAGACCGTTACATGTAAGTTGATAACCCTTTCGTTTAATGACTCGTTTGACAGGTGTTTGATGAAATTTTCTTGTCAAAGTCATGAATGTAGCTGTTCTCTTTTTCGTATTTTGAGTTTTTTAAAATGTCGTGCATATTATAGCTTTAACCATTCAGTAAAAAAATTAGGATACCTGGGAAGTGTGTGCCTCCTAGTTCTCTGTCCATACAGTGGAAAAAGTACCCAATGATGTTAAAACAGCATTTTCGTGAATTTGTAAAATGTTTGAAATGTGCCGCCATTCGCCTGTTGCAATTAATTAAGAACTCCCAGGTCAAATTTTGTGACGGACAGTTTCCTCACCTTCATATCCGATCTTCGCCCACTCGCACCCAAACCAGTACAGAAATATCATAGAATATGGAGCTATGGCATTGATTTACCTTTGAGGAAGACCGGGCAATTGGCTCAAAGAAGATTCACTTATATACAAGTACAAGATTTAGTTTATGCACGGGAACTCTGCAGAAACTGCAGAGTTATGGTGCTTCAACTGACTCTTGTGTGGAGTGCAGAGTACTGCGGATGAATGAGAGGAGAAAGGACTTAGTGTGCCCTAACCCTTTACCTGACGTAGCGGCCAAAACCAGCCAGCGATATGAGTGTTTCAGGCATGTATTTTATTTTTATATCAATTAAAAAGTGTGGGCGACTTGGGTGAGGGACAGAATGCATACATGAATTAACAGCATCTTTGAAGTTGTACCTCAAAGTATTTTTCTTCAACATGTGCCAGTGACTAGGTTAGGTGAAATCAGTGCATGTAATGCTGCTGAAATCTAAGTTCTAACATTATCGGCATCAACAAACAACAATGATTGCATTGATATCCACTTCTCAATACAATTTAAAATAGGTCCACCACGAAGCAGAAACATCTGATGTTTGTAATCATTAAACCCCACTATTGGCATTTTACGACTTCATCTTTGAGTTTCCTGACTAGTCGACTGGCGGATTTCAGAGTTGATTTTTCCGAAAATCGAATCGACTTCGACTAGTCGACTAATCATTTCAACACTAATGTTTGTAATCATTAACCCCCACTATTGTCATTTTACGACTTCATCTTTGAGTTTTCTGACTAGTTGACTGGCGGATTTCAGAGTCGATTTTTCCTAAAATCGAATCGATTTCGACTTGTCGACTAATCGTTTCAACACTAATCAGTGGTAAAATTGGTGGACCCAAGGACATAAATGGATGATGTAAGTGAACAATGGTTGTTAGGAATGTTCAGGGCTGTAACTTCATCATTTTTATAAAAATTATTTCATGTTTCCCAATTTTGGGACATGTGCCAGGCGTCATCATTCTTGCTAATGATTTATCCACTGTTTTAAGTGTTCCTTCCCTATCCTTCCTTGAAGCCCTCCTGTTAAACTCCCAAACTTTTTGGCTTATTTTTATTGAAATTTGTTATCAAATTTCTTGGGAGTTTAACGTGGATTACAGCATGTTTATTCTGTTTATCCCCATGGTTACGTCCTCACCCTAGGGGTGTTTGTTTGTTTGGGTCATGCTTCTATCCGATGTATCGTTTTTTCTTCATTTGAAGATCTTGCTTTACATCTGGTAGCTATAAAATCTGTTACTGACTTTGGGCCTCTTTTCTGTGCCTGATGTCTTGTTTCCATTTATATACCCACACTTTCGAAGAAAATGGGGGTTTCCTGGATTACATGCGTCCGTCCGTCCGTCTGGCCAGCCATCCGTCCGTCCATCCGTGTGTGAGTCCATCAGAGAATATTCATAACTTTCATAACTTGAGTAAATTATTATTTTCTATAATATTTGTTGGTCAGTAAAATATGGCATGCAGTTTACCTAGGCTTCTGCCTCATTGCATAAAACTTCCAAACACCAAACAATTTACCATACCTTTTGACTTAGAAATTGTTGAAAACATTCGAAGAAAATGGGGGTGGGGGGGGGGTATACTGGATTGCATCTGTCTGTCTGTGCATCCGTCTGTCTGTCAGTACGAGAATATTCATAACTTAAGTAAATCATTATGGAATTAAATGAAACTATGCAATTAAATTGTGACATTGCCCAAGACTAGAATGAATTTGGGTGTTGTCAGATAATTTTTTTTATTTTATTAGATAATATACTGGATTACATGCGTCTGTGCGTTCATGCGTCCGTCTGTCCATCCGAGAATATACATAACTTTCCTAACTTAAGAAAATTATTATTATCTATAATATTTGTTGGTCATAGGTATGCCCACACTAGGCGGTACAACACGTGGGGTTATGCACCTGATGACAGTCCAGCTCTTGTTTTCCTTGACGTTGTTTACATTGGTAAAGTCCTTAAATATATGTAGTATTTAGTTAATATTACGGTAGGATTGTTGTAAGATACATTAATTAATATTACTGTAGTGTAGCATTAATTTTCGGAATTTTGTCCGCACTTAGGCTCTGTCGGGATACCCTCTTCATGATCTCTTTGGGAACTTGGGCTTTTGGCAAAAATTTTTTGAACATTTTTTGGAATTTAATTTTTCGATTTCGATTTTGATTGTTTATTATTATGTATCTTTATGATATATTGATTGTGGAGTTTGTGGGAGTACGATCGACTTAGTTTTGATTAATCATGAAAGTTTATTGCTCAGAATGCAAGGCGAGGAAGTATTCCTCAGATTTACGTGCATGTTGCCTTGCCTGTAGTCGATGTACTCCTACGAATTCTTGTCCTACATGTGTTGATTGGGATGACAAACGTTGGACACGGATGTCACAGTGCATTGTTAGTGGTGAGAGGCCAATGGCAGTACTCTCACTGCAAGGTCATTCAAGTTTTTCAGTTTCTTTTTCAGAGGAACAAGAACAGGTGATGGTAATGTGACACCTACTATAAGTGTGCTACTATCATCACACTCTGATGAGCAAACAGAGCTAGCTTCTAAGGTGCTCTTGAATATTAGGCAAGGGATAAAGCCACTGGGCGGTGGTCTTAATCCTTTGCCAGCAGCTGGCTCGACCGATGAAGTGGTTACTCCGTCTGTGGAAGCCGTTACACCGGGTATGTCTGTTGGGGGTCGAAGGAAGTGTAGTGGGTAGAGCGAGCACCTTAAAAACAAAACAAGCCCACCCAGCGATGACAGAACTTGGGAGGAAGCCAGCAAGTTTCTTGTCCTTGGTGAGGTCTGAAAAGGCCGCGAGCAGGCAAGGTCCTCTTTTACCCAGCAACATCATTACGTACACACGACTGCATCCTAGCTTCCCGACTTTGGATATCCAGCTTTCTGCGCAAAGAAGGAGCCACTCTTCAACCGGGAAGTCGGACCCTCCAGTAGCTAAGGAGCCGAGGCCTCGATCATCGGGACGCTCCTTGAAGAGATCCATCTCCAGAATGCCGTCTCAGGAGCAGCAAGCGGATAAGAAACAGAAAACCGCTGCTCTTCAATGATGGACTTGCTGTCGCAGTTTGTGCAGCTGATCGCAGCATCCCAGTAAGTGCAGGAGCAGCATCCCTCAGACTCAGAACCTGAGCTATCGGGCAGTGCTGGGTCGGTCCAATCATCTGTTCACGCAGATGTGATGGACCGAGATTCTCATCTGATTCACTGGTGAAAGGGATAAGGAAGAGGATTACCCTTTCCTTTCGGAACAACACATAGTTGCGTTGGATTTTATCCATCAATACTACCCTGAGTTTGTTCTACCTAATCAGCAAGCTGCGACAACAAGAGAAACCACTGGCATCTCAAGATGCAGACTTTATACAGAGGAAGGAAGAAGTTCCCTCTTTCCCGGTTCAGTCTAGGCAGGTGTCGCAGGTCTTCGGGCCATGAAGACGACGCCACATTTAACCTCTCAAGTGTGAGGAAAAGAGGCGGTTTCTTGTCAACATCTTCCATAAATATACCGTTCCTTGGACCACATTTATTTAAAACGGTTGGAGAAGACATGCAGAGAGCTCCACTGCGTTTGGATGAGCAGGCCTTTGATTTAGATATATCCTTACCTCAGACATGTTAACTCTCCCGGAATGCACGGGAAAATCATCCCGGAATTTCAGTGTAGTTCCCCGCCTCCCGGACGGGAATCAGTTTTGGACCCAAAATCCTGGAAAACAATCAAATATTTTGTTCCTGTTGTAACTTATGAAAAACGTTCGGAATCAAATCACATGCATTTCAAACTCTAGTTTTAACTCACGAAGCAGTAAAATATGGATTTAAGTTAAATTTATTTAAGAAAAGGGTATTCTTATCAACCTACTCACAATTGTTTACTACAGGCTTGCACTACAGTGGAAGTCCCTAACTCGGATAAAATACTCTCTATTTTTGTCTTTCCCAAGCAAGTTGGGAAAGAAAAGTGGTGCAAAAGCACCAATAAAAATAAGCCAAAACTGGGTCGAGTGCAACCGGCGCAGACCCAGTACGGGACACTCTCTCCCAAGTACAACTCCACGACTTCCGTTGCCAGTGCGCATATACCGTCTCTAAAGACTCATTCTTTTTAAAATCCGCTTCGTGTCGAGATGTTTTTGCACGCTTATCAGTGTTCCACCAGCTCGATGTTTGATGATTCCTGATTCATTATACCACAGTGTATCCTTTGTATTCTCAGGAACAGTGTTTTATATTCTCTTTTTTCTATTATATGTCTATAATGTATATTTATTTGCTCTCTCTCGGGTCGCGCGCGATTTTCGCGGGCCACGCGGTTCGGACTTAGATTTTCACAATTATTGTTCATGCTTTTTTTGCAAATTTTTCTAATTGTGTTAGAGTTAGGTGTCAGCGAAGTACCACTCCTACAGTGTTTCTTCTTTCTGTTGAGAGTAGTCTTCCTGTTGGGTGGTTCCCGGCAGACCGTCTGGGGTCTTTGTTTCTGTCACCTTTCTCTCTTTGGGGGTGTTCTGTTTTCTGATCTCACCTTCTCTGCTCCTCTCACCTCTTTCATGCCTAGGACAATTCCTTGTGGGCAGTGTCTGCTGCCTAAGCATGTGGACGATGTACATTCGTCGTGTTCCTCCTGTAATGGGTGTTCGGCCGAGCGGCCGTGTGGTGTCTGTGGAACATAGTCTTCCACCTTTTGGGTGTCAGTAAATCGTGTCGTTCGTTCTCGTGGCCGTGCCTCCCGCTCCCGCAGGAAAGGAGAACGTGGTCGTTCGGGGCCTCCCGAGCCGACTTTGTCTGGTGAGAGTTATTCCTCCTCCGTGGGGGATGTGCAGTCTTTTCCTGTGGTGGATACTGCGGGAGCCGTTGAGTGTTCTGGTGTTGTGATGCCTGGTTCCGGGACTACGGTCCCCCTCCAGTCGACATCTGAGGCTGTCACTAGGGTTGTGACTCCTCCTTCGGAGCCGAGCCGGTGTGCTCTCTCCACTTTTTCACCAGCCTCAACGACTCTCGACGTATCTACTACTGCTGCTAGTCCGTCTGCTTCGTTGTCTGTTTCAGCCGGCCTCGGCTTTTAGCTGCAGGGGACTGCAGAACTGTCCGATACTGTAGACGTGGGATATCGGCCCCAGCCTTCCCTGACTTCAACTCGGCGAAGTCGGAAGGGGCTGCCGGCCGAGCCCATCGCTGTGGTCTCATCGCCGTCGAGTACCACAGTTGTGTCTTTGGATTCGGATGTTCGTAGTGGAAACACTATGAACTCCGTGGCGTTTCCGTCCACTCACTCTGGTCACACGACCAGTTTTGGGGGACCAACGCCTTTTGTGCAGCCTGGACCTTCTGCCCCGCAGAGGTCCGCGGTGACTCTCTTGAGTTCTCGCAATATTGATCCTCGGGGTGCATCGTACCCCTATACACGTCTGCCTTCAGATGTTTCGGCTGCCGCCCGTCGTCCCGCGTCGGGTGTTTTGGAGGATCGTGACCCTTCGCTGGTTAAGAGGGTCAGAGGTGAAGCCACTTTGCCGGTTCGCTCCCCTGTCGAACCGGTCGGTACAGGCAGTGAGCTTAGGGAGGCCCTCTCCTTACTCAGGTTCTCTCAAAGAGCCTTCCTGTTGCTTCCAGCGAGGCTATGGGTGGTTTCCAGGCGCCTCCTATGGCGCCGCCTCCCGGGATTGGAAACAGGCCGGTTTCCGATTCCTCTGGTGTCCCGACACCATGGGAGGCGTCGGCTGGTTTGCCCACGATGGGCTATGTGTCTTCCGACTCTGGGGAGGAGTCCGACATGCTTGAGGTCGAGGGCCAGCAGTCTTCGGACTTGGGGGCGGCTCTTGACTTTGTGTTTGGGTTTCTGCCTGAGCTCAAACCTGCTAACCAGCCGACAGTGTCAGCCTGGCCGCGATCATCAGCGCGCCAACAGCCTATGGAGCAACCTGCTTCTGGGTGCCTTCGACCATGCCAGTCGGTACAGGTGGTTGAGGCTTTTTCAGCATTGGATGCCAAGCTGAATTCCAAGGCTTTGAAGACTTCGTTCTTCACCAGGGTTGACACCTTTTTGCCTCCTGTGCGTTATCGTTCCTACGATTCCGCCAATCCGTCAGTCTGCCAGACTTTGACGGTTCTGGATCAGGACTCCACTTCCCTCGGGCTTTCCAAGCCCAAGTCTGCCGTCATTCCAATGACGTCTCTGGAGTCCACGTTGGGCTTATCTAGAGAGATGCTTGGCATGCTTTCTCTCTCAGATCACGTCGTCTCAGCTTTGGCTGCTTATCTGCCTCCAGATAAGTTTGACGAGGTACAGGCTCCTTTGCGTGTGCTGTCCAAGGCGCTTATGCACCTTACTCACACGCATGCCTGTAACACGGCCAATTTGGAATTAGTTCGAAGGGACGCTGTGCTGGACACAGGACGATCCCTTCCCGAGGAGCAGCGTGCTACTCTTCGATCTGCTTCTTTGGCAGGTCCGCAACTTTTCCATGGTTCCGTGTCGACGGTCCGGGATGACGTCCTACGTCATTCCAAAGATCAGCTGCTGTTTCGTCAGCTTGATCAGCCTTCTCGGGGAGGCAAGGGCCGTTCCAATCCTAACAAGTACCCTTCTGCTTCCTCTGTGAAGCAAAAGGCTGGTCCTTCTGCCGCCGCCTCTACTTCTTACTCACGGGGTAAAGGTAGGGGTCGGCAGAATCGAGGGAAGTCTCAGGATTCTTCATTTAGCAGAGGAGGTGGTTTCTCCTCTCGCGGGCCTCGTCGGGGCTCGAAATGAAGGTCCTCACCTCGACTCGTCCCAGGTTGGAGGAAGGATAGCAGAGTTCACAGACCATTGGACCACCATCACATCCGATCCATGGGTGTTAGATGTTGTTCGGTCCGGGCTGCGCATATCCTTCCGACGGCACCCCACTCTGTGAAGGGTGCCTCTTCCAACCACAGTTCCTTCAGACGTTTTACGTCGGGAACTTTTGTCCACGGAGATTGCCAATCTCCTGGCAAAGGGGGCGATCGAGGTCGTCAAGAACGTTCAGTCAGTGGGTTTCTATTCCCGCCTGTTCTTGGTGCCGAAGAGGGACGGCCGACTCCGACCGGTTATCGATCTGAGCATCCTGAACCAGTCTATCATTGCTCCCAAGTTCAGCATGGAGACTTTCAGGTCGGTCCGCCAATCAATTCACCAGGGAGATTTCGCAGCCAGCATCGACCTGCGAGACGCTTACTTCCGCGTTCCGATGCATCGGGCGTCACGGAAGTATCTCAGGTTCGCTTTTCTGGGGCGAGTTTACCAGTTCAAGGCCATGCCTTTCGGCCTCAACCTGGCTCCTTGGGCGTTCACCAGACTGATGTCGCATGTGATAGCGTTCCATCGCACACAGTCCAGGGTGACTACTTCGGCATATCTGGACGATATCCTCCAGAGGCATTCCAATGCTCCCTTACTGGAATCGGATGTCGCCACTCTGTTGAGCTTGCTCACGTCGCTAGGATTCAGAGTCAACGAGGAGAAGTCGGACCTGGTCCCTTCTCAGTCGTTTTGTCATCTGGGGATGTCTTTCCAAACCAAATTCAATTTGGTGGCTGTTCCCCAGGCCAAGGCTGTGATTCTCTCAGCTTTTGCTCTGACTCTGTACCAGTCCAGGTCCGCGACCGCTCGGAGTTTTCTCCGGCTGATCGGTCTCTGCGGTTCGGTGACGGATCTCATTCCTCTCGGTCGGCTGCGTGTCAGACCTCTCCAACACTTTCTGCTCAGTCGTTGGAGACCGAATGTAGATTCTCTGGATCAGGTGCTTCCGTTTCCGGACTCTCTGTATCCTCACCTTCTTCCCTGGACAGATGTTCAGTGGATTACGCAGGGTGTTCCGCTGGACCTACCCACGTCCGATCGCGTTCTGACGGCAGATGCCAGCGATCTCGGATGGGGTGCGACGTTGGATCCTCTCGGTCTTTCCCTACACGGGATGTGGGACCAGGATCAAGCAGCTCTACACATCAACCAGAAGGAGCTTCTTGCTCTTCTTCTGAGTTTCAGGCAGTGGATCCCTCACCTGTCGAATCGCCAGGTCCTTCTACTATCCGACAATTCGACAGTGGTTGCTTACATTCGGAACCAGGGCGGCACGCACTCGCTTCTGATGTACGAGTTAGCTCGGGATCTTTTACTGCTCGCTCAGGAGGTTCACGCCGGAGTGGTTGTTCGTCACATTCCCGGTCGTCTGAACGTCCTAGCCGACTCCCTGTCCCGACAGGGCAGGATTATTTCCACCGAGTGGATGCTTCACAGGGCAGTGTTCCAGTCGCTTTGCGATCTCTGGGGACGTCCCCACATCGATCTCTTTGCGACTCGTTGGAACCATCAGGTGGACTCTTTCGTGTCCCCGTGTCCAGATCCTCTGGCTTTTGCCGTGGACGCTCTGTCACTCGATTGGAACGGTCTAGTCGGCTACGCCTTCCTGCCGGTTCCGATTCTTCCTCAGGTTCTCGCCAAAATTCGAACCTGCAGTTGTCGAATCATTCTGATCGCTCCCCTGTCGCCTCAGCGGGTGTGGATCAATCAGCTCCGCTCGCTGATGGCGGCGGTTCCGGCACGTCTCCTGCTACGTCGCGACCTTCTTTGTCAAGGTCGCCCGAGGAGGTTTCACGTCGACCCGACTTCATTGTGCCTTCACGCATATCTTTTGTCAGGTCCTGTCTCCTCCGTAGAGGTTTTTCGAGACGAGCAGTGGAGTGCATTTCTTCTTCAAGGAGGCACTCCACTGGTTTAGCTTATGCAGCTAAATGGAAGGTCTTCTGTCGATGGTGTGCTGATCACTCTGTTGATTATGCTAATCCTTCGATTTCACAGATTGCTGAGTTTCTGGTATATCTGTTTGATTCTCGGGGTCTCCAGCCTGTTACCATCAAGGGTTACAGGTCTATGCTTTCAGAGACTTTTTCTTATGTGGGGAAGCGTCGTATCGGCACTAATCCTTACCTCTCCAAGCTTGTTCGGCACTTTTCTTTGAAAAGGCCTCGGACTTTGCAGCTTACTCCACGATGGAATCTTTCGTGGGTGCTGCTTTGCTTGGGGGGGGGGGGGGGGGGGGGGGGGGCACCGTTCGAACCTTTATCCCAGGTGGATATGCAATTTCTCACATACAAGACGGCTTTTCTGATGGCATTTGCTTCGGCCAGATGGGTTAGTGAGCTTCACGCCCTCTCGGTTGACCCGGCCTTTTTTAGGAGTTCTCCCAACAGTGTTACTTTTACCACTGATTGCTCCTTTTTGGCTAAGAATCAGTTACCAGATACTACTCCTCCTCCTATCTGTATCAGGGCTCTTCCCTCTGTTGAGGGTACTCGCCCTTTGCTCTGTCCGGTCCATGCTATTCGCATTTATCTTGATCGGACACGCTTCATACGGAAGGGCAGAAAACGTTTTTTTTCTGTCTCTCATTCCGGGTCGACAGAAGATCTCTCCTCAATCCATTTCTCGATGGATTTGTCTTGCTATTCGTACGGCTTATAGTCGTTTAGCAGCTGGCGATTGTATTACCAATCGTATTTCTGCCCACGAGGTGTGGGCACTGTCTACCTCTTGGGCTTATTCTAACTCCGTCAAGTTGTCGGATGTTATGCAGGCAGCCTACTGGAGAAATGCTTCTACTTTCTCCACCTTTTATTTACGCCAGTTGCAGGAGCATTCGGAGGACCTTTTTGCCTTGGGTCCTCTTTCTTCTGCTCAGGCTGTTGTCTGCCATAGCCATTAGGCTTCTTGAAGGTCAGTTTCAGCCTTGTGCTGTTACTGCCCTTTTTTCTGTGTGTGTGTCACACAGGCTCATATGTCTCTTTTCATTGTCCTTTACCAATGATTGCGACATTATGGTTGATAAGCCTCGGGACCTCTTCCTTCTGCTTCACGGTTCCAGTGCACTAGGGTTATGTGGGGGTTGGTTATGCGATTCTCTCCAGCCTTTTGTCTATTCAGCCTGTAGTAAACAATTGTGAGTAGGTTGATAAGAAATCTAAATTTTATAGTAAATTTCCTTTCTTATTATACCTACCACAATTGTTTACATGGAGGCCCTCCCATCTTCTTTACGGGTAAAGAATCTTTCCTCCCCGCTGATCACATAACTCTAACGTTTACAGATTCAAAAAGAATGAGTCTTTAGAGACGGTATATGCGCACTGGCAACGGAAGTCGTGGAGTTGTACTTGGGAGAGAGCATCCCGTACTGGGTCTGCGCCCGTTGCACTCGACCCAGTTTTGGCTTATTTTTATTGGTGCTTTTGCACCACTTTTCTTTCCCAACTTGCTTGGGAAAGACAAAAATAGAGAGTATTTTTTCCGAGTTAGGGACTTCCACTGTAGTGCAAGCCTGTAGTAAACAATTGTGGTAGGTATAATAAGAAAGGAAATTTACTATAAAATTTAGATTTTTATGATATATGTTTCAACTGTGTTCATGTTTATTTCTGGGTTTTTCTTCGGAGATTCGTGATCAATGTGCGAGTGTCGAAGTGAAAATAGGTGACTTACTTTCAAAAAATTGAAAACTCCACCTTCATTTAAATGCAGTTTTGGGAAATTAAAATATATGAAAAGGAATTAAATAATATATATTTGTTTATTCCTTATTCTCATCCCTTTTCCAAAATCAAAACGTAAACAACAACTATTTAGCACAGTTTAAAAGTAGGTTAAAGTTGCTTAGGATGCCGAAAAATTATGACTGCATATTTAAACACAATGGACTTATTTTCTAACACTGCATTTATTTTGTTGTGCTGACTACAAGACTGTTAACTGTTGGACGTCTGTACCCAGAAAATTTCGAATGGAATTAAAAAAAAAATGCTTCACTGATGAAAAGAAAAGTTTTGTGTAGGGCACAAACGTCAAACATGCATGAAGTTTGATAAAGATACTTTCCAAGTACTAATGTTCTTGAAGTAACTGAACATTAGGACATCTTTTCCTGTTAACATTTCCAGACTTGGGAAATTATTAGCTAAGTAGACTTGGATAAGAGCAAACCACAGGTGGAGGTGCTCTGTGAGACAGTGTGGGTGGGTGGTCGTGGGGAGGAGGGGGGGCTCATGAAGAAGAGGATCCTGGTTTTTAGTCCTCTACCGGCATCGCCGGAGGGGACTATAGGTTTGCACGCCGTCCATCCGTCAGTCTGTCAGTCACACTTTAGTTTTTTTTTTTTTTTTTAAACACTTCAACGGAATGATTTCATTTTTGGTAACCTACTATAGAACGATGACTTACAGATCAAGTTTCATTTGTACTCTGTCCATCCGTCAGTCTGTCAGTCAGTCTCTCAGTCATACTTGAGTTTTCTGGACTTTTTTTTGGAAATGCTTCAACCGAATGATTTCATTCTTGGTAACCTACTATAGAACGACAGATCAAGTTTGAGTTTCATGCTGATTGCATTATTCTTGTGTGAGTTATGGCCCTTGGAAATATGGAAAAGCACCAAAATATCAGTTTTCTGGACTTTTTTTGGAAATGCTTCAACGGAATTCATGCTGATCACATCTAGGTTATAACATCTAGGTTATAACATTTGTATAATTATTAATGCTCATTAGTCTGGTAGGGGACATTGTATTGCTTCAGTGATACGAGCGCTCTTGTTTCTTTTATTTGGTCCCCGCGCGAACTTATCCCTGAAATTCATCCCATTTCCCTCAAAATCACCCTCAGGTTCCCTGAAAAATTATTCTGGAGGTTAACATTTCTGCCTTACCTGCATTATTCAACATTCGCTTAGATGTAACGAAACTGCAATTTCATCAAATAGAGAATTTGGCGCTATGTCCTATGCAGATCACCTTACCAGAGCTATGGCGCAACATCTCAATGGGAAGGAGAAGTTGAGGACGTGTGTACCTCTCTTTCCAGGGCAAATATGTATGCCACATATAACTGTGCCCTGACAGTGGCTAATCTGGAGTTAATTAGACGTGATGCTGCCTTTGCGTCGTCATCACTGATAAGATGACAAGGTAAAAAGCTCTTTCTGGGTCGCTATGGTCTCCGGACATACTATCTTTGACGACAAGTTTTTGTTAGTATACGAACAAACTACTAAGAAAGCGTCCAGTGCTCTGCTATTAAAGTCGGCGTCTCAGCAACCCGCTTCAGCAGACCGGAGTAAGCAAGGACGTTCCAAATCAAAAGCATCTAAAGGAAACTCCTTGCGAGAGTACAAGAAACCCTCATACAATTACTCCAGAGGTTGTCATTATAGCGACTCGGTAAAGGAGCATAAGTCTGATTGGCACTATTGGTCAGACGCCCCTAAGCCAATGGGGTGAGGATCTTCGCTTCACGATAGGATGTAGTTTCTCCCGTAAGCCTCGCAAGTCCTACAGGTGATGTTCAAGACCTCTATTACTTGCCAGTTGGCGGAAGGATATCAAACTTCGCAAGAAACTGGATAGCAGTCACGGAAGATCCGTGGGTGAGAAGTGCTATCATTCCTAGCGAAACTCCCACTAACGAGATGTCCACATTGGACAAATCTTCTGGCGGATCCTTTCAAAAGAGAGTCTCTTCTTGCTGAGGTACAGGCTCTCTTATTAAAGGAAGCACTAGAGGTCATCAAAGAGATGATGTCTATATGGCTAGCACTTAAACATTGGATTTGCCTAATAGCGAACGCCCACGTTCAAATTCTGTTGGACAATTCGACAGTAGTTGCTTACTTCAGGAATGAAGGCAGCACTCATTCGATTGCATTATGTGAATTAACAGAGAAGATTCTCCTATATGTCTTGAATCATGGCGTTCATCTCGCTGACCGCCATATACCGGGTCATCTGAACGTACTAGCAGACTCGCTCTCTCGAAAAGGTCGCCTGTTGCCATCGGAATGGACTCTCAACAAGCGAATATTCAGACAGATTTGCTACCAGTGGGATCATCCCATGATAGATCTTTTTGCGACCCATCTGAACAATCAGTTACCGACGTTCGTGTTGCCATGTCCAGATCATCGAGCATACGCCGTAGATGCTCTGTCAATTTCATGGGACAGAATGATAGGATACACATATCCTCCAACGCCGTTGATTCAGCAGATTCTGTTAATGATGAAATTCTACAAGTAGCACTTCTGCCGTCACAGAAACCTTGGATCAATCTTCTCAGGTGTCTGTTATGGGACATTCTCTGGAAGCTTCCTCCACGAGAGAACCTTTTGTATCAGGGGAAGTCACGTGCACGGCATCACAGCCCGGAAGGTCTCAACCTTCACATATTTCCGTTGTGTGGTCCTTCTTGCACGGGAAACAGATTACAGGATGCGCAGTGGATGCAATTTCTAACTGCAGGAGGTCCTCCTCTACCCAGCGAAGTGGAGGGTTTTCTTCCGTTGGTGTAAGGATCAGTCAATAGACGTATACGATCCGTCCATACCAAATATTGCTGATTTCCTGGTCTACTTGTTTGACGATCTCAAACTGCAGCCTGTCACTATTAAGGGCTATAGATCTGTGTTATCAGATACTTACGCTCATCATGATAACTTGGCTATTGGATCAAATACTTCTTTATCCAAGCTAGTTAGAAATTTCTCTACCAATAGACTTAGAACCCTCAGATTATTTCCTAAGTTGAATTTGGCTTGGGTTCTGTTGAAGCTGAAAGAACAGCCTTTTGAGCCATTGGGCATCGTAGATTTCAAATTCTTGACCTTTAAAACAGCGTTCTCTTAGCCTTTGCATCTTCTAGAAGAGTCAGTGAACTTCATGCTTTATCTGTTGATGAATCTCACTATTGTAGTGTGGGTAATACCATTACCCTCACTACAGAAGTTGAGTTTTGGGCTAAGAATCAGATTCCAGACAAGCGGCCGGCTCCTATTGTCATTAAGGCTTTACCTTCCTCCGATAACCGTAGACCTTTTCTGTGTCCAGTCAGAGCTATGCACATTTATAAACGTCGATCAGATTTTGTTAGAAAGGGAAGAAAGCGTTTCTTTCTTTGATTCCTAACAGAAAGGATATTTCTGTTCATGCTGTTGCTAGATGGATTCAGTTGGCAATACACATTGCTAATGAAAATCTACCTTCGGATCAACGTTCTGTTAATAAGATATCAGCGCATGAGGTTCGAGCGCGGTCCACTTCTTGGGCTTATTCCAACAGTATAGCCATTACTGATCTCATGAAGGCTGTGCACTGGACACAGCCCTCTTCATTTACCAAGTTTTACCTGTGAAATTTAGAGTCCATCTCCGGTGGCCTTAGATCTTTGGGTCCTCTTTCTGTTGCTCAAAATTGTAGTCGACTAATGGTTATATCTGTAAGGTCTTTAGGCAACCCGTTCCAGCACTGACACTGTAATGCTGCCCACTTCGTTCTGAGAAAGTTTACCTCAGAACAAGGGGAAGGGGGAATGGTTTTTACCCTTATGATCATCTGGCTTTATAGTGAAAAGCAAGGGAAGACCTCCTCCAGTGTCAGTAGTCCTGAGTCGGTGTTGGGATGGTTTTAATGTGTAGCTCGGTGTGAAGCGATAAATATGTCTCCTATATGTATGATTTTTAAAGTGTAGCGCACTGTGAAGCATTTGTATATGTCACATGTCAAATGGCATTAATATACAATTCTCGGACATTTTTAAGTGAGTATGAAGAGTCTCATTCTCTGGACTATCTTTATATATTGGTTTTCCTTCATCGAATTAGCATAGTGGGTTATGCTGGCATTAAATGGAGAAATTATATATTATGTAATACTCAATTACATTGTTAGTGTTGTGCCTTTCTCTTTTCTCGTAGAGGAGAAAGATATATATAATTTGTATCTTCTCCTATTCTCCTGGAGGAGTTATCCTTTACTGAAGTAATTGAGAGATTGAATTTTCCCTGGAGTCCTAGGCCCTCCAGCCTTTTTACAATTCAGCTAGTCTGGGCCATTGGATGTTGTATAAAAATATGATAAATTTTAAGTAATTTGTATATTTTTTAGCTCACCAACTTTAGTTGTGTGAGCTTATGGTGTGGCTCGATCGGTCGGTGTCAGTGTCGGTGTCAGCGTCGGTGTCGGCATACATGTCCAATAACATTAAAGTTTAGGTTTAGGTCACTTACTCACCCTATTTCCATATCGTGGCCTTTATAAACATTTATCTTTACATTTCTAGTTGCGTTTAGTTTTCTGTTCAGCTCAGAATTTCATGTTCAACTTAGTGTTTAGGTCATTTGCTGTGTTCCTTCTCTTCCTACAGTACTTATATTCCTCATATGTATTCCTCATTATCGTTGTTTCATGATTTAACCCTTCTTCAGTGAATTTCTTCAAATTTGTCATAAAATTTTGAGCGTTAAGTTTTCTGTTCAGCTCGCACTTACATATTTTCAGTGTGTTAAAGTTTTCTTTTAGTTCAGCTGTCGACACCCTTTTCATCCCATGATCATATATTGCTTCTATATGGTGCTTATTATTATTCTATCATTATTTAACCCTCGCCCAGTGCATTCTAAACCTTTTTCTTACCTTTTTCAGCTGCGTTTACTTTTCTGTTTAGCTCTGATTTTAGGTTTAACTTTGTGTTCAGCTCAGCTGAGGTGTTCCTTCCCTTCTCATGGTGCTTATATTCCTCATACATGTTCCTCATTATCATTCTAGCATCATTTAACTCTGGTCCACTGAAGTTCTTCAAATCGTTCATCAAACTTTTTACACTCTCACTTACACACTTTCATTGTGTTAAAGTTTCTGTTTAGGTCAGTTGTCGACACCATTTTCATCCCATGGCCTTTATATTGCTTCTGTGTGGTGCTTATTATCATTCTACCATTATTTCATCCTCACCCAGTGTGTTTTAAACCTTTTTCTTAACATTTTCTAGTTGTGTTTGCTTTTCTATTTAGCTCAAAATTTCATGTTTAACTTAGTGTTTAGCTCACCTGCTGTGTTCCTTCTCTTCCAATGGTGCCTATATTCATCATACATCTTCTTCATTATCATTCTACCATGGTTTACCCTTGTCCAGTGAATTTCTTAAAATTTTTCTTACAATTTTGAACGTTCAGTTTACTGTTTAGCTCACACTTCGACATTTTCAGTGGGTTAATTTTTTTCTTTACATCGACTGCTGACACCCTTTTCATCCCTTGGCCTTTATAATGCTTCCATATGGTGCTTATTATCATTCTACCACTATTTAACCCTCACCCAGTGTGTTTTAAACGTTTCTCTTAACATTATTTAGTTACGTTTTCTTTTCTGTTTAGCTCAGAATTTCATGTTTAACTTAGTGTTTAGGTCAGCTGCTGTGCTCCTTCTCTTCCCATGGCACTTATATTCATCATACATGTTCCTCAGTATCATTGTTCCATGATTTAAACCTTCTCCAGTGAATTTCTTTAAATTTTTTATCAAATTTCAAACGTTAACTCTTCTAACACTTACACATTTTTAGTGTGTTAGTTTCTGTTTAGGTCAGCTGTTGACACCCTTTTCATCCCATGGCCTTTATATTGCTTCTATATTGTGCTTATTATTCTACCATTATTTAACCCTCGTCCATTGTGCTTTACACCTTTTTCTTACCATTTTTAGTTACGTTTACCTCAGAATTTCATGTTTAAGTTTGTGTTTAGGTCAGCTGCTGTTTTTCTTCCCTTCCCATGGTGCTTATATTCCATCATACATGTTCCTCATTATCATTCTAGCATCATTTAACCCTTGTCCAGTGAATTTCTTCAAATATTTCATCCCATTTTTAATGTCCTGTTTACCTCACACTTGGACATTTTCAGTGTGTTAAAGTTTTTGTTTAGGTCAGCTGCCGGCACCCTTTTCATCCCATGGCCTTTATATTGCTTCCATATGGTGCTTAATATCATTTATTATTTCATTCTCACCCAGTGCATTTTAAACCTTTTTCTTAATATTTTTTAGTTACATTTACTTTTCTGTTTAGCTCAGAATTTCATGTTTAACTTAGTGTCTAGGTCACCTGCTGTGTTCCTTCTCTTCCCATGGTGCTTATATTCCTCATATATGTCCTTCATTATCATTGTACCATGGTTTCACCCTTGTCCACTGAACTTCAATTCAAATTTCTCTTCAACTTTTGAACGTTGAGTTTTCAGTGTGTTAACGCTTCTATTCGGGCAGCTGCTGACACCCTTTTCATCCCATAGCCTTTATATTGCTTCTATATGGTTCTTATTATCATTCTTCCACTATTTAACCCTCACCCTATGTGTTTTAAACCGTTCTCTTAACTTTTTTTTATTTATTTACTTACGTTTAGTTTTCTGTTTAGCTCAGAATTTCATGTTTAACTCCGTGTTTATGTCAGTTTCTGTGTTCCTTCTCTTTCCATGGCCTTTATATAAATCATACATGTTTCTCATTATCATTCTACCATGATTTAACCCTCATCCAGTTAATATTTTTCAAATTTATTTCCACATTTTTAACATTAAGTCTCTGTTTCTCGCACACCTAGACATTTTCAGTGAGCTAAAGTGTCTGTTAAGGTCTGGCAACACCATTTGTAAAACATCATTTCCGAGGTTCCTCATATGATCAACAATTAATAATCTAATTGTGCCATGTTGATTTCTTCACCAGTAATTACAAATGATAGTCCACTGAAAAGGCAGTTTCCATCACCACATATTTTTTTTAAAACAGAGGGTTCTTCCATTTCTCTATGTAGTGTACTATCAGGTATCTGATAAGTCACAGCTTTTTGAAAGTTTAAATCAAACATAGTACACTGAAGCATCTGCCAATGAAGACTGGTTGGTTCAAAGTAATACTTCTCACTTAATAATGTGTGGCCATTAACCCTTCTGCTGTTAAAATTATTATTTTTTCAGTTTTACTTTTAAGAGGTTGCGTTTAGGTCAGCTTTGTCGCATGTTATGAGCCTGTTTGATACACTTCATGGGTTTGCCAAAGTTACTATCAAAGAGGAATGTTGGTGAGCTATAGGGCATTGGCATCCTTCTTGTTGTCTCCCACTTTCCAGACTCTAACTTTCTTTACAGTGACCGGATTTCGATGAAATTTGGGTAGTAGATCACTTTCATCAATTGTGTGTCCAGGTTCGAATATGGGCATTTTCTGTGCATATTTAATTAGGTTGCTGAAATTTAATTGGCTGACAATTTCCAGACTCTAACTTTCCTCAAAATCAACCGATTTCGCTGAAATTTCATATATAGATTACTTTTATCAATACCAATGTCAAGTTCGAATGTGGGAAATTTTGTACTGAAAATCTGTCCGTCTGCATCAATGCACCTCGGACTAAAAGCTGTATTTATGAACCGATCTTCACAAAACTTCTTGGGTATCTTTGTTATCATTGTGAAACCAGAATATGTGTTTTGGAGTTTGGTCCAAAATTCAAGATGGCCGCCAGCGGCCATTTTGTTCTGAAATTGGGTGTAATCAGTTTTTTGTACAGAACTTCTATATGATAGTTCAAATTTGAATAAATTTTTGTGTAAATGTTTAGTAACATGCAATACATCGCATATAATAAGGGTTTTGCTCTCGTGCAAAAATTGTGCAAACTAGGGAAACTTTGATTTATTCAGTGCTACTACTAATACACAGTAAGTGCACACTTTCCGTGTTTTTTGTTTCCAGGCTCTAACTTTCCTTACAGTCAGTCGATTTTGATGAAATTTGGGTAGTAGATCACTTTCATCAATTGTGGATCCAAGTTCGAACATGGGTATTTTCCACACATATTTAATTAGGTTGCTTAAATTTGATTGGCTGATGATTTCCAGACTCTAACTTTCCTTAGAGTCAACCGATTTCAATGAAATTTCATATATTAATTACTTTTATCAATACCTAGGTCAAGTTCGAATGTGAGAAATTTTGTACCTATAATCTGTCCGTCTACCTGTCCGTCTGCCCATGCATCAACACACCTCTGACTAAAAGTCGTATTTATGAACCGATCTTCACGAAACTTCATGTGTATCTTTGTTATCATTGTCTTCATCGTTACTTCTTTTTCAACTCTACAAAGTCTGACTCTCCCAGTACCATATGCAGACCACCATATTATCTGGACATCACTTCCAAGGTTTCATTAACTTCCAGTCACAAGCTTTACAGGTTGATTAACACTTTTCACAACAGTTTAATGTAATATGTCTTATCATACTGTGTGATTCTCACAGTTATATAGTGACCTCCATGAAAATAAATCTGATAACCACTGTCTGAAACACTGTCTGTTCTATCTCTTCTAAATAACTTCCACTTGCAACTCACCTATATTCCACTGGATGCATTAATTCCCCTTGAAACTGCTGCCCAGCGGGAGACATGAATTCACTGAATTTGCTTGTTATACTTACCAATGGCCCAGATGGGTATGGCCCTCCTATGAGTGGGCACTCATACCTCCCCGCTGTTTATAACATTTGACAGGCAATCTGTAGAATGAATGATAGTTGGCGCCAATTTCGGTACCATCCTGAATACTGCGCATGCGCAGATCTCAAAAGTATTGAGAACCAGATAGGACTTGATTTTTTTGGTTTTGCATAGAATTGGGGGGCCAAATTTGTGTTTGGCCCTGGATTAATTTTTGAGTTGGCACTAGCTAGTCTGGGCCATTGGTAAGGATAAAAAATATACAAATTACTTAAAATTTATCATTTTCTGAACATCATGAGCCGTTTTGAACCAAATTTAGTATGTTGTATTATTGAGTCATAAGTACTTGATTTGTGCAAAAAATATTTTCCTCTGTCTGCGTGGGAGCACCGAAAAAGTACGGAGTCAGTATATTGGCAAAAATTGAAAAAGATTTTCTTTTCCACTGACTATCTTCTGATATTTGGTATACGTAGGGAGGTCAGATACTTGTTTGTTAAAATTAAGCCATTCGGTTCATATTTGGGCTCAAAACAGGAGCCCAAATTTTAACTTAGGGCAATATGGGGAATAATCATTAAAATCATGGGGAATAATCATTAAAATCTTCTTCAGAACCACCTGTCAGAATCTTTTAATATTTGGTATACATCATTGTTACAAGGGTCAGATTCAAGTTTGTTCAAAGGAAGTCCATCAGTTGATATTTGTGCTCCCTGTGGGTACCTAAATTTTACCTCCGTGCAATATGAGGAATAATCTTTAAAAATCTTCTTCAGATACACCAGTCAAAATCTTTTGTTTGGTATACAGCATCCTTAGGAAGGTCAGATCTAAGTGTGTTCAAATCAAGTCTCTGGTTTAATATTTGGGCTTCTTATTGGAGGCCGAATTTTAACTTAGTCCAATATGAGGAAAAATCTTTAAATATCTTCTCCAGAACCACTAGTCAGAATCTTTTGACATATGGTATACAGAGTTCTTATAGGGGTCTGATTCAGATTTCTTCAAATCGAGTTGATCGATTTAGTACAATATAGGAATTAATCTTTAAAAATCTTCTTCAGATTCACCAATTAGAATCTTTTAATATATAGTACAGTTGTCAGATTCAAGTTTGTTCAAATCAAGTCCTTTGAATAATATTGGAGCACCCTATTGGAGCCCAAATTCTTTACTTGCTGCAATATAAGGAATATTCTTTAAAGCAGTTTCTTTTGATATATGGTATACACCTTTCTTAGAGTAGTCAGATTCAAGGTTGGAAAACTCCTGTCCCTTAGTTAATATTTGGGCTATCTGTGGGGACCCAAATTTTAACTTGGTGCAGTATGAGGAATAATCTTTAAAAATCTTCTTCAGATCCACCAGTCAGAATCTTTTGATATTTGGTATACAGCATCCTCAGGGAGGTCAGGTCTAAGTTTGTTCAAATCAAGTCTCTGGGTTAATATTTGGGCAGATATTAGAGGGTTCAGATTCAATTTGTTCAAATAAAGTCCCTGGGTTGATATTTGTTTTCCATTGTGGGGTGGGGGGCAAATTTTAACGTAGTTTAAATTGTTAATTTTCTCAAAATCTTCTCCAAAACCATCAGTCAAGAGCCCATATTTAACTTGGTGCAAAAGAGGAATATTCTTTGAAATCTTCTTGAGAACCCCATTCAGAATGTTTTGATACTTGGTATATAAAACCCTAGCCAGGCTCAGATTCAAGTTCGTTCAAATTAAGTTTCTGGATTCATATTTGCGTTCTCCTTGGGGGCCCAAATTTTAACTTAATGTAATATGACAAATTGTCTTTAAACAAGTCTTCTTCAGATTTACCATTCACAATCTATTGATATTTAGTATGCAGCATACTGGAGATGGAGGGGAAAGGGTCAGGTTCAAGTTTGTTCAAATTAAGTCTCTAGGTTGATATTTGTACTCCCTAGTTTTCCATGTCTGGAGATCTGGGCATTATTTCTGTCATAGCATGCCAGTACTATAAAAAAATCACCTGGCATAGACAACAGAGTTATAAATAATATAAATAATTAAATAACTTAATTCCTCTGTAGTGTTAACAAGCTATAGATGCTAATTAAATCCTTATTTCAACAACTTTGGTCAGGTGAGTGCCTCAGACCCCACGGGGCCTCTTGTTAAACTTATGCAGTAAATTATAGTTCCCTACTATTTCTTACTCTACCTTCACAAGTGGGTTGAAATCATTTTAGGGTGAGAATTTATCTGTTTGAGCGTAGGATCCCTTATCTGGACTCTATTCTGAAGTGCATTGCTTCATATTATTTCTGAAGTGAAATTATGTTGACTCTGTGGATTTGCCTTACAACAATTTATGGGATAGTACCGATATCCCATAAATTGTAGCAAGACAAAGACATATGAACAAAATTGGACAATCAAAAATAAATGAGCACTCCTCCATTTAATGAGAATTTACATGTGCATGTATTTAAAAAAAGGTAAATTGTTATCTACTCCAACTGTAACAACATATGTAATCATTGTTTACATTACATTCCAGGATGCTGCAACAGAAAGTAGGGTTCTTGTATGTTGGGCAGTTTGACCAGCCTTTTAGTCAAATGAAGGTAATTTGATTACCGTATTTACTCTATGTATTGGGACAGCGAAAAATAATTATTTTCACAGGTGTCCCAATTCTTAGAAAATGGGGAAATAACACAGCCTGGTCTTGATATGATGCTGAATAAAGTTGTGTGTGATTCGTTTTCCATCACTATATACGAAAATCGGCGTCCAATTTTTTTTTTATATTTTCATTTTTTGCTTCCAGAACATAGCTTATGATCCCTCATTGGAACGAGCGCATTGCGCACGTTCCAATGAGGGATCACAAGCTATGTTTTGGAAGCAAAAAATGAAAATTTTTAGTTACTCAAGAATTTTTTTTATGAGTGTCGTCTGCTACTAGTGACGGGCCAACTGGAAACAAATCTCCTGAATGTCCCAAACTTTGGAGCATAAAAAAATATAGTTTTCTGGAAAAAATGTTTGTCCAAAATCATAGAGTGGCCCAAAACATAGAGTAAATATGGTACTCACAATATTGATATAATTAAAAACACATCTCTATAAAAAGAGTTTACAAGTAAGCTTAGTGAATAGAAACATGATGTCACATCAGTTTGCCTCTGATGTTGTACAGCTGGTGGAAATCATATTCTTTGCTTCTAACAGAATATAAAGCTTTTCCATTCCAGGTCGTCGTGAAGATGACCTATTGGGAGGGGGGTGTGTGAACCTAATTTTTCATCCTCCCACTTCCTGTGCAAGATATGTATGTCTCATGTGAGAAGGCCATGTGAGATAGATATCTATCTCACATGACCCACGTGACCATATGTTATGTTTCGTTAGTGTTCAAATTATTGTTGTTTGTTGTACTTGTTGTTAATAATAACAACAGTATAATGTATACATTTTGTTCAATTTCTTAACTTAATTCCTATCACTACAGCATCTATCGATCGAGTGATGCACGTGCCCAACTGACGTCATTGGAATGTGTCAATCTTAATTTCGCTACATATCTTTAACCCCTGTCTTGTCGTCATTGGAATTTAATTTCATGGTATATACCCTTGGTATATACATAACTTTTGTGAAGTCCTTCCAATAAGCAAATTTGTTTTTTTTCAGAATTGGTCAACAAAATTGTTTGTTTTAGCTGCATGTGCCCTTGGATTACTTTTGATGGCATCAGAGTGTTTTGGTGGGGGAGAAAAATTATCCCTGATGGGAGTGGGTGTGCGATGGGGAAATCTTGTCTAGCCTCGTGTCTGGCTCAAATATCTTGGAAGTGAGATTTCCCCATCTCACACCCTCACCCATCAAGAATAATAATATTCTCCCACCACTAAGGTACTGAGATATATATAAAATCATGTGGGACTAGCGGTCGGAGCCTATTGTCATTAAGTTTTTACCATCCTCCGATAACCGTAGACCTTTGCTGTGTCCAGTCAGAGCTATTCACATTTATAAATGTCGATCAGATTTTGTTAGAAAGGGAAGAAAATGTTTCTTTCTTTGATTCCTAACAGAAAGGATATTTCTATTCATGCTGTCACTAGCTGGATTCAGTTGGCAATATGCATTGCCTATGAAAATCTGTCTTCGGATCAACATTCTGTTAATGAAATATCAGCGCACAATATCTTATGTGAAAGATATGCTTGTCTCACCCCTCCCGTGTGACAGCTATCTCACCCCACCCATGTAATCAACCTGTTTGCATATTTAATTGGCTCTGGAACTATTTAATCATCGCAAATCACGTCTGCACATGTATAAACAAACAAAATGGACATTTTGCTTCAGTAAGTATGACTGACTTTACAAACGAAATCAAAACCAAAATACTCAAAGAAAAACTTCATCACACCTTAAATTGCTCTATCCGTTTATCGGGGAGAAATATACATCTGATATCATTGCACTCTGTCAAACTGAAGTACAAGTCTGGAAATGACGTGTGCAGGCATGTCAGTTTCATTTGAGGTCACTTCCGTACATTAACCCTCAACATTCAGTGCTAGTCTGTGTGTTCTGAAGTATATACCTTTGGTATATATAACACACTTCTCGACAAGCTTTTTGAATATCTTATTGGTTTTTTCCTACAATGAACGCTCTAAGAATTATTTTTTCCTGGAAAATATGGTATTTTCTTATTAATGGCATTGCATCCCTAAAATGGTGGGAGAAAAATCATCCCTGATCGGTATCTCGGTGGGGCAGGTAAATCTCACCCTCGAGGTAAGATATTTGAGCCAGACACTCGGCATGCCTTGTTTTTGGCTCAAATATCTTTCCCCTCGGGTGAGATTTCTCCATCCCACCCAGGTACCCATTGAGGATAATAATAGTCTCCTCTATAATGACCCAAGTCCTGACTGATTAAATATTCCAGCTACGTCATCAAGGCATGCCTTTGTTATGCCTATGTTGAAGGTATGCCTTTATGATGTATTGGCGGTATTCTTGAGCCAAGATTTTAGTTAAAAGGACTTGAGTCTTGGAAATTTATTAGTGTATACATAAAATACACATCTAATGGATGGTGGTGATACAACTTCTTATTTAACCCTCTGAACACTAGTCAGTTCAATGGAAGCAATTAGAAGAGTCCATATTTATTATCTGGGGGTAGAACAATTAATATTTTCAATGAGCAGCCTTGGGGCTGCACATTGAAAATATTGATTGGTCTACTCCACACTTTAACTTAGCAACCATCCTCTTAATAAAAGTATCATGTATCATGTTCCTGGATTGGAAAAGTTGGCTCTCAGGCTTAAAGGGTTAATTAACACGTACTGAACTGTTATTCCAAATTGGTCATGCTGTGCCCCCCAAATCTGAATCAGATCCTACAGACCTCCAATTTGTATGGCCGACTATGTAGGTGATATTAGTCAACATATCAAATCTAGCCTGGTTAGAAAGTACATAATTATTAGCAAGAACAAATCGTTATCTAAGACTCCAATTCAGATGAAAATGTCCAACTGGAAGATTGTTGGTGGAGTCTCCCCTCCCTCTCATAACCTCCCCCCCCCCCCTTAGCAGTGCCATACCTCTATTGGTATGAAGGCTCTATTGCGGTGTTAGACTTTTCAATACATACACACCCGACCAATGTAATACATTGATGTATTACGTCAAGTGTGTACATAATGTAGATTTAGATTAAACTGCATTTCTAGACCTGAAGCAGGCAGCAGTGGCTGTCGAAACATTGGCTCTTGAAGATTGTTATTATAAAGTTATTGACTGGATTTAAACTTATTGTAAGATAAAACAAATCAGATAGCCATGTGACATGGTATTACCCAGCACCCGTTATCTTGACAAGTTACAAAAACAACGTTGAGTAAAGATTTCCACTGGTATCATTTAGCATATGTTGAATGCGATGTTTTTATCTATAGAATTAATTTTATAAATAGATATCCATAAATTAATATACTTTCTTGTAAAGTGGACAAAAAAAAATAAAATTTTCACACCCACTGTCCAGGAAATTTACTCAACAGCAGACAACCGGTTGATATAAAACAATTTACCAATTTTGACTTTCACTCCTGATTGTAAACTGGATTGTAAACTGGATAAGTGGTTTTCCTGAGCCTGCTTAATTTTCTGTAATGTTTATGAATTGGGAATTCATTTCAGGTTACAAAAGAAGTGAAGGACTTGAGTGGTAAAATAATTGAATGCAGTTTCGATGGGAAAGAATGGAAGTTCATGAGACAGAGAACTGACAAATCATTTCCCAATAGCTATAAAACAGCAATGAGTATGTTACCTTCATATTTTTCAACTCCATTCAATGGCCTTCATGTACTAAATGGATACTTTATCTTGTTGTATTCCGTTTTAGAAGTGCTTTCTACTCAAGGTGAAATGTACAGAGAGAGATCATTTATGATGGTTTTGAACAGGCTGTCAAAGGTGCAAGATACTAGCCTGGAAATAAGCAAGCTGTCATTTGCAGAATCAGGTCCCCTGAGGGGGAATTTGCCGATGCTATCACATACAGTGGGACAATTTATCCTCTGGCTACCTCTTCTCTTTAGGCCCGAGACATTGATTCAGAATGAGGTGCACACAGAGTAAATTTAGTGATGCTACCCTGCACAACAGGTTAGCATCACCAAATTCACCCTCAGGAACTCTCATTCTGCAGATGACAGTCTACTTATTTCCAGTCTTGCCTAGATAAAAATGATCCATCTGATGATTTTTCTTTATTACTTCAGTGGGGTGATGACCTATTATAGAATGGATACACAATCTTGATGACATAATACTATTGTTTTCTGTTGGGAAATACTATCATAACCCTTTCAGACCTGATTTGGAAAAAATAATAAATTTGAATGGTGATATTTTTATACTACAACAAATGGCCCAGACTTAGCTGGTGCAAACTCAATATTATCAAGGGCCAAACACAAATTTTGAACCCCACAATCCACAAAATTTGCTTACAATACCAAAAATTAAAAGTCCTATCCGCCCCTCCATACTTTTACTACTTGAGTATGCATAGTTCTGAGGAAGGGACCAGAATTGGCGCAAACATCATTCTTTGTTTGGCTCTAAGTCTGTAAACATCTCAACTGACATCAGTGCTTTAAATCTCTCTTTTGGTGGATGCCAGACACAAATCAATGAACTATATGGTGTATTCAAGGCAGTAAATGGATGATGGAAGTGAACAACAGTGGTTTGAGACATTCAGGGCTGTAACTTTTAAATAATACGAAAATTATTTCATGTTACCCAGTTTCGGGATATACGTCTTGAGGTCATTAGTTTTGCTAATGATTTACCTACTGTTGGTTATGTGTTCCTCCCCTATCCTTCATGAACCCTCCAGTTAAACTCCTAAGCTTTCTGGCTGTTTTTTATTGTAATTTTTATTTAAATTTCTTGGGAGTTTAACATGTTGTACAGAAGGTTTATTCTGTTTATCCCCACTGTTATGTCCTAACCCTTGGGGTGTTGGGCCGTTATTGTCTTGCATCTCCTACCGGATACATTGTTTTTTCTTTACATGAAGACCTAGCTATGCATCAGGTATCAGTCAATTATTTACTGACTTGGGCCTTTTGTGTGCATTTTGTCTTGTTTCCGGTTTTTATGTGTACCCATACAATGTATGGTACACATAATGCCGGCATCCGGGGTGGCCATCTGTCGTTCGTCCATCTTTTGTCCGTCCATCTGTCCATCCATCTGTCCGTCCGGCATCCGTATCCATTTCTTTGGCATTCGATAACTTGAAAAATATTGCTTGGATTGTCAAGTTACTTTATATTTGTGTTCAGGTTACTGATGTGCCGAGCTGTTTTGTTTTTGGTGTAAATCTGATAATTTGATCCTGAGATATTAACCCTTAATCCTTCAAATTGAAAATTCCTCCAATCCCTTTGGCATTCGACAACTTGAAAAATATTGCTTGGATTGTCTAGTTACTTTATATATGTGTTCAGGTAACTGATTTGCTGAGCTGTGTATAGTTTTTGGTGTAAATCTGATGATTTGATCTTGAGATATTAACTCTTTATCCTTCAAATTGAAAATTCCTCCAATCCCTTTGGCATTCGATAACTTGAAAAATATTGCTTGGATTGTCATGTTACTTTATATTTTTGTTTAGCTTACTGATGTGCCAATCTGTATAGTTTTTGGTGTAAATCTGTTATTTTGATCCTGAGATATTAGCCCTTTATCCTTCAAATTGAAAATTCCTCCAATCCCATTGGCATTCGATAACTTGAAAAATATTGCTTGGATTGTCAAGTTACTTCATATTTTTGTTCAGCTTACTGATGTGCCAATCTGTACAGTTTTTGGTGTAAATCTGTTATTTTGATCCTGAGATATTAGCCCTTTATCCTTCAAATTGAAAATTCCTCCAATCCCTTTGGCATTCGATAACTTGAAAAATATTGCTTGGATTGTCAAGTTACTTTATATTTGTGTTCAGGTTACTGATGTGCCGAGCTGTATAGTTTTTGATGTAAATCTGATAATTTAATCCTGAGATATTAACCCTTTATCCTTCAAATTGAAAATTCCTCCAATCCCTTTGGCATTCGATAACTTGAAAAATATTGCTTGGATTGTCAAGTTACCTTATATATTTGTGTTCAGGTTACTGATGTGCCGACCTGTATAATTTTTGGTGCAAATCTGTTATTTTGATCCTGAGATATTAACCCTTTATCCTTCAAATTGAAAATTCCTCCAATCCCTTTGTCATTTGATAACTTGAAAAATATTGCTTGGATTGTCAAGTTACTTTATATTTGTGTTCAGGTTACTGATGTGCCGAGCTGTATAGTTTTTGGTGTAAATTCGATAATTTGATCTTGAGATATTAACCCTTTATCCTTCAAATTGAAAATTCCTCCAATCCCTTTGGCATGAGATAACTCAAAAAATATCAATCCGTTTGTCATGTTACTTCATATTTGTATTCAGGTTACTGATATGCTGAGCTGTATAGTTTTTGGTGTAAATCTGATAATTTGATCCTGTGATATTAACCCTTTATCCTTCAAATTGAAAACTCCTCCAATCCATTTCTTCAGCATGCGATAACTCAGTAAATATTAATCCGATTATCAGGTTACTTTATATATGTATTCAGGTTACTGATGTGCTGTGCTGTATAGTTTTTTATGTAAAACTAATAATTTGATCCGGAGATATTAACCCTTTATCCATCAAATTAGAAACTCCTCCAATCCGTTTCTATATGTACCCATACCATGTATGGTGTACATAACGTCGGCATCCAGGGTGGCCCTCCGTCATACAGCTTTCTACTAGTTGCACGTATGGGTACACATCTGACGATTTCATCGGCCTATTTTTCTATCCTGACGTTGTTTACTTTTAACAATGCCCTTAACAGGTAATATTCAGAGTTTTATTTCATCACAGTTATATTAGTATTCATTTATTAATATTCTGATAGTGTAGCGTTAATATTTTGGTGTTTGTCCACACTTGGGCTCTTTCAGGATGCCCTTGGCCAGGTTTTTCTATCCTGACGTTGTTTACTTTTAATAACGCCCTTTACAGATAATATTCAGGGTTTCATTTCATCACAGTTATATTAGAATACATTTATTAATATTCTGGTAGTGTACCTTTAACATTTTGGTGTTTGTCCACACTTAGGCTCTATCGGGATGCCCTTGGGCTTGTGTGGTTCCCTTGGGGAACTTAGGCGTTTTCCCAAAAAAACATTTTCGGAAAAAATTTGTTTTGAATTATTTCGAAATCATTTTTGATTGTCTTCGTCATGTATCCTTATATTGTATGATTATATGTTAGGAGTGCAGTGAACTTGTTTGGATTATAATTATTTATGAAATTACTGCTCTGAATGTAGGACGAAGTAGTCTACATCGGATTTACATGCTTACCTTGCCTGTAGTCACTGCACTCCTACTGATTCAGGCCCTACTTGTGTGGTTGGGACACTAACATTAGAAGCAGGTGTCGCACTGTGTATTCGCAATGAAGTTCCGATGTCGGGGCTGTCACCGCAAAATAATACGAGTTTTCAGTTTCTTTTCCAGAGGAACAAGAACATGGTGATGGTATTGCAACACCCATCCAGAATGTACAGCCGTCGTCGTGCCCTGAGGAGCAAACAGTGCTAACTGCTAAGGTGCTCTTGAATATAAAGGGAGTAAGTCCTCTTATTCCAGCAGCTAGCTCAACCGGACAGGCAGTTACCCGATAGTGTGAACCATAATACCAGGTATTTCCGATTCGGTCGAGGAGAGTGTAGATTTGGGTAGAGTGAGCACCTTTTAATCAAAAGCTCACCCAGTGATGATGGCAAAATAATGGGAAGAAGTCTGGAAGTTTTTCTTTTGGAAGCTTGGTGAGGTCTGGATCAGACTGCGAGCAGAAGAGCCTTCTCTAACCCAGTAATAGTCAGGGTCGACTAATGCTTTTAGAAACTTCCACTGAGTCAAAGCAAATGTCCTCCCTGGCCGCTTGGGCCACTCCTTCTACACTGCAGCCAGAGCCGGCTGCAGTTATGACTTCTTTCTCCGCTTCAGCGAAGCACATGCAACCACACACTAGCTACCTGACTCCAGATGTTCATGCAGCCGAGCAAAGATGTTCCAGTTTATGCCCTCACGTTTGACGAAGAGATCGGCGGCCAGATCTCCATCCCGGGAGCAACATGCGGCGGAGAATTCAAGTCGCTGCTACACAAGCCTTCGTGAGGGACTTGCTGTCACAATTTGTGCAGCTTATCACAGCTTAAAAAAACCAGCAAGGGGCATCCGTCAGCAGACTATGGGTGAGCCGTCAGACGGTGCTGGGTCAGTCCGGCCGTCTGTGCATGTAAAAAAAACCCCAGAAGTTTCTCAACGGGACACTCGGCTAGATCTGGGGTCAGATCACGACTGGAGAACCCTTCCGTCCCGTTAACAGTTGGGGTCGACTGTGTCCATTGCGAGAAACCATATTGTGTCAGAACATGCATCAGAATGTTCCTTCCACACTGCAGCTGGGGCTTGCAGCAGTTATGTCTTCTTCTTCTTACATGGAAGCACACAAAAGGAGATTAGCCTAGAAGTTTCTAAGCAGGATACTCGGGAGATCTGGCGATAGATCGAGAAGGCAGAGCGTTTTTCTTCCCATTAGCAGTTGGGACGACTGTTTTGTGTTGTAAGCAACTTCAATGAGTAGGAGCATCCGTCCAAAATGTAACGAGTTTGGATGCTTCTTCCACACTTCAGCAGGGTTGATTGTTGTTACGCTTCCTCATCTTCCATGGATATGCATGCTAAGGGGTGGATGCCTACAAGTTTCGAACGGAATGCTCTGTGAGGTATGGAGTAGACCGCAAGCTGGAGAACTCGCTCCTTTTCCGTCAGCAGTCATGGTCGACTGTTTTTGATTCGAGAAACTTTAGTGAGTTGGGATGCCTGTTCATGCTTGCGGTTCGGGATGCTCCTTCCACACTACAGCCAGATCCAGTTGCAGCTATGGCTTCTTCCCCTGCTTCATTTATGAAGCATGTTGATTGCAGACTAGCTATCCGACATCACATGTTCAGGTTGATAGAGAGTCATTCGAGGCATTTTATACGGGACATGTTGAGGATCTGGGGCCAGATCTCCATTCCGTGAGAGCTTATGGTAACAAGTGGATCATCATTGCTCTGCAGGCCTCATTCACGGACCGGCTGCCACAGATTGCTCTGCATTTTGCAGCATCCAATGTAGTTACTAGCACTACTGTTAACAGGCTCCGATGGTGAGCTGTCGGACGGTGCTGCGTTTGTCCAGTCATACGTTCAGTCGGATGGTGTTGACCATATATTTTTATACTGTACCAATGACCCAGACATAGCTGCTGGTGCTAACTCTTAAATTATAGGGCCAAACACAAATTTTGCCCCCCCAATCCCCAAAATTTGCATCTAAAACCAAAGAAAACATGTCCTGAATGGCCCTCCACACCTCACCTCTACTGCGCATGCGCAGTGTCAAGGACATTCTGAAATTGGCGCCATTAATCATTCTAAGTTTGGCCCTTCATCAGTTAACATCTGACTGATCTTTGTGCTTGTAAATCTCAGTTTAAATGATGCCAGACACATAAATATTAGTGAAATGGTGATTCTAAGGAGGATAGAGAAGGAGGAGAGGAAAATTGTGTGACAGAATATTATCAGGGCTGTAACTTAAAATTTTTTAATGAAATTATGTTAAGTTACCTATTTTCGAGGCAGCAGCCATTTTGTTGTCATTCTGATTATTTAGTTACACTGTTTTTCAGTGTTTTCCTCTCTCCCTGTCCTTTAAATCCCCCCTTGCTATTCTCCCATGCTTTTGGCATAGTTTTTGTAATTATTATTACTAAATTTTCTTGGGAGTTTTAGCTGAATAACAGAATGAATTCTGTTCTTTTCCCCATGTTTACGTCTTCACCTACGGGTGGTTAGGCGTTGTGTTCTGCATCTACCATCTGATATTCTGCAGTTTCTTCCCTGGAAGTCTCTGTTTTGCATCAGATAGTGTATTTTTGGTAACTGATTCCGGACCTGGGTGCCTGAAGTCTTATTTTAGTGTTTTTTACATTCATTGTTTACATTTACAACAGCCCTCTGTGTGAGGGGGGATTTCTGGAAAATAATATCTTGATGTTATTTTAATCATAACTAGATACATTATTTTTGTTCGTAAGTGTTGAATAAATTGTTTAAAATATTTTTAAAATTTTTGTCCACACTTAGGCTTGGGATCCATTGGGGCTCAACGTTACTTTTCAGAAACTTGGGCTGTTCTGAAAAAATATTTTTTCAAAATATTTTGATTTCAATTATTTTTTCTATATTAATGGATCATATTATTATTATGTATTTTGATAGCCAGGGGTTAGTGCGAGTACCAGGACTTGTTTTCTTTTCACATTGAAAGGATTTTGATCAATTGTAATAAGAGGAAGTCTTCCTCTGACTTTTATAATCATTCTATATGTGGTCAGTATACTCGCATTAACTCCTGTTCTGTATCGTATGATTTCGATGACAATATGGGAAGCGTATGTCACGGTATGTTAGTGGGGAATTGGACACTCCGGTCCTTTCCCCGCAGGGTCACTCTACTTTATCAATTTCTATTTCAGACGATCAAGATTAGGGTGATGTATCTGTGATGTCTTCCAACAGTGTGCCTCCGTCGTCACAATTAATGAAGGGCTAGCGGAAAAGTGCTCATGTAAATACGCCAATTGCCTAAGAGGACCCTAGTAGGTTCGACAGCCTTTGACGTCCGCTAGCTCGCCCAGTGTAGCGTCCATTCATCGAATGGTTCGGCAGCCGGGTTCGTCTGTTGCGGTCTAGAAGGAATTTTAGGGTGATGCGAGCACTATAAATCAACCAAATGCACACCCAGTGACGGCGGATTAGTGGGAGAACGGAGGAAGCCTTTTAGTCCGGTTCATAGCTCGTTCTGGTCCATCCGGACGGCGAGCGAGAGAGGCCCCTCTCTCGTACAACAACTTCTGGCCCCAGATGTTGTGGTACAAAATGTTTCACATTCGGAGCATACGTCCGTCACTCGGGACGCTCCGACATATAGTCAGTCCGGAGTAGACTGTCAATAAGGCTTCCTCATTCTCATGGTAGCGCACACGACCGCTCTTGGCTACGTGACCTCGGATATCCAGTCAGCTTCGCCAGTCAGAGAATCATCGGCGACCAGGTCACACCATCTGGTAGCCAGGGACACGAGGCCTGCAGACTCCGGACGTTCGCATAGGAAGTGTGCGGGAGTCAGCGTACACGGAGCTTCCGGCGGCAATGCATCGTAAGACCGCTACTGCACAGGCCTCGGGAACGGACGTGCTTTCCTAAATAGCACAGTTTATTGCAGCATCCCAGCATCAACTGAATCTGTCGCATATTTTTTATCCGACGATGCTGGGTCGAGACGCTCCGCGGAAGCGGGTACGGACGTCCGAAAATTTCATCCGGTCCGACGGGATACCGAAAGGGATTTGGAGGATTTCAAGCTTTCCCTTTCGGAACAACATATGCTGTTGTGTATGTCATCTGACTTGATCTTCTGCAGCTTCTTTCGTCGGACCAGAATGCTGTGATACCGGATAAGAAACTGATAGCGCCGGTGGACTTACAAATTTTTGGTTCGGTTCAGGGACATCGTCCCTCAGTTCCGACATAGTCCAATAATGTCACACAAACTTTCGAATTATTGAACGACGCTATATATATTATTATTATATGCTTGCTATAACCAAGCATTTCTGGTTTCTTGTTCGCAAAGTTACGGAGATGTCTTTCAAAAGTGTGCCTCTGTCGTCATAGTTAATGAAGAGCTAGCGGCAATAAGTGCTCATGGAACATGTCTATCGCCTAAGAGATCCCTTGTAGGATCGACGGAGTGACATTCGCTAGCTCACCCGGTGTAGCGTGCATTCATTGAATGGTTCGGCTGCCGGGTTTGTCCGTTGCGGTCTAGGAAGGAGATTTGGGTGATGCGAGCACTATAATTACTTTAGTACTCACCCAATGACGGCAGATTGAGGACAGATCGGAGGAAGCCAGTTAGTCCGGTTCCTGGCTTGTCCAGGTCCATCCGGGCTATGAGCGAGAGAGGTCCCTCTCTCGTCCAACAACATAGGGGACCGCATGTTGTGGTTCAGATATTTTACATTCGGAGCATATATCTGTCGGTCGGGACGCTCCGTTATATTGACAGTCCGAGAGACTGTCCATAATGCTTCCTCATCCTCACAGCAGGGCACACGACCGCACATTGGCTACATGACCTCGAGTATCCGATCAGTTTCGTCATTCAGTGATTCCACGGCGAATAGGTCACGCCATCCGGTAGCCAAGGGACACGAGGCCTATACACTCCGTTCGCTCGCATATTGGTAGTATGCACGGGGTAACGATCACGGAGCTTCCAGCGGCAATGCATTGTAGGACCGCTTCTCCTCAGGCCTCAGTGACGGACGTGCTATCCGAGTTAGCACAGTTGTTTCGCAGCATCCCAGCAATCGACAGTTTCTTGGTCGAATCAGGAATTATCCGACGGCGCTGGGTCGGTGCGGTCCGCGGTTGCATCAGGTATGGACGACCGAATGCTTTATAGGGTCCGACAGGATGGCGAAAGGGATTCGAAAGATTTCGAGTTTTCCCTTTCGTAGCATCGGAAGCTGCCATTCATATCTTCTGGCATTATCTTCCAGTGATTGTTATTTCGGACTACATTGCTGCGATGTTGGATAAGAGACTTATAGCGTCATTGGACACGGAATTTTGGATTGGTTCAGGGACTTTGTCCCTGACTTACCAACGCAGTCCAATAATGTCATTACAACATGTGTTTTATTTTTCGACGCTATATATGCATACAAGCCTGCTACCAAGCATGATAGTTTAGTTTCTTGTCCGCGTTGCTCATTTCTGCCGTTTTATCATTTATACGAATAATTTATTTTGGCAGAGCAGGGCATACCGAGAGTTCATATGCGTCTAGACGGCGTGGTTAAAGACTGGAAATATTCTTTTTCGCCATCTATGTCTTTTCCAACCACAATGTTGGAAACGACAATGATGTCTAGTAGACTTAACTTAGACGCTTTATCATACATAATCCACCTTACTGAGGCGTTATCATTACGTCTTCAAGAAAAGATTTACGGGATATTATTCTCAATGTGATTTCTTTTGAGGGCAGTAGTTTGTTCACGTATAACTCCGCCCTTCAGTGGCTGATTGGAGTTGGTTAGACGTGATGCAGCCCTAGCTACATCCACGCGCGTGGATAGTAAGGTAAAGAACTCTCTCAGAGTCGCTTCATTCTCGGAGAAGCTTCTCTTCGACGGCAACTTTTCAGCAATCCAGGAATTGCTCGATTTACACGTTCTCTTGTCTATCTAGTGTTTCAAGAGATTCAGACTGGGGCAAACATTCGGTGGTTGACTCAGAGAGTGCCACTGCAGTTGCCGGGCCCGAGTGTTATAGTTATGACGGTTGCCAGTCAAACAGATTGGGATATAATATTGATCCCAACGGATTCGAAGTGCCAGGGTCTTTGGGTTCCGCAGTCTCTAAGCAACCAATTATCTTCCGCGGAATAATGTTTTTAGGCTTGCTTTATGTCATTGCATGAACATTATTCAGAAACGCATGTCCAAATCCTGTCCGTTAATTCGACAGTAGTGGCGTATCTCCGGAACCAGGGAGGCACTCATTCGTTTCCGTTATTCAATTTAATGGAAAGAATCCGTCTGTTGGTTATAGTACACCAAGTTCTGTTTCGGTCCGTCATATTCCGGGTCGTCTGATTGTTTTACCGGACTCCCGTTCACTTAGGGGTCGCTTGTTGCCGTCAGAATGGACTCTCAACAAACAAGTATTCAATCAGATTTGCTATCTATGGGAGCGCCCAATGATGATTTATTTACGACGCAGCTTGCTAATCAATTGCAGACGTATGTGTTGGCTTGTCCGGATCTCTGAGCTAATGTTGTTTAGGCTCTATTGATCTAATAGGACGGAATGATAGGATACGCGTATCCTCCGGCACTGTTGTTTCAGCAGGTATTGCTAAGATAAACAACCACAATACATTTCTGTTGATAGCATCTCTATCTTCACAGAGACCGTCGGTAATTTACTCTGTTGTCTACTGTGGGACTTAACGTGAAATCTTCCTCAATGAGAGGATCTTTTTTCGCTGGGTAAATCGTGTCATCTTTATCACAACCCGCAAGGTCGCAACCTGCACGTATTCCGTTGTGTGGTCCGTATTGCATTGTAAGCATTGTACTGGACGAGCTTTGGACGCGATTTCTTACTATAGGAGATCCTCTTCTTCGCTATTCTATGCGGCTAAAGTGGAGGCTCTTCCGTCGTTGGTGTAGGGATCACTATGTTCATATTGTTGATCCCTCCATACTACTCATTGCAACTTTTTAGTATACTTGTTTGACAAGATCTACTGCAGCCTATTATTATTAAGGTTATAGGTTTATGTTACCTCATACCTATGCACTCTATGATAGTTTACAATTGAGTCTTATGTCTCTTTATCTAAGTCAGTTAGTAACTTTTTGATAAATAGACTTAGAATCTTTAGATTAAATTCCTATATGGAATTTAACTTCGGTTCTTATTTAGCTAAGTAATCATTTGAGCCTCTGGAAACAGTAGTTTTCAAATTCTGACCTTTTAGACAGTAATTCTGTTGGCTTCTCTTTTACTGAAGAGTCAGTGAGTTTCATGCACTATCGATGGATGATTTTCACTTTCGTAGTTTCGGAATCACTACTTCCTTTACTATTTAGGTTGGATTTTTGCATAAGAGTTAGGCTCCTAATATCCGGAACCTATTGTTATTAAGGTCCTTCCGTCTTCGTACGGGCATAGGCCTTTACTCTGTCCAGTTAGAGTTTATGTATTTATAAACAGATATCTGTTTATTACTACGGGCGTAAGCTTCTTCTGTCTTTGATGCCTAATAGAAGGACGTTACGCTCCATTCTATTGTTAATGGATTCAATTAACTATCGGTACTGCTTATGGTATATCATTGATTCAGCAGTTGTGCTTAAGATTTCGGCTCATGAAGTAAGAGTTCTTCTACATCTTGGGCTTACATTAATAGTGTCGCTATTATAGATTTTTGAAGGCTGCTCATTGCACTCAGCCATCCACATTCATGAATTTTTATCTCAGAAATATCGAGTCCATTTCTGGAGACCTCTATTGTTAGGTCTATTATCTACTGCTCAGAATGTCATTCACTTAACAGTTGCTACTATAGCTAGGTAGGCTGTCTGTTTCGGCAGTGACTCCGTTCTGCTGCCCTCTTCGCTCTGGGCTATTTGACCCAGGGCAAGAAAAAGGGGGGGGGGGGGAGGGTGTTCCCTTGGGTCACCTGTTTTACTATGAAAACAAGGGGATACCTCCTCCGGAGTTAGTAATTCTGAGCTGTTATTGGGATGGTTGTTTAGTGAGAAGTTTATGTTTTAAAAATTCATTCAAGTCTTAGTTTTTAAAGTATAGCTTTTGAATATAGCACGTGTCAACGGACATGATTATGCAATCCTCAGACTCTTTTAAGGAGTATAAGAGTCTCTATTCTCTAGACTTACTTTATTTATTGGCTTACTTTAAAAAATATTAGTATAAGATTATATTGGATATTAATAGAGTACATGGATGTATGTTGCTCAATTTTGGAAGGTGTTGTTTCTTTCTAATTTATCATAAATAAGAAAGATACATGTAAGGCCTATTACTTCTTTTTCCCTAGAGGGGATGACTCTATTTTATATTACTGAGCGTATTCCATCTTGCTCTATGTCCTTGGCCCTCCAGCCTTTTTACTATTCAGCTATGTCTGGGTCATTGGTACAGTATAAAAATGTTAAAAAATTTATAGTAATTTCTATATTTTTTATACTTACCAATGACCCAGACGGGGATGGCCCTCCCAGGAGTTGGGAACTCTTGCCTCCCCGCTGAGTACATAGCGCTTACCAGGCACTGGTTATTAGAATGATTAATGGCGCCAATTTCGGAGCATCCTTGACACTGCGCATGTGCAGTAGAGGTGAGGTGTGGAGGGCCATTCAGGACATGTTTTCTTTGGTTTTAGATGCAAATTTTGGGGCTTGGGGGGCAAAATTTGTGTTTGGCCCTATAATTTAAGAGTTAGCACCAGCAGCTATGTCTGGGTCATTGGTAAGTATAAAAAATATAGAAATTACTATAAATTTTTTAACTTTCAGATGGAACATTTGGACTGTGAGACGGCTATGGAGAGTGTGAGTCTCCATCCCTTGCAGAATGGCATCTTAAGACTATGAAATTTTATTCATAAGCTCTTCGAATCTTGTTGCATCTGAATGTAAGTCTGCATTTGCTAGGCAAAAAACAGCTTATCATACCGGGCGATGAAAAGACAAAGATCTTCCTCTCTGGATCTTTTGCTCAGGTGTCGAGGGCTTTTTGTCCCGATTAACAACGCCTTCCTTGCCTTAGCAATAGTATAAGAAATGTTATGCCCTATTCTTTACGAATAGAGGTTCGATAGAGCATAGACAGCTGTCTTGTTTGGAATAGAACCGTTGGAGGGAATAAATACGTCTTTTCCTTCACGGGGTTGTATTCCCTGGCATCAAGACATTTAATGCTATTGTGGACACCATAGTAGCCTTTTATACTGTTGCAGCGGTCTTTTCTTATATATGTCTTCATGTAGATGAAGGCTCATAACTGTGTAGCTACCTTGAGACTACTGTCTCTGGGAATTATGGCTGTTAGAAGAGTGGCTCGTCATTCCTTAACTTGTGCGATGATAGTTGTTAAGTCTCCATTTAGTGAGCTTTCAAAGGCTGCTTGTGACACAGATATGTCTTCTCATTGACAAAGACTCGTAATTGTGTAACTGCCTTGAGATTAATGTCTCTTTGGGAATTACAGCTATTAGAATAGCGGCTTGTCATTCCCTACCTTAAGCGACGACGGTTGTAAGTCTTCGTTTAATGAGCTTTCAAGGTTGCTAGTTGCACTAAGATAACTGTCTTCATGGAGAGGAAGACTTTTAAGCTACATTAGCTAGGCTCTGACCGCTGTCTTTTGGGAATAAACCAATAAAGGTAGACTGCCTTCGGTTTGTTTTTTATAGACTTGAGTCTTATTGTTTACACCATAGTAGCCTAGCTAGAATCATGAGCGATGTTTTTCAGTATTATGTAATGACATAACTGAAATAATTATCTCTTGAGACTACTGGCTCTTTGGGAATTTAGGGCTGTTAAAATAGAGGATCTTCATTCCCTACCTTGCATGACGATAGTTGTAAGTCTCCATTCAGTGAGCTTTCAAGGTCGCAACTCACAACGAAATACCTGTCTTCACGGAGATGAAGACTTCTAAACTACAGCTGTCATTGTAAGTCTCCTTAGTGAGCTTCTAAGGCCGCAGTTATCAGCCTTTTAATTGTCTTCAGGAAAGGAAGATCTTGAGCTGCTTCAGCTAGGCTGAGTTCATTGTTCTATCGGACATGATACCGTTATGTTAGAGGAGGTTATTCTCTTCCTACCGGTATGATTTGGTGTTAGTTATCTGAGGTAATAAGCCCTATTGATGATACCATATTAACCTAGGGTGATTAATGAGCGTTTCTTCAAATGCCTATACTAAACTCCTTCTCAGGAATATATTTCCTGATATCAGATTGAACGTAAGGAGTTCAACTAGGTTTTTATGATCAGATGTCGGAACATTGTTTTCGTCTCGCTCTTCATTTCTATCCAATCTATTGTTGTGGATTATATTTGTGGATATTATGTCTATATGGTGTATTATTTGGTCATCACATCCCCATCCGTCTTTAGTGGCATTATGGAGTCAGTCAGACATGTTTGATAACTTAACACAAAAGCGTTACGAGGCACACCAGATTACTATTATTATCATTGTTTGACTATAAGCTTTTTAGCTGTCCTACTCTTATTGAGAATAGCAGCAGCAGTATAGCCTTAATTCTACTGTGTCGGCCTTACTTATCTAGCAATTCAAGTACTGCAGGTGAGGGGGTTTCGATAGGAATTATTTGTGGTATAAGACCATAGCCTGCTAAACTTGGTGTTATTATAATAAGTTTCAAAATCAAACTTTGTTTATTGTATGGAAATGATACTTATACTAGTCCACTGAACTGGTAGAATGCTGAAAGCCCATATTTGGGCTTTATTCTGTCCACATACTGTACCTTAAATACTTCATATCCTCTGGATGTGCTTCTTATTATCTTTGTAGTGAAATTATGCAATCAGTAGAGCTTTGCCTTGTTATAATTTATGGGAGAGTACCTCGAGGCACTCTCTCATAAACTGAAACAAGGGAAAGACATAGAAAAATTTTGACAACCAAAAATAATTTACCAATCCACCAGTTAAAAAATGGTCACTGCAAGTTTGGACTGTGCAAAAGGATGACGATGCAGTAGAAAGAGCCAGTATTCAATAGAATTTTCAGATAGTCACATGGATGGTCTCTGTTAAAAAACAGAGACCAGGAAACTGAGCATTACTTATTTACTGTGGTAATGCCTAAAAAAGTTAAAAATCTGTTCTCAGGCCCTCATGCACATGGTCCTTTTGGCTGCTGCATACTCTCTTTTTATTAACAATGCAAACTAAAACCAATAAAAAATTAAATGGGTTATGTCTGATGTTTTACCAAAGTTAATAAAATTGATAAATTTGTCTCGAGGGCAACAAGGCTTTGCAATGCTTTAGCATTGCAAAACCTTCTTGCACTCAAGGGCTGAAATACACCACCACCTATGCTATTCTGTAGATTATGAGGCCTAAAACCTAAACAAAATCAAGAACATGAACTTTTGATTGCAAAGAAATAATTACAAAAATAAACAATAAAAAACTTCCAGCTCATATGCAATTTTACAAAAAATAGCCTGAGAAACTGAATATCTACTTTGTGGGGCCTGAACAAGTTGTGTTTTACTGATAAAACAGGACCCTGTAACCATCGCCCCTGGCGGATGTCATCTTGAGCTCATTGAAGCAAAACTTTTAAAAAATAAGATTTAAATGTTGATTCTTGTATGTAGTATTCCTTGGCTTGGCTGAAGCATTAGGTAAAGGGTTAATTGGTCAACAGTGAGACAAAACTCAAAAAGTTGAACTGGATTTGGAATTATTATTGAGACTGAATTAGTTTTTTTCATTGGGCATCTTTATTCTTTTTTGTAGGTGTTTGTAAAAGCATACAGAATCCGGTGACAAAAGACATTCTCTTTCATGTTATTGAACAGGAGCGATGGATGCCAGTGAAATCTCAGTTACACCCAGAGCCATGCTCTTCAAGAGGATCTGATCATGAACTAATGCCACCCCCCAAACTGCCACACATATGATAAATTTGCAGAAGCCACTTTCATTCATCTCTCTTAACATTCTTCATGGTAAAGCATGTTTCATTTTGACCTCATCGTTATCTCAGCTGAATTAGTTGCTTATTAACCCCTTTCACCCTTGTTTCCTGGAATGGTATCGCTTTTGTGTACACTTACAGTGAGATGGGTCAATCTAATATCATTACACAGGGAGGATAAAATAATAACTGCAGTCTGCACTTATTATTTTATCATCAATGCCCCGTTTATAGACCTCTTACAATAAAACAAAAATTGGACGGAATTATGCCTTGGACCGAAAAATCGGTCTTACGGGTACAAAGAGTCTGGAAGGCAGCCAAGACATCACTAGACACCACTGCTAAGTCAAAGTGTTACCTTCTTATGAGGGAGCAAAAATAAGTAGAGTTTTCCAGGCCTTTTAGGACACTTTCAGAATCGATGACAAGAATCAAATGAACATTTTGCATGAATCAAAGCTTTGATTTTCATTATATTCCTACCGAGAATCATTTTCGAGAATTGATTCTGATTCTCACATGATTTATAAGCTATACCTGTTTGCTGTTTGAAAAACGAAATGCAAACAAATTGCATCTTTTATGTTATTATGTTATTGTTTTTTGTGATTCCATTTTGCTTTTGCAATATTTCATTTATTGAAATCTTGATCCACCAGAGCAAAGTGTGTCCTGACCAGAATGCTGTCTTTTCCTGATCTGATCGAAGAAAAAAAAACTTTTACAATCATGCTACTGTAATTCACAAGTCATTTACAGCGGGTTTATAAATAAAGACTTGGCTAGAACTCTGCGAAGCTTCATACAGGGATGAGATTTTTTAGTTTTTTTTATCGGATTTCAGTCTTTTTTAAATTTTTAAAAATTTTTTTTATTTCTTTGAATTTACAATCAGACCATTTTCATGTGAATTCAAAGAAATAAAATGTCCCATCACAGCTTTACAAACCGGTTATCATATAATTGGGGGCATAATGGATGATTGTGCTACATTTCCCTTCATGCAACCACAACTTCAGTTTATTTCATTTTTTTTCTTAGACTGAAGTCTCATACTTGTTCAAAATTTGATTCAATGAAAAAATGCCCCAATGATTTGATTCCATTCTGCTGATTCGGAAATTTTCAAAATGTTCTCAAAATCCTAGCAGATGTTTCCTCTTAAACTCTTTTTCTATCTTTAGGTCTTCGGTTTAGGAGGTCTCATGATAGAGAAGAGTTCAAGTAGATTCCATTTCTGAAACTATTTTGATTTCGTCCTGGAATATTCAACCTTTTTGATTCTCATGCCCAAACAGATGAGTCACCAATGAATTCAATAGTTGAGTGGAGACTAGCATTATTTACGGTTGTAAGAAGTCTCGACAAGTTGAAGGTCATAAGATTTGATTCATGATTTGATTTAATTTGATTCATTATCCTCTGCCTGATTTAATTCAAGATTTTATTTGACTGAAAATTTGAGATTTGTAGGGCATTACACTTTACTTAACACATGTTAAGATGACAGTATCAACCCTTTTGCTAATTGGCTAAAATATTGAACTATTATGAATAAACAGAAACTTTCACTTTTCTTATACATGTATTGCTGCAAGAAGTTCTGACATAATTTTAATTCTGTGTCCCAGAGGTGGCATAAGCACAATGAAAGTATTGGGCTTAAATGTCCTAGGCTTAAATGTCCTAGGCATACTACTGGAGCTCTCATAGTTTGTCCCAGTAGAAAAATGGATTCACAGAAATGTCATTTCCTTGGTTCTCAGTCCTTAACCCTTTACCTAGCAGACAACACTTGCAAATAAAATTCTTCAATAACTAATTTTTAGCTCAACTTGACAAAGTCAAGCTGAGCTATTGCCATCACTTCTCGTCTGTCGGCGTACGTATGTTAGTACGTTAATATGTTAGTACGTTAGTACGTACGTCCACAATTTCCTTTGGCACACCTCACAGGTTGCATTTATGGTCTGATTGCTTTGAAACTTGGTATGCTTGTTTGGGGTGACCTCTAGATGGGAGCTATCGATTTTCTTCAATTTCTGTCCAAAAATGTTGCCGCGGCCAACGTTCTTAGAACTTAGTTTAGTCAAACCTCAATATTTCCCTTTGGCACACCCTACAGGTCACATTTATGATTGGATCGCTTTGAAACTCGGTATGCTTGTTTGGGGTGACCTCTAGATGGGAGCTATCGATTTTCTTCAATTTCCGTCAAAAAATGTTGCTGCGGCCAACGTTCTTCGAATTTGGTTTAGTCAAACCTCAATATTTCCCTTTGGCACACCCTACAGGGCACATTTATGATTGGATCGCTTTGAAACCTGGTATGCTTGTTTGGGGTGTCCTCTAGATGGGAGCTATCGATTTTCTTCAATTTCCGTCAAAAAATGTTGCCGCGGCCAACGTTCTTAGAACTTAGTTTAGTCAAACCTCAGTATTTCCCTTTGGCACACCCTACAAGGCACATTTATTATCGGATTTCTTTGAAACCTGGCATGCTTGTTTGGGGTGACCTCTAGATGGGAGCTATCGATTTTATTCCATTTCCGTCAAAAATTGTTGCCGCGGCCAACGTTCTTAGAACTTAGTTTAGTCAGACCTCAAAATTTCCCTTTGGCACACCCTACAGGGCACATTCGTGATTGGATTGCTTTGAAACATGGCATGCTTGTTTGGGGTGACCTCTAGATGGGAGCTATCGATTTTAGTCAGGTATCAATATATTCCTTTGGCATGCCCTACAGGGCACATTTATAATCAGATCGGTTTGAAACTGTGTATGCTTGTTTGTGGTTTCCTCTAGATGGGAGCTATCGATTTTCTTCGACTTCCATAAAAAAATGTTGCCACTGGCAATGACCTTCAATGAACTTAGTAAAAACTTAGTGCAGTTAAGCACAAATATTTCCCTTTGACACACCCTGCAGGGCACATTTATGATTGGATTGCTTGCAAACTTGGTGTGCTTGTGTGGGGTGACATCTATATGGGAGCTGGCGATTTTCTTCCATTTCTGTCAAAAAATGTTGCCACTGACCTTTGAACTTAGTTTAGTCAGGCCTCAATATTTCCCTTTAACACACCCTTCAGGACACATTAATGATCGGATCACTTTGAAACTTGGTATGTGTGGTCGGGGTGTTCCATAAAACATTATTGTCGTTATCACCAGCCTTTGAACTTACTGCATTTGTGCATCAACTTATCCCTTTTGCATTCTCAGCAGGGTATATTTATGAATTTCCATAAAAAAACCAAAAAAAAACCATTGCCACAAGCAATGACCTTCTACTTAGTGCATTTGTGCATTGACATCTTCCTTTGGCATGCCTCAGAGGGCACATTCATTATCAGGTTGTTTTGAAACTTTGTATGCTTATGCAGGGTGACAAAGATAGGAGCTATTGGTTTTCTTTTCATTTCCATCAAAAACTGTTACTGTTGGCAACAATCTTTGAATTTATTGGATTTGTGAATCAACTTTCTTTGACATGGCCAACAGGCCACATTTATCATAGGATTGTTTTTTAACTTGGTATGCTCATTATGCAAGACCTTTAGATAAGAGCTATTGATTGGCATTCATTTCTGTGAAAAAAGTTGCCATTTACAATAACCTCTGAACATACTGCATTTGTGTATCAACATTCATCCTTTAACCAGTCTTACTGTTTACATTTAAAAATTGCATGGATTACTCTTGACATTTTTCACACACAATGCTGTTATGTTGAAATTTCATCAAATAACATTGGTACCAATGATCTTCAATTTTGCCGTTTCATTTATAACTTTCCAAGTTCAAGTTTGTCAAGTTGAGCTACAGTGTCATTGACACTTTCATTTTCATTTTTTGCATCAAAAACATAGATTATGACCCCTCATTAGAATGAGCTAAATGAGCTCATTCTAATCAGGGTCATAAGCTATGTTTCTGAGAGAAAAATTTTAAAAAATAATGAAAATTGAATGGTTATTTTTGTAAATCGTGCTGACCGGTTTTGGCATTTACTTTGGGTAAAGGGTTAAGGAGTGCCGTGAAATGTGATAAAAAGAGAGTGGGTGGAGGTTGGGGTCATGTTGGGGTGGTAGGTTAATATAGAATGTCTTTGAAATATGTCCTTTCACATTAAGCCACATTTTAAATGTTATATCTGCAAATGTGCAATTAGCCCACAGCTACTCTTGTTTAGTGTGTATGTTATAGTCTGATCATGTTGTGGTCTATCTTTATTCAACCTGAAGGTTGGCAGTAAGTGGGTGGGAAGTGGTTGAAGTTAAAAAAGCAGAAGATGGTTTTCATTGACCAGATCCACTTATTATCTCAACTTGATATCAAGTATGAACTATTGGGATGGGTTGCGATCAGTCATCCATTTGTATGTCTGTACGTCTCTCTATCCACCCACAATTCCTTTAGCACTCCCGACAGGCCCCAGCTCTCACCCAATCAGTTCCAGATTTCATGCAGGGCTTTGAGGCAATGTCTAGATGGGAGCTATCAAATTTTTTCTGAATTTCATTGAAAAACATGGCCGCCATAGGCCATCTTAGATTTGGCATATAAATTTTCAACGAATCCATTGGCACACCCTACAGGCTTCATCTCTTACCCAGTTAGTTTCAAATTTCATGCGTAGCTTTGGTGTGCTGTCTAGATGGGAGCTATCAAATGTTTGTGAATTTTGTTGAAAAATGTCTCTGACACCAGCCATCATGGATTTGTCACATAAATTTTCAACAATTCCATTAGCACACCCTACAGGCCTCATCTCTCACCCGATCAGTCCCAAATGGGAGCTACTGACTTGTTTCAAGTTTTATTGAAAAACATGGCCACCAGTAGCCATCTTAGATTTGGCATATAAATTGTCAACAATTCTGTTGGCGCACCATACAGGCTACATCTCTCACCTGCTCTTCTTCAAATTTCGTAAGTAACTTTGGTGTGATGTCTAAATGGGAGCTATCGAATTATCCTGAATTTCATTGGGAAACATCACTGCTAGCAGCCCTCTTGGATTTGGCACATAAATATGTCAACAATTCCATTAGCACACCGTACAGGCCAAATTTCTCACCCAATCTTTTTCAAATTTAATATGTAGCTTTGGTGGCATATCAGGATGGGTGCTATCAAATTTTTCTAAATTTTATTGAAAAACATGGCCACCAGAACCCATCTTGGATTTGGGATATAAATTGTCAACAGTTCCATTACCATACCCTTCAGGCTAAATATCTCACCCAATTTAAATGGGAGCTATCAAATTTTTCTGAATTTTGTTCAAAAACCTGGCCACTATCGGCCATCTTGGATTTGGCATATATATTGTCAACAATTTCATTGGGACACCCTGCAGGCTGCAACCCTCACCTGATCTTTTTCAGATTTTACATGTAGCTTTGCTTTTCTGTAGAAACTTGATTAAACGACTTGGCATTGCTGGAGCTTCTATTTAGTTCAGTCCCTTCTCGGACAAGTTGAGCTGCAGTGTCATTGACTCTTTCATTTATTTAATTATTGGGGTTTAACAACATTTCGACAACCAGGGCCACCTTGTGTGGGACAGTTTTACAGGTGGAGGAAGCTGGAGTACTCAGAGACCCAATGAGTACCGCCATGTGGACTTTGGGATCAAGTGCCTTGCCCAAGGACACAATGCAGTCTCCCCTGGCAGGAGATCGAACCATGGATCTTTTGGCTTGAAATCCAATTCCATAACCACCAGGCCTGAAAATAAGCAGTCTGACATTTGCAGAATGAGGTCCCCAGAGGGGGAATTTGATGATGCTATCCCATACAGTGGGCTAATTTATCCTCTGGGTACCTCTTTCTCTTTAGTTGTCAGACCCTGATTCAGACTGAGGTTCACAGAGGGTAAATTTAGTGATGCTACCCTGCTATACAGGGTAGCATCACTAAATTCACCCTCTCGGGACCTCATTTTGCAGATGACAGTCTGCTTATTTTCTGGCTTGATAACCACTGAGCCACTGTGCTCCCTCTTTGCCAGATTCAACTCAATTGGTTTACATTTGCATATAATGTATTACAAGTACAGGAATGCCTGTGTTTTGACACTTTGCATGCTCTCAAATTTATCATTGTGAAATCATAAATGTGCGTGAAATATGTTGGAGGTTGTGTGGGGCATGCACATCATGTACCCAACCAGTTCTAAAACCTCTAAAACCTCTAGTCCCAAAATGTTCATCAAATCATCAGTGCAGTTTTGGGTTATTAATTACAAATGTGTTTCAGAGTAAATGCGTGTTAATTTAATAATAATCTTTTGATTTATTTAAATATTTTATGGAAAGTCAGAAAATATTAAAAATATTTTGACTACCAATTCTTTCTTTTACCATAGTATAACAAATTTCTTTTAATTCTAGTTAACTGAATACCCTTGTTAGACATTTGCCTAACAAATCAACTACATCTGCCCGGGTAATTTACAAATTGAGTAGTCAGGAAAAAAAACATTTTTCGAAAAATTTCAACAAAACCATATGATGTGACCCCTCAAGGGGCTCACATCATTTGGTTTTCTTGAAATATTTTGAAAAAATTGAAAAAATAATTAAAATAACAAATTTTGATATTATGTGCATTTGGTAAAGGGTAAGCAGAATATTTTTTGCACTAGTGAAAATAGTATCATCACATAACAGTCTTCTGCTGTCTCTTCAGCCGGTCCATTCTTCACAAATATATTTTCAACCCAAGAAGAGAAGCAGAGCTTGTTAATTGTTGTAGACTGTGTCTGCTTCAGAGATATAATAGATCTTCTGGAGTGGTCAACATTATTTTAAAAGATTGTGTAAACTTCACTTCATAATTGCGTTGTGTTTGTTAAACACTTAGCCAAACCTGATAAAAGTATCTTTAACCCCCCCCCCCCCCCCTCCTCTCCCCACATACCATCATTAGAATACCACAAATTGACATGGAAAATTGTTACCATAATGCAACTAGAAATTTAACTATTTCAGTATTGTTTGACAGAGCTCATCATAAATTGATTAACTCCAAGGTTGCATTTTGATGAAACATTTTCCAGGTTGAAAATTTGATATTTTGACCTGAGTGTGGGGGGACTTAACCCTTTACCCAACGCAGACGATATCAAAATTTATTATTTTAAATACAATTTTTTTAAATTTTTCAAAAAATTTCAACAAAACCATATCATGTGACCCCTCATTGGAATGAGCTCAATGAGCTCGTTCCAATGAGGGGGTCACATGATATGGTTTCGTTGAAATATTTTGAAAAATTTAATTCTTTCAACTGCTCAATTTGCATATTACGTGGGTGGATGCAGGCGATTCGTTAGGTGAAGGGTTAAATACTGGTAAACAAACATGCAAATGTAAATACATTTTATTACTTTATCAGTTTATTTGAGAACATTATGTATTCTCCCCCTCCACAATCATATTTATTTATTTATTGTGGTGTAGAACACTTACGACGACCAGGGTCACCTCATGTCAGACTGTTTTATGGGTAGAGGAAGCCAGAGTAACCAGAGTCAAGGGCTATGAATGGCAGGACCATTCAGACCCACTGAAACCAGTAATCGTTCTGAGCAGCGCCCTTTAGTAGTTTGAGTCATTTTGAGAACAATGTCATCTTGCAAATGTTCTGATTTCAACGGCAACAATTACATAACAAATAGAGGGCTGTAAGATTAATCTATTCCTGAACCTCAAAATTATAATTAAAAATCCTTTCCTGTTCTTGCCAAAATGGATTACTATAGAGTAATACTCTCAAATTATTATACTGATAATTTGAGTATTACTGAACCTCCTTACAAATATAAAACAAACTCATCCAGGGTTCCCACTCATATGTAAACTTCTTGAGTTTTGGTCCCTTCCTGGAGAAGTGCTGCCTAATAGAATGAGAATCATAAATTAGATTAGGCCTAAAAAAGTTAAAAATCTGTTTCCAGGCCCTCCTGCATGGTCCTTTTGGCTGTCGCATTCTCTTTTTTTATAACCAATGCAAACTTAAAAAAGTAAAAATTATATGGTTTGTGTCTAATATTTTAACCAAGTTAATAAAATTGATAAAGTTGTCCCTTGAGTGCCAAAAGACATTGCAGTGCTTTAGCATTCCAAAGCCTTCTTGCACTCAAGGGACGAAATACACTACCACCCATACTATTCTCTAGAGTATAAGGCCTAAAGAACAAACCAAGAACATGAACTTTTGATTGCAAAGAAATAATTAGAAAAATTAAAATTAAAATAAAAAAAATGCCCACCCACATGTAGTTTTACAAAAAAATGGCCTGAGAAACAGAATATCTACTTTCTGGGGCCTTAAGAAGATGATTGTGATGCAATATTAACCCTCTACCTCACAAACTGGCCACATTTGTCTGCGTAATATAAAAATTGAGCAGTTGAGAAAAGAAAATTTTTCCAAAAATTACAACAAAACCATATCATGTGACCTCCTCATTGGAATGAGCTCATCGGGCTTGTTCCACTTGGGGGGTGGGGGGTGGTCACATGATATGGCTTTGTTAACATTTTGTAAAAAATTTGAAAAAAAACAAATCAATAAGATTACAAATTTTGATGACTTGTGCATTGAGTAAAGTGTTAAAATTGGTTGTATTAAGTAAAAATTGAGTACGCACTCCCTTAGCTGACCTGTACTTGTAGCTGTATGTAGTTTTAGACACTCCCTTGTTTAAGCATCCTTGAATTTCTTATCTTTACATGCATGGAAGCTTTTGAAAATAAACAAGAAAAGTTATGGAGCTCATTGAATTGACTCCCCTTTCAAGTGCTGGAACCCTTATTATGGCATTGGTGTACATACACTTAACTCTTAACCTGCTGAGTATTTTCAAAATATTTTTAATCAAATCTAGCCATGGCTAAATTGGATGAAAAATTTATCTAACTGTAACTAAAGAAATCATTGGTTGATAAGTCCATTCAGTATACAGGAGAGGAATTTGGTTAAATGTACCCAAATTATACTTTTTTCAGTGGCATTGTATTTCGTGTCCTCGGTAGGAATATCCGCCAGCAGTTTGCAAAGAGTTAACCCTTCACCTAATGCATTGACCAAAACTGGCCAGTGCTATTCACCAGGGATGAAGGAAACATTTGAACTTGGGTGGGGGATGGGGGCACAGACATAGGGTTCCAACACACTGATATATGTCAGTGGCAGCTCACTCTTAAAGATGTGACCAAAGATTCCCCTCACTTTGTATGTACTATGGAATTTAGAAGTCGAGAAAAATGTATTTTTCTGGCTCCACATTTAACAAGTCTGGTAATTCGATCTGGGAACTGCAAAAACCATTTGTTGAAATGAAGGAATATCTTTGTTTACTTACTTTTTGCCTTATTTGCCTTTGGCCTTGAAATATTGGCTAATAAAAAATATGGTTATTATATAACATCGCTTTGGGGTCAAATAATGTACAAATGAAACAGATGATTCCTCAACTTTGAGTGTTGTGTTTGTGAGGAATGAATTGGATTTACTGTTCAAAATAGAGACCTTCAGGCAGAACTATTCTTGGCACTCTTAATTGCAAGACACTTTCTCATTGAGAAGTATTCAATAAATATAGGTTATTACCGCCATGTGGGTTTCAGAGATTGTGTGGTGAAGTCAATACTTTGTCTCGGGGCATATCGACGAGTCATCCCTTTCTTGACTTGTTTGCATAGTGAATAGATTGGTTACAGTTTTTAATGGGGTCTGTTTTGACAGTCATTCAGCATCTATGAGCTGATTTTTTATGAATGAAGATCATGATATCAAGGTACTGCATTCTTATGCAGTGCATGGCATAATCTCCATTCATTGTTCCACTACTACTATAACTGCTGAAATTTATAGTAGTTTCATCTGAGTGTTTCTTTGTTTTATTTTTCATGTTTCACACATGGTAGGCCTATATAAAAATATCATCATGGCAAAAAATGATCTAGTCTAATTTATTTCGTTGAGCTCGTGATTTATTTATCATTTAATTACTGTTACCAAAAACAGTAACCTTGACATGTGTAAACACTTGATGCCAATTGAGTGCAGGTTAACAACATTCTCTTTCTGAATCCTTTTGTGGTTACTACCTTCAGTACAGATTTGTTTGTTGTCTATAGTCATTTTTACTTATATTGGGAGAAATATGTTCTTGTAAGATAAACAGGACTGTTCGATTAACAGGAGTTTTGTCATTTCCTTGTAATCTTCTAATAGAGTTAGAATTGGTTTCACTTGACTTCATACTGGAGTTGCAGTTTTTATATAGCCATTGATGCTGAAAGTTATTTTACAGATATATTTAAATATATTGTGATAAACTAAGAATTTATTCTGTGTCTTTTTTGACAGAGCTTCTGGAGCTCAGTCAAACAAGATATGATAGATGAAATGCTTGTATTGAATATAACTGAGGCCAAATAGGTCCAAAATGTGGGAATTCATTGTTTATCAGAGTAATTTTATGAAAGCTCACAGCTGCGTTGTGTCTTTCATTACGTGTACACTCCATACGAAAAAATTATCCAAAAATCGACTGAGTGTGTTATGTGTAATTACATAATGTCAGACATCCACTCACTAATCAGTGTTGATTGGACTGTATTGGGAAAAGATTCGCCAATTAACATATTAATTTCTGTTCACTAAATCTTTTTTTTGTACCTCATTCATTTTATTTGGGAATTTTGTTTAGCAAATAAAATCTTTAAAGGTGAAAATCGGTTTGGTAAATCCCGTTATTATGTGTGATAAATTTGACCCAAAACATGAGAATTTCGCCGATCATGTGCAACAGTGTGGCTCTTCCGTCAATTTGATCTACATTGCCTGAAATATTCTGAAGTCATTGGAGACCACCGAACAAACTCAGTATTCAGTCTGTTTTTCAACAGACACTGACAGTTATAGATTGCTTATACATTTTTATTTTTTGAACATCAAGGGAATTTATCTGCTTTTGTCAGGGGAATAACATAATCCACCCAAATGTCAAATTATAACATGATTTTTGTGACATATCTGGTAGCTATTTACAGCCTCTGAAATTCAGTGAAAAGGATTGTTGTCAAAACAGATCAGATCCACCCGCGCATGCCTTTACCAGAGCTATTTTAAAACACGGCATCCAAATTCAACTCGGGACCCTTCCGATCGATAAAGCGTGTCCCCACGAAAACGAAATGACGCCATACCAGGAATACATTACTTGAATTTATGGTTGCGAGATCAACATCGCAACAGTCTCGAAATCGCCGAGAACACCAGTTTTGCCATTTTTTGTGGGGGGGGGGGGAAGTCAACCAAACTCGTTACTCTCAACCCAACTCGGATGATGCCATGCATCATACTGATACTATGAGGATAATTAACGCTCCCTTCTTCGTGAAATTCTTGAAAAGCCACTGCAGGGAGCCACCCATCTTCTCGGTTGTCTCTTAACCCCTTACCCAATACGGATAACAGATGATGCTTGCAAAATAAATTCTTGCATAACATTTAAAAATTTCAAACTTTTGTCTCAAAACATAGCTTATGACCCCTCATTGGAATGACTCGAGATCATCGAGCTTGTTCCAATGAGAGGACATAAGCTATGTTTTTTGGACAAAAATTTAAAACATAATCAAATTTGAATGGAGATTTTTGTGTACAGTGCTGGCCAAATTTGGCCGTTGACGTTGGGTAAAGGGCTAACAGAAGAAATATTGCGAGCAATTTGGTCATTTATTGAAAGTTGTTTTGACGAGTGGGAAATCCACCTGCAGATGTCACTTGCAGTATTCATTACCTCCGTAATTTGGAGGATGTGTAGCTACAACATGCCTAAACTGTGACGTCGGAGAATTTGGGAAAACCTGAATATATTACTGCTGGTTTAAGTAAAAGGAATAAGAAGTTAAACTGGTATTCATTTGATTTACACAGAGACGAAAAGACATGAATATTTTGAGTAACAAGAACAAGAACGATACTTATTTTGCACTGAAGTTTTAGTTTATTTAGAGAAAAAAACCTTTCTTTCTCACACACACACACAAACATAGCACATAATGTCATCTTAGCACAATATCTACATACATGAATAATTATACAAGTATTTACAGTCCTGTGCAAAAACATTTAAACAAAAAGGCAGTCATAGCACATTTTAGCACACAAATGGAGTGGGGCGGTGTGTGTTGGGGGGAGGGGGCTGGGGGTCTGAGGGCACCCACAACATACAGGGACATACTACTGTAGAATTTATAAATATAGGGCATAGAGTGAGTCTGTAGACCAATAATATTAGCTGCAAACTCAACAAAATATTCAAAAATCGAGTATTTGTAGCTAATATTATTGGACCACTTACTTGAGCCATGTGAATGATGAGTAATTGGGTATTTCGGGAGAATTTTCAGCCTTGTGTTGTGCGTGTGTGTGGGGGGGTGGGGGGGGGGGGAGATGAGGGCTCTCACAATTTTCAAGGGTACACTGCTGTAGTATTTACGAGGAGAGTCAGTCAGCCATTACACGAAGCCGTGACTTATTAATATTCTTAAGGAATTAAAAAATATTAATAAGCCACATATTTGTAGCATTTACAGCCCTGAATAAAATTATGTCAACAAAAAACATAGTCATAGCAAATTTCAGCACACAGATCATGGGTGGGGTATAGGGATGGGAGGGGATGTTGAGGATGTGGACAATATACAAGGCTACTCTGCATACTTGCCGCAGAGAGTTATGATTACCAAAACACCTTATACAGTAGACAAAACAGTGGCAGGCAAAAGTGTTATTAGTCTATAATTTCCACCCACAAAAAATAAACCCACTATTTTTAAGAAAGAGCATACCAACTGCTAGGGAGCTTTCTGGCATTAACGTCCACCCAATGGGGATAGCAAACGGCACTTGCCGCAAGATAAATTCTTGAATGACTAGATTTTCATATTTTGGGTCAAACACATAGCTTATGACCCCTCATTGGAATGAACCCTATGAGCTCGTTACAATGAGGGTCATAAGCTGTGTTTTTGAAAAAATTTGAAAATATATAAAGTTTAAATGGAGAATTTTGTATTTAAGGTGGGTCGGTTTTGGCAGTTACATTGGGTAAATAGTTAACAGAAAGCTTGCTAGTGGTTTTCATGCTTTTTCTCGCATATTGGACGATTAATTTTTTTAATGAATAATACATTCTCATTTTAGTTCATCTAAACTCTTTCGGAAAAAAGCTCATGCTACAATAAAAATTAAATCACCGGGTTTTAACTTTGAAATGTCCGGGCACCCGGCACAGTATAGAATCCATAATCCTGTGTCGGAAAAGCTATTGCCGCAGCGAAATGCCAGGATGTATCGCCAAGACTGTCACATTGTTGTTTAAATAACACCGTACACTCAGAACACATTTTATTCACTGAAATACTTGTTCTATTCGATAATTTAATTTAAAAAATACAGATGATCCATTACGAGAATGAATGAAGACAAGATCATTTCGATGGAGACAATCCGACCTTCAGTTATACGGAGGGGAATCCAAATCATATATCAGCGAAAATTTTATTTTAATATGAAAACAAATCGAAAATCTCATGAATTAACGAATGGATTTTTTCAATTCCTATATTAAACCGCAGCGCAGAGTTCTGGAAATAAAAGATATGGCATTTGTATCTGAATATTTTATTAAATGTAGGTTTTAGAAATTTTTTGACTGAACAATATAATTGCTAATCAGAGACAGTCTCCAAAAGATTTTTCTCGCGAAACATTAATTGGTTATGTAATCCTTCTCACGTGACCACACTAAAACAGCTTTTCATACCTGGCCGTTTCTACACAAACAACAGGGTATTAACAAGTGCGGTTTGGTATGCAATGTACATGTAATGTTGGGCAAGGCACTTCATCCTGATTGCTCAACGTGGGGGTATGGTGGCACTGTGTACTAAGGCATACTGCATGACAATGGTGCACATGTCTTCAACTAATGTTAAGCATGCTTATGTGGAGTTAGTTCGTTGGGAGTGCGGTGGCTCAGTAGGTAGAGGTGCAGGCTGCAAGCTGAGAGGTCCTCGGTTCGAATCCCACCTGCGGCAACCGCGTTGTGTCCTTGGGCAAGACACTTCATCTCCATTGCCCGTGTTGGGGGCATGATGGCACCGTATACTAAGGCATATTGCACGTCAATGGTACGCATGTCTTCAACCAATCTAACTGCCTGTGCTGCAGTGCGGAGTTACGATGTTGGGGAGCTGGCAGCTGCTCGTCGTTGCTCGGTGGTTCTCTCCGGGTACTCCAGCTTCCTCCACCCGTAAAACTGTCACGGTCATGATTAGCCATTGTGCATAAATATGTGACCTTAAACATCATTAAATAAATAGTTAGTTCATTGGGGAGTCTTGCAGTTGCTCGGTGCTTGTTTCCGGGTACTCTGGCTTCCTCCACCCATAAAACTGTCCAACACGAGGTGAACCTTGCTGTCTAAAGTGTTGTTAAACCCCAATAAATAAATAAATGAACGATCACAGGATGTTTACAAGGGTTGTAAAGCTTCATTTCATGACTGCTGCATGCTCTCTTTCATTACAAACTTTAAAAAATTATAATTTAATTTGATTATGTCAGATTAATTAAACCCAAGTTAACAAAATGGATAAAAAACACCACTACCCACATGTAATTCTGTAGATTACGAAGCCTAAAACATAAAACAAGCTAAGTATATGAAGTATATGAATCTCTGAGAGTAAAGGAGTAATAGTTAAAAAACAATAAAATAAAATACAAAAATGGCTGCCTGCATGCATTTTTACAAAATAATTTGCCTGAGAAACAAGATCTAACTTGTTTGGCCTTACCTGAAATATTGTTCACATCCATGCAATGCTATGAACAAAAATTCTGCCAGAAGCATAGCTCATTGTGTATCTTTGGAACAATCCCCTTTGGGAACTTGTGAAAGTGACGCTGTTCTTGAGCACTGTGACAAACATTTTGTGTTTTATTGATTTAAATAAATCTGGTGAGCGATGCCTGAAGTGTCAGTCCTCCATAGAGGACAGCATAAAATTGGCTAAACTTGGCTTGATACTGGTATGGTCTTTTATGTAGTCAGAATTTTAAAATTTTAAGGCCTATTATATTTTCCCATAATGCCAATTATGCAACTAGGCATTTAACCAATCTAATGTTGTTTGACAAAGCTCAATGAGCTTTTGTCAAAGACGATTGAATCAGTTAAAATCCTAGTTGCATTATGAGAAAAATTTGCAGCTTGAAATTTTAATATTTCGATGTCATTGTGCAGGGGGTTCATATTTTATTTTTGTTTGCATTTAAGTTATTGCATTCAATTTTCAATTATCTGCTGTCATATAATAAATAAATTATGACAACAGCCAATCGATCTGGGTTGTCATATTTCATATCATAGATAAAATCAGATTATCTATATCAAACACAATGCCAATGGCTTCTTGTTTGATGCAGATTATCTTGTGTTGTCAACGTGAGTGAATGTCATAGCCCAGATCAACTAACTTGTAATGATCTGAATGTGTCTATATATGTAAAGACATAAGACAGCTTATATGTTACACACTGTTGTAAATCACTTTTTTGACAGTTTGAGCTTAACTGAGAAATAGAATTCTCAGCACTTTATATTTTTCAGTGAACTAAGGCAGTAATAGATACTTACAGAATTTAAATGCCACACCTATGCAAATCTTGTCAAATAATATATGCCCACAAAACAGGTTTGAGCAGATGTTATTGCATGGCACACTGTAAGGAAGGCGTGGTTAAATATGAGATCTACAAAAAGACCTTTAAACTGCTGAATAAAAACAAAACAGACACCAGGTTTGTGACAAATCTATTTTTATTTTTCATCAATACAAGACTGTTTTGGGGAACTTGCCTCACATTCATCAGTAAATCTTCTGTTCTTACATTCACCCCAGTTTGGATCTATTTATTCATGCGTCAGACCTGAAAAAGACAAGAAAGATCAGTAACAATTTTGTAGTGCCACCCTCCCTTTCTAGGGGGCCGGCACCCTCAGGTCAATCAATACAATGAAAGTCATTCGCAGTTACCAAACATGTAGCTGACAACATTGGCTTATGGGTTACCTGACAATACCTGACACCACCCTGATGGGTGTTACCCAATAAGTTACCCAACAACAAAAAATATATAAAGTGTGACCTCAGCCTCTGCATCATCAGCCTCTGATGAAGTACAATTTTGTATGAAACTGGTAAGGCAAGACAGAACACATATCGGAATACCGAGCACCAGCCAGTACTCCAGCCCAATGTGTTCAATGTATTAAAATTTTTCAGGACGTTTATGTACTAACTCCATACAAGCAAAGTTTGCATTGGTTGAAGACGAGTGCACCATTGATGCACAGTGCACCTTAGTGCACAGTGCCACTGTGCCCACAAATGGGCAATTGGCATTAAGTGCCTTGCCCAAGGACACAACACAGTTGCCTCTGGTGGGGATCAAAGCCTGTACCTTTCAGTTTGAAGTTCAATTCCGTAATCACCAAGCCACTGCACTCCCATAGTTCCTCATGGACAGAATAAAAATCATGCACAAAACATAGGAACATGTAAGTGTTTGATTAATAGCACTTGAAGATGGAGATATGCAGTTGGCTAAAATGTCAACGGTATTCGCCTACCGTGCTATGCCATGCTGTCAACTTTAGTCGCATGTCACACCAAAAGAGTTAATGTTATTGCATGCAAAACACTTTAACTTCAACCAGTGTGAATTGGCTACAAACTACAAAACATTGTCTTGTGCCAGATCATTAAAATAAAAATCAGAGAGTTACTGGCTTCTCTTGGGTATTCTGGCTTTATGCACTCCACAGGTGAATCTGTTCAGTATGATGTATATTTTTTTCATCCAAAGTAAAACTTATGAACGAACATTGAAACAGTCTCACTGAGTTTGTTCAATGATAGATTGTTAGCTATTTTAGGCTACAGAAAATTAATGTTTTGATTCTCAAGCAGTGGCACATTTGTTTATTCGGCCCATGTTCATCATATTTATTTCATGGGCAAAATTCAAAATGTATAAAACTATCATAGGGTGTGATTTTAGCCATATCATATCGCGATTTGCGATGCAGTATGTCCTATACATTGATACAGTATTGTTATTCTCTTCGTGGAATACAACATGATTCTCATATGTATGTACAAAATAAATATTTATTTAACTGGTTGAGGGCTAGATTAGTTTTTGGTGGTCTGAATTCATTTCATCTAAAATTGTTTTATTACAAATTATTGGAGAGTGCCAACAGGCACTCTCCAATAATTTGTAAAAGAACAAATTTGTATAAACAAACTATTATTTACATTTGACTGAATACAAAACATGTGTAAGGAAAATGTAGGGAGCGCAGTGGCTCAGTAGGTAGAGGTGCAGGCTGCAAGCCGAGAGGTCCTCGGTTCGAATCCCACCTGCGGCAACCGCGTTGTGTCCTTGGGCAAGACACTTCATCTCCATTGCCCGCGTGGGGGCACGATGATGCCGTGTACTATGGCGTACTGCACGTCGACGGTATGCATGTTTTCAACCAATCTAACCCTGCCTGTGCTGCAGTGCGGAGTTACGATGTTGGGGAGCTGGCAGCTGCTCGTCATTGCTCGGTGGTTCTCCCCGGGTACTCCGGCTTCCTCCACCCGTAAAACTGTCACGGTCATGATTAGCCATTGTGCATAAATATGTGACCTTAAACATCAATAAATAAATAAATAATAAGGAAAATGTAGGCTTTTTATTTTTTGAAAGGCCTAATCGTGGCTTCTAGCAATCAACCAGTTAAAAAACTCCTTGTTATATTTTATCTCCATTTTAGTTGTTCTATATTGATTTTGTGTTGTATGCTCACTGTTACAAAAAAGAAACTACCAGTGAAATCAACATGGAATCTCTGGTATTTAATTTTAGGCTCTCTCAAATGGATATTAGGCAATGTCGACCATTCTATCAGGAATAAAAAATAAAAATAAAAACCGCCCTCCCTCATTCGTTTTTTAAAAAAAATGCCTGAGAATCAATTATTTAATTTTGTTTGGCCTTACTGAGGCAGATGGTGCAACTGTATATTTATCACATGTTATATATAACTAATTCTAAGTTGATAGACAGCGGGTACTCCTGCTGCAAGAAACAATTTTTAATTTAGAATTTGAGAGTATGGTTATAGCCTTGTGAGTGAAGCGACTACTTATTCCATAGTAAGGGGAGCTCAGTGGTAGACTGTTGGATTTCTATGCTAAAGGTCCCAAGTTCGATCCCCGTCCAGGATGACCCGCGTTGTGTCCTTGGGCAAGGCACTTTATTCCGGTTGCCTACGTGGGGGCTCGATGATGCCGTGTACTACGGCGTACTGCACATCGATGGTGCACACGTCTTTAAACCCTGTAACCCCGATTGAGCGGAGCTTGAACAGAGTTAGAATGTTGAGGAGCTGACAATTGCTCATTGATGCTCAGTGGTTTTCTCCCAGTACTCAGGCTTCCTCCACCCGTAAAACTGCCACGGTCACGATTAGCCATTGTGCATAAGTATGTGACCTTAAACACCAATAAATAAATTCCATAGTAAAAAACAAACCTCATATTTATATATTTACAAGAGTTTAATTCTTAAGGGTATAGTTTCAATTTTGGTTAGTTTCTTTTCTTCTGTGACTTTCTATGCAAGATATGCATGTCTCATGTGAGAAGGCCATGTGAGATAGATATCTATCTCACATGACCAGCTTATCAGCATATTTAATGAGCACGCACTATTTAATCATTGCACATTCTTCCATAAGCAAACAACATGGCATCATGTTTCATAAAGAGCAGACAAATGTTTGTCAAAGAAAATAAAAAAAAAACACAGACCACAAAACCAAAAGACACTTGACTCTTTTATATGAATATTTGGGTGAAGGTCATTATGAGGGGAGAAAGTTGCACGAAATTTCTATCGAAAAGTTATGCGCATACATTGCAGAATTCATAATAAATGTCTGCACAGAAGATGGCCAGGAGATTGAGCCAAGTTACCTTCGAGGCATGATAGGACGTTTAGATATACATTTGAAGGAATATAAATATGGAAAGCAAATAATGTCAAATGACTGTGCAGAACTTCCATCGACCGATTGATGCACATGCTAGACTGATGTCATCAGAATGTGTCAATGTTCATTTCACAACAAATCTTTAACCCATGTTTTGTGGTATATACCTGTGGTATATTCAGAACTTTTGTGCTCTCTTTCCAAAAAGGAAATCAATTTTTTTCAGAAATGTACAACAAAATTTTTTCGATTATAGCTGCACATGCCCCTGATTACTTTTGATGACATCAGAGTGTTTTGGTGGGGAAAAAAAAATTATCTCTCACACCTACCCCTATCAGGGATAATAATAGTCTTACCTGTACATGTAGAACACATGTTTTAGGCCTTTAAATTCATATATTTTGGGCACACAGGTTTACCCTAATTTGGGCACATTAAAACCAGAAATAGAAGCTTTATCCTGTTTTGTTTTATTGCAATGCCTTTCTTTGTATACACCCGTTTTGAAAAAAATGGGAGTATTATGTTATTATGTTATGGCGTTGTCTGTCTGTCTGTCTGTCTGTCTGTCTGTCCATCCGTCCGTCCGTCCGTCCATCCATCTGTCCATCCGTCCGTCCATCCGTCCGTCCATCTGTCCATCCATCCATCCATCCGTCCGTCCAGGCCAACATTGGGGGTTTAAGGGATATTATTATTAGGGGCAACCTCCAAATTAAGGTAGTGTTAGGGTTAGGAGTGGGGTAGGGTTAGGGGTAGCCCCAGAGTAGGGCTTAAGGTTGGGGAGGGTTAGGTCCCGGGGGGTTAGGGTTGGGGTCAGGGGTGGGGTTTTAGTTTTAGTAGCCCCTAAACCGAAAAATAGTTCCTAATCCTATTGGTTTGGCTAGGGTGGGGTTGGGTCAGGGGTGGGGTGGGGTGGGGGTTAGGGGTAGTGCCAGAGTAGGGTTTAAGGTTGGGAGGGTTAGGTCCCGGGGGTGGGTGGGGTTAGGGTCTGGGGTGGGCTTTTAGGGTTTAGGGTCAGGATGGGGTAGGGTTAGGGTGTGTTTTTTGGGTGGAGGGGTGGGGTTAGGGTTAAATATAAGTTCTAGGGTGGAGGGGGTGGGGTTCAGGGTAAAATAAGGTTTTGGACATACAAAAAGTTTTTTTGGTAGCCCATAAACCCGAAATGTTGGAGCATCCGTCTGTCCATCCATCCGTCTGTCCATCCATCTATCCATCCGTCAGTCCGTAAACAATTTTTGTGTCGCCTACTACTCCAAAAGTTTATATGCTACATCGTTCAAACTTTGCATACATGTTGACCAGTAATTGCCGTTGTGCATGTGACAAGGGCAGGTAACTCCATTGTGTATTTCCAGAGTTATGCCCCTCTTTAGTACTTAAAACATTACAGTATTGTGTCGCCTACTCCATAAACATTTTACATGCTATATTGTTCAAACTTTGCACTCATGGTGAGCACCAATTGCCGTTGTGCATGTGACAAGAGCAGGTACATCCATTTTGTATTTCCAGAGTTCTGCCCCTTTTTGTACTTAAAACATTACAATATTATGTCGCCTTCTCCAACATTTTACATGCTATATTGTTTAAACTTTGCACACGTGTTGACCACCAATTGCCGTTGTGCATGTGACAAGAGCAAGTAACTCTCTTTTGTATTTCCAAACTTATGCCCCTTTTAGTATTTAAAACGTTACAGTATTGAGTCGACTTCTCCTTCAACATTTTACATGCTATATTGTTCAAACTTTGCACACCTGTTGATCACCAATTACCATTGTGTATGTGACAAGAGCAGGTGACTCTGTTTTGTATTTCCAGAGTTATGCCCCCTTTTAATACTTGAAAAATTACACTATTGTGTCGCCTACTCCTTCAACATTTTACATGCTACATTGCTCAATCTTTGCACACATGTTGATCAGTAATTGTCATTGTGCATGTGACAAGAGCAGGGAATTCTGTTTTGTTTTTCCAGAGTTATGCCCCCTTTTAGTTCTTAAAACATTGCAGTATTGTGTCGCCTACTCCTTCAACATTTTACATGCAATATTGTTCAAACTTTGCACACATGGTGATCACCAGTTGCCGTTGTGCATGTGACAAGAGCAGGTAATTCCATTTTGTATTTCCAGAGTTATGCCCCTTTCAGTACTTAAAACATTACAGTATTGTGTCACCTTCTCCTTCAATATTTTACATGCTATATTGTTCAAACTTTGCACACATATTGATCACCAATTGCCATTGTGCATTTGACAAGAGCAGGTAACTCTGTTTTGTATTTCCAGAGTTATGCCCCTTTTTATTATTTGAAACATTGCACTATTCTCTTGCCTACTCCAACATTTTACTTGCTTTATTGTTCAAACTTTGCACCCATGTTGATCATCAATTGTCGGTGTGCATGTCACAAGGGCAGGTAACTCTGTTTTGTATTTCCAGAGTTATGCCCCCTTTTAGTACTTAAAACATTACAGTATTGTGTCGCCTACTTCTTCAACATTTTACATGCTATATTGTTCAAACTTTGCACACATGGTGATCACCAATTGCCGTTGTGCATGTGATGAGATCAGGTAACTCCATTTTGTATTTCCAGAGTTCTGCCCCTTTTAGTACTTAAAACATTACAGTATTGTGTCGCCTTCTCCTTGAACATTCTACATGCTATATTGTTCAAACTTTGCACCCATGTTGATCATCAATTGTCGTTGTGCATGTGACAGGAGCAGATAACACCATTTTATTTTTAAACGACAAGAATCCTCGCCGTTTATAGCTATTATGATCCTCAAAATGTCCTTTTCCTTGACGGCACCTATCATCAATCGTTATCAATGAAGTTAACCTGTCAATGAATGGACGCTACCATTGTAAACAGCGAGAATCTTCTACAGCAGCCTTGTTTTTAAGACTTCTGATCAATTAATATGGAAATGTGAAAACAGGTGAATTACCATTTACCCCAGACACGGCAGGGGAATGAGCAATGATTGGAGGGGGGACAGAATAGTCAAGTCAACAAAAATTTCAAACTTTACCCCAGAGAAACTTGTGCATGTTCCAATTTTGACAGGCATATGTTACCCCGCTAGGCAGTGCACTTGTTGTTTCTATAGTTATATTATGATGGAAGTTATTCTCAAATGTAGAAGAAGCAAAGAGAGTTTATGTATCTTTAGCTCACCTGACTGAAAGTCAGGGTGAGCTTAAGTGATCGCTTTTTGTCCGTTGTCCATCCATCGTCCATCCATCATCCGTCCGGCATGAACTTTACATTATTGACTTCTCCTCATAAACCACTGTACCAAATTGAACCAAATTTGATATGCATGTTCCTTACCATATGTCAATTCAAGTTTGATCAAATAAAATTGCCATGTCCACAAGGGGTATTACTCTGATAGCTCCCATAAATTGTTTTCCAAAATTAAAAAAAATCTTATCAGTTAGAATCTTCTAATATTTGGTATGCAACATCTCTAGGGGGGCAGATTCAGGTTTGTTGAAATTGAGTCCCTGGGTTGATATTTGGGCTCCCTATGGTATTAGTGCAATGTGAGGAAATTTCTTTAAAAATCTTCTTCTTCAGATCCATCAGTCAGAATGCTTTCATATATGGTATGCAACATCTCTAGGAGTGTCAGATTCCAGATTGTTCAAATCGGGTCACTGGGCAAATATGTGGGCTCTCTATTGGAGCCCAAAGTTTAACTTACTGCATTGTGAGGACATTTCTTTAAAAAACCTTCTTCTTCAGATCCACCAGTCAGAATTATTTCATATTTGGTATATAACACCTCTAGGGGGGTCAGATTCAAATTTTTCAGTCTGAGTCCCCTGGCTTAATATTTGGACTCTCAATAGTTGGGGGGGGGGGGGGGGGGGTGCAAGTTAGCTTCAAGTTTGTTCAAATCCATTCCTTTGTGTTTTTCCATAAAATTTGCCTTTCACGACTTCATTCTTCTGTAGTTTTGATGAACCATAACAAACTGAATGTGATCCCAAATACTTCTTTGAACCACTTTGTCAGGTGAGTGATTAAGGCCCCTTGAGGCCTCTTGTTCTTGATGGCTTCACACTTTCTCAAATTTATGCACACCAGTTAATGGTGTGAAATTGGGGTAATCTAAAGGCCAGCATGTTTAAACATACAAGCTTATGGTGGTCTTGCTGATGGAAGTAACAGTTCCTTGGCAGTGCTTTCTAGTGAAATCTTGGCTGTCTGCTAAGTCAAAAATGTTACCTTATTATGAAGGAGCAAAAAATAAGAGATTTCTCCAGGCCTTTAGAATGGTTTCAGATGCTATGACAAGAATCAAATGAATAGTTTACAAGAATCAAAGTCAAATCTCGTTGTTTTCCTTGCGAGAATCATTTTCAGGAATTGATACTGAGTCTCGGATGAAGTTTACCCTTAAGGGCCTAATTCTGACTTTAACCCTTTATCTTACATGAAAAGCAGATGACTCTTGGAAACAAAATTCTAGAATAACAAAATATTTTCATTTTTTGCATAAAAAAATAGCTTATGACCTCTCATTGGACGAGCTTGTTGAGTTTGTTCCATTCAGGGGTCATAAGCTATAGTTTTGAGACAAAGAATGAAAAAATAATGAAAATTGAATGGTAATTTTTGAATAGCCGTTTTTTTCCATTATGTTGGGTAAAGCGTTAATCACATTTTTCTGCAACAAAAAAAGCTGCCCCAACATGCATTCGAAGTGCCATGGCAGTTTCTAAGCAAGTCTTGGCTGCCTACATAGGCAGCCAAGACTTGCCAAGAAACAACTGCAAAGTCATAAGATGTGGACTGTCAGAAGTAAATCAAACATGTATAAAAATTCTCCAGGCCCTTAAGGGTTAAACCCTGTTGTTTGTGTGTTTGCTTTCAACTGTTGCTAACCATGCTTGTGTTGTTAGTAAGTTGGAGCATCCGGCCCAACACAATATAACCACGTGTGACATTAAAACCTAGATAAACAATCACCTGATCAGCATTATATAGTTCTTTACAGAAATATTGTTGACAACACATCTAATAAACATATGACAGAAGCAAGCCTGAAAATAAGCAGACTGTCATCTGCAGAATGAGGTTCCCAGAGGGTGAATCTGGTGGTGCTACCCTGCACAGGGTAGAATCACCAAATTTACTCTCTGCGAACCTCAAATCTGAATAAAGGTCTCAAGCCTAAACAGAATGGGGTACCCGGAAGATAAATTGGCCCACTGTATGGGATAGCATCAGCAAATTCACCCTCTGGGGACCTCATTCTGTAAATGACAGATTGCTTATTTTCATGCTTGGACAGAAGAAGTTGATGTGACGTCGTGACATTGTGAATTGGTTTTGGAAGAAGAATTGAATTAATCTAATTCATTTTTGAAGTAATTTTTTTCTTTAACTCTTTACATAAACGTGACCAGTTGATGTCAGGTTCAAAAGAATTTTTTAAATAACTACAACTTTTAATTTTTTTGCCTAAAAGACATAACTCATGACACCTCATCCAATGAGATCATCCAATTAGGGATCATCAGCTGTGTTTTTGAAACAAAAATTGGAAAAATAATAAAATTTGTTTTACCATTGACTTTGTTTTGTAAAGTATTTTCTGTTATGTAAGATAAAGGGTTGAATTACACATTTTGTGCTAATTCAATAAAATTGATCTGAGCCGAGCATGATTTTAGTGAATGTGGTTCAGAAATTTCATGTCATGTCACGATTCATTGGAGATCCTCTACATCTGACCCAGCAACTAAATCTGTCCAGTGCTGTGCACTAAAATTGGAATTTTCGGCCTAAAAAAGTTAAAAATCTGTTTCTCAGGCCCTCTTGCATGGTCTTTTTGGCTGCCGCATGTCCTTTTGCTATTCTGTATATTGTGTGGCCTAAAACATAAAACAAACCAAGAGTATAAACTTTTGATGGCAAAGAAATAATTACAAAAATATAATAAGACAGCGCCTGACAGCGCATGTTATTTTACAAACAATGGCCTGAAAACAAAAGATCTACTTTGTGGGGCTTTAATTTTGTTTTAATGTTTACTTCAAAAACACAGCTTAGGATCCCTCAATGGAATGCACCCATTCCAGAGAGATGTCATGGGCTTTGTGTTGGACAGAAATAATGAAGAATATCAATCATGTCGAAAATAAAGAACTTTATATGTCATCTTCTTGTCACATCAGGTAATTGGTCAATTATGCGTAGAATTTAGATGATTTAGACTGCATAGAAGACATTGAAAAAGACATTGTCATTTTGTGACTTGACAAACATAATGCTTGCAGGGGCCAATACTGTAAAACTTTTACAAATGTATTTTCTAGAATTGTATTTTCTAGTTATGACTTTAAATGGGTTGAAATGAACCATTACCATTTTCAAAGATATGGCAAATTGCCATATCTTTTAAAATGCTAATGATTCATTTTAGTCAGTTATATTAATAGGTAGAAAATACTATTCTAGAAAATACAGTTGTAAAAGTTTTATAGTGTTAGCTCCAGGTTACAAATAAGTTACTGATACCATTACATTTCTTTCAGCTCTTTATTATCCATTACAGAAATAAGCAACCAGGTACCAACACTACTAACCACAATTATTTTAAGTTTATTTGAAATAAACTCAGGAAGAGCTGCTGTCATTACTGTGTTGTCTATCATTCATTGATCTCCATAGGAACAATGGGGAAAGTGAAGCAGTGCTTGTTTACTGTGGTAAACAAGCTCTGTTTTACTGGTAAAATAGTACCTAGTCACTGGTGCCTGGGGTGTAAGTCCTCTAAAATGTGCAACATGGGTATAAACAATTGGCTGGTCATGACTTCATAGCCATGTTGCGGTCATGATGAGCCATTGTGAAGAAATATGTGACCTTAAACACAATAAATAAATAAATAAATCATTCATTGGTCCACCCACTTCGAAGACGTGGGGGCTATATTGTCGACACCCTGTACATCCTTATGTACGTTCATCTCTCTGTACTGTCATCTGTACATTCTTGTGCATGTAACTACTCCTACATTTTTAACTGATTTTGATCAAATGTCTCAAAAATTATGACTAACAAGTGGACATGCACATATTGTAAAATTGTTAATCTCTGACGATTTTAACCAGGTTATCTGCCATGAAAATAGATTTATTATGGATTTTCAAAGGTGATTCTTGTGTGTGCATCTCCTCCTACATTATTGAACCAATTTCGATGAAACTTCTTCAAAATGGCCACTAAGGAGTGAACATGCGAGTATTTCCAAATTTTCTTTCTGTGGTGATTTGTATGGGGGTTATCTCCTCTTCTATTTAGAAGATTTAATGCAGATTCGTACATGTCATTTTTGTGTGTGGAACACTTCCTTCATCACTGAACCAATTTTAATCAAACTTTTCAAACATTATGATTAACAAGTGGACATACGCATATTCCAAAATTTTAATTTTAACCAGGTTATCTCCCATGAACTTAGATTTATTATGGATTTCCAAATGAGATTCTTGTGTGCACAACTCTTCCTACATTATTGAACCGATTTCGATGAAACTTTTATAAAATGGCCACTAATGAGTGAACATTCTCATATTTCCAAATTTCCCATCTCTGATGATTTTTACCAGGTTATGTCCCCTTCAACTTAGAAGATTTAATATAGATTTGTATATGAAATTTTGTGTGTGCAATTTTTCCTTCGTTAACTGGTTGAGTGCTAGATTATTTTTGGAAGTTGGAATTTGTTCATATAGATTTGCATTATTAAAAATTATTGGAGAGTGCCTTAAGGCACTCTCCAATAATTTTTAATAATGCAAATCTATATGAACACAATTGTATTTGCTTATGACTGAATAGGAAATTTGTGTAAAGAATATGAAGACTTTAGTATGGTACCCTCATGTTTCTTGAAAGCCGTGATAGTGGCTTCCAGCACTCAACCAGTTAATGAACCAATTTTGATCAAACGTCTCAAACATTATGACTAACAAGTGGACATGCACACATTCAAACATTTTTCATTATATACTACTCAAAGTTTGCTAAGCACCACATATTTGACAAATCATTGTGGAATTTTCTTGTGACACATTTGCGATATTTTGGGTGGATTTGATTGAGGAATGTATTGAGATGGTCCCCAGTGTTTACATTAGCTCTCTTGACAGGCAGACTTCGTGACAGTCGTGGAAAGCATGTACCCCTTGATTTCCATGATGTTTTCTTGTACTGTCTACATGTACATGAGATGTGTATGTTATTCAGTCTTCATTTCAACACAAACCCTTGTGATCTAAAGATTGAATATGGCGAATGCAAATGTAAGAAGACATTTGTCTGAAGGAGAAATGTGGTGGTCTGTAGGGATGGGAACAAGGGGCTGCGCATCGTCAGGTTGGTGAAGTCCTTGGTGTGCACCACACGGTGATCACCAGAGCCTGGGCAAGATTTCAGCAGTATGGCACACCAATCAGACGACGTGGTGGAAGAGACGGGGCAGCATCTGCATCTGAAGACCTGTTTTTGATCATTCAGGCCCGTAGAAACCGCTTTGCCACAGCAACCCAGCTTAGCAGTGACCTACAGAATGCATCCAGGGTAAATGTTTCGACGCAGACTATCCGGGCAAGGTTGCACGAAGCTGGTCTCCGATAGAGAAGACCATGTATTCGCATTCAGCTGTCCCAGAACCACCGCCAGGCACGATATGAATGGGCCATGGATCCCGTTGGATGGACCTGAGAAGATTGACGACGACCTGTCCTTTTTACAGATGAGTCAAGGTGCTGCCTGAAAAACACAGATAGGTGTTCTAGGGTATGGAGAAGACCAGGAGAGCGATTCCATGCAGCCAGCATTGCTGAGCATGACCGCTATGGTGGAGGGTAGATAATGGTCTGTGGCGGCATCAGATGGGATGGACGTACAGAGCTCTGTGTCCTTGACCGTGGTACATTGACTGCTCAGCGGTATATTGATGAGATCCTGGATGCCCACGTCAGATTGTATGCAGGTGCAGTGGGTGATAGATTCATTCTGATGATGCCCGTCCTCATGTTGCCCATGCTGTCCCGGAGTACCGACAGAGGGAGGGGATTGGGCGTATGGACTGGCCATCAAGATCCTCTGACCTCAATCCAATCGAACATGTCTGGAATGAGTTGCAGCTTGCAATTTCAGTCCGTCCAGTCGAACCAAGAAGTGTTCAGGAGCTTGGTGCCATGCTGGTCCAAGAATCGAACAACATCCCACAAAGGACCATCTGGAACTTGATTGGGAGCATGAGAAGTCGTTGTCAAGCTGTAATTAACAATAATGGGTCTCACACTCGATATTGAACCCATATCAGTTCGCTCCGTCAACTTTTTGGCAAATTTGAAAAATTTCCTCTTTTACCAATAATATCCATTGTCCACGGTTATCGTATTCAAAAGCTAAAAAATAATGTCAAACACAAATAAAATCTTAATTTCTGTACTTAAATCATTAAAACTATAATTAAATATAAAATGTATACACTTTTCATAACAATATTTCAACTGAAACGTAAAACATGTAGCTGGATATACTTGGTGCTTAGCAAACTTTGAGTAGTATAGATTTTCAATGCGGCAACCGCCGTTATCCCTCTGTATGTATGTGTGTCCTTGGGCAAGACTCTACACCCCCATGGGTGTACGGTGGCATTGTGTTGTAAGGCGTACTGCATGTCGATGGTGCACTTGTCTTCAACCAATGCTAACCCTGCTTGTGTAGAGTTAGTATGTTGGGGACTGACAGTTGTTTGCCGTTGCGTTGTGGTTCTCTGGGTTCTCTGGCTTCCTCCACCCGTAAAACTGTCGTGGTCATTATTAGCCATTGTGCAGAAATATGTGACCTTAAACACCAATAAATAAATAAATGGATTTTCAAATGAGATTCTTGTGTATGCTACTCCAACATTATTGAACCGATTTCGATGAAACTTCTTAAACATGGCCACTAATGAGTGAACATACGCATATTTCCAAATTTTCCATCTCTGATGATTTTAAATTTTCAATTTAGAAGATTTTATGTAGATTTGTACATGAGATTTTTGTGTGTGGAACACCTCCTCCACTAATGAACCAATTTTGATCAAACTTCTCAAACATTATAACTAATAAGTGGGCATACGCATATTCCAAAATTTTGATTTCATGTGCAATAATTTTAACCAGGTTATCTCCCATGAACTTAGATTTATTATTGGTTTTTCAAGCTCAACATTCAGAGGTGCATTCTAGTAAGTCGGAAGTGGGTGTATTAATCACCTTCATTGATAATTCTAGTTGAATATTTCTCAATGGAATAACCAACCATGTTAATTGTATATGACTACAAACATCAAACCATTTGTAGCTCAGCTTGCCAACGCCAAATATGAACTATTGTGATGGATGTAATCCGTTATCCCTCTGTATGTATGCACGTCCACAATTCCTTTAGCACACCATACGGGCCACAGCTCTCAACCGATCAGTTCCAAACTTCATATGCGGCTTTGAGGCAATATTTAGATGGGAGCTATCGATTTTTTTTCGAATTTCGTTGAAAAAAATGGCCATCTTGGATTTGGGTATAAATTGACAAACAATTCCTTTAGCATACCCCACAAGTTGCAGCTCTCACCCGATCTGCTTCTAAATTCCATAGGTAGCTTTGGGGCAATGTCTAGATGGGAGCTATCGATTTTTCCGAATTTCGTTAAAAACATGTCAGCGAGCGGCCATCTTAGGTTTGGCATATACATTGTAAACAATTCCATTAGCACACCCTACAGGCCTCATCTCTCACCTAATCTTTTTAAAATTCCATATTTAGCTTTGATGTGATGTCTAGAAGGGAGCTATCGAAAATTTCTGAATTTTGTTGAAAAACATGACCACCAGCAGCCATCTTGGATTCGGAAATAAAAGTTTCTTTAGCACACCCTACATATCTCACCTGGTCTTTTATGAATTTCATATATAGCTTTGGTGTGATGTCTAGATGGGAGCTATTACATTTTTCTGAATTTTCGTTCAAAAATATGGCTGTCAGCAGCCATCTTTGATTGGCATTTGTACTGTCAACAATTCCATTAGCACACCCCGCAGACCACATCTCTCACCCGATCTTTTTCAATTTTCATATATAGTTTGGGTGTGATGTCCAGATGGAATCTGTCAAATTTTTCTGCATTTCGTTGAAAAAGATAGCCGCCACCAGCCATCTTGGATTTGACATATAAATTGTCAACAGTTCCATTAGTACAACCAACAGGCCCATTCCTCGCCCGATTGTTTCTGATTTCATTTGTCTTTTCTGTAGAAACTTGAGTGAATGATATGGCATTACTGGGTCTTTCTATTTAGTTCATTCCCTTCTTGGACAAGTTGAGCTGCAGTGTCATTAACACTCTCATTTATACCTTCAGAACAAATGCGACCTAATGATTGCATATATGTTGTAGTGTAATCTCCTGTTTATTGGAAGAAAAATATCTTTAAATCTTTTGGGGAATTACTCTTGAAAACCACTAAACTCCCCATGTTATACATACATGTTCAACCTCAGAACATCTAATATAACGATTTAATCTATTATACATGTATCTTGTTTGACAGAGCTCCAAAAGCTCAGTCAAACAATATATGATTGAATAGATGCTAAATTAATAACTACAATTCAGGAAATTGACTGTCGTTCTTTTAATCGAATACTCCTGTTAATTTTTCACCGGTAACTTGGCTATTCAGTTAAGAGAGTTCCACTACATAAGCTTCTGAAACTATGAAATAATTTTGAACAACCAAACAAAATAATTTCTTTCAAACCATATCTCCTATGACGTTTCAGAGTTTGTCATGATGGAATAGGGAATAAAGACATCAACGGGATGGTTGCTTCAGGCTTTCACAAAATCTAAGTAAAAACTAAAGTTCATCATATTCAGATTTAATTTTTAGCTTAAATTAACAAAGTCAAGATAAGCTATTGCCATCATGCGTCTGTTAGTCCGTGAGTCTGTTCACATTTTCCTTTAGCACAGGCTACACCCCGTAGTTCTTGTCCGATCGTTGCGAAATTTCATATGAAGGTTTGAGGTCATGTCTAGATGAGAAGGATGGCTGCCCGATCCCAAAACCAGAAAACCTTTAGCACAGTTTGCAGGTCGTATTTATGAAGAGATTTCCTGGTAACTTGGTAGGATGACTCTGTATAATATCTAGATGAGAACGTCCCCTTTTGGTCATGAACTGTCAACCGTGACGGCTGCCCGAAACCCGAAAACTTTTAGCTTTTAGCACAGTCTACAGGTCATATTTAATATGGAGGGATTTCATTGTAACTTGGTAGGATGACTCCGTATGATGTCTAGATGAGAACTTCCCCATTTGGTCGCGATTTGTCAACCGTGACGATTGCCAGAGCCCCAAACCCCAAAAACCTTAGCACAGTCTACAGGTCGTACTTATGGAGGGATTTCATTGTAACTTGGTAGGTTGACTCCATATAATGTCTAGATGAGAACGTTCCCTTTTGGTCGTGATTGGTCAACTGTGACAGCTACAGGGGCCCGAAGCCCGAAAACCGTTAGTCTTCAGGTCGTATTTATGAAGGGATTTCATTTTAACTTGGTAGGATGACTCCAGATAATGTTTAGATTAGAACGTCCCCTTTTGATCGCTATCATTCAACCATGATGGCTGCCCGAGCCCAAAACCCGAAAACCTTTAGCGCAGACTGCAGGTCGTATTTATGAAGGGATTTCATTGTAACCTGGTAGGATGACTCAGTATAATGTCTAGATGAGGACGTCCCCTTTTGGCTGCGATCGGTCAACCGTGATGGCTACACATGCCCGAAAACCTTTGGCACAGTCTACAGGCCGTATTTATGCAGTTATTTAATTGTAACTTGATAGGATGACTCGTTTTGGAATAATTTCACTGTAACTTGGTAACTTTGGTTGACATACATTAACTGTGAGGGCCACATACATTAACTGTGGGGGCCACATTAACCCACCCCTCAATTCTTTAGTGCATTCTACACCTCAAATTATTTTTATCGAAAGCATAGCATACAGGGAACAGAAGTTAACATATTCCCAATTATCACAATTCTTGTCTTATTTCAGAATCCTTTCATAAACATTGAACATTATCCTTTTCATCAAACACAACATACAATCAAGTTGAGCTACAGTGTCATTGATACTTTAATTATAGATTCCCTCCCCCTCCTCATATTTTTTAAAGGCGGCATAAAGTGTTATCCTGTCCATTCTTTCCTCCAATCTGTAACAAATGTTTGTACGAATTCTCTATGAAACTTTACTTTCCTTTGGCAAAATGTTTTCAAATTTCACAACTCCACTTATTACAATAGCCAGAAGGCCATTTTCGATCTTCAAATTTTCTGTGCATGTACTTTTCGAGTTGTGATCCTTGGTTGCACAAAACTTAATATTCTTTGGTTGCCTTGTGATAATTTTAGCTCCAGTCCCCTTGGAGAAATGATTTGAATTTTTTTGTATAACAAAACAAAGGCAAAGTTCATTGTTCAGCCTTCTGGCACATTTAAATCGCATTGTGCAAGAACTTTATTATTTGATTTCCATATGGTTACTTATTTTCCTTTGATTCATTGATATGAGAGTTTTTTAGCTCACTCAGCGGAAAGTGATTGTATGCTATCCAGTACAGCTGCCGTAGACTGGTCGTAATCCACGCGTGGGCAGTGATGTCAACGTATGCATTTACCAGGTAATAAAAATCATCATCAAAATTTTAATGAATGAAGCACCGGATTGTACCCTGTGCTTCATTAATTAATTTGTTGATGATTATTCCTATACTTGGTGTTTGGAATCTAATATTGTTTCATAAATTGTCTTTGGGATTACCCTTTCAAGTTTGTTAAATATGAGTTGCTAACACTGATAGGTGTGTGTGTGTGTGGGGGGGGGGGGGGGAGGAGGGCGGGGGGGGGGGGGGGGGGTCAATGTCCACAAAGCAAGAAATTATTTCTTTACTGGTAGAGTGCTGAATTATTCTTGGTCACTAAAATTTGTCCTCAGGTATTTGCCTTGTTACAATTTATGGGAGACTGCCTGTGGAAAATGAGATCCCTTTATTTTTAAAAAAGCATTTCATGGCGGTTCTGTTAGTATGCGAGTAAATGGGTCTGCCCCTCCTCCCCTCCCCCCTCCCCTGCCCAGAAGTGCATCTGCTGGCCCTGCCAGTGGAATCCGCTGCGGATTCTTTTTACCTTGATCAACCAGCTACCCTTCTGGCCCCCAGCAGGTTTACGTGTGCCTCCCCACAAAACCCCTGAAACGATACATCCCCGGGGGCCACCCGCTGTTACTTCTGCCTCTCCTAATTTAAGTGATCACTAGTGATCACTTGACCCGAGATGAGGATAAGAGAGGTGTGAGGTGGGGCCTCACTGAGGCCTCACCTCACACCCCTCTTATCCTCATATGGGAAGAAGGATCACTAGTGATCACCACAGTCGATCACTAGTGAAGTGACCCAATGGGACGAGTGAGGCCTCTGTTATGAGGTAATGGTAGTAGTAGCAGCGGCTACTGGGTGATTTATCGTTTCTGGGGTCTTGTAGTGGTTCACTCGTGTGTCACCCGGGATAACCAGGCCTAGGTGGTCTGAGCTGCATCCGCTGGCCCTGCCAGTGGAATCCGCTGCGGTTTCTTTTTACTTTGGTCGACCAGCTACCATCCTGGCTACCAGAAGACTTACGTGTGCCTCCCTAAGAGACCCCTGAAATGATACATCCCCCGCAACTACTGCCTCTACCATAACAGAGGCATCACCCCACACCCATCTTATCCTCATACCCGGTAGTAATCACTAGTGATCATCACAGGCGATCACTAGTGATCACTTGAACCGAGATTAGGATAAGAGGGTGAGGTGAGGCAGAGAATGATCACTAGTGATAACCACAGGCGACACTAGTGATCACTATTGATCGCCTGTGGTGATCACTGATGATCACTTGAACCGAGATAAGGATAAGATGGGTGTGAGGTGAGACAGGTGACCACTGATGAGGTGACCCAACGGAACGAGCGAGAGCGACACGGTCGCCCTTCTTCCAGAAACCCTTGCCTTCCACGTTTCGCCAAACACTTCACCACCCCTTCCAAGGAAGACCTGCCCTGGGACCCTACTCAGAGACAAAGTTTCCCGGTAACCCAAACCCAGTGGAGAAACTTCGACCACAAGACCTGCGTGTGACCCTTCCCATTGACCCTATTTCTTTGCTTCCCCATCATCCACGGGACCTGTCCCGAGGACCCTTCCAAATGACACTGCACCAGACACTCTGGCTAAGAGCGTCACGGTCGCCTTCCAGAAGCCCCATCCTCCTCCACCCAGTGACCCGGGCCTCATCTCACACCTCTCTTCTTCTCATACCAGAAGATGATCACTAGTGATCACCATAGGAGATCACTAGTGATCAACATAGGTGATCACTAATGATCACTCGAACCGAGATGAGGATAAGATGGGTGTGAGGTGAGGTCTCACTTCATAGATCTCTTATCCTCATACGATGTTCATTGGAGGGTCATGAGGGCAAGATGAGGCCATGAGGTGAGGGCTATGAGTCGGGGAAGGCCATGAGGTGGGGCTAACAGGGCAGGGGAGGCCGTGAGAGCTGTGAGTTTGGGTCTCATTGAGGACTCTCCCCATAGGCTTCTTGTACTTGTGTGTGGCGAAGCTCGCAAAGGCCCATTTCGGTGGGGATTTGGTCCAATAAAAGGTCCGTTGGGGTAGGTTTTGGCCGTTGTTGGGTTGTTTGTTGTGATTCTATATACTCCCGCAGAATCGATCACACCACTGTCCAAAAAGAAGGTATTCCCCACCATAGTATCCACGTCATACCGTACAATACAAGGAAACGGGTTGGAAGCCCCCGAAAAGCCATCAAATCAGAGTATTCTGCTCCACTGGGGGTATCCCAGAACGTCCGGGGCATACACCCACACAGTTGAATATACCATCAGAACACGTCCCTACCAACAAGGAGGCCATTGGACTCCATAACAACCACGTGCTACCCTAACAACCAAGTTGGCGGCGCCCATAGTCAAAATGGCCGACGGAGGAGTGTATCATCTTAGAAACACGCGATGGGCAGTGGGACCACGAATCATCATGGGAATGACGTCACAATGAGGTATGGCAACCTCACCCCGCCCCTTCCGGTCACGTGACTGATGACGTCAGATGAGAACCTGCTAAATGGGCAAGAAGTCAACATCACATACTACTAAGATCCAAGACTCAAGGAGTTGGAGTTTACTGTAATTGGCACCCATAGGCATGTGCCATTTCAGATGTACGTGTGCGCACGCGCACGATACACTACATATCACCACGACAATGACGTCGCAAGGTGGCAGGTTATTATATCACCCAATAATAAGCAAGGGTGTGGCATTAATACTGAACATGCGCAACAATGGTTTGTTTGATAAATATTATTGGATTGTTGGTGTTTTATGGCACTTTAACAGCTGAGGTCATATTGTGTCGAAGATAGTTTTACGTGTGGAGGAAGACGGAGTACCCGGAGAGTACCACCGTGCAGCGGCGAGTAACTGTCAACTCTCCAACGTACTAATCCCATAGGAGTAGTGTTAGCATTGCCTGTAGGCAGGTGTGCTACCAACGTGCGATATGACTCAGCTCACATGTCGCAACCGTGCTCCTAAGCGGGCAATTGGGATTAAGTGCCTTGCACAAGAACACAAAGCAAGCTACCCCGGTCAGGCATCAAATTCGCAACCTTTCGATCTCAAGACCAACGCTCTAACCACCGAGCAACCGCGCTCCCGATAAGCATGACTGAACGTCACGTCTCGCACTACTTGCAGATTACTTCATTCTTCTCATTGACAAAAATTGTAACAAAGTGGTGAGCGAGTTGTTTTGTTACAAAAATGGTCGATGGTTGTAACAAAAGTGGTGAGCTCTTTTTGTGACAAAAGTGGTTGATTTTGTAACAGAAGTGGTTAACTGTTACAAAAGTGGGCAAGTGTTGTAACAAAAGTGGGGAGCTGTAACAAAAGAGGTTGCCACATATATTGCTTTTCATTTTTATAACCGGCTCCAGCCTACTGAATGTATTCTAATCTGCTTACTCTGGTGCTCTGATTCGACAAGTGGACATATCAGCTAATAATGCAGGAAATGGTATCGACAACTGCAAGACGAGCACGCTTCCAATAAGTTTCAGCACTAGGCAGACATCGGCGGAGGTCTCCATCTATCATCTGGAAATCAGAGAACAATAGTCTAAATCCCGCCGCCCCTTCTTCTGCTTCCTTGATTAAGTGCTCCGCGGATAAATCAAATGGTCCGGTTTGATCATTCACTTCATTTTTTATCTCATGTCGCATTAGTTTTGTGGCTTGTATAACGTCAATAATGAATCTGCGAATTCCTAGCCTGTACTGTCGTCACTAGTCGTGCAAGGTAAATGGTTAACACTGGCAGTATACACGTCATGTTTGTTTTATTAAAACCGAATGGTTAGTACTTTAAGTAGGCCTATTGGTGTTCGTTTGTGCGTTCGAAGAATAAGTCGTTCCTCAAGACCCAACAGGCTGTAACATTTTAACTTTCAACAATGTTTTTTTCCCATGGGAACAATGACGCAATGCTTCTTTCCGGCGGTAGACAAGTTTTGTTTTACTGGGAAAATAGAACCAATGCATGGGGTTTATGTGCCCTAAAGTAAGCAGCATAGGTACATAATCCTTAGGCTAATCTTAACTTTATACTTATATTACGGCCAAGGCACCGTTACACATGCAGAAATTTGCCAGAAACTCACACGAAACACACAGGGACGTCGGAAGCACTTCAGGGTGGGGGACAGACTCCGGGAGAAAAGGGCATTTACTCACACTAGCAGCCCCGTCACGTCATGCCGAAGCATGCATGTCTCGAAGGCCCGAAATGGGGAAGTTTGAGAGGAGGAGGCACCTCCTTCCAAACTCACCCATTAAATTTTGAAAGCTTCCAGAGCGGAGTTGTGGTGTATTTTAGCTTTCTTTCTAGAATAAATCCTTGAAAACAAATGAGTGGCGAACCTGGGGAGGGCATTGTCTCTCCCCCGTGTTCCAAAGACATAGAGGGCAGCTGCCCCGTGCCTCCGGCGTCCCTAGAAACACCAATAAACAATTTTACAATTATTATTTGTTTCAAGTGTATAGTTCTCATATCACGACTGTAGCAGCTTCCCGTGTGCCCTCACTTGTTTACATATTCTCATTTGCGGTATTTAGGTAGAAAAAAAAACCCACCAGGTTTCAAAAACTATACTTCAAAATGCTCCAAACACATGAATTCCAAATGTAATGTAGATTGCTGAAATTCAAATAATGACATTTTTCTCAGGTTGTAAAGAGTCATTCGAACATTAGTCATCAGCGTCTGTTTGAGAGTATTGTGGTGATGTAATAATGGTTTATTAACGCTGAATGCCAGAGACAATTTATGTGAAAGCTCAACTGAAAAGAGGGCTCTGGGTGAAGGTCACAAGAAGGGTAGCTCATTTTTTGTCAAAAGGAGACTGGCAACAATCGGTATCCTTCCGCCCAATTCCCAAATGGTCTTCAGGATTTTGACGAATGTTTTGACCTCCAGATGAAATGTTTAGCTCAAAAAGGCATCTGAAACTCCGGGTGAGCTATACTGATAAATCTTCGAACATCGGCGTCTGTCGCGAAGGTGATGCGTGCGTCTTTCACAATTTCATTTGAATGATGATTGGGTAATTTTATGAAAGTCAATGTGCTGCTCCTTCCGACGTAAGGTGCCATTGGCAGGGTCGGGTTTCTCTCCATCAGAGAAACTTGGGGATGACCTGCCTTAAGGCAAGACCATCCTGGCAGTGATGTGAACGTTTGAGTCTGAGCAAAAGCGAGGGGAACTGACCTCTCGTTGGAGGAACAACAAGGGGACCCCAACTCGCGGGCCAAACTTAGCAGGTTTGAAAGAGCAGAGAAGACGATAACTTGTTTATATTCTACGGGAACTCAAGAAGGCGCCGTTGCCAGATAGTTTTAAAGAGGTACGGGTCAAGTCACCAAGAGGTAAAAGGGAGGGTTCATGCGAATAATGCCTGGAACGCAGACTGAATAAATGAATCTGTGGGTGTGGATTTTTGTCATGAGAGCTTCGGAGAACGGAGCAAGGACTAGTAACCAACCTCTTTGGCGGCATACGAACTAACGTGATTGAAGGTGGCACACTCTAAA